>CM033799.1:32706113-33306113 GCA_019656835.1 Rhododendron ovatum
TTCGAGTAAGTATTCAATGACTCTTGAGCACGGCTACATGATGCTCTGAGCGTCACACATTGTGGTGGGGTTTATATATTTTATTTTGAGTCCCACAATAATGTGTCGGACACTGTGCGTCACGTAATGATTCAGGCTCTTCTCCACTATACAATGTGATAGAATCCATACACTTTGTTTTGAATTCCATAACAATAGTTGGGAAAGGCCCTCGGACACTACGTAGCTGGGGGCATAGGATTATTTTTCTTAAAATCCCCCCACCGTCCCAGATTCTCTCTTCGTCGCTAAGAAAAGAACAAACCGAAAACATCCCCTTCCCCCCACCCCCTCTCTCTCTCTCTCTCCATGAGAACCAAAACCCACAAACAGAGCGCAACAAACTCCTCACCCATAAACACAAGCCAGATCCATCACATCCCGTAATTAATCTCCTCTCTCTCTCTAAAAAAATGGCGTTGGAATGGGTAGTACTCGGGTACGCGGCGGCCGCGGAGGCCGTGATGGTCCTCCTCCTGACCCTCCCGGGCCTCCACACGCTCCGCAAGGGCCTGACGTCCGTGACCCTCAACCTCCTCAAGCCCTTCCTCTCCGTCGTCCCGTTCTGCCTCTTCCTCCTCGCGGACATCTACTGGAAGTACGAGACCCGGCCCACCTGCGAGTCGCCCGGGTCCTGCACCCCGACGGAGTACCTCCGCCACCAGAAATCCGTCATGAAGTCGCAGCGGAACGCGCTGCTCATCGCCGCCGCGCTCGTGTTCTACTGGCTGCTGTACGCCGTGACCCACTTGGTTGTGAGGGTCGAGCAGATGAACCAGCGGGTCGAGAAGTTGAAGAGGGAAGACTGAGTAGTGCGGTTAATTGGGGATCTTAAGAACGGTGGGGTTTTTTTTCCTTTCATGGTCGGAAGTGTCCGGACCAACGCGAGTGAATTTTGCACTGGAGGTTATTAGAGCTAATTAATAAATAATTGTGTAGGTTTTTTGGGTTGTTTTCTTGATGTTATGCATATAATTTCGATCAATGCAATCTTATTTATGGAAGGATTCGGATTATTGGATATGTGTTATTGATCGATCCACGTGGTGTGGCATATTGATCGACGTGGTATGGATAGGTGTTCAATAATCTACAAAAATTTAACACAAAATAAATGTTTGAACATGGTAAAGTGAATTTGTGTGCAAAAACACAGAAATAAATGGAGATACAAATCGGAACAGAATTGATAGTCTTACATGGCGAACCTATTTCACATCCATTCCATTCTTGCATCAATGCCAACGAAACCGTGGGACATCTTTCTTATACTTTTCTTGGTCTTTTTTCTGGTTTTGCGTAATTTGGGACATGTGAGTTGGGGGTGATAAAAAAAAGTACAGTAAGGTTTGTGTGCAAAACACGAAAATAAATAAACAGAAAAAGAATCGAAACTGAATCGATAGGATTACGCGACGTATCTATTTCACGTGTCAATGACGTGAAAGACGTTACACAACGTATCTATTTCACGTGTCAATGACGTGAAAGATGTAACCAAGGCTAGTGGGGAGGATTATATTTATAAAAAAAAAGAATCCATTCTTGCACCAATGTAAACATTTCGCCGGTTTATTTTTGTGAAAATAAAAAAAGGTATTCAATTGATCTGATGGTTTATTGACAAAAAAAATGATCTTATGGTTACAAATTTTGAATTAGAACATATTGATCTTTTCAATTAACCCTAAAAATTAGTGGCCTAAATTATTTCATAGAACACTCCCCTGTTCCTCCAAGGCCCTCAAATTATTTCTTCTTTTTTTCAAATTAAGCTCCTGGATGGAGAGAGAGAGAGAGAGAGAGAGAGAGAGAGAGAGAGAGAGAGAGATTGGGACTAAGATAAAATACAAAAATTAAAGCACATCATATCATAAGAGAGAGAAGAAAAATAAGGGGAATGCTAGCTGTATTTGAATAAGATTTTAACAGATAACAAGAAGTGCTTAACAACTACAAGCCGGTTTCATCCATCGATCACTTGGAGTTGGTGAAACCGTAATTCCCAACCATTTTCTCGGCCTGTTCGGCTGCAGATATTTGAGATGAACACATCGAAAAGTATCCTCTCCCTTCACCGAAAATGCAGAAATCCTTGAAAAACACAATCGGAAAAATCGGACCACCACCCTTCATCGAGAAAACAAGACCCATGAAGCTTTTGAAATCCATCGATCGATCTTCTTCTCGATTCTGTCTATGGGGGCATAAAACAAGGTTCTCAAGTCCTGTTTATATACGCATTTAATTGGAGTAAATCGACCATTATTTACATAGCCTAGCTGTATTTTTCTTGCACCCCAGGCTCCGTTCAGTTGCCAGGAAAGTACAGGAAATGATGGAAAAATCAATTTTTCCATGATTTTTGTAGTGTTCAGTTGGCAGGAAAGTAGTGGGAAACATATTTTTAAGTTTTCCTGTAGGAATTACTTTCCTGCAAAAGTGATCCTGCAAAAAACACAGGATTTTGCGTCGCGGGAAAAGGAAAATGAGTGAACACTCACAAAATTTTCTTGAAAGTTTCTTTTTTCTGACAAATGAACAACTAAACCTTAGTTATTCTTGCAAAATTCTTTTGTCAAATGAACACTCACAGGAAAATAATTTTCTTTTTCTTTTACTTCACCTCACTTCACTTTTTCTGAGAACCAATTTTCCACACAACTTTCTCGACAACTGAACGGAGCCGAAGTGAATTGATTACTTTGATGGATATGCATGTTGTGTTGTGAATACATTAAATGAATGGAATGAATTAATTTTTTAATCAGGCAAGTTTTTTGGTTATATACACAGATGTAGTAGAGGGGGATCACTTGATGATATAACATGAACAACCACCTGAAATTCTCGTCGAGCATGTGATGAGAATCAAGAGGACCACTCAACAAAACCCATTCATACAACCGCCGGTTGGTTAAAAAACACATCAAAAGCACGCAAAAGTTTTGCTATTTTCGACTGTTAAGTGCATGGACAGATGATTGATTGTGTTTATATAGGACACGGGAGAGTGTTGAAATTGAAGTTGCGGTAGCGTAAAATATTTTCGTCATTATTGCTATGTCCTGATTATGGTTGTTTTCCACAATTAGTCGTTGTAAATATTCGAATTGACCACCCTTACCTCCTTGGGTCATCACTCATCAATGACCATTGCATGGTAACCAAGTTTAGCCCGGTTGACTGCCCTTTTACACTTTCTATTGAGAGTTCAAAGGGATAAATATTTCTGAATTAAGGCAAAAATTAATTGTTAGTTCTTCTTTTATACGAGTTTTATTGGTAACATATCTCTTGGATCATTTTGTATTGTGCTTGACATGGGCGGATTCAATGTGAGACCAGCTGGGTCATGTGATCCAGCTCACTTTATAATAAATAATAAATATGTTGATATTGTTATTGAAATGACCGATGATTCAATGGTTAGAACTGATGTGTGTTAGGTACAAGTTCAAAACTTGCAGTGAACTTTGTTTTTAATACTCTAAAAGTTCTTCTCTCCATAATTTCTCAAAGATTTCTTGCACAAATATATATAGACAATACGCTTTAATGTGTTTGACATAGTTTCAATATTTTTTTTCCCTTTCTGTAACCTAAAACTTATTTACTTTTTTTACCTTTTGAAAATCGATTATGTGTAATTATAGCATGCCTTATATTTTTTGTTGAACTCTTAGCAAGTTTATTTATTTTTAATTATTGCAAAACATTATCGAGAGCCCATATTTGTACTCGAAATCTCTGGGTCAGTCTTGTACTCGAAAAGTGACCCATTTGTGTAAAATTCCTGGATCCGCCACTGGTGCTTGAATTAGCTTTTGCGGACCTCAAATAAGTGACATAATGTCCTTTTGTCGTAACTCTTAGAATGGAATGATCTATCGCTTTTGACTTTGAAAAAAAAAAGTAGAAGAAGCAGAAGTGGAAAGAGTACCATCGCGTGGTAATTCGAATATTTTCTTTTTAAGCAAAGTAAGCTACTCGTTCTCATAATATAAAATGGGATTCCTACACATAATAGCCGGCCATTATATCGCTAGTAACATATTAGTACCCAACACATTTGTTGTTACCAAATGCATTCATGGTACGTACTGTCAATCTGTCACATTTTTCTTCACCCGGAGTAAACAACTTTCCTTTTATCGGCGAAATTTTTTTATAATCTGTGAAATTCTCTCGGCCCGATCGGCTGCAGATATTTGTTTTTTTGGTCTTTTTTGTTTTGCTTAATTTGGGGCATGTGAGTTGGAGGTGATAAAAAAAGAAGTATAGTAAGGTTTGTTTGCGAAACACAGAAATAAATAAATAAAAAAAGAATCGATAGGATTACACGACATATTTATTTCACGTGTCAATGACATGAAACATGTAACCAAGACTAGTGGGGCACATTATATTTTAAAAATAAGAATCCATTCTTGCACCAATATAAACATTTTGCTGGTCTGTTTTTGTGAAAAAAATGGTAGTCAATCGATCGCATGGTTATATTACAAATTTCCAATTAAAACATATTGATCTTCTCATTTAACCCTAAAAATTAGTGGCCTAAATTATTTCATAGAACGATTGAACACTCCCTTGTTCCTCCAAGGCCCTCAAATTATTTCTTCTTCTTCTTTTCAAATTAAGCTCCAGGCCTCAGAGAGAGAGAGGGAGGGAGGGCTAGGGGCTGTGTTCAAAATCCTTGGGACTAAGATAAAATAAAAAAATAATTAAAGCACATCATAAGAAAGAAGAGAAAAATAAGAGAACAAAGGAATGCTTTATTTCAATAAGGGAGATTTTACTAAAGATAACAACAACTGCTTAACGACTACAAGCCGGTTTCACCCATCGATCACTTGGTGAAACCACAATCCCCAACTATTTTCTCGCCCTGATCGGTTGCAGATATTCAAGATGAGCACATCGAAAAGCATCCACTTCTCCCTCCGGGAATGCAGAAATCCTTGAAAAACACACCCGGAAAAATCGGACCGCCACCCATCATCGAGAAAACAAGACCCATGAAGCTTTTGAAATCCATCGATCTTCTTCTCGACTCTGTCTATGGGCAGAAAACAAGGTTCTCAAGTCCTGTTTATATACACATTTAATTGGAGTAAATCACCATCATTTACATAGCCTAGCTGTATATATTTGTCTTGCATCCCAAGAAGTGAATTGATTACTTTGGCCCTTCTGTGATAGGCTACGTAGATGGAATATATTAAGTTAAACGAATTAGCTACTAATTTTTGAATCAGGCTAGTTTTTTTGGTTATATACACATGCAGAAGTAGTAGAGGGGATCACCAGCTTAGAATCGAAACTTCAATCACTTGATGATATAACATGAACAACAATCGAAAAATCTTGTCGAACGCGTAATGAGAAACAAGAGGACCACTCAACAAAACCCATGTATAAAACAGCCAGTAGGTAACAAAAATATCAAAAACATGCAAAAGTTTTTTTAAAAATTTTCGGCTGTTAAATTCACGGACGATCGCGTTTATATAGGTCAGGTGAGAGTGTTGAAATCGAAGTTGCGGTGCCGTAAAATATTTTCGTCATTATTGCTATGGAATGATTATGGTTGTTTTCCGCAATTAGTCGTTGTAAATATTCGAATTAACCTACCTTACCTCCTTGGGGTCATCACTCATCAAGGACTATTGCAGGGTAATTAACCAAGTTTAGCCTACTTGACCACCCTTTACACTTTGAGTTATGCTATATCTACCGACTGGGGGGAGGGATATCGTACCGACGGCCGCCAGCGGGCCGTCTCCGAACGGGGAAATGGGGGTCCAAAATCCATTCTTCGCTGCGCATGGGTACACGGCGACCCTAAGGTTTCGCACCTTGCGGGGTATCTTTTCAATCCAAAATTGAACGTTTTTAAAAACACCAAATGGAGCAGGTTGATCTGGACTAGTTACGAGTACTATGAACCTTACGACCAGACCTCCTTTTAATTATTTGAAAAGTTCAATTATTTTGTAAGTTTAGTTAATCTTAGCATCAAACGACAAGGGGTGGTTACCTAAAAGCTAGTTTAAATAAGTAAAAACCCGAGTTTTTAAGTTAGCACACATCACCGTCTCTGTGGATTCGATTCCAGACTTACCGGATATTATGCTACGTCAACCTCCGCCCTACGCTTGGGGCAACCCATTATTTTAGGTCTAGAAATCGATCAAGCAACTCATTCACCTAATATTAAATGGGATTCCTACATAATAGCCATTATATCGCCAGTAACATGTTAGTAGCCAACACATTTGTTGTTACTAAATGTATTCATGGTACTACTGTCAATTTGTCACATTTTTCTTCATCCGGAGTAAACAACTTGTTCTCTTTTTTTATCGGCGAAAAAATTTTATAATCTGTGAAATTGTTATAAAAACTAACGGAACAAGGATCCAAGAATCCGAGATTGGCAAAAAGTCTCACACCTAAATGTGGTGGCGCCGCAGCGGTTTAGGTTTTTTTTTCTTTTTTCTTTTAGGTTCCGGGCTTAGCCCAATACATGTTCTGGACTTGTTTAAATGGGGTATGGCGGGCCAGCTAATTACGTATTTGTAGAACCATGGAAGGGAAATTTTTATTGATTTTTATTTCATTCTCTTTTAATGTATATAAAGAACGAAAGAAGAAAGTGATTTTCTTTGCTAATTAATTTGTTTTAATCTAGTAATTCCAAATTTCCAATAGTTCTTGGTTATTATAAAAAGGGTTTTTTTTTTTTAATGTTTTTATCTCTCAAACTATCATCATTTTTCTACTTTGTTCCTAAACTACCAAAACCATGTATTTCGTCCTTAAACTAGTATCTTAATCTCATGTATTGAGTTTAAAGAATGGGATTTAGACTCATTAAAAGGACTAATTATTTTAGTTCACTAAATGACTAATTAGACTCAATAGGTGAGATTAGGATAGAGGACAAAATCGGTGGTTTTGTTTCCATTTCTCTTTTATAAATTTTAAAAACCCTTTATGTTTAGCATAGCCACTGGTTCACAAAATAAGAATCCATTCTTGCACTAATGTAAACATTTTACCGGTCTATTTTTGTGGGAAAAAAAAAAAGGTAGTCAATTGATAGTATGGTTACAAATTTCCAGTTAAACATATTGATCTTCTCAATTAATCCTACAAATTAGTGGCCTAGCTAAATTATTTCATAGAACACTCCCCATCCTGTTCCTCCAAGGCCCTCCAATTATTTCTTCTTCTTTTTTTCAAATTAAGCTCCAGGTCAGAGAGAGAGAGAGAGAGAGAGAGAGAGAGAGTGTGTTCAAAAGCCTTGGGACAAAGATAAAATACAAAAATTAAAGCACATCATAAGAGAGAAAAGAACACTATGCTTTATTTCAATAAGAAAACAGATAACAACAACTGCTTAACGACAACAAGCCGGTTTCACCCATCGATCACTTGGTGGTGAAACCGCAATCCCCAACCATTCTCTCGGCCGGATCGGCTGCAGATATCTGAGATGAACGCATCGAAAGGCATCCACTCCCCCCGCCGGGAATGCAGAAATCCTTGAAAAACACACTCGGGAAAATCGGACCACCTCCCATTGCAGAGAAAACAAGACCCATGAAGCTTTTGAAAGCCATCGATCGATCTTCTTCTCGACTTAATTTGTCTATGGGCACAAAAGAAGATTTTGGAGTCCTATTTATATACACAATTCATAGAAGATTTTGAAGTCCTAGCTGTGAATTTTCTTGCATCCCACGAAGTGTAGTTATTACTGTATATTTACGTTGGCCCTGCTGTAATAGGATGCATATGCTGCATAGTTGTCAATACATTAAATGATAATTAGCTGCCTCTACTTATTGTTGAATCAGGCTAGTTTCTTTTTTGTTTTACACAGATGTTGTAGAGGGGATCCCCAGGTTAGAATAGAAAAATTCACCCGCTCGATGATATAACATGAACAACAACCGGCCGTGAAATTCTCGTTGAATCACATATTGAGAAAAAAGAGGATCACTCAAACAAAACCCACGCATGAAACAACCAAGATAAGTTTAGCCGACTGAGATCGCCGACAGGATACCACGTGTGTGTCTAGTACCCGTCCGGCACCCAAAAACTTTTTCCAAGTAGGTGCCAAAAACGTGCAAAAGTTTTTGCGATTTTCGGCTTTTAAGTGCATGGACAGAAGATTGGTCGCGTTTATATAGGTCATGGGAGGGTGTTGAAATTGAATTAATTTAGGGTATCCTATAATATTTTTTCTTCATTATTGCTATGGCCTGATTATGGTTGTTTTCGATCCACAATTAGTCGTTGTAAATATTCGAATTAACTATACCCTTACCTCCTTGTGTTATCACTCATCAAGAGCCATCGTATGGTAACCAACTAGGTTTAGCCTGATTGACTGCCCTTTACACTTTTTACTGAGAGCTCAAGGGTTAAATTTTCTGAAGACAAAAATTTATTATTATATAGTTTTTCATTTAGACGGGTTAAATTTTCTGAAAGTCAAAAATTTATTATTATATAGTTTTTCATTTAGACGAATTCCGTTGCTAATATACTTCTTGGGTCATTTATTAGTGTGTTTGATTTAGTTATTACGGACCTCAGATAAGTGACGTAGCGTCCAGGTTAGCGTCGTACCTCTTTGAATGTAATTCTATAACTTTGGCTTAAAAAGAAAATGAGAAGAAGAAGAAAGAGACCATCGGGGGTAATTCGGGCATTTTTATTTAAGCAAACTAAACTATTCATGTAATATGAAATGGGATACCTAATTAAATATATCATGTAATGCATTAAATATATATCGTCATTAACATATTATTACCGAATACGCACTATTCACTTTTATATAATTATATGTTCTTAAGCTAACAGTCTGATTTGCCTATGAAGACTACTATTTTACTATTGCTTTTAAAAATATGCATTTTTCTCGTTAAAAAACTCAAGTTTTCTTCACGACTTAAAAGTATTCATTAATATCTATTGATTTTGTTAATAAAACTTATTTTAAATGTCTAATTTTACAGGCAAAACACTTATTTAAAGACAGAGAGATTAGTTGGAAAGAGATATATGACCAATCGCAATATTTTTTATTATTATTATAACCAACCAATCGTAATTGGATTGGATTGATATTGGCCTGGGTAATATGAAGACATAAGTATGTCCACACAGACAAATCGTGCACATATTATACACAGATTTTGTTATGGGATTCACCATGGATCCCACACAAACGATTCAAGTCGTTTATTAAATGTAAATACTTTTTCAAGGGTCTCCGCAAAAAAACCAGCTCAATCCAATACTTATAGGTGTTTGATCCAATCATCTAGTTTTTCATTATCCGAAAATCTGAATAAAAGTTAGATAATTGGATCAAACACCTATAGGTATCGGATTGAGCTAATTTTTAATGAAAACTCTTGAAAAAATATTTTACATTTAATGAACAGCTCGAATCATTTGTGTGAGGCCATTGGTGGACCCCACAATAAAATTCATGCACAATTATCTATGTGGTTAGCAGCTGACATAAAGTCACATGCACACAAGTACTAATGTTTGGGAGCACTCGTACATCAGCTAGAGGGTGTACAGCCCCAAGCAGAGACGGAACCAGAATTTCCTACACGCAGGGGCCGAACTATAAACAACAAAATTCTAAAATTTCAAGGTTTGAGAATTTAATTGTTTGTTTGATTTGGGTTTTGAGAGAAGTTTTCTGAGTAACGAGTGAGAGGGATGAAAAGAGAAATAAGATTAATAATTGAAGGGATAACTTATGAGAAATCGTGCGCAGAGGGAGAAGTTGGTTTTTGTGACAAAAAATGGACACATTCTAATTCTAAAGCATTTAAATGTCTAAATAACACCTGATACAAAACACAATATTTATGTGTTCTAGCAAAATACAACTAATATTGATATTGAAATTTGGGGAAAAAAAAAAAAACCGAAACTACTCGGGGGCCTTGGCCCCCGTATGCCGAACTCTAGATCCGTCTCTGGCCCCAAGTATCCCTAATTGTGTGTACAAGTAATGTGTGCCTCAATGTGTGAATCTATGTGTCACTAAAATTGTTGTTTTCAAAATAAGAATGAATGATATTAGTGTGCATATATTGAGAAAATTATTGATGGGGTACCGGCGTACTGTCACATGATTCACTAACACCGTCATCACCACAATTTCAAGTGAACCTTGAACTAAGCATATACACCCCATATGGATTTTTGGTGAAAAGAGAAAAACAATTTGGTGGTCTTAGGCCAACTTGGCGCCCAACACCCTTATTCACCCCACTCTTATTCAGCACACATTTATGTGGGGTTTATTACTGAATGCCATGGAAATGTGTTCTTAAAAATGTGTTAGGGTATCATGTAACGACCCCGATTTTTTACCTCTTTTTTTTTTCATTATTGTAACAACCCGTATTTTTGTTAAAAGTAATAATAATAATAATAGAAATTATTTTCTTAATACATTTTTTTATGCATGCATTTAATTTTTTTTCCTACACACAAGCATGCATGCGTATACCACTTCATCTCCCTCGCCTCACTCTCCAGCAATGTCCCTCTCTCTCCCTCCCACAGCTCACTCTCTCTCCAGCCATTACTCCCTCCATTTCTTTTTCTTCAAGAAAAAAAAACCAAATTCATCCCCCATTGCCCAAACTAAAAATTTCTTGATCACCAAGCTCAATTCGAATTCAATTCGTTCATATCATTTTCCTGCCTCTTCTTTAGCCCCAAAAACAGTCACAATTCGTCCAATTCAAATTTCATGAACCCAACTCCATTAAATTCAATCTTATCTTTTTCTTCCAAAATCCACCTATAAATACCCTACCCCATTAACCCACGAGCACATCACGATACTCACCGCACTCCACCGGTCTGAAAGGAAGAGAAAAACCGAAGGAAACCAAGCTACAAGCTATGGAGTTTTAGAGAGAGAAAGTGAGAGAGAAAAAAATGGGTTTTGTACCTAGACCCAACCAAACAACATTTTTGACACTCGGACTATTTTTTCTAGACTCCTCATACTTTAAAAATCATACCTTGTTAATATCATATATTTTTTTATTTACTTATCTATTTATTATTTATCTATTCGTTATCTTTCAAAATTTTACAAACGAAAAATTTTTGCGACCTTCCGAACAAAGCTTTTAACACCCAAACTATTTTTCCTAGACTCCTCGCACCTCAAAAATGATATCTTGTTAATTTCATATTTTTTATATTTAATTTACTAATTATTATTTCTTTTACAATGTTTCCAATCAAAATTATCTTTCGACCTTATAAACCATGTTATTAATGTCCGAATAATTTTTTTTTTGACTCCTTACACTCCTAAGATAAAACCTTGTTAACCTCAATATATTTTATTTATTAGATTATTTATTACCTAATTACTTTAATTTCAATGACTCTAAATAATATTTTTATTTAAAATAATCTTGCGACGTTTCAGACTCGATTTTGACACTTGATCACATTGCGTAGGATCATAGGAATCCTTTTAAGGTCATGCTATTATATCTAATATTATTATTTATTTATTGTGTTTATTAATCTATCTAAATTTTTAAATAAAATCAAAACAAGCCTAGACTTATTTTTTTTATATAAAAACGTTCATTAGATAAAAGTTTCTTACATTATTATTAACTTCTTGGTCATACGAGATTAAGGGCAACGACCCATTTATAAAAGGTTACGTGATTTCTACGTTTATTGTTTATTTCAATTATCATTGTGATTATTTGTATATTGCTTCGTCTTTTGATTATTGTGCTAGATTGGACCCTAGAGACATGGAGTGACCTACGAGTAGGGTTTCACTTAGACGTTACTGGGCCATGGTTATTTAGGGGAAAGAGATGTGTAACGACCCTGATTTTTGGCAAATAAAAATTTCGTTAAATATTTAAATTTTATTTTAATTACTTGGAATTTGCTACTAAAAATTTCTTTTTAATAATCCGTCATAATTAGATTTGAGATTTATAAAATTATATATTTTCACGCTGAGCAATCTAGTCATTTTCTAAAGACAAGTATGCATTTGTATATTTTCCTAACAAGTTAAATAAAATCTTTAAATTATATTTCTTGGCTAGAAATCCTACGTGGCAAGTAGAATTAGTTTTCAACCAATTTGTTAGAAAACCCTAATTACCGTTTCAATCCAGTTACAATTCCCTAACCCTAGATGGACCTTTTTGACCGTCTTTGAGCCTTATGAAACCCTCCGAACCCTATTGAACCATTAGACTATAGGAGTAATCATTTTATTCCTATGTTTAGTCATTTCACTTTACCTAGCATCATTACTTACCCTACCTATTGGATAATAAAGGCAAGGGAAAACTTTACCCTTTGGTCCATAAATGTTAGGGAAAATATTATCCCTTGGACAATAGATTCCCATGACTAGTCATATCAAATTATTACCAAGATTCCTTTACCCCTTGGTCCATAATTGTTAGGGAAATTTTTGTCTCTTGGTTATTAGACCTTTGACTTGCCAAAATGCATGACAAGACAAGTCATACAAAGAATCCCATCATTTTGCTTCCAAAGAAGCAACCTTAGACTTGCCATAATGAGAACCTAGATTTGACTAGTCATTCAAGCCCATACTTACCTTCTTTATTTCTTTAACCAATGGTTAATAAATGTTAGGAGAATTTTTTACCATTGGTTAATAGCAATTAAGTTGCCAATGAAGCTTTGATTTGACCATACAAAATCATAGGCCAAGGAATCTCATCATTTTGCTTCCAAAACTAGTTAACCTAGCCATGCATGCATGCAACCCTAGGATAACCCTAGACTTACTTTCCTAGACACACATATATATACTCTTTTATATATATACACACATATATATATGTACAAAGAGAGAGAGAGAGAGAGAGAGAGAGAGGGGGGGCCGGATGAGGAGAGAGAGAGAGGGGCCGGATGTGGAGAGAGAGGTGGAGTGTGTGATTGTGTTTTGGACACTTACACAAGCAACCTTAATAGCCCTAAGCCTATTTACTACATGCCAACCCATCCTAGTCTTCCAAAGTACAAAGTTAGCCCATGATTATATTCTTTCTTGCAAGCAACCTCCCCATAGACTTGACAAGTCAAAAATCCTTCATGATGGCCTAAGATTTGGCCTAGAATGGAAGTGACAAGTCATGGAAGGCTAAGATTTGATTAAAGTCTTGAAATGACAAGACTATGGAGCAAAAGCCATGGGGAAAAGAGAGGAGAGGGGGGGCCGGCCATGGGAGAGAAGGAAGAACCCAAGTTTTGCTATAAATAGCACCTCCCATTCACCCTTTCAACTCACACCTTCACTCACTTCTCTTTAGAAACCATTTCTGTTTTTCCAAGCAGCCTACTGCCCTTTGAAAATCCTCAGTTTTCTCCTTCGTAAGTTAGTTTTTAGGACCAACTCCATTCGGAAAAATTGTAGAGCACTTCGAAACCTTCAAGTTAGACCCAAGAAGCGTCCAAATCGGTGAAGAAATGACAAAGATATTGGCATCCTAAATTCAGTAAAAATCTTGGATTCCTATTTCCAGACAGCATACTGTCTTCTCGTTTATCACCATTTTTCTCCTACCTAAAGTAGTTTCTAGGACCAACTTCCTTTCCGAAAGTCGTAGAGCACTTCGAGAGCTTCAATTTCGACCCAAGAACGATCATATTCGGCCAAATATTGACCGAGTTACTGCCATCCAAAGTTTGGTCCAGATTTGCAAGTTTTACCGCCCGTAGAAATCTTCCGACTAGCTCATTCGGCCCCGACTAAGTTTCGGATCAATGTAGATTTTCTCTACCCACTTTCCTAAGTATAAGTAGAATGTTCTTGATTCAACGTATCAATATCCTTATCGTTTTCCTTAAGTAGATAAGGTTATTTATTGTTTAGTTCAAGTAGATAAGATTATCTATCGTTTAAAATGCATGATTATCAATAAGTTTATCTTGCTAATGGAAGTATGAGCATGTTAGATAAATGACGTTATCTTAAATAAACATATGTTGTATTGAATTTCTCGAAAAGTAAGATAGAACGAATTTCGAAAAAGGAGATTTTAACACTTGATTTGAAGTTGTCATATTTTGATCTTTGCAAGCATGCTTAGCAATATTGAGATGGATGATCTTGTTGGTTTAGCTTCATGATTTCAATGAACGATTTATGCTTGTTTTTGTGAAAAGTCCTACCGCGGAGTCTACGCATGAAACGTGACACGGAAATCGAAAAAGTTAGAAACATGACACCTAGGGTGTGGTTAACGAAAAAGCATGTTTTGAAATGGTGAAATATTTTGGAAACCGCAATGTGGCCGGACATGGTAGCCTATTGTGTGGTGTGTATTTTGTGTGCCAATGGGAACCCGGTGCGGCGGAACCATTGTGAGGATACTCGAGAACCCGGAACGGCAGAACCGAGGTTGGGTGTGTGGCTTGGTTATCCGCGGAGAGGAGCCAATGCTAAGTGTGCCAATGGGAACCCGGTGCAGCGGAATCATTGTGAGGATACTCGGGAACCCGGAACGGCGGAACCGAGGTTGGGTGTGTTAAAAACGAATTTTGAAAATGTTGATTTGGTTATGAAAAGTGAAAATGGAGACACAGTCTACGATGAGTCGCGTAGGAGAAACTCAGAAAATCATGGACACCAACGATAGGAAGATAACGAATGTGGATGTGTCATTGCTATCCATTTATGCATGAGTTATGTGACAATTATGAGTTGTGTGCTATATCTATGACCTGCTATTTGTAAGTTAAGGGTTAGTGGGTATAGGATTATTTTATTGAACTTTATAGCTCACGGTGTTACCTTTGGTGACCCTGACATATTATATTGGTGGCGACGCTGGTATAATGTGTCAGATTCTATAGACGAACAAGGTGAACTCTACACCTTGGAGGCTTTTGGAGCTGGCTAGGATGGAGGGAGAAGTGGAGTAGTAGATAGGAATCCTAATCTACCCTCCTTTTGTTGAATAAGATTACTCTTTTGAGATTATTCTGTAATATTGAGCCAGACTCTACTTAATTTATCAATGAAATTTCTCTTTTAACGTACCCATATTTCGGGGCGTTACAAGATGTTAGAAGATGCTTGGGCGAATTTTGTGAAGTGATTTGAAACTGGCGGGTAGTCCAGTGACGTGACACTAGCGGGTAGTCCAGTGATATGATTTGAAACTAACGGGTTGTCCAGTGATGATTTAAAACCTGGCGGGTAGTCCAGTGATGTTTTGTGATGATAAAACTTGACAGGTAGTCCAGTGATGTTTTATGATGATAAAACCTGACAAGTAGTCCAGAGATTTTGTGATGATAAAACATGGCAGGTGATCCAGCGACATTTTGTGATGTTAAAACCTGGCAGGTGGTCCAGTGATATTTTGATGATAAAACCTGGCGGATGGCAAACCCTAATTATGGTCCGAACGTGACTAGCTTTTCTTTTTTTAGGCTATTGGACAAAATGATGAATAAATTTATGTGTGTTTTACTTTCTGCATTGATGATATATTGTTACCTGCTAGCTGTAATGTAAATCGGTTGCTTCAGAGATCAATTTGCCAAATGGTGTAGGATTCAATGGAGGAGCAGTTGGACAAAAGAGGAATACCAGGGGCAGAGATCGAGTATGCTTGAAATTTGTATCAAGACTAGAGTCGCTCTGGAGTTATTTCAATAAAATTTTATTATTTTAAAGCCTCCAAAGAATTTGAAAAATCAGGGTGTTACATATCACGTAGCGGTGCACCAAGACCACTGAATAATCACTCAATGCCATCTATCCCGAACACCCGTAAGTAGTGTTAGAATCCTTGCATATACTAATTATCGTGATCATGTCGTGATATTGAGATTGTGATTTAATTATAATTGATTACGATTTCATTATAATTTGGATGATTCTCTTCCATAGTTAGACTCATTTCTTTTGTATAAATAAAGGTCTCATTGTACGGTTTTATAATCGAATTCAATAAAATATCTCTTCTCTCATATTTAACATAGTATCAAAACTATAAAATCTAGGCTCTGTGGATATTAGCTCTTGGCAGGCAACCTAAGCCTCGCTGTCGTCCGCCAGGCACTTAGTTACTTTGTTAATCTCCTTCACGCTTCACGATTGCCTGCACCCACCATGCCTCTTCATCACCTGCACTCGTGGCTTTTCAATTATTGACTTCTTCATTTTTCGGCTTTTCGTAGTTTCTCCTGGTTTTCTTCCTAGCTGTTCGGTTTTCTTCTTGGCTGTTCTCCTTGCTCCTGGCTCCCGACTTTTGGCTCTCCTGACCGTTTCTCTCTTATGGCTTCTCTTGGATTGGCTTGGCTTGGTTATTCTTGGTTTCTCTGGACTTTTTCAAATTCAAGTTGATAGACCTACTTGAGTTTGAGGGAGGATGTTAGAATCTTTGCTTATACTAATTATCGTGATCATATTGTGATATTGAGATTGTGATTTGATTATAATTGATTACGATTTCATTATAATTTGCATGATTCTCTTTCATAGTTAGGCTTTCTTCTCTTGTATAAATAAAGATCTCATTGTACGGTTTCATAATCGAATTCAATAAAATATCTCTTCTTTCATATTTAACAAGTAGGAACACAATTTTAAAATACTACTCTGGTTATAATTGTGTATAGCATCGTTGAGTGCACTTGAGTTTACATATATTAAATGACTCCGAACTCAATTGTGGCCGTAGATTTTTCTTTATAAGTGTGATTTTCATCCTTGTACTGCCATAAGCAACGTGGGTGTATAAACCTCCATTGTTTCGTCAGTTAGACATGAAAAATAATTAAAACGCTTGTTGCTGAGAGGTTGAAACTTTGAATTTCATAAAAGTTAAATATTTCAAATCTTTAATCACCAAATTTTTTTTATTTTTTATTTTTTTTTGTTAATACAGAGTATTCCGGGTCAGTTTCGTCACACCTCAAATTAATTTCTATAATCTCACTGTCGCAATCGTTTTACATGCTTATGCGTTATGCCAAATCTTTGACCACCAAATTTTTTTATTTTTAAATTTTTTGTTAATACAAAGTATTCCGGGTCAGATTCGGCACACCTTAAATTAATTTCTATAATCTCACTGTCCCAATCGTTTTACATACTTATGCGTATGCATTATGGATGAGACCACCGAAATTTGTACTAACGTTAACTTCAAAACGCCAGAATTAGAAATGGTCATCGGCGCAAGCCTGCACATCCGGTTATATAAAAGTCCGTAGCCTTTCTCTCACGGCAAAATCGTCTCTGAGTCGTCTGGCCCCACACGTTGCGGTCTCTCATCGGCAAACCGACTTGGGAAGCAATTAATACCATCCCCGCCAAATATCAACCAAAATCTCCAGAGATTCCATCGCTCATAAAAACCTCCCAAGAAAACCCTAATAATTGAAACCCTAATAATTCCTTTCCCAGTCCTATTCACATCGACATATCCAATCCAAGAAGAAAAAAAACTTGTTCGAACCCATAAAGAACCTCGTCGATTTTTCCTTCGATTCATCTTCTGTTATTAAACCCAGCCCCCTCTTATTCTCTCCACTCTTTATTTGATTCTTGAGAATATTCCATTGATTTTGGTTATTTCTTCAATTGAATTTATTATATTGAGTAATAACAATGGATGATGTGAAGGACAAGGTCAAGGGTTTCATGAAGAAAGTCAACAACCCATTCTCGTCATCTTCTTCTGGCAAATTCAAGGGCCCAGGCAGAGTTCTGGGTTCCTCCTCCTCGGGCCCCACCAACCCGACTCCGGCCGGGCCGAGCCACCCCTCTCCTGCTGCCTTGAATCCCAAGCCATTGCCCCCAAAAGCAGCTGATTCGGATCGCCAGGTGAATAACAACATGCCTAAAAGTGAAACGGGTTTGGGTTCGAATCCGAAACCAAGAACTGATTCGAAACCAAGAACAGCAACTGGGTTTGATCCTTTTGACACTCTGATCACCTCAGGTAACAGGAACAAAAATGGGTATTCTTTGAATGTATTTGAATGTCCTGTTTGTGGCCGTGCTTATGGGTCTGAACAAGAAGTCTCTAGTCATGTAGACAGTTGTTTAAATAGTGTAGAGGCCAATAACGTTGGTGGCGGTGTAGAATTATCTGAAAGTGATGGTACTTCTGTGTCTGGAAGTGAATTAGAAACTTGTGTTGGTGCATACGTTTCCGGGAAGCCTTCAGACGTATCGGTTGAGATTGTTCTTAGGTTGTTGAGAAATGTTGTGAAGGAACCAGAAAACGCCAAGTTTCGGAGAGTTCGGATGGGGAATCCGAAGATACGGGAGGCTGTTAGTGAAGTTACTGGAGGAGTGGAGTTGTTGGAATGTGTCGGGTTTGGACTGAGAGAGGAAGATGGGGAGATGTGGGCAGTAATGGAAGTTCCTTCAGAGGAGCGAATCCTTGGAATTAAGAAGGCAATATCGTTATTGGAACCACAAAAGGTTGAAGAAATGCCTTCTGCAGCGCCGCAAAAGGTTGAAGAAATGCCTTCTACAGCTCCATCTAAGATAGATGAACCAGTTGAGCCGAACAAGGTTGACAGACAGGTAAAATGCTCTTTTATGTTCTCTTTTTGTCTGCAAACCATCTTTTATTTATTGGATTAGATTTGCATAACAGAGTTAAACATGGTGTGTGTGTGTGTGTGTGTGTGAGAGAGAGAGAGAGAGAGAGAGAGAGACGCCTATGTGCGCTCATGCAAACCTTCTTAACATCTTGGGTTAATGGGGACTTGTTACAACTTAGAAGAATTACTAGAGCCTTGAGTCATCAAGTGTCAAATGGATTAATACACCAGTCAAAGTCGTCAAAAAACTCAAATTCAAGATTCATTCTTACCAACTGGGAGAGGAACTATTGAACTAAAAGGAAGCATAAAGCTAAGTGATTAGATTGCTGTCATTGTATGGCAGCGATAGGTGGAGCCTTGTGTATGATACTGTGTAGCATGGGCAGAGATATTTGTATGGCATATCGACACGTCATGGTAAGGGCACCATGGCACATTTAAATTGTAGGAGACAAACATGACCATGTATCATCAGTAAACCTTTTAGGTCTCTTAAATCCTTAATCACTTCAAAAATCTAGACTCCTCTTAAAATTGCAAAAATGCGGAGAAGGAAACTCCTTACGGAGTACAATCTTAAATTTGCTTCTCTAGTACAATCTTGTGTTGGCGACCCTTGTGATTAATTCATTATTGTGCAACGCAAACTGCAATTGGAGGTGACAAGATTTATTTATCTAGACAGTTGAACACTCTTGTTGGCTTCTCATTGGTCTTGTTTCTTGGATTAGATTTGCATACCAGAGTTAAACGTTTTGTGTGTGCGTGTGTGTGTGCGTGTGTGTCTCTGTGTGTGTGTGTGTGAGAGAGAGAGAGAGAGAGAGAGAGAGAGAGAGAGAGAGAGAGAGAGAGACGCCTCTTTGTGCTCATGCAACCTTCTTATCATCCTCGATTCATGGGGACTTTTTAGAACTTAGAAATTACTAGAGCCTTGATTCATCAGGTGTCAAGTGGATTAATACACAAGTCAAAGTTGTCAGAAACTCAAATTCAAGATTCATTCTTACCCTGCAGGTTAAATGACAGAAAAGAATGGATTTATGTTTGGGACCTTGCGTAGGAGAGGAAACTATTGAACTAAAAAGAAGCATAAGTCAGAATACCTTGTAACAAGGATGCTTGTCAAAGGCCTTGGATTAAAATGCCTGTTTGAAAAAAAGATAAGTGATATCAGATTGCTTTAATTTTATGACATCGATAGGTGGAGCCTTGTGTATGATACCGTGTATCAGCAGATTGCTTTAATTTTATGGCATATTGACACGTCAGGAGAGGGCACCGTGGCACATAATACCCTAAAATGTTAGGAGACACACATGACCACACATCGTATTTAAACCTTTTTGGTCTCTTAGTCACCTAAAAAATCTGGACACCTCTTCTTAAAATTCCAAATGTTGAAACGGAAACTCTTTACCAAGTACAATCTTAAAATTTTGGTTAGCTATGTTCCTTTCATCATTTTAGAAGTCGTTCATTATGTTTTTCTTTATGCTGGCGATCCTTGTAATTTACTCATTATTGTGTAACGCAAACTGCAATTGGAGGTAACAAGATTTCTTTATCAATACAAAAGTCACTCAAATACCGTTGGCTACTTGGCAACCACAAGTCAATAACTATATAAGATTCCAAGAATTCAGTCTAACCCCTCCCAAAATCTTCAGTGTACGTTCTACAACAGAATTGGTTTATGAACATGGCATGGGTAAGTCACTCAAACACATCCGTGCTCATGTTTATAGTTTGAACTAGGCTCCATTTTGAGTCACTTGTAGGCGGTGCTTATACTTTCATAAGTAGGAGCACCTGGTGGGACGTTGGGTTACATGGTATTTGTACTTGGAATTAAGCTGGGTGCCTGTCATTGTGGTTCTTAGTGTATTTTTTGGACGGGGTCCACTCATAGTTACATTCAATGATGCCGACTTTCAAATTCCATAAACCAAAAGAGGCTATTAGATGCTGTCCAGGCTCACGTATTAGTTTTGGAGTAATAATAAACCAATGCGGGGCAAGCTCTAACCGAGACGATTGACTATATTTCCCTATTTCAGCAATTTGCAAGGAACCTGCCCAAAACGCACCCCAAAAGCTTAGTTTTTTAGCACCTTTAAACAAGTAGAAACACCCCCGAGGGGGCGTCACCCTCACTTCCAATGTTTTCTATTTTTTTTATTGTTTCTCCTTTTTGACTTCTTTCTATTTTTATCTCTTTCTCATGTGTATGTGTCATATGGAAAAGGAGGATATTAATGGAAAGTTTTCTCATAGAAAGACTAGATGATTTCTTTCTTTCATTCTTTCTTTCTCTTGAAGATAATCGTTTCCCCCTACAGGCCTTGAGATTGTGATGCATTGGAATGTTTACCTAAGTCCACCTGTGTGATTATTGTTGATTTTATGTTCTGATACATTCCATCATCAGTTTGATTATTGAGGGTTGAAGGCTATTCAACTTAGATGAGTTAATTGCCTCACCATTATGGATTGAGTCTTTCTGTTTAGAAATTATTCGCTGTTGAGTTCTTGTATTATCATTGGTTATCAGTCTTTTCTTATTATAATCTGCTTCTGATGCTCCTAATCGTTTTTTGTTAACTAGATACGCGTGTTCTTCTCTGTTCCGGAAAGTGAAGCTGCTAAAATTGAGCTGCCGGATTCGTTTTATAACATTTCACTTGAAGAGGCTAAAAGAGATGCAGATATGAGGCGGAAAAAGATGGCAGAATCACAACTTTTAATCCCCAAGTCATATAAGGAAAAGCAGGCAAAAGCTGCAAGAAAAAGATACAAAAAAACTGTAATCCGGGTCCAGTTTCCCGATGGAGTGGTGCTGCAAGGTGTCTTCTCTCCTTCGGAGCCAACTAGTGCTCTATACGAGGTTAGTTCTTGTAGTCCCTTCTTTTTTCCTTATTTAGTTATTTGTGGTTTTATCAATTCAAGTGCAGTAATTTGTTGGTTCCGTCCTTTCATAATATCAACTTTCAAGTGGTTGGTTGCTCCATTATCGAAAGTTTCCTGCTGATACAAGTGCATTTGAGTATGCAACTTTTGCATGCTTGTAATGCCTTATTTATATGTGATATTCATTGTCCATTGAAGAAGTTGTCATCGTCTTGATCACAAATGGTTGGCCAGTTGGCCTTGATGACCAACCCTGAGATGTCTTCTCGTTTGGGAAAACAGACAGACAAACAAATATATGTTAGAACTAGAGAGCGAATTGTTAACTAGTATTGGGAGAAAAGGAAGCTGCCAACCTTCAAAATCAGGAATGGGAAAAGCTGTATGTATATATAGAGTAAATAAAGTAGGACCAAATAGATAAAATCATATCTGCATTAACCCTTTAGAAGAATGGGGGATCTTCTATTCGCAGCAGAGAAAAAGGAAAGGCTGCAGCGTTGACTGGATGTTCAATCATGTCGTGGGAATGTTTTAGTAATATTCATTTAGGCTCTAGGAGTTGGTGGCTTTTCTTGACTGCGAAATTTATTGGCCCAGTGGATGTAGTTGTGACACATTTAGTGTGTCAGATTAAGCTGTAGTTTGGGCCTTATATTGGCTTGCATTTGGTCTAAACTTTTTTAAGGGAAGGTGTTATAATCATATAAACGAATATATATTTTCCGAAGAGCATCAGGGGATGCTAACCATGTACAAAGAAGGGCCAAAAATCCAAAAGGCCCGTTGTAATTACACATGAAAGGAATCTACAAAATGACCCTACAAAACTACATCTCTATGCTTTCTCCCTCGTATCAAGTTGATATGAGCAACAATTTAGAGTTGTTCTTGCACCTATCTTTCCTAGATTTGGATGACACCATACACCAATTTCGTGGCAGTTGTAAGTAATATCACAACAAAGTCTTTTGCTTAGGGAATGGCCTGTGGACGACAGGCATATTCCTACCAGAGACTCCTATACTACATAACTTTGTTGGATTTTTCATGTAAGCAATCAGTCGAATTTTTGTCTGCATGTTCTGTCGAAACGAGAACCCTAAGCATTACCACGGCTTCTTTCATCTTCCTTTCCTTAGGTTTGCAAATTTGATTCATTTGCAATTTTGTGTTAATATGTTTCTGCTATCCATTTAATATCTGACCACTTTCCATTACTTTTTGTTTTAAATCCTAGGAGAATTATTTGCATGCCAAGATTAGGAATCCATTATTCTACTCCTTCTTAAGTACAGATTTTCTTTTCTTCTGTTCCCTTAGTTTTCTGGTTTCCGAATTTGATGGGATTGAATTGAGAATTGCAGGCCTTCTATGCTAATTTTCCAAAGGTCATTTGGGAGGAAGGCCATTTTTTCTTGACCTCTCAACTTGTCCGAATATATAGGTTTTCATAGTTGCAACAATTTGATGTGGCCTGCGTGGACAACTTTCAATTCACTTGCTCTTGCATTTTTTTGACATGGGAAAATCAATTATTAGATTGATGAATTGAGATTCTTCATTGCATTTGTCCTTTTGTGTGCCTCATTCAGTATGCTTTCACTTTTGCAATGGATGTGCCAAGTTTGGGATTCGCTGATTTTTTCCACTGGTTTTAGAAAATTTGGTATATTTGGGACAATAATGTACAGAAGATCATTGCGAGAAAGGGCTTTTCTATAACCCATCAACGCACTTCAGATTCTCCCTTTATTCTATTTCATTGAATGCAATTTCAAGTTGGCTTTACACCGGCATTGTTCTTGTTTAGCAAAAGCATCCAACAGTTGTACTATTCCAATGTCTCTCTCTTAAAATTTCAGTTCACTTTTAAATTGCCTAAAATCAATACATGAGAGTATTTAATGATATAAGGGGCACATGTCTCCGTGATATTCTGGGAAGTATGGGTACCTGATTGAGGTTGCTTTTGAAACGACCAACGTATTGAACAGTTGAACAGTTTTCCTCTAATATGGCTCCTCAGTCCTGGGCCTGGCTATACCAAATTACTTTATCTGGGTCTGATGATCTTCATCCTTCAAAGCTGATTATTAATAGATTTTTAGCTCTTTTTATCAGCCTTGAGCCATCTAACAGATTTCATGCACAACCTATGTTTTGGTGTCAGACATGGGATTTTGTTCTTATCTCTAATATTACATACTTTTATTTTTCTACTTTTCAAGCAAAGTATTCCATGCTGTTTTTCGAGTTCTGCAGGAAGAGTACAGAAAGTTATGATATCTTCTACGGGTTTAATCTAATGCGGTGTCTTTTACCTTTTAGTTTGTCAGCTTAGCACTGAAAGAACCCAGCTTGGAGTTTGAGCTAATAAATCCTCTAGCGATCAAACGGCGTGTGATTCCTCATGTTCCCACAACAGGGGAGAGAGCCATAACCCTCGACGAGGAGGATCTGGTCCCTTCAGCTCTTATCAAGTTCAGACCATTTGAAACAGATTCCACTGTTTTCATCGGTCTCTGCAACGAACTCCTTGAAATCAGTGAACCGCTTGTATTGGGTTCGGCTGTTGCTCCAATTTAGAGCTCCATTACAAGTTACCTTTGCCGGGCTTGCTTCAACTAAGAAAGAGGATCATAATCCTTACTGGCTGGCGTCTCAACGGGCACCCTTCTTTAGTCTTGTACTCTGAAAATCCGCATATAGAAATCCAAAATACAAAATGAGAAAGCTCTCAGTTCGGTGTAGTGTTGGTATTTTAGGTTATCTTTTTGCTGAACCCTGAAGGTTTAAACAAAGATGTCGTCTCTTTTTTTGTTTTTTTTGCAAACAAATTTAATTTCCGTTTAATCCTTTGTGATGGTCCTTCAGATGATATATACTCTTAAATCATTCATTGTAATTCATCTGTCGTAAACTTGGGTTTCAGTGGCAGTACTTTTGCCTGCTTCCAGTCTTGGTGGTATGAAATCCTTGACCACTGGGAAATAGTATGAATCTTCATAAACTACCATCCTAGACTGTGTATTGATCTGAAAAGGGTCACCTCCAGTTCCATAATGCCCAGCCCCTTCAGTATTATGTTATAAAATTAAAGCAAGTAAAGAACAACAGAACACAAGATATATAGTGAAGATCGTTTCTTCGGGAACTATCAAGAAAAGAGTTTAAGACTGCAAGACCAACAGACTAAGGAAGATATTATTGAAGTATTTTTCACCACCTCACTTTCACTCTTTACAATGGTATTTCTCTGAATTTCTGAATGAATCAAACTAAGAACTGAGGCGTCTATAGAAGTTCTAGGGACTAAACTTGCAAATACATAAACTTATGGGGCTAAAGTGGAAGTGTGTATTAATTACAAGGTGTTCAATTCCTTCTCCATGTTGTTAATCTAATTTATTCAAACAAAATTAACTTTCGTTGAATTAAAAAAAATGTGAAAGTGTGTATTAATTACATCTCGTAATATTTGTTACTAATTGCATCTCGTACGATGTGATATTTATTGCACCACGTGATATATGCAGTTAATGTTCTAAAAATGTTCGGCGTGAGCCAAACAAAAGAGAGACACCTAATACTACTCCCGCCTAGCGCCTAGGCAGGAACAAGTCAACTTAGGCGGCTGAGTTGTAAAACATTGCATACAACCTTTGTCCTAATTTTCCTTCACCCCTAAGCAATTCGTTATTCTTCAATACGACGAAATGATATTGAAGTATTCAGGGGACCTTAAGTAAATATAATAATAATAAAAACCCTCAGGAGAATTAATAGTCACAAAAGAGGTAGTATTTCAAATGAAATCGGGAACAACAAGCCCAGTTGGTAACTTCTGACTCTCCCTTGTGAGAGATCAGGGTTTCAGGTCCCGTTGTGGGCAGTGTGTAGGTTCAGAACTATGGATAGCCTCTGAACCCCCTGTAGACTAATTCGCTAACTTCTCTCATTAACCTTTGCTGATGTATACAATATTTGACAAAAAAATAATTTGAAATCGGAAGTCCATTCCAGATACTTTAAAAAAAAAAAAAAAGAAAGAAAGAAAAAGGTTATCACGCATGTGGTACCCTGTCGATTATCCGAACCGTCCAAACGTGTTTTGACGGTCCAGATTTTAGGGAGAGAAAAAGAGGAGAGGTAGTGGGGTGAGGGGAGAGAGGAAATAAATTTGGGTCATCTAAAACGCGTTTGGACGGTTCAGATCGCTGACGGGTACCACCACATGGTACCCGCTCGGCACCCAAAAACTTCTCGTTTTGCTCATACACTTGGGCAAAATAAAAACCAATGAAATTGAACCAACCAAAAAACATAGGCTGAAAAACTGGTTCGGTTCCGTTTTTCTGAGATATCGGTTCGCTTTAGTTCTGGATTTGGAAAACAAAAATAATGGAAATTGGTTTGGTTTTGATTGTGTGATGCAGAAGCCAAGGAGGAAGAATACTTTAGGCATTTCAAGTCTAGGGTGGCAAGACCGTAATTATGTGATTACGAAATTTCATGTTGTGCCCACCCATGTTCAACCCGAAACGGTAACGGTCAAGACCCGTGACTTTACCATGACCTAAGCCGCTTCTCGGGTGTTTGTCGATTTTCGGGCCCCCGAATGGCCAAATTTGCCAGGAAAGATTTGATTTGATAATTATTTAGGTAAAGAAAATCCGAATTAAGCCACGCTTTTGGAAGAAGTCTTAGAATTTCCCTTATTTTTCATATAGCTTATTATTTTGAATTTTCTATTTTTGGCAATTTTTCGTTAAATAGCATGGTTGATTGATTAGGCTACCTTTTCGGTCGAATCAATTAGGGTTACGGTTGTCTGCCAATTTAAAGTTGTAAGCCTTCGGGACAAAGCAGTTATTGATTATCAACTAATTAATGAAAAGGGTCCAGAGAGAGTTTCTCTAAACCTATCCATTTTGTGATCGTATTTCTTACTCGTCCTTTCTGTAGTTCATACGCCACCCTGCATCATTTCGGTTGAAGTCAACCGAAAGAAACTGAACCGAAGTATATTATGTTAACAAACGTTAATAAATGACTGATGTAATCTCCTCTCTCATAACCCAGTAAACTTATTAAAAAAATACTCGTATTGAAATTAGTTTGCTTTTAATTTTGTCTTTTTCAAAATTAGGTTACATAGATTAACCGAATCCAGACCAAACTTTTAATAATTGAAATTAGTTTGCTTTTAATTTTGTCTTTTTCAAAATTAGGTTACATAGATTTACCGAAACCAGACCAAACTTTTAATAATTGAAATTAGTTTGCTTTTAATTTTGTCTCTTCCAAAATTAGGTTACATAGATTTACCGAAACCAGACCAAACAAGTTTGAACCTGGTTTTCTCAATCCCATACGGATTTGAAATCCCATACCAAATTAACTGTTTTAGTTAGAAAATTAGTCGAAACCTTTGAACAATATGTACTAATCACTATCCAATTTTGTTGAACATCACCATACCGTAATGCTAGACATAAAGCCTATCATGCGGAGACAAGTTGAGTTGATGAGAAGAAAAAATGATAAAACCAGAGAAAGATATCGCCCAAACTGGGAAAATTGATTTTCTTCTTTCTGTACAAAGCGAAAAAAAAAAAAAAAAAGATATGGAAAAAAAATGATCATATGAACTAAATGTCAAATAAAACAAACTACGAAAA
Source organism: Rhododendron ovatum (assembly GCA_019656835.1). Lineage (NCBI taxonomy): Eukaryota > Viridiplantae > Streptophyta > Magnoliopsida > Ericales > Ericaceae > Rhododendron > Rhododendron ovatum. The sequence goes on from CM033799.1 coordinate 32,733,410, forward strand.
CCAAATCCACTCCCTATGTAGGACGACACAAGCTACGTTTCCGGTGCTTCATAATCCAAAAGCGCAAACTTTACATGCAAACCTATTTTACCACGCTCTGTCACCAGCTTAGCAGCCGTAACCAACCAATGCCCTGGAGCATCATGTGGGCCCCGCGCGACCTCAGCTGTATCGACATACTTTAGTAGCTTCGCAGAGCGGACCGGCACTGGTGGCCCCCCTGGATAGACACCTGAGTTCAGCGCAGCCGGAAGCTGCCTTGGGGGGGCGTCGGTAGCTGTTTTCTGAGTAAAGGTGAAAGTAGTACTTAGATTCATGAGCAGACTGGACTTGCGAGTAGCCGCCAGTGCAGCCGCCCACTCTGTTTTGCGAATGGTGTAGTTAGGGAGGTGGGTGAAGAGCAACCGCAGGTGAAGTACGGTCTTTGGCCACTTCCCAACTTTCTTGCTGATGAGCTGTGCACCACTTACTATATAAACACCAGGATTTTTTTGTCCCCGTATCCAGCTTGGATCGTGCTTAACTACAGACGAGCATACGTTTGAATATCTCTTCCAGCTTACAGGCTCTACGAATTGGTTGCTCAAATCGTAGTCATCAGAACCGCGCCATTGGCAGGGTCTACATTTTGAGGGATCATGAGAAGATGTCATAATGTTTGGAATGCTGGAGAGATGCTCAACATGTATTGCCAACCGGTTGCTTTTCTTCCCTTCCAAGTACAAGCGTAGGCCAATGACTGGTTTTTTATCCGTCGAAACCTGAAAACGGTTACAATATTGAATTTTCCAATTCTTTATAGATGCAATTCTAAATTAGAGATTTCAAAGAAGATCTGGAGGAGTCCATGTTGAAACCTAAAGACAAGCTCTCAAAATCTCGTATGTTGCAGATGGCAATAGTTTCGCAAATGTGCTTTTCGTATGTTTTACAGATCCTAGGCTAAGCTAATACAAGATTATGCTTTATTGGAAGAAGAAGCACTCAGTACATGACTATTAAATCATCAAGTGAGTACGACGATCATACCCAAAAGTTAAATGGAGTTAATCCATAGGTTTTGTGTGGATTGCATCCAATCAAATATCTCGTCTTTTCTAAGGGAATGTTGTCTACATTGTCTTTTTGAGCCAACAAACTAAACGCTTCTTATTCTCAAAGTGCTACTAATGATTTTAACTCAATAATAGATTTGAGTTTTTAAGTAAGAGAACTAAGAAATCAGTATCTCATGACCAAGGCTCAAGATGTCCTTTGATGTGGCGAAGGACTTGAAAAGAAGTTAGGGAGTGAGAGAACATGAAAGACAATGGTTGTATGTGAACAGCAAAAGGGAAGAAGAACAAGAAGAATGATATGAAGAAGACAGGTATTGGCCTCACACCTAGATTAACAAGGACATCACACTTAAGGCCTCTTTAGCATCACACTAAAGAATAGAATTGCATCACACATTCTTAAAAGCTCCAAAGTTGCTGAAAATTCTTATCTATTCATTCATTCCTCAAAGTCAAGTTACATCAATTTCTTCTAGGCTTCACAACACATTGTATGCAAATGACTTAATAGTGGACGAATATGTTGAATAGGAACTTCAAGTCAAATTCTTATGTTTTTTCTATGAAATATCTTCTATGGAAATGGAATCATTCTGCTTGGTTTTGCAATTCCAGTTCCATTACTTTACTTCTTGCTTACTTAGTATTTGCTTAAGTTTACGGCTTAGTTGGACAATAACCATGTCCAAACGGGACTTAAAACCTCCAGCTTCTCCACACACACACAGAGAGAGAGAGAGAGAGAGAGAGAGAGAGAGAGAGAGAGAGAACAAATGGTAATCAGTGACACATAATACAATACAAAAAAAAGTATATTCCACACAGAGATGTACTCATAGGTAGCAAACCTGCACCCCGTTTATGTTGGAGAGGTTATTCCATAACTTGAACCCATGTTAAAAACATAGTTGGTAGTGTTTGATTGGGAGTTTAGTTTAGTTTAGTTTTGGTAGTGGGTAGAAAGAGAAATAGAGTAATGATTGAAAATAGGGGTAATGATTGGAGAGAGATAGAGAGAGATGAGAAAGTAATAATTAGAGAAATAGGATAATGATTGAAAAAAGAAGTAGGGTAATGATTGGGAAGAAAACTAAAACTAAAACTAAGTTGGCAACCAAACAAAGCCGTGTTCAAAACTACAGCGATATTATCAAGCACAGTGCCCTAGAAGTCCCTGCCTGGGAATTAGGCGATTAGGAGGCAGCCGACTAGTCGGCCTAGACTAGGCACTCCCTCTTCCGCCCGACTAGCGCCTAGCAATTTTTAGAACATTGATCAAGCATAATATATATGCTAGTTTCCAACCTCTGACCGAAAAAGTAAAATTAAATTGTACAAAAGAATTCAAACACAAATACAATTAGATGCATTTTGGGATAAATATGTTTATCTGTATTATGGATTGTGATAGTCACAAAGGAAAGATGAGAGGGTACCTGGGTGCAGCTGACATGCATCTTGGAACCCATGAATCTGAATTGCAGTGGGGGGCAAGAGAGGTTTCTTCTTTGATGCCTAAGAGGAAGCTCACAGAACATAGGTGCCCATTGCCTAGGAACTTGGAACTCCAAGAAGTACTGCAGATCCTCTAGAGCAGGCTTATCTGACACGAGAATCACAAAATCAAAGAAGCTGGAGGTTTTATCTTTCAAAGAAAAGCTACTTGATTAAAACAACATGAAAAAAAATGTGCATACAGACGATAACCATAAAAATGACAAGACTAAAATGATGGGGGCAGAACTCACAGCGAAGATACAAGTTGATAGCGTGACTCAGATAGCCACTTCCTGGAACCCCACTAAGGAGAGAGGTAATAGGTACAAATTTAAAGAGAATTGGCTCCGGGTTGGCAGCTACTGTCTGAAGCCACTTCGAGTGGCTGTAAGAGAACACATCCCCTCCTCTTTTAGACCACATAATGGTGAGGCCCTGTTCAAAGTAGTGCACAGGCTCACAACTGCTTGTTATCCAGAATCTTTAAAGTATATATTTTACTTACGTCCTTGCTTGAAGTTTCTGTAATGCTGGTAATCTGCATGGTGTGAGACTGCAACATACGTTTAAAGACCTCGGGAACCTATAAGAATGAAAACAGATTAATTTCCATACCTAGCAAAAGTCAAACCGGGATTATGTGGTAAAAGCGATAAAATATGGTAGACATACCTTCTGTTTGTTATTTGTAGTCTTCTTCTCTAATAAAGGAGGGCTCATCCCATCTGAAAATAAACAATCTCCAAGATCCTCCAAATATCCCCTCAGTTCGGCAGGAGGAATTGGTGATGATGGCTTTTGTTTTACACAAAGTAAATCTTGGCCCCCAACAGCCATCCCAACGATTATATGTGTTCCATAAGCCCGGATAAACCTGCCAAACGAAACCAAATCAGCATCTGGCATGCAACATCATCTGCAAGAGGGTCAATTCCTAAACAAACAAGCCATTCAAGAAAACTGGTCCTAGAAATTTATCCCACAATCCTTATTTTGAATGCACAAGCTAACAGCTTCGCCATGGAACTTATTCAAACATTGAAATCAAAGAAACAAACACATATTTTATTGTTCGGAAATTCAACCTAGTAGCAGTGTAGCACAACCATTCCGCAGAGAAGCCAAGTTTGCGGTGGGCACAAGTCCACGATCAACACTTACAAGAAACACAACATGAAAGCTTTCCTAGATCACACGTTATGTTAGATATCACAACTTTCGATCGTTCGCAAATATGTCTCACTCACTCCCAGCACATAGGGGGCATTTTTTGCTGCTGCAAGAAATAGTATACTGATTGTGGCTTAAGAGCTTATAGATTATGGCATGAAGCAGAAGCTATTAAAAGTGTTTGATGCAGATCTGTGTCTATGGATTAATGCAGTAGAGTTTGTTTGCTCCAACATCTAGAAAGCATCAACTTTTGTACAACTGCCATATCGCCCACGGAATAGTTCTAAACACTGAGACCATAAATTAACTTTTAACAAAGTAAAAAGCCTAATTTGGAATTTACCAAATAGAACCCTAGAATTCATTTATATAATCACATCTAACCCAAATTAAAACCTTAAGTTCCTGAGAAATTCCATGTTCCCCCTATCATTTCAGAAATCATAATTTGTGACCCTACTTCAGTTGAATAATCACAAAATCAGTTCCCCAAACTGAAACACTAATCAATGCAACCAACCGTAGGCAACACAACATAAATTTTGAAATTGGCCCACAAAATGAACATGAATCCAATAGGTGAAACCAATGGGACTTTCTTACTTAGTTGATTAACCAAAAGAAAAGTAATCTTCTCTGTAAGTACTCCTACCGATAGAAGTAACAAAAAGGAAACTACGATACTAAAATTACAATTTTTTCTTAGGTGGGACAAAATAAGAACTACCTAGATAACGAAGCTGGATTCCAATGAGATGGTACAGATTTCTTCACTGTGTCTTGGAGTACTAGCGGAGATGCTGTTAGGTGCAAATAGTATAGTGAGATGAAGTAACCATCAAATGCAAGATTTTTGGCATCCGCAGCATCAATCAACCAGGATCCACTCAAATCAAATATAGCATTAAGATAGCCTGAAGGGACTTTTCCTTGGATTGAGGATTTCTGATTCAGCAGCTCTGACATCTGCCAAAAGTAGGATGCAAGTATGAAACAAAAAGAGATGTAGATAAGTAGATTACAAAGAAATTATGAACGCAGGACTCTTTTTCCCAACCTCTGATGCTATTCATTTGGCCATAACACTAATGCTTACAATTAGGCAAAAATACCCACAATCACAAAAAGGCTTTAGTGGGCTTGTGAAGAATTGACCGAGGAGGAAATGCGATTTGTGCAATTTCCCAGAATCACAAATGTGATGTGTTTATTTTTGCCTAATATGGCCAAACATTTTATAGTATGTATTTTTGCCTAATAAGCTTTATACCCAGAATCACAAAAATACCCACAATCACAAAACAATGTGATTGTGAAGAATTGACCAAAATAAGCTTTATACCCAGAATCCAATGTTCTAAAAAGCGCTCGGCGCTAGGCGGGCGGCCGACCACCTTCAAGCTTCGAGACCTATTAATCGGCCATTAATCGCCTTTTAGCAATTAGTCGGTTTTTTTTTTTAAATATTCTACAACCTCCCTACCATCAATAATCACAGTTTTTCTAGTTGATGTGATTTATCTTCTCTACCATCAATACTTACTAGTTACTACACGTCTACCGGTCTACACGGCCATGGCCTACACCAAACGGTCCAAACCATAAATTTACAATACTACACTACTCTGCTACTCAGACTCAAGTGTTAAATTTTGTCAAAAAAAAAAAAATACTACTAACTAGAGAGAGGAGGGGATCAAGAAATTACAGAGAGAGAGAGAGAGAGAGAGAGAGAGAGGGAGAAATTACACACAAAGAGAGAGAGATTACAAAGAGAGAGGGGGATCAAGAGAGAGGGATCAAGAGAGAGGGATCGAGAGTTACGGCAATCAACAATGAGGCGCAGTGGTGGTGAATGGTGATGAAAGGCGTCGGCGATGACCGGTGTCGGTGATGAGAGGTGTCGGTGATGAGAGGTGATCGTCGATGTACTGGCGTCGGCAGTAGGCGATGACTAGGTTTCTTCCCAGACCCAGATCGATGAGAGGCTGATCGAATGAGAGCCCTAACACAGTAATTCGAAGCCCTAAATAACCTGGTATAAGTATAACAGTTACCCCCTTCGTTTTCTAAAAATTCAGATTTACCTTGCCTAATCGCCTATCGCCGCCTACACGCCGACCAATTAAGCGACGATTAATCGCCGCCAAAGTCCGATTAATCTTCTAGCCGCCTAATTCAACCTTTTAGCCATTAATCTCATCGGTCAGCCCAAATTTCTGATTGATCGCCCATTAATCAGCAATTAATCCCGCCTTTTAGAACACTGCTAGAAACTAGGAGTTTGAAGAAATGACAAATCGCACACATGGAGCAAAACAATGTTTTCTTGACTAGCACACTTGTGAGAGTATTTGATAATTGAAGCATGACAAAAACTGAATTTCTGAATAATATTTTGTCACCGACCATTTTTCAATTTTCAACAAATCATGGGCCTGATTCCTTTTCAAATCCTTCCCATCATAATTATTAATTCCAACTAAAACAAAAGTCTACATAAACTACTATCTTCACAGTTCAAATAATTAAGATTATGTACAAAGGCACGAAGCATAAGAATTGTCTACTAAAATCCCCTGCACAGCACATAGGACTTTTACTTCGGGTAACTTGAGTGCATTCTACTTCAATCCACAGCAAATCAACTAACTTCGGCATCAGATGGTATTAGTTGGCAGCACACAAGTGTCTAGTTTTTTCTTGCAGGTCCCAACGAGCAAGGCGTCCAAAACCAATTCACCAAAACTATTCCTAAACCATCCTCATGCACTTCCATCTTCGAACAAACACAAAACACATCTATTTCCTTCATTTTGGCTCAAGCACCCGTGTCGACACCTGTACCCATTTTGGACCCTCGGATCCTCTCATTGTTGTGATATCCCCAGAAAAAGAATATCATTAAAGGCAAGAAGAAGTTTCATCAAATGCTGCTTTCCTCGATGAGGAACCACCTAATTAGCTAGAAAAGCGATACTTCAAGTATTTAGCAAAACATTTTTTTTTTAACCCCTTCTTGTTTAAATGCATTTATAAATATAATTTACTGTACATAATCCGGAAAAAAAATTATGCAACATATACTACAAACAAGTGTTCAAATCGTGTCCCCGTATCCATACCCAATTTGGGGACACATATCCTAATATATTAGGAAGGTCCGATGCTTGGACACACCTGATACTCGCACCCCGAGTCCATGTAACACAGACTATAATAAAGGGAACACCGTTCACGGTTTGAACCCCAGTTTGAGGCTGAATCACATTTTTACTTCTTAAACTACCCCCTTTCACAGCCTAAAAAGAAAAAAACTGCCAAGAAGGACCCAAAAAAAATTGCTTTTTCCCCCTCTCTTCTACTTTTACAAGACAAATTTCACCGATATAGATTCATCGCAATCGAAGGTTTTCCTCTTTTGCACGATTTGCACACGCATCCGGTGTGCTCAAGCGTCTACTAGTCAAAACACAACAAACACGAGGCACGCAAGAGATGATTAGAATTGAACAGAACGGATTTTCCTTTCACCTGATTTAGCTCGAGAACGTCGGACTTGAACCGCATCCGGTCCCCCTTATCGCACCGGATGTCCTCCGACACGCCCCGTATGGTAACCCCGCCGGCGCCGGCGCCGGGAATCACAATGTCCCTCTTGTTTCTCTCGTCCAGCGCCACCACCCTCCCCTTCGCGAACTTCAACTTGAAATCGCTCGCCAGATCAAACCCCGACCCTAGCGCTTCCATTGCCCGCACCTCAATCGGCACTTCCATCACTTGCCTTCAATTTTTTTTCTTCTTCTTCCTAGCGTATATGTATCTGTATGTGTGTGTGTGTACGTGTATATAAGTAAAAATCACTGGAATCGAAGTCGATTATCGAGAATTACGATGAAATCGCAATCGCTGCAAGGTGGAGAAGGTTGAAGAATTGGTCTACTGTGATGATTTTGACGGGAAATACCTGCCGACCGCCGTGTGGTCAGTTTGACCAGGCAGGGACAGCTTCTTGGTCTCCAAGCCGCAAGCGAGTGATGATAATGTGGAGATGTTAACTTCTTACCTGCTGCTATTGAAAGATCATTCTATTCTTTATACTTTTCTTTCTTTCTTTTTGAGCTTTTCGAGTTTTGTCTATGATTGAATTTGTTTCGTGTTTGTTAGTCTTGTTTCAATTTTTGTGAATTCTTGAGTAGACGAATTGAAAAAGTAAAATACTTTTATCCAAAAAAAATTTTAAAGATATCTAAAATAAAGCCTAAAAAAATTAATTTTTAAAAATATTTAAGTAAAAGTAATAATTTTTATTTCTTTTATACCGCTCATCGAAACAAATTAATAATTTATAAAAATTCGGGGTAAAACTAACATATGCGAAGAAAAATAAATAAGAAACAAAAAAAAAAAAGCCTAAAAAGCTAAGAGGAATGGGCCCGGCTCCGTTCCAGAACCATAAATAAGTACTTATTTTTTAAGAAGGCAATTTTAAGTTCAAAAATAATATGTTTACGCAAATAATTTTTCTACCAATATGAATATTGTTTGACAGATCTCATCTCATCAAGATCTTTTATACGGTGCAAAAAAAATAAAAAAAATTATTTTTCATTTACGTTATTTTTGAGTTTGAAAATGTGAAATAAGCTGTCTATTTTTTAAGAAGGTTTCTGGAACGGATAAATGTGTGTGGACACGTATATGCGTAGCTCGACTAATTCTGAAGCTTAAATCCATTGCCTATGTGCAGAGAGCTAATTAGAGTCGGAGCAAAATTCTATATGGACTTGAAATGTTTTAAGAAGCTAAAACCTCAGGAGCTGTTGAAAGAATCATTTGCATCCGGTTAAGCCCTTTTCCATGCCATTATCCATCATACTTTATCAAACTTTAACTTTTTTAACTACGTTTCACTGTTTCAGGTTTAAATAGAATATCCAAACTGTTCATCTTGTACTTCTTGCATTTCCAAACATTTGTATAAAAATGAGCAGTGAGCTTGGTTGAAACTTGAAACCGTAACTATGCCAACGACTTAAGCTTAAAATCGTATTCGTTGTCAACTTTAAACGAGTTTTTTTATTTTAACTTACCAATTTTTGACCAAACGAAAATCTTTTTTCACACACGTTTTGTAATGCGAGAATTACGAAATAAACGATTTAGACCTTTATTATGAACCCGAGACGGAGCCAAATACATTGGCTTTGGTTGGATATTGAGGGGCGCTTAACCCGTATGTGTCTGTACTTACGTGCGCTCTCTGTAATTTTGCGCGTAATTGTTGGGGATTTCAACGGAAGGGGCCAGGTGTGGGCATTGACTGGTGGGGACGCCGCTTGCCGGTCAACTTGGCTTACCTGCTATCGCTGACCCACCTTTCCTTTTTTTTTGTTGTGGGTCAACATCGCTGACCAACCTGTATATTCAAACAAAAATTCACACCTACGGTTGCAAATAGTAGTAGCAAGAGATTGTCGTGTTTCCGGCTATGTTATAAACAATCTGTTTATTGCATCAATCAATTATAGTTGTTCAAAAGTGTTCAGAATGGTCTGAATTTTAATGAAATTTTTTCGGAGAAAAATTTAACTCTTCTCCAGAAAAGTTTCATTAACATCCGGACCGTTCAGAGCACTTTTGAACGGTCACGATTGAGTATTGTAAACATTTGTTTACAACACAGCCGGAAATAAGTTTTTCTCTAGTAGTAAATGCTAAATGGTAAAGGTTTAGGGAGTGTTTTTTTTTTTTTTGGAAATTTTATACTTCCTTCGTTTCATTTTATTTGTTCTTTTTTATCTTCGTTGTCAGTTTTCAATCGCTTATATATTTTAATATAAATTTTCAAAGATATACAATATGAATTTTGTTTGATAGTTTTCGATTAGGTCTACAGCAAAAAAGTTTTCAAAATTAAGAAAAATATTATAAATTGTGATATATAAGCGTTTAGAAAAGGACATGAATAACGAAAATTGACAAAGGACGAAGGGAGCCCAACTACTCTTTCTTATTTTGTCCAATTTTGCCATACGTGTCACTTACAAAATCATCGGTATCTTACAATTTATAGTGTTTTATACCAATTTGAAAAGTTTGTGTAATAGAACTAATTGAAATATGATGCAGCGAAACGTATGAAATCAAAGAATGAATGTGCGACGAGGACAATCACAAACAACATAAGTTTAAAGAAACTCTCTCTAGTTGGATTAATTCGTGCAAGCGGAACGAATGGGACGTGCTTTGGAAGAAGCAATCATTTATTGTGCTATCTTAACCACGCATGGCCCATTCGATCTAATTCTCCCACATTTTTATTTAGAAATTCGGCATTTGATATATCCATACATGTTGAGCTCCACGTATTCTTGTATAAGTCTACATAAGGGGTCAATCTCTTAGGCCCCGTTCAGTTGCCAGGAAAGTACAGGAAATGATGGAAAAATCAATTTTTCCATGACTTTTGTAGTGTTCAGTTGGCAGGAAAGTAGTGAGAAACATGCTTTTAAATTTTCCTGCAAGATTTACTTTCTTGCAAAAGTGATTTGGCCAAAAACATAGAATTTTGGGTCACGGGAAAAGTTTTCCCCATTGTGGGGCCAAAATAATTGGCGGGTAAGAAAAAAAGTGAATGACGCCAATACCAAAAAAATACGAATTAGGTTCTTAGAAAGACACTTTGACATTTACGTGAGCAACAATAATTTCGACTACTATGGTACTTTCTGAGATAATTGTTGTGAAAAAAGATTGATAATTTATTTTTTTTGGAAGTATTTATTTATCTTGTCAATAGTCTTCAATTTTGTTTTGTACTAACTAATTTTCAGTGAGTTTTTGCATCAGCAACTAATCAAGTACGATTGTTGATTATTTATTTATTTAGTTATCATCTACTTATTTTTTAAACTTCATTTGTACGGTTGAATATCAGAGAATGTCAATTTAAATGGGAGATTTGCATGACCATTCAGAATATAGCAAATTGAATAGGGAATTGCAAGTGGATTTTTTCATTTCATGTTAAGGCTTTGCATTAGATAAAATACATTTTCCGTATGTGTTAATTTTTGAAATATGATAGTCTATTATATAGCTCTCAAAGTTACTTTTATTTAAAATTAGCCATGAGAATAAAAATAAAGAAATTTCTCTTAAGTGTATTTTCCCGGCAAATGAACCACTAAACTTTAGTTTTCCTGCAAAAAAAAATGTCAAATAAATACTCACAGGAAAATAAATTTCTTTTTCCTTTATTTCACTTTACTTAACTTTTTCCGAGAATAACTTTCCGGTACAACATTCCTAGCAACTGAACGGAGCCTTAAAGTGCTTTTTCTTCATACTACTTTAATTCATGGAAATTGTTAGAGTTCGTAGTTGCTTCGTCCTAACCTAACTGTTAGAATAGGTTGATTTACCCCGAGCGTAGGGCTAGGTCGTAGTCAGCATAAAATCCGGAAGTCCGGCATCGTTCCCACAGAGAAAATTCCTTATAGCTTGCTAGGATTTTTAGAAGTGAGGGTTTGCGGCGTTCAGGCGGCCAACTTTCGCTCTTGCTTTGAATGATGATAAACACTTAAAAAAACTGCTAGAAAACGAGTTTAAACTTAATGTAACAAGCGGCAAGGCGTTGGGGTAACGAATGCCCAAAGCTTTAGCCATCAAACCATTCTCAACGAAAACACGGTTGAATCGCACGGCATAGGCTATCAACCGGAGGGTTTAACTAAGATACCATTAAAGACTAGGAGTGTAGTTTAGTAAGCAAGTGAGCTCTTTCATTCTTTTGGCAAACACGAGGCAAGACATAGCTCACGAAACCACATGAGCAAGCATATGATCACTGGAAATTAACATTGACAAGTTTTGTTACATAAAAGGTGAGTCACACACATTTACAAACCAAACTTCAAGTTTTTAGTTGAGAAAAGCAAGATAAACATAAATCACAAGGCATTAGTCACCCCGTGGCCAAGCCTAATCGACTACTCAAACATAATGAAGAGACTAGAAAACTTGCTAATTATGGAGAACATGCTTAACCGAAGAAAACGAAAATAAACTTAAAATTGTAAAAGATCCAACACCTGCGAACAACTTTAATACTCAGGAAATTAACGTAAAATGAATACCTTAAAGTGTTCTTGAGAAATTACAACTTGAAAAGCTTAATAAGACATTAATGGAGAAACACCTGAAAGTAGTAATGAGCTAGCTCCCCTAAGAGAGAAGGAACCCCCCTTTCTATACAAAATGGGCACTCTTCCACAAAAATATCTAAGAAACATACTAATAAAGGCAAGTATTCCATAAATGGAAAGCCCAAAAAGTAAGAAATATCTGGCCGAAGGCTCCCCTTATCGATACAGAATAAGCTAAGTATCGATACCATGTTGTTAAGTCAAAATGGACCATCTCCCGTAGCTCACGCGTATCGATACGGAAGCCTCTGACTTCCCACGAAGCTAATGGGTATCGATATGCATTAAGGTTGTATCGATACGCATAGCTTATCTTCAGGCCTTCAGGCAACGTTCAAGACTTGGCACCCGATGGCTCGCCGGCTTGCCCGACGCCTCACGCCTTCGCTCTTGGGTCATGCTGGCAGAAGTTCCACCAGGCAAGAATACTTGAACGTTCTTGGAAATTAGCCTCTTGATCAAAATACGCCTTTTAAGGACAGTTTGCCTGCAACACTTAACAAACTACCTTACGAACATTATTGAATAAAAACGACAAATTATAACTATAACATCTATAAACTAGGGGACTTAAGCACCACAAATAAGCAAATTTAGGTGCTTATCAGTAGTTTTATTTTTTCCAATTATTTTCTTCAAATAAGAAAACAAAAGACATCATGGATAGCAACGCTTTAATGATAGGAAAAGAGAACACATTTTTTGAAGTCGTACCTACCGCCCGCCAACTGGATTTTTGTCGTCCATTAGCCTTAATATAACCAGTTTAGTTTAGTTTAATATGTTGGGTTTAGATTAAAACAAACAAGTCGTATAGGAGATTAGATTAAGAGGAGTTGGTGTAGATAGAAAGAAAACAGTACTAGGGCCTATTTTGACTAAATAAGCAAAATGGCTTATTTTTTTCTCCTTAATTTGAAATTTTTTTCGCATTTGTTAGTTTTGCATTGATTTTTTGTGGATTATTGTGTCGTCACGATGAGAAGAATCTGAAAAGTAAAAAATTAACAACGAAATGCAAAATTTGATGAATAAAAATGATAAAAAAAATGGCATATTGGCTTATTTTTGTCTTAATTGAAAAAAATAGGGTTTCGGTCGTAATTTTTTACTTTTTAGATTCCTCCCGTCATGACGGCACAATAATTCACAAAAATTTAACAACACTAACAAATGCAAAACTTTTTTGAATAAGGATAAGGATAAAATAATCCATTTTTAGCCAAAATAGGTCTGGTAAAAAACATGAAAACCTAGTCTTGATTTATCCTTTTCTAAACTAGCAAACTCTTTAGAAAAAAATTAATAATTTCGTGGAACTAGACAGAAATTGAATGAATTTAAATAAATAGGATCAATTTCTGTTTTTAAGTTATTCTCGGCCTACCCATCTATAAAAGGAGTTATTCTAACATCCGCCCAAATGGTGTAGGATAATAGATAAAAGTTGCATTCATATCCGAAAAAGATATATTGATATTTATGAAAGTGTATTAATATTTGTGAGATATGCATTGATATCCAAACTTGTTTGGAATTGTTATCGTATCATCCTCTGCCTAGTAGGCCGCAAGACCGCTACAAAAAAAACTACCCAATTGCTCTTTGTCTTGGCCTGTTTAGAATGAAATTCTTTTACAGCTCAGTCATTTTGGTTGGTCAGGAGGGCAGAAGGAGTAGTTTTCCAATGACATGTTCTTTACGAACTCTAAAAAGTTAACGATTCCGATCATTGTTATGGACTGAGAAGGAACCACAAAAACGAGTGCTCCACATACTCATGTCCTTTTGGTTTTCTATAGTATATAATTAAAGTCTCCGTTTTGATTCTTTTGAAGTCACATTCTAGGCCCGCCCATCTAAAATTGCCCAAAAAGAAAATGTAAACCAACTGCTCTTGTCCCTTTTAGACTGGAAATCCTCGCTGTTTTCTTCCCTTTTCATTAGAAAACTCCTTCCATCTTCCCCTTCTATCCAAAGTTCCAAAAAAACAGAGCACCATCAGGCAGTGTTGAGCGGCCGATCTAGCTATTATATCGGCATGAACGATTTAGATTGAATCTGAACATATACAATTCTGAACTGTCCATTACTCAATTAAGATCCAAGACATTAATTGCAGAAATAAACTACTGAATCGACCGCATTGCACCTGCTCTGCAGGGACAACATCCCCCATTCCCCACTGCCTCTTCAGCTTCAATATTCCCCAACATACATCCAAAGCTGGCCTCCAAGATGTCCAATTTTTGGCGGGAAATTCTTGGCCTGTCTCATATTTTGTATTGGATTCTGTGTCAACCCTCTTTTGTTGTGTTATCCCACTCAGGCCCTTTTCAAACATATTTTTACTAGTTTGCTCTCACCTCCTTACGTGGATGACATATAACATGTGATTGACGAGTTTTTTTCCACGAACATGTGTTTGATGTTGACACATACTGGTGTGGACATATTTGTTACATTTTGCATTACAAAGTTTAAAAATTCAATATCTTTTATTATATATATCAGGTTTTTGTAAAATTTATGTTTTAGAAACTACTAAAAGAAATCTATCAAACAAGACTTATATTGAATAGAAAATTACGTACAAATTTTTGTTTTTGTTTTTGAGAGCATGAATTGTGAAATTTTTGGATGTGAATGGTGTAGAATCTATGTGAATTCTGAATTTAAAAGGTGTGAATTCTTTCATTTTAGTTTGTGAATTGTGTATTTTGGGGAGTGAGTTTTGATGTGTGAACTCTGTATTTTAAGGGGTGTGAATTCTGCATTTTAGAGAGTGAATTGTTTAGGAGCAGAGTGAATTTTTTCATTTGAGGGGTGTGAATTCTTTCATTTTTTGGTGTGAATTGTGTATTCTAGGGAGCGTGTAATGATGTGTGAATTCTGCATTTTCAGGGATGTGAATTCTGCCTTTTTGGAGGGTGTGAATTATTCAAAAGGGGTGCAAATTCTTTCATTTTAGGGTGTGAATTGTGTATTTTGGAGAGTGAGTAGTGATGTGTGAATTCTGCATTTTGAAAGAGGTGAATTTTTTTCATTTTAGATGATGTGAATTGTTCAAAATGGATGTGAATTGTGCATTTAAGGAGGTAAATTATTTTCATTTTAGGGTGTAAATTATGTATTATGGGGAGTGTATTGTGTATAGTATATGTGCATATTGCATTTGAATGGTGTAAAATTTTTATTGTTAAGGGTGTAAATTATTTAGAAGAGGTGTGAATTGTTTAATTTTGGAGGGTTTAAATTCTGCATTTGAGGTGTATGAAATCTTTCACTTTGGGATGTAAATTATATATTTTGGGAAATGAGTTGGGTATAGGATGTGTGAATTTTGCATTTGAAGGATGTGAAATCTTTTATTTTGGAGGATGTTAATTATTTATAAGAGGTGTGAATTCTTTCATTTTGAAGGATGAAAATTCTGTATTTGAGGGTGTGAATTCTTTCATTTGAAATGTGAATTGTGTATTTTGGAAAGGGATGTGTGAATTCTGTATTTGAGGGATGTGAAATCTTTCATTTTGAATGGTATGAATGTTCAAAAAGGATGTGAATTCTTAATAAAAGGAAACAAAAATAACTTTTTTTAATGTGTACATAAATTCATATTCAAAATGAATCTTGTTTGAAAGATCTCATCAAGTAGATTTCAATTTTTTTTTTCAAAATTTTTATGTAAGACAAAAGTTATAATTGTTTAAACTTTTAACCATATATGAGCTCTATATATATACTAGCGAATGCCCGTGCCTGAAGGCACGGCGCAACACATTTTGAAGACAACTAAAGCTACGGATCGAGCAATGAGCAAAGGGACGACATGTTGAAAAAAATGGGTAGGAACAAAGTAAAATACGGTATATTTTTGTTGTTGCAAAACTTTAATATGCTAATTACTATGCCTGCAGCACTCCGCAACAAAAAGTTTTATTTGTTAAGCCTCTACCCGTGTGTACATCACTACCAATGATAATCCTAATCACATATACCGAGTTAATTGCATTGATAGGATACACACAGAACTATATTAATCCAAATCACAAAAATCAAAACCAATACCATGTTGCATTCATAGAATCCAATTTTAA
Organism: Rhododendron ovatum; assembly: GCA_019656835.1. Classification (NCBI taxonomy): domain Eukaryota; kingdom Viridiplantae; phylum Streptophyta; class Magnoliopsida; order Ericales; family Ericaceae; genus Rhododendron; species Rhododendron ovatum. Next base: position 32,749,448 of record CM033799.1, read on the forward strand.
CATGCATAAAAAATCTAAAAATTTATATAGAGTCAAATATGATACACTACGTAGGGGAAAAAAAAGGTGTTCAACATAGATCTTATTGTCTTGAAATTTGTCTCTTCATCTGCCTCCCAAGAGTTTTTGTACCAATGCATATCTACTTCATCCAAAAAGTACAATTAGGAACATGAATAACAGTCTAAAAAAATAATTAATGAGCAAGAATTTCTTCTTGTAAAAGTAAAATGATGACTAATAATAATTACCTTAATTCTATATATTGTTTATTCGTCTCTCAACACCATCATGGTACGATCATGACCTTTGTAGATGTACTTGTGAATATACTTAACAGATTTTATTCCAGGACAAACTTCCACATTGATATGAGAATTATATTTTCTCGAAAGGTATGTATTGTATGACACCACATCCCTTTTATCAATTCGTTGACCCCTTACAGTACAGAGGGAGTAAAGGAATAATGGCATTGGTAGGCATACCCCATGCAAAAAAATACGATTAACTTCTTGCTCATCTTGAATCACCACAATTACATTTTTTTCTCGAAAAGACATGTAACCTTTGAACTGAAAAAATAAAACAAAGCAAATATGAATCAAATATATAAAATCAGATTAAGCAATGCAATTGAGTAAAATGTTCTTACATTTTCTGCAAGTTACCGTCGAGCTGCATAAGAAAATGAAGAATTCACCGAATGCATAGGAAACAATTAATTTAATTATTACGACCAAGGTATAAAATGAAACTGTTCAACTCACATGGCCATAGACGCTTAGATTGTCCATGATTAGTTAAGTCCCAAGAAGTTATCTGAAATTTGAAGAGAGTAATAGTCAAAAGTTTTATCATGGGAATAACAACAGAAAGCATTTTAAAGATATATATAGACTCCCATAATATTAAATGAGTGACAAAAAAAAAGGAACACAAAACTCCAGTTTGCGATATGTTTGGTTAACATCATAATATTTTCATCGATGCATATATGGTAATGTTTAAAAGAGTGTAAATAACAACACATGTTCTAATGAAACGAAGTTTAAAAAAATGAGAAAAAAGGTTTACAATTATTCACTTTGTTAATCTTGTAAAAAAAATGTTGTTTTGACAACTATCAAGGGAAAAAAGAATAGGGTGTTGCCGTTCAAAAAAAAAGAATAGGGCTTTAATTAGTTTTGCACTCTTTCTTTTCCTATGTCAAAAAAAAATGAAAGGTTTGAAGTAGCAAACGTTTGATCTTACTGTTAAAAAAAAAAGTTTGAAAACCACCCTAATTTTCGGCATTAATTCCCTGAATCACAGGGATCCATTCTTACCCTGAAATGTGGCTGTAAGCATTATTTTCCAATTTATGTGATAATCAATAGAAGTTTAAATGTCAATATTTGGTAAATATGGTAAAAAATTAAATCCCTGAATCACAGGGAATCAATCTCATGCATCCTTTTAAATGTGGTAAAAAATTAAATCTCTGAATTACAGGGAATCAATCTCAGGGATCCTTTTTTTTTTTTTTTGATTAGCCGGTTACCAAAATGTGATGATGATAACCCTTGAACAACCAACAGTCTAGATTTATAGAGGGGACATTCTGGTCCGTTGGTTGTCTTTTGGATTCAAACTCAGTCCTCCCTTATCGATTTTGTAAAGAATGATGAAGGAGTCAGTATGCATGTTCCAAACGACAAATAAAATTGGCCATGAACCTAATTAAAATGTTTATAAGTTTAACAACAAAATCATTGTGAGTGCTCTACATGAAAAAGGATAGCAATCCAAAAAAAAATTGCAGTACCTCGAATTTAAGCTCAACGCAAGAATTCTCTAAATATATTTCTTGTGATCTTTCCTGTAGTAAAATAATAGAAAGTAAGAAGATGGTAGAATAAACAACAAAAGAAAGTAAGAAGATAGTAGAATAAACAATAAAGTTAGGATTAATGCAAAAGACCCATGCAAGGTTGTCAAAAAAAAAAAATTTCTCGCACATTCATATTTTTTCTTCCAATTTTCGGCAAAAGAAACTCAATATGAAAATTGAACTTGCATGAGAAATGAAAAAAATCCTTTGATGTTTGAATCCCTTGCAATAAAACTAAAAAAAATTAGTCAAGAAACTCCTAATTTACAGCAAAAGAAATCCAATATGAGTAAAACTCGTCCATGAAAAAAATCAAACTTGCATGAGAACTGAAAAAATCAAACTTATATCACTATCAGTAATGGTCGTTCAAGAAGTTGTTTTTGGCAAAAGAAACCCAATATGATTAAAAATCGTTCAAGAAAGAAATCGAACTTTAGTGAGTACTAAAAAAAATCGAACTTACCTCACTATAGGTAATGGTCGTTCAGAAGTTGGAGGACATGGAAAATCTATGCATGTGACAAACAAACCCAAAAAATGTGGAATTCTAAATAGAATATATCAATTGCACACAGTAGGTTGGTCTTCTAAGAAACGGGGACTTCTAAAACGTAGTGATAAGTTTAAATCTTCTAAAATTTAAATCTTATGTGATAAGAAAATCACAGGGAACCGATCACTCACACATTCCTAAATAGGAGGCGGAAATGACTCCTTATATACAGTTTTGTTTATATCTCAAGTGATATGTACGTAATTCTCCTTTTAAAAAGGCTAAATCAGTTACCTATGGATTCCTTTTCAATTATCGATCTATGGATTTAAAATAGACTAAATCAATTCCATATATGTACGTATTCTCCTTTTTAGTTTATAATCGATCCCATAAATCATGGGATTTCAAATGTTTGGAGATACATACAAATTGAATTTTAATTAGAAGGACCAAATGTTTTCTTTTTAATCGGAAGGAGTATTTTAGGTTTCATTTCATTAATTCTTTTCAAATATGTCGCTGGCTATACTATCCGTATATACGAATTCAAAAACTAATTCCGTTTAAAAAATATGTACCAATCTAATGGTCCAAAATATACGGATTCAAGGGATGAAATATTTACCCACCAAATCAAAAATTTAATAACTAAAAGAATTCGTTGAAAGATTTAACAAAAATCTACTGTAATTAAGCAATTGTCTTGGCCAATTAGCTTTTGCCACTAATTAAGCAATTACGGTGGTGTTCCAACTAAACAAAAGGAATGTTTTGGAAAAATGAAGATAATTTCAAGTCCAAAAATTATCTGTATACGCAAATAATTTTTCTACCAATATGAATCTTATTTGATAGATTTCATTGAGATCTTTTTTACGGTGCAAGAAAAATCAAAAAATTATTTTTCATTTTCATTATATTTGAGTTTGAAAATTGAAGAAAAAGAAGTTTTAAAAAAGGAAGGTTATCTGGAACACCCCCTACGTTTACTCCCCAATTCTCTTCCAAAATAGAAAATAGAAGGGGAATATGTGATAAGAAAATGGTCAAAAAAAGTTATCAATTTACGGACATGCCATTTTGTAGAATAAAGGGTAGAGATTTATACAAGAGGAAGAGATAAATCTGGAGCGTTGGTTATCTTTTGGATTCAAACACAGCTCTATTTTATTATATATATATATATATATATGTATGTATGTATATGTATGTATGTATGGATAAGTATGTACGTGTAAACATGTGACAATTCTAAAGAGAGAAAAAAGTTATTAGAAGATATTATTTGGTGATTTTCAAACAATACTCCACCACTCATCAAATGTCAAATGTCAATTTCTTTCTCAAAGCACTAACAAAAGGCAACGGGTCCCACAATATTAGTCAATGATATAGAAGTTAGGATACTACAATGTAATGTTCCGTTTGCATAGGATAATTTTTTCTAATCCTAAACTTAAAAAGTGAGGACAATGAATGTGTGGGGGTATTTTCGAGAGTTTACTTAAAACTGGGTTTATGGAGAATGAGCTTGACACGCGGAGGACTTAGATGGGTAGAAGGTGACAAAATAGAGCCGGCTAGTCAGAACCCCAAATTTTTGGGACACCCCATTTTTTTTAGTATTTGGGTTGGATAGGACTCTTTTTAGGAGACCTAGTCCAAGTTTCAGAAGTAAGGTTCAGTCTCTTGAGCATTGGTGCCTCAAGCATTGGTATTGAGGCAGTAAGACTTTCTACTTATAAAAGATTCTTTACCTTCATTATTTCCTTTAATTAGCGAATTGAGACTATAGGTGAGAGATTTTGTTTTGCAACTTGTTTGTCTCATATCGACAGAGCAAAGACTCAATTGGCAAAGTGCTCACCTATAAAGCCTTCTACTCTACATGTTCCACTTGCTCATAGAGTGATTGCACGTGAAAGCAACACATGGGCAGCAAGTATCGGAATTAAAATTAAAATTATTTTTGTAAGGACCAAATTCTGAAGTCTTTGTGTAACGCCCCGATTTTTCAAACATCTTCGGAGGCTTTAAAATAATAAAATTTTATTGAAATAACTCCAGAGCGATTCTAGTCTTGATACAAATTTCAAGCATACTCGATCTCTGCCTCTGATATTTCTCATGTGTCCAACTGCTCCTCCATTGAATCATGCACCCTCTAGCAAATTGATCGCCGAAGCAATCGATTTACTTGGATACAGACGTATCCGTGAGAGATAAATCACCCAGTAGGATAATCCAACCCAACCACCCCTCTTACATTACAGCTAGCAAGTAACAATATATCATCAATGTAGAAAAATAAAACACATGTAAATTTAGTCATTACTTTGTCCAATAGCCAAAAAAAAGAAAAGCTAGTCACGCTCGGACCATAATTAGGGTTCGCCTACCTTAATCACCACACCAAGATCACCATTGAACTCTCGTCAGTTCTATCATCACAAAAACATCGCTGGCCCATCCGCCAGGTTTTATCATCAAAATATCACTGGATCACCCGCTAAGTTTTATCATTACAAAATCTCTGGACTATCCGCCATGTTCTATCAACACAAAACATCACTGGATTACCTGTCAAGTTTTATCATCACAAAATATTACTGGGCTACCTACCAGGTTTTATCATCTCAAAACATCACTGGTGTCAAGCCTCGCCCCGCAAATGGCACCCAAAGTGGGCCCGAATCGGCGCGACCACGTGACATTCCACACAGAAGACCAAATCACACCTCATAACCTGTCAGAAATAAACACCCAGCGGAAGACTTAACACCTTAACATAAACATAAAAAAATGAGTCAACGTATTGACCAACCAACCATGATATCGCACAACCAATAAACAACATCTGCATTATAGTACTTTAAAAATTTTATACTTCAACACATCCACCGACGACTTACTTACAACTTGAATAAACCAACTTCTTCATCAACCATCTACAACAAACTTGACTATCCACAACGTCTAAGGCTAACCTCAAATAGAACACAAGTCATCGACCAAACTTAATTACGACCTATACAATTTAAAAGTTTTAACTATCCTTAGCTACAACTCCTTACAAATTAAGTTCTGCACCAACTAAGGCACTCCACAATAACGTAACCAAAATCCCTCCTGACGCTAGCAAAAAGCGTCAACATGACAACCGGCAGTGAACCAACTCTAAGCAACCTGCTACCTGACAAACCAAAAAGGAAAGCCAGAGTGTGTGAGATGTAGAAATGCTTAACATAATACCACAATACCCGAAGGAATATCAACATGAATACACATCATCAATGTAACTAAAATACTAGAATGTATATAACAGTTATAACCAACATATCTACCCAACTGAGCAATAATAATTAATGCACAACAATATGAATGTAATCACATCACATACAGTGGCACGTCTGCCATACCCCATGAACCCAAGATAAGGTGTCCCACATACCATACTCCCATCCACCGACAATTAGCCGGCATGACATACGACACGGTATGCCTCACACGTTAACTTTCAGCGGTTCAATCAAATACCCATCAGCATGTATTTTCATCAAACACGCATAGCACAACCAAATCTCATGTCCCACACACCATGCTCCCAACCATCATCCATTGAATGATATGACTTACGACATGGTGTACCTCACACGCACACATTCACAACATATCAAAGCTAAACAACAGTAGCATGATATACACTCACCACTACAGCAATATCTTACTAAGGATAACCATATCAAAAGCTAACTACGATTAGCAAGATATACACCCCACCACTACAACAGCATTATATGGAGAAAAACCATATCAAACACACTCACTTTGTATCAATCGAGGTATGCCAAACTTACAGTTTTGGCCCCTCCCAATTGGCTGGCTTGACACCTAACCACAAGTTAACCATATCAGTTTATTGAACGCTTAAACATCACAACTAACTCATAATACTAATCTATAATACCAACAATATATTAAAGATGCTTAACGAATACTAGCATGTCCATCTCAAAGGTTTAGAAGTGTCCCTAAACAAGCGTAACAATCAAACACTACATAACCCCTACATTTGGTTCGAAATCTACGACCAGCCTATCGTATTCTGTCTACAACTTCTTATAGGATTAAAATCAGATCATAAAACCACCACCATTAGAAAGTACACCTCCGGTACATGAATTTTAATATAAAATTTGTTAAAAACAGAGTCCAGACGATAAAGTTATGCTCGTCCAAAATTATACAAAAATCTGTTCAAAATCACAGATTCTGCACGTCTATCAACTTCAAATTAAAAACTGATTTAACTTAGTATAAACTAAGCCACAATCTTCATATATTCCGAAAGACAACAAGTCTAGTTTCAGAATCTACAACCCGTGCGCTAACCCGATACCCGAGCTAAAAGATATAACCATTTTTCCAAAATATGTCAGTGCAGCAAATACAAAACTCAGCAGGGACACACCAACTTGTAAAATCCGCCAAACTTAGAATATGCATCTAATAAACCCCAAATTTGGTACACACCATTATCACTCATCAAAGTTCATCCTTGATTTTTTTCCAGATTTTGCAAAATAAAGGAACTTTATCAAAATCACCCCAAAACTCAGAAATTCTGTACAGCGAATCACAATTTTCAGCAGAACAGTCTGTGTTCGAAAATTCATTAAAAATTGAATATTTAATACTTTTTAGTAATTCCAACGCCAAAATATCATCAACTCATCAATATTTAAGACTCATAAGGACCCATAATCATAAGGATCTCTTAACTATAAAAAAAATTGATAAAAGACGCAACTCTGTAAGCTTTCTGCTAAAAAAATAGGATCCTAACCACAGTTAAGTTTATGATTTTTATTTTTTTCTATGCATTTCTAAAAATTATGAAAATTTAACACCACATACTAGACACACTAGTGAACCTTCAATAAAAATACCATAAATTAAAAAGCTTTCTAGGTACCTTGAATAATTTCGTGAAGAACAGCCCTGCACCTTAGTTTTTTCCTTCTTCTCCTTCCCTCCGTCGCCTCTCTCTCTCTCTCTACGTAGAAACAAGATACGTATGGAAAAAGATAAATATCCCCAGGATATTTTGCTATAAGGGCACAAGAAATTTATCACATGTAAGCTGAACCACGTTCTAACTTATGCTCCAATCGCAAATTACACACAAGACCCTCGCAAGTTCTATTGTTTACGATTTAAACCCTCAAAACACATAGTTCAATTAAAAGTAATTGAAATACCGAAATATCCGAGGCGAGTATTACAACTGGACTACCCACCAGGTTTTATCATCACAAAATATCACTGGACTACCTCAAAACATCACTAGACTACCCGCCAGGTTTTATCATCACAAAACATCACTGGGCTACCCGCCAAGTTTTAAATCATCACTGGACAACCCACCAGTTTCAAATCACATCACTAGACTACCCATTAGTTTCAAATCACGTCACTGGGCTACCCGCCAGTTTCAAATCACTTCACAAAATCTGTCTGCAGGCATCTTCTAACATCACTTTTCCCTAAATAACCATGGCCTAGTAACGTCTAAGTGAAACCTTACTCGTAAGTCACCCCATGTCTCTACGGTCCAATCTAGCACAATAAATCAAAAAGACGGAACAATATACAAATAATCACAATGATAATTGAAATAAACAATAAGTGTAAAAATCACGTAACCTTTTATGAATAGGCTGTTACCCTTAATTTTGTATGACCAAGAAGTTAACAATAATGCGATAAACTTTTATCTAATGAAAGTTTTTATAAAAAATTAAGTCTAGGCTTGTATTAATTTTATTTAAGAATTTAGATAGATTAATAAACACAATAAATAAATAATAATATTAGAAATAATAGCATGACCTTAAAAGGATTCCTACGATCCTACGCAACGTGATCAAGTGTCAAAATCGAGTCCGAAAGGTCACAAGATTATTTTAAATAAAGATATTATCAAGAATCATAAAAATTAAAGTAATTAGGTAATAAATAATCTAATAAATAAAATATATTGAGGTTAACAAGGTTTTATCTTAGGAGTGTAATGAGTCAAAAAAAATTATTCGGGCGTTAATAATATGGTTTATAAGGTCGTAAGGTAATTTTGATTGAAAATATTGTAAAAGAAATTATAAATAGTAAATTAAATTAAAAAAATATGAAATTAACAAGATATCATTTTTGAGGTGTGAGGAGTCTAGGAAAAATAGTTTGGGTGTTAAAAGCATTGTTCGGAAGGTCGCAAAGATTTTTCGTTTGCAAAATCTCGAAAGATAACGAATAAATAGATAAATAAATAAATATGATATTAACAAGATATGATCTTTAAAGTGTGAGGAGTCTAGGAAAAATAGTCCGGGTGTCAAAAATGTTATTTCGAAGGTTGCAAAGTGGTTTCAAAACAAAACAGCACTTGCCGCAAGGCTTGGCCGATCTGACCTTGCGGCCCACAAGGTTCGAGGCCTGGTTCTTGCGGCCGAAGCAACCCGAAGGTTGCGGCCAGGTTCGATTTTTCTCGTTGTTTCGCTTCGGTTTCAATGCATGGGTCCATTTGGGATATAGGGTTAAGCTCAAAAACACTTAATTACTCTTAGAGAAGAGTTGGATTGGATTATAATACCTTGATTTGATCAAATTGAATTGAAAATCGAAAACTTGATTTTGGGGAAGACGACTTCGGTTTTGGCAATTCGGAAACTTTGGGGCCGAATTGAACGTTGTTTTGGGATGCTTGGGGTTATAAGAAGTGATTGGGATGGTTGGATTGGATCTCGGTTGGGTCTACGCACGAAATTCACTTTTCTCTCTCTCTCTCACTTTCTCTCTCTAGAACTCCATAGCTTGGAGCTCATATTGGCTAGTGTTTCCTCCTGTTTCTGACTAGGTGGAGTGTGGTGGTTGTAATGATGTGCCCGTGGGTCTATGAGATGGGGTATTTATAGGTGAATTTTGAAAAATGTGATAAGATTGCATTAATAGAAGTTTGATCTCTTGAACATTGAATTGGACGAGATAGGAATGAATTTATGTCCAGGGAGGGAGTATTAAGGAGATAAGAAGGTATTGAATTCAGATTATGCTAGGGGATGAAGAAATTTTTGATTTGTGCTAGGGGGGACGAATTTGATTTTTCTTGGCGGGAAAGGAAAAGAGGGAGTTATGGCTGGAGAGAGAGGGAGCTGTGGGAAAGAGAGAGAGATTGCCGAAGGGAGGGAGAGAGGTACGGGAAATGCATGCATGTCTATGTTATATGCATAAAAAAAAAGTATTAAGAAAATAATTTCTATTATTATTATTATTACTTTTAACAAAAATACGGGTTGTTACAATAATGAAAAGAAGAAAAAAAGATCGAAAATCTGGGTCATTACACTTTGTGTATTGGCAATTCCGTATGACAAAATACATAATTTTTATCAAGTTGTAATTTTATTACTTTTAATAAGCTAGTGAGTCTATATAGAATTAGAGTTGAAAGAATCATTTTCATTTGTATTCAAGAGTGAGCGTTTTGGATAAAAAATAAAGTCAACTACAACGAGACGGTTGTTTGGCGATGACGGATCAATCAGTTATCAATCGTCACCATCTGTTCATTTAAATAAAAAGGCAACATGAAAAAGTGGAAAAAGGATGGACTTGTCATTTCCTAAGGTTTGACTACAGCAATACTCCATAAAAAGAAAAGAGGGGCAGCCACACAACTATCGTGGAAGCCACATTATAGCAACTAGGGTTGTAAATGAACTGAGTCATTCGTGAACTGTTCGAAACTCGACTCCGTAAATATTCGCTCGAGTTCGATTCGTCTACTAAATGAACCGAACCTGAATCTCAATTTTAGGCTCATTTCATAAATGAACCGAACATGAATGCAGCAGTATTTGGCTCGATTAGGCTCGCGAATCTGTAGTATATGTGTATCATGGGGATTTTATATAGTTATATAGTGAAAATTTACAAGTCTAAACGTTTACAATTACTAAAAATTTATTTATGTATATGTTTTTATCATTTTATATGTATGTGAACATATTTATGTACATAATGACAAATTTATTTGCAATTTTAGACCTGTATAAAAGTATAAAAATATGATATTATTGAATTGTTAAGGCTCGTGAACAAGTTTGAGTTCGACCCAAACCTGGGCAAGCTCGGTTCGAGTTTGGCTCGTCATAATTTTCATTGAGTTCGGCTCGAACTCGAGTTCGCTAAAAAACTTAATGAACGAATCTGAACATTCTAATATTCGGCTCGATTCGGCTCGTTTACAGCCCTAATAGCAACTAGTGTGGAGAAAATGAAAAAGGTGGCAGAAGGATTTCCGTGAAGTTAATCGACTATTTTTTGAGAGCTATTTTTATGGAGGATTTCCATTAGGTTGATTGGAGGGCTTGTGTACTCAAGGCCGTTGCCCGTTGGCGATCAAGATCATTGTGTGTGGTGTACGTGTGACTCAGTAAGTGATACTTACAACGTAGTGAGAATTTACTTTGTTTGGATAGCTATATCTGTAACTGTACAATGTTTATAGTGATTTGATTCATTCCCGTGATTTTTACCCATTCTGGAGTTTTCCATGTATATCTTTGTGTTGTGGGATTAATTGCTTATGTAGTTTTTCCTGGTAGTATAACTTTGTGATTCGCATTCATACTGTTAGAGTTTTTTTAAGGGTTGTTAGGAAACCCTAATTTTTTAGTTTGAAGGAAAAAATTTATATTAGCACCTGACCTTTTGTACAAATTACACATAGACATTTGACCTTAAAGAAATATCACATAAACACCTTACATATTAAAGAACTCATCAAATTAAACTCCTACCGTGAATCTCCGTCCAAAAAATAAATGGAAAACATGTTTCTCTATCCAATTTTGCTACTCACACTAACTTTTTTTTAGATATTCTGCACATTTTTTGTCACGCCCCAAAATGAGAAGTGACCGGCCATGAACTACAAGACCAAAACTCGTAGAACATGCAGCCTAAAAAGAAATTTAATTAAATTCCAAAGCAAAGAACTACTAAACAGCCAACCACTTTTTTTTTATTAAAAACAACTCAAACCATTAAAGTTCAACAAAAGAAAGCATGGGGCACAAACATCCCATGAAACAACCAACATCCACTGATCCAACCATAATAAAAAGAATCCATTTTTTTGACAAATGTTTCGAATGCGGAAGCGATTATTAAAACAAAAATAAATAAAAAGATGAGACACCCTAAGGAGGTCAACAAATGAAATCCCTGAGATGCCGCCAGAGTCCTCCTAACTGCCCAACTTGCCTGAAAATAAAGTTGGAATAAATCCGTCAGCTGACGAGCTCAGTGAGTAGTAAAAGCATGTATAATAATACAGTTCTAAAACTTGGCTAAAAATAGATTATCACGTTAACATATTTTGGCATACAAAGGTGTGCATCAAACGAACTAATTTGGCCATAAATCATTTACCAATAAATCTCAATGGTGATCACAAACCAATCTCCAACAACAATGGGGAACCACAACCAATATCGATAGAACCAAATGCCAGTGAATAAATGTCTCATAATTGGATCCAATATCAAAACTTAGAGTCACCACGAGTAGGCAGCCCGTGGAACTTTTCCCTAAGAATGATCCGGTCAATAACAACCGTTGAGCATTAGGGTCACCGGCTTAATCCGGTTTCTTCCCTAATGGCCAGAGTCACCCGCACACAGAGGATTAATTTCCCTGGACTTCCAAAATATATTCCCAACAATATCCACAAAATTCTCACCAAAAGATTATCCAAACAATAAATAGTTTCACCAATTCGCATGCCAATTTCAAGACCCAAATAAAATAAATACATGTTCCCAATTTCAATCATTAATTTTCTAAAACAATAATTTAAGGGATACGGGGAAGTTCGCAAGTACATAACATGCTTAACCACTCACTTGGGTCCAAAAAGTAATGAAACTCGAATCACGCAAAACGGAACTATCCTGTAAAAGTAAAACATTCGAATAACTAAGTAATTTAATTATAATATACAGACAATACAAAGCTAGAAAAAAAACTACTGCTGTAAAATTATCACAACCTAAATATTCCTAAGTTTCCTAAGCCTAACAGTAGCCACCAAAGGTCCACCCACGAACACCCAACGAGATCTTTTTCCAAGAACAATATCAGGAAACCACCTATTACCCCTTCCAAATAATCACCTTTGTTACCAATAAAATATGTATAAAGCACTTGCACTCATAACAGTCCAAAGCCGTCTACTCCGAAACTACAATCGCATTGAGTAACAAAACTATTAAACAAAGAACTCTCTCCAATACCTTGAGCAACATCGAAATCCCTTCTCAGATTATTACAATCTTAGATCATCACAAACTGCCACACCACATGATGTTTCCGACGTACACACCATCGTACAAACAATAAGTTAATTAAAAACTAGAGCCCAATTGAAAGACTTGATGGCTTTGTGAAGCGGCAGATTAGAAAACGCAGTAGATGAAAACTAATTACCTCAGAGAATCCAAAGAAGACCACTCCGAAACCCTTGATTGCTGCTCTCAACTTCAACTGTTGCAACTTCTCTCTCTCAAAATCAACAACCCTAGTCCAATATAATGACTTTCACTGACTCACGTTCTCTCCAAATAAAAACCTTACTCCGTGAAAATATCTCCTAATGAATAACTTCATAAAACTACCCACTAATCACAAACACCCACAATTATAGCTATCTAGTTAAACAAAATTTCAGAAATTCTAACTAAGGTAAAACTAAATTACTATGGTTAATTAAGCTCATACCCTTGTAGTTATAATAACAACAATTGTACCCATTGTACACAAAAATAATTAATCGGGACCCAACCATAATACCCAATTAAATAATGGCCAAAATAGTTAATAAATTAAATAAAATTCTAGGTCGTAACATTTTTTTTGTGGGACCCATTTTTGGTCCCCCACATATTATCCGATCTATTGATTATGTCAAAAATATTTTTTTGAGAACCCTTGCAAAAAATTAGCTCTATCAGATAAATGTAAGTGTATGATCCAATCATACAATTTTTCATTCAGAATTTCGAATTAAAATTCTGCATGAAAAGTTGTAAGATTTGATCTAACATTTACATTTACCCCGCTAAGTTGATTTTTTTTAGGGTCATGCAAAAAAAAAAAAAATTAATGAGCGGATCGGTTCACTTCTGGGTCCCAACAAAAAAAAATTGTAATCAAATCTTTTCTTCTATGTTATTATTTTCCTTTTTCTTTCCCGCATAGTGCTGAGTTATTTTTTTAACTTATTTTTTGCCAGAGCAACTAACACTATCCAATGTACCTACATGAATTAGTATTACATAGATTTTTTGTGGGGCCCACTTTTGGATTCCTAAAAATGATCCGATCATTTTATTAGTTTTAAAATATTTTTTGCGTGACCCTATAAAAAAATCAGCTCAATATGGTAAATGTAAGTATTTGATCCAATCTTACAACTTTTTATTCAAAATTTTAATCCAAAATTATGAATGAAAAGTTGTACGGTTGGATCATACACTTACATTTATTTTATAGAGCTGATTTTTTGCAAGAAAAAATATTTTAGAATTAGTGAATAGATCAGATAATTTGTGTGGGACCCAAAAATTGACTCCACAGAAAATTTGTGCAAAATATGTGAAAAAAAGTCAGTGTAGGTAGCAAAATTGGAGAGAGAAACATGTTTTCCGTTAGTTTTTGGATGGAGGTTAACGGTAGGGGTTTAATTGATAAATTTTCGAATACGTTAGGTGTTTGTGTGATGTTTTGTTAAGATCAGGTGTCTATGTGTAATTTGCGTGAAAGGTTAGGTGCTAATATGAAATTTTTTCAATTTTGAAATGAAATATACACACACTAGGAATTGTCCGTACCTAAAGACACGAAACAATGTGTTTTGAGCCCAAAAAGTTTTTTATCATAAAAAGTATTTTTGTTTTGGGAAAATGACGGTCTAGGATGTGTTTTGATAATTAATACCCGCTAAGAACAAGTTAAGAACATTTGTTAATACTGAAAATGTTCTTGGCGGGTATTAATTATCAAAACACGTCCAGCTGTCATTTTCCCTTTTGTTTTCGATCCCTCATCGCTATTTTCAATTTTATAAAAGAGCTGCTATTGGTACCGACCGGGCCATAGGGAAAATGCACCGACGGCCACCGGACGGCCGTCTCCGGCCACCGGACGGCCGATCCGAGCCGTCCAAAAATTTAAAAAAATAAAATCGAGTGGGCTTGTGCGAGAATCAATGGCATCCGAGGTGTGTAGCGTACTTGATCCGAGCACCCCTTTTTCGTGTATATACACGTATATACAAATATACACGAAAAAGGGGTGCTCAGATCAAGTACCCTACACACCTCGGATGCCATTGATTCTCGCGTACGCCCACTCGGTTTTATGTTTTAAAATTTTTGGACGGCTCGGATCGGCCGTCCGGTGGCCATCGGTGCATTTTCCCTATGGGTCCGGTCGGTACCAATAGGATTTCTGATTTTATAATATGAAAAATAACATATAATCTATGTGTATGACACTACCAATGATGATCCAAATCACATAAATTCGAGTAAACAAATTCAAACCTAATCCCACGTTGCATTCATAAGATCCTATGTTATTTTCTTTTCCTATATGACTATAGGAAAATCAACCTAAAAGGAAACAAATTAAAAGCAAATATTGAATTGAATGTAAGGGAATCAACTTTAGGCAGAAATCAATTACTGAGTTGATTTAAATTCAAAAAGATAATCAAGTTTTTTAAAGAAACAACCTAAACCATCAATTATTGAAAGAATTTTTTTTTTGCAAGCATGGAATAATTTGAAATACTACCAAGTTGATAATGCTAAGCCCACCCATACTAAATATTGATCAATTGAAAGAATTTACCAGTCATAAAGTTAGGAGGTTTATATTAGGAAGTATGCTCTCAATTGGACGGATATGATCTATTGAAAATTTGATCCGATAGTTGTAGAGAGTGTTGAGTTTGTATGGATAGACAAAAATCGTTCTATTTTATAATATCAATATTATAAAATAGAGCGGTCTTTTGTCTACTCATACAAAAATGAGCACCCTTCCAACCGTCGAATCATACTTTCTATTAATTTTGTAGCCATCAGATCGAATGAATATAAAACGTTGACTCATACAAACAGAGCATCCTCTACAACCGTTCGATCATACTTCCTATTAACTTTGTACCCATCGGATCGAATAAATATTTTCTAATATAAGATTAGTGACTAATTATGGTAATCTATAACTAATGATATTCCGAAAAGGCATGATTGTATAATCATAATGCTAATTGTATAATTAGCAAATTTTCAGGAAAGGCATGATTGTTTAATTAGCCAAAATTGTATAATCATAATCCTAATGCTATATTCCAGAAATTAAATCAATCGTGTCTTTCTTTTATTGACTAATCATAATCCTAATCTCAACTCTTTCTTTTATTGACTAATAATATTCCGGAAATTAGTGATTAATCATAATGCTATAATCAGCCAAAATTTGAAATAAAAATCTATATTATAAAATAGAGCGGTCTTTTGTCTACTCATACAAATATGAGCACCCTTCCAGCTGTCGGATCATCCTTCCTATTAACTTTGTAGCCATCAGATCGAATGAATGTAAAATGTCGACTCATACAAACAGAGCACCCTCTACAACCGTTCGATCATACTTCCTATTAACTTTGTACCCATCGGATCGAATGAATATTTTCTAATATAAAATTAGGGACTAATTTTGGTAATCTATAACTAATGATATTCCGAAAAGACATGATTGTATAATCGTAATGCTAATTGTATAATCAGCAAATTTTCAGGAAAGGCATGATTGTTTAATCAGCCAAAATTGTATAATCATAATCCTAATGCTATATTCCAGAAATTAAATCAATCATGTCTTTCTTTTATTGACTAATCATAATCCTAATCTCAACTCTTTCTTTTATTGACTAATAATATTCCGGAAATTAGTGATTAATCATAATGCTATAATCAGCCAAAATTTGAAATAAAAATCTATATTATAAAACAGAGCAGTTTTCCACCAAAATTGTGCAAAAATACACTTGCAGGGTAGTGACGTTAACAAAAAATGGAGTGGCAAAATCATTTCCCTTTAAATTTTATGACTACCAATATTCCAATTCTTATATTTTTTTGAAGTTTAATTTGTAAGTATTAATTTTGTTCCCTTTTTATCGACGTATATCTTCCTCTCCATATTACTTATCCTTCTCCTATCCCTTTTGTTTCAAATATTTCTCCCCATCCTTTCAATCGATGAATCGATGAATGGTTCGTGACTATAGATTGATGCTGTGAAAGGGTCAGAGGTAAATCTTAGAAACTGAAACTGTACGTAGTCCACTAAGTTTAGGGTATGGATTATTTCAATTCCTAACATTTTATTTTTTTCCTTAATGCAGGTCATTTAACTTATGGGTTTACCGATAAATCATGATACAGGATATTCCATTAGAATGTAACTTATGGGTTTACCATGTTTCAAGGTCATCATCTTTCCTTTCTCCATGTTTTCAGTAACACTTTTTTTTTCCTTACTGTTGAGGAGGTTTCATCAAGTGAGAATGTAAGCAAGCTCTGGTTTTATTGGGCCAAGAAAAAAAAAAGTAAGCTCTGGTAGCGAAATTGCTTTAATTTTCTGTTTGATATGCATTTTTCGCCCATAATTGGTAGGATCTTATCTCAATAATAGAACATTCTTTTTACTTTGGAAAAAGTTTTGGGATATATGTGAAGTAGGCAACCCCTTTGTATCATGGAAAAAACTTAAAAAGTACTCATTGATTATTTGGGTTATCAAATATATTGTAGTACATGCTTTTGATGCTGATGAAGATTGCTCTTTTCTCATTTTTTTGACAGGTAGGGTATTCTTAAGAGAGTTTGATTCAAAGTAACAAGCAAAAAGCCCTATGTGTCAGTTTTGTTTGCTTGGGTTTATTAGTAGCAAAAATCCTATTTGTTTGGTTTGATGTGTACAATTTGATGGACCCGGCAGATTAGAGACAACCGACGAGTGATAGTTTGAGTTTGTTTCCAACATAGTTTTAATGTCATTGCCATTTGTGCTCTAACTCAAAGTTTGTAGCATTTTTTTTTTTTGTTTTTATCATCTACTATTAATTATTGTAAGAGTTGGCAACTACATAGATATTTAAACAAATTTTTGCCTGGTCAGAATTGTTTTACCATAGTTTTATGGTTTTGAATGGTGGCTCATGAAGCTTCTTTAGATTTTTATCAATTGCTCAAGAACGTCTCAAGGCACCAAAAGATCTACTTGGTCATTGCCAAGTATAAATAGTTTTTTTTTTTTAAAAACTTATTGTCAAGGAGGACTAGGGAGGAATGAGGTTGAATTTGTTGGATTGGACAAGTGCGTATGATGGTTCCCCTATATTAAACAGGTCGGCCTATTTTGATAAGGCACATGCAATTAATTAGCCAAAATGAATTAGTACATTTACGTTTGCTTTTGGTACATGCATGCACAAGGCTTTCAAAGACTGGGGTTGAAGTGAAGCTATAAAAAAAAATGTTCTGGGTGTCCTCCTGGAAGCTTTTATTGCGAATGAAGATGAAGATGATTTTTATATACCAGTAGATCTGATCGTTTTATTCTTATTACTCCTCTTTGTTTCATTAGTTGTTGGGCGAATGCTAAAAGTGTGGTGATACCATACTCCCTTGATTGAATGTTATGGTTGGGTTATTTGGGTTAATGAAAATACGTACATTTGTATTTATACATTTTTTATCTCCACATGGATCTTTTTGTCTTCTATTTATATGATCAATGTGTGCTTCTTCACATGGATCTTTTTGTTTCTGAGGGTGGTGGCCACCACCCTCAAACTAATATTATTGATAGGGTGATAAACAATTGAACTTTGTGATGATGTGGGATTCTATTTTATCTGAAATTTGAATGCTTCCACATTGAGTTAAATGGAGATCTATAAACTCACATTCCATTTCTATTGGTCATACTAGCTCAATTAATTTTATTATAGCTCCACGCTTGCACATGGTGTTTGATTACTGAAGGTTGTTTTCATCAGGTGAAATTCATGGTTATTATGCGGTAGCTCCGAAAAGACTTCTAGCAAATGTGAAATCGGGAAGTTCAGAATAGTTGCAAACTCGCTGTTACATTGTGTCATGCCTTTAGGCACGGGTTCATTCAGGCTTGGGGGGGAAATGGGGTGCAAAACAATACTTTATTTCGGAAATAGATGTGGCGTTCTATAAATGCTTGGGTAATTATTTTTTGCGTAGTTAGATTCGTTGGGTAAGAGTTGATATATTGCACGCACGGTACAAGATTTCGTGTTGATGTGGCGTCGTGCTTTAGATAGCGTTTATTTGTGTATGCACGGGTTATTGTATAGTTCGAATTTTGCTAATGGGGTCTTGGCCTTCAAAAGGTCAGAGGGACAAAACTAAATAATTTGTTGAATACCAAATTCGAGCAGGCACGGGCATGCACTAGTAGATAGATGTATTAGTCAAGGGAATTTAATACCATAGTTTGGCTTCCTCTGACTGTTTTTTTTTTCCTATAAAAATTGTCAAGCGTTTAGGGCACCATTCTTAGAACAGGCCTTGGGCACCCAAATACTTTGGGCCAATCCTGCATGCATCAAATGTACCCACTCTATTCAATGCTAAAAGTGTGTCACACGCTTGTGTGTCTCATGTTTCGGTGTGTAAATGAGTGTGGATTTAGATGTGTTTTTAGCATTTAAAAAAAAACATCTTCTCCAACTTCTCAATAGGCTCTACAAATGTCAATTACACAATAAAAAAATGTCAAGCTCAATTATTCAACAAACGACTGCTAATCAGAAATATCAAGAAATTCCCCCGCTCTTGGGAGATGCCCTCCGCACGGAGGAAACGAATAAAAGTTATTCTAGGGATAACAAGTTGATCTTCTTCCCAAAGAGCTCACATGACGGCAAGATTTGGCACCTCGATGCCGGCTCTTCGCCACTTGAGACTGTATTTTCTAATGTTTTTCCACCCGAAGAACTAATTCGATTGTTGAGCCACCTAAGGCTGTATTTCTAATATTTTTTCACCCAAAGAACTAATTGGATTGTTGCGAGTGGAACAAATGGGGGTGTGCTTTGGAAGAAGTGATCCATTACCGCGTTGTCATCTCATAATAACGTAGGAGTGCATTCAATCCAATTCTCCCACGTTTTTATTTAGAAATTTGCAATTGAGACATCCTTGTGCTCCACATATTCTTAAACACTAAAAAGGGGTGGATTCCATAAAAGATGAGATCAATAGCTGAAAAAATTGAGATCATCAATAGAGTACCGATGGCATCTTTAGAGTATACCATATTATTATACTCCATCCGTCCCTTATTTAAAGTTCAATAGTTCATTTTGGGTTGTCCCTTAATAAATATTCATTTTGTAAAGTTAGTGGTAAAAGTTGGTGTATTGTCTATTTTGTCCCTAAAAGTAGATTCCATTTTGAAAAGTTAGTAAGTAAAAGTGTAATGATGATGGATAAATAAGAAAAGTGGAGGAAAAAATTGATGTAAAAGGTATAATGATAATGTCTTTTTAATAAATTGAAATTACGAAACATGACACTTAAAAAGGGACGGAGGGAATAGTTGTCATTCTCCTGACATAGCTACACAGTTTTAATCAATAATGAAAGAAAGTGGGTTTTCATTTTACAAAAAACAAGTAAAAGAGACCTTGAAATGACTAAATAAGTAAATATAGATACCGTACCGGGGAAGAAGTAGTTTTGTTGGTTAGGTAATTGGTCACATTTTCTTGATGATTTTATTCATGAAATTGTAAGAAGTCATATTTATTTTCCAATTATTTATCACTTAAGTAAACACAAGATATCATGGATAACATCTTTAATGTTACGAAAAGACACATTTTTAAAGTCATACCGCTCTGTTTAAAAAATAAAAGTCATACCGATCATCTGATTGGATGAAAGTGTTGTGCACATTCGGACCATTAATTTTGGCAATCAAATGTCCGAATTGTCGAACGGTTGAATGGTTGAAATTAAATCAATGCAATCAAGATTGTGGATTGATGAGATCAACGGTCCGAATGTGCACAGCACGCCCCACGATCTCCAATCATCAACTGGATTTTTGTCGTCCACTACCTTTTAAATATACAATTTTAGTTTAATATGTTGGGGTTTTTTTGAAGATGAATATGTTGGGGTTTGACTCACTCGAACATGAACGTTTAGGAGATCAAGAGGAGAGTTGTTTTAGAAAGAAAATGCAATAGAAATAGGAAAGGCTTTTAGTCTTGAGTTGTTTTTTTTATAAAGTAGTAAACTCGTAAATAAAAATTTACTTCCCTCTTAGTTAAAAAAAAAAAGAAGTGCAGGTATAGTACCCGTTACTCTTCTGATGAGCATCGACCCGTCACACAACGCTATTATTTGTAAAGAACCACTCCTCACGGAACCAAAGTTTAGATCTTACCACACGTGAATGGGAAGTATTCGGAAGAAAGAAAGAAATTGCATGAATCTTTACTAGGATTGTTTGTGTTTTAACTTTTAAGTTATTCTTGGCCCACCTATATCTAAAAACAGATGAGTACTAATTAAAACCAATTGCCTTTTGGCCCTTGCACAAGGAAATCCTCCCTGTCTAGCACCAGACTTGGGCTTCCTGTAGTGCCTCATGCGCCCCGCCCCCCGGGCTTAAATTGTGGACCATCATTTGTGATCGAAACCGTTTTATGTTTTTTCAGGTATGTTGAGCATATCATGTGCACAAATAATCACATCGATCGAAACATCGGTAGACATATGATTGATTGAGACACATTTGTCTTACAGTTCATTCTTTAAATCGTATTCTCCATCTATTTTTGTAAAATATAATGGTATCCAACCGTATAGCTACTAATGTCTAATTAATTTGATTTTTTTCACGTATGATCTGCTCAACATTCCCAATAAAATAAACGGTTCGGATAACTAATATGAATCATAGAAGACCCACGACCCAAGGCACTACGGGACGGGATGTATTGCTTTGGGGCACTTTGGGAACCCAAAATCCGTCCAGCACCTTTCTTCCCTTTTCATTTCTCAGCTAGTAAAAAACTCCGTTCACCTTCTGCCTCTGTGTCTTTCCAAACTTCCAAAAAAACACAGCACTCCCAATCTCTTCAACTTCAAGATCTCTCTCTCTCTCCTCTTTCTCTCTCTCTCCCATCACATCTTCTCAACAACACTATCAAGAACTTCAAAAAAAGGGGAAAAACCCAACAATGGCGAAGCCACCAAACCCCCCCATACACCACCGCCACCACCTCCTCCTCCTCTTCCTCCTCTCTCTCCTCCCCCTCCCCCTCTCCTCCGCCGACGACTCCGCGGCCATGACCGAACTCGCCTCCGCCCTCTCCCCCACCCCGACCGGCTGGACCGGCACCATCCCCTGCGCCTGGACCGGCGTCAACTGCGACGCCTCCAACCGCGTCACCTCCATCAACCTCGCCTCCCAGTCCCTCTCCGGCACCCTCCCCTCCTCTCTCTCCTCCCTCTCTCACCTCCAAACCCTAACCCTCCAGCGCAACTCCCTCTCCGGCCCCCTCCCCTCCCTCTCCAACCTCACCTCCCTCCAGCAGCTCTACCTCGACTCCAACAACTTCACCTCCGTCCCCTACGCCGCCTTCTCCGGGCTCACCAACCTCCAAACACTATCCATGTCCGACAACCCCAGCCTCGCCCCGTGGACCATCCCTGCCGATTTGACCCAGTCCACCAGCCTCGGCACCTTCTACGCCAGCAATGCCAACATATTCGGTTCCATACCGGACTTCTTCGATTCCTTCCCCAATTTGCAGAGCCTCCGGCTGTCGTACAACAACCTCACCGGCCCGCTGCCGTCGTCGTTTTCCGGGTCGGAAATCACCAACCTCTGGCTCAACAATCAGTTGCAGGGTTTGTCCGGGAGCATAGACTTGCTCTCGGGTATGACCCAGCTCTACCAAGTGTGGCTCCACGGGAACTCGTTCACCGGGCCGGTGCCCGATTTGTCTAACTGCACTAACCTGTTTGATTTGCAGCTGAGAGACAACCAGTTCACGGGGGTTCTGCCCGCGACTTTGATGGCTTTGCCCAAACTGGCTAACATTTCTTTGCAGAACAACGTGTTGCAGGGTCCGTTTCCGGCTTTCGGATCCAATGTGACGGTTACTCTCGGGAGTACGAATGGTTTTTGCAAGAGCAGTCCGGGTCCTTGTGATCCCCAAGTGACTGCTCTCCTTGCTGTTGCCGGGGCTATCGGGTATCCGATTAGTTTGGCTCAGTCTTGGGTGGGAAACGACGCTTGTTCTCAATGGACATTCATCACCTGCGATTCGCAGGGCAACGCTACGGTTGTCAACTTCGGGAAGCAACGGTTTTCGGGTACGATTTCGCCTGCTTTCGCGAATCTGACTACGCTAAAGAGTTTGTATTTGAATGACAATAATCTGACGGGTTCGATTCCGAATAGCTTGACTAGTTTGTCTCAGCTTCAGGTTCTTGATGTGTCTAATAATAATCTTAGTGGAGTAGTACCTGTTTTCCCATCAACTGTGAAGTTTACTAGTGTTGGTAATTTGTTACTTGGGAAGGATATATCGAGTGGTTCGGGGTCTGGATCAAATTCCTCCACGTCCGGAGGGAAATCAGGGGGGTCTTCTGTTTCGGCAGGTTTGATCTCCGGAGTGGTGATTGCTGTTGTGGTTTTTTTCGGGGTTGTGTCATTTGTGTCTTACAAGTACTATCTGAAGAAACGGCACCAGAGGTTGGGGAGGGTTGATGGTTCCGAAGTAGCGTCGGAAATGGTGAAGTCTGTGGCAGTGAGTGATGTGAATGGGCACGTACATAGGCATGGGGGAGGAGTCCCCAGTGAGTTACACAGTCAGAGCAGTGGCGATCATGGCGAAATGCCTGTTTTCGAAGGAGGGAATGTTGTGATTTCTATCCAAGTGCTTCGTCAGGTGACAAACAACTTTAGTGAAGAAAATATCTTGGGCAGAGGAGGATTTGGAGTTGTTTACGGAGGGGAATTGCATGATGGGACTAAGATTGCTGTGAAGAGGATGGAGTCTGGTGCAATGGGCACAAAAGGAATGAATGAGTTCCAAGCAGAAATCGGAGTCTTAACAAAAGTTAGGCATAGGCATTTGGTTGCTCTTCTAGGTTATTGTATCAACGGCAATGAGAGACTTTTGGTTTATGAGTATATGCCACAGGGGACTTTGGCCCAGCATCTGTTTGAGTGGCGTGAACTTGGGTACTCTCCTCTTACTTGGAAGCAGAGGGTCACTATAGCATTGGATATGGCTAGAGGAGTTGAGTATCTACACGGCTTAGCACAACAGAGTTTCATCCATAGAGATTTGAAACCTTCTAACATTCTTCTTGGGGACGACATGAGAGCCAAGGTTGCAGATTTTGGTTTGGTGAAGAACGCACCGGATGGCAAGTATTCACTTGAGACGCGGTTGGCAGGAACTTTTGGGTATCTAGCACCTGAATATGCTGGTAAAACCACTATCCTCTTTGTACCTTTTAAATTTTATTATTGCACGAGGTATAATTGTTAACTACTAAATCATAAACAAGATGCATTAGTTGCTCTTCATGCAACTATGCGTTTTTGATGACTTACTACCCTAATTGTGCTAGAAGTGCCATAATGGATCTATAATTAGGACTGCCTAAAATCATAGGTTGTTGGGAAAAGTTTATTTCATTGAGGCCAAATTTAGAAGTTGAAAGATGACTATCAAAGTTCGTTGTAGATTATTGTCAAGAAATCTTTGACCTTATTGTTGCCAATGAGGAATTAGATTCGGAGATATGATGTTTTTCGGTTCAAATTGCAAACGAAGTAATTATGCTGGTAAGCAAGTACAAATTCCATTGAGGAGACTATCTTGGAATCGTTGCTGGTCATTTTTACGTTATTTTTTCTTCTTTAGTAGTCTGTTCTGTATTGCATTTCAGAGCTATGTTGAAGTGTGTTTCTTTGACTGATTGGCTGAGTGAATATATGAAATTGGAAAATATTAATCAAGCTACCCCTGAGATTTTGAAAATCTTTTATTTTGCCAACAGCTACGGGGAGAGTGACTACAAAAGTGGATGTGTATGCATTCGGAGTAGTTCTAATGGAGATTGTCACTGGAAGGAAAGCACTCGACGAAACCATGCCCGATGAGAGGTCTCATTTAGTCACATGGTTCCGAAGGGTCCTAATCAACAAAGAAAGCATCCGAAAGGCAATTGACCAAACTCTTGAGCCCGACGATGAGACTTTTGATAGCATTTGCAAGGTTGCCGAGCTGGCAGGTCACTGCACCGCTCGCGAGCCATTTCAGAGACCAGATATGGGCCATGCTGTTAACGTTTTGGGTCCTCTTGTGGAGCAGTGGAAACCCTCCTCGCACGAAGAGGAAGAAAGCCTTGGCATTGACCTCCACATGAGCCTTCCCCAAGCCCTTCAAAGGTGGCAATCTGATGAAGGTACTTCCACCATGTTTAATGATCTGTCCTACAGCGGGACCCATTCAAGCATTCCCACAAAGCCTTCTGGGTTTGCTGACACGTTTGATTCAATGGATTGCCGATGATGGAAAATCTCAAGATTTTTTTTTTCCCACAAAGATGAGGGTGTTTCATCCATGTGAAAGAAAAAGAGATGAAGAAAAGGCAAGTCTCCGCATTGTTTAGTCCTTTGGCACCAAAGTACACTGAGTGTTCTTATGTCTCTGTTGTTTTATTCTCTCTTTTCCTTTTTACAACTATCATGTAGAGTTCTGGTTGTTTATGTTTGGATTCTCTGAGCAGACTAGTCTTTTTGATGGAGTTGAGGTGGATGATAGCGTGGGGTTGTGATGGTTTGGGTTTTTAAACTACAAAGAGGAAATCAGCATAGGAATTACAATGAATCTTGTTTTTGTATCAGATTCATGTTTCTGTATCGGATTGTTTCATTTTGTTGGCATTGGAGATTTATATTACTTTGATTCTCCTTCTTCGCTGCCCCCTAACTTTTTTAGGACCTATCTGTACTCGGAGATATATACATGCTTCTAAGTATTTCACGTGTTTGCTAGATTTTCCAGGCTATGCAGAACTGGTAGAACCAAGTATTCTTTACTGACAGAAAAGGGTATAATTGGTATTGTGGCGGACTCGAAAACATAAGAAATTAGGCTGGACCTAAAGCTGGCAACAAATGAGAAAGTAGAGGTTACTAGATAAAGAGCAATGCTACGGACACAGATGGATGTGCACACAGTCAAACACAGATGTGTACGGAACTTTTGATGCATGTTGCTCCCACACGGTTTATGGAGTCCACTACAATTAGGCGGGTCCAAATACATCTATGTCCGGATCTGTGCACATCCCTCTATGTCCGTAGTATTGTTTTATCCAAAGTACCAGTACTTTGGAAGTTATCTGTGTCTTTGGTTTTGTAGTGTTTGGTGAGTCATTCCCACATGCCACATGGGATGAGGAGGCAGATAACAGGGAGCATGTTGTGGTGATACATATTCGTAATAAAAGGGCCCTTTATTGAAGAGTGACTTTTGTCTTTGCTGCACATGCTGTGGGGACCTTTACTCAATCTTTTTGGTGGGTTTGTTGGAATAATTGATGGTTTGGATATACCAAACCACTAATAGTTAACCAATATTCTTTGATTTATAACCATGAAAATGATAGCGGCCTGGGTTGAATGGATGATGCCATTCACATTACATTAGTATTATTTTAAGGAGGTATTTCAAGCAGGTATGGTTTCTACGCTCTTTTTTTATAACTATTATAGCACTCTATCTCTTGTCTTCTAGTGAAGTATTTGTGTATTTTTTTCATCAAAAGACAAGAAAATGAGTGCCATAATAAATAAAAAAAGAATGTAGATATCATTTTCCCCAAATAATGACACATTCAGTTGTTAGTAAGGGAGAAAGAAGCACTACGGGACTCGGGATGGTGCTGGGCCGAAGGTGTTGTCCCCAAGCGCTTTATCAGACCGTTCGTCTCGGCAATTGATGATCCGCATTTGAAAAACTCTTCCTAGAAAAGTTCTTTTTAAAATCCAGACCCTCCAAAATACGTTTCGACGGTTGAGATTAAGGATAACACCATGAGCAACGTCCCCGAATCCCGTGCGGATTGCGTATTGGCGCACCGTGGTCCCAACTCTTTTGACTAAAGGCCTTAGTAAAAAGGCTAGAGGCCCACGACTCGAAATATGTTGGGTCATAAGCCCAGGCTTGAACTCAAGATCCAACTACTAAAATTTCCAGACAATGGTCGGTCACGATTCCATCAAGCCAAACCCACAATTCAACAACTTAAATAGATCTGTTTGCCCTAATGTTATTATCGTTTTCAGCATTATTCCTAAATACCACCATGTATATTACTATTTCATTCAAATGTGTTTTTAAATCAAGTTTTTTTCCTTCTCATAACGGGGCAGAACGGGACGGGAGCACCGAAGAATTACCAGGTTGGGTTTGGGTTCATGTTATATTTTCCGGGTCGGGTAAGGCAAAACCCGCCCTGCCCCGTTGCATGCCTATTAACCCTACATTGCTGATAATTATCTAGCTGTTGGACTGTCAAATAATCATAGTCGGTAAGACCATCTCGATTACGAAACCCTATGACATGACCATCTCTATTATACGACATTTTCCCCCTATATGGGCTATTCACGGGTGCCAAATTATCACAAGGGTATGTTCGACACTCCATTTTTTCACCTTGACCTGTTTGTAGTTGCTGATTGGTTGGGTTAGAGGGAGAAAATGGACAAAAACGACATTAGAACATGTTTTCATAAAGTTTTATCTGTCTAAGCAAAATACTAGGTACTTCCCAAACATGTTTCCAGTAAATAATTGAAAAACAAAACAATAAACTGTAGACGCTACGCAAAAAGAGAAAGTAATGATATACAGATATGGCCTGCGGCCGGGAATACAGGCAACGAGAGAAATGACCGCAACAAACTCTTCATGATTAATATTCCAGAAAATCTGCGACGGGGTTTTCATGACCCCAAATCCCCTATAACACCACACTACAGACCGGCTGTGAATTTGACCTGTTGGAAATAATAATAAAAAAGTAACATAAAATAGGTGAACACCAAAATAAGGTTATTAAGAGCTACAGAGCAAAATGCATCATTCTTCTTCTCACAAAAGGCCAACAAAACTAAAAATAAGAATGGTTCGCTTGCCGAAGAAGTAGCAACCAGGCATGAGTTTTCCATGACACTCATTCAAGGATTATCAACTCTCATTTAAGGCCTTCATCAAATACAATTTGCTGAAACTCTGTCCAGCAACCCTGCAACAATACAGTCCGCAAACTGATTTCAGAGAAAACTCAATAAGGATTTTCAACCCGCTACTGACTTCAAATAATGTAACTTACCCGTTAATTTGATTACAGTAGTTTGCAATTTGATTTGTTATGAGAAAGCTATCCAACCGTGATGGTTCAGGGATCGGCTTAAAGACGGGGTTTGAGGGATCCTCCTCAGGTAACAGCTCTTCACCAGCAGCTTTACGTGCCATGTTGTCAGCCCTACCGAACATGTGAAAAGAAATTAAAAATAATACATTAAAGATTAAAATGCAACAAAAGGATATAATTCGTATTACACAAGTCCAATCACGCATCCAAGCCTCACATTCCCCAGTCAAATTATTTTTGTTTTACCCACTTAAACCTAGTTTTGACCTAAATGTTTCTTAATTGATTATTTTGTTCCATTCTCCAGTGCTCAAATATTCTTACAAGGCTGGTGAAATCTGGAAAGGAGTCGAACAACAACGATGAGAAGCTCCTTATCTACGAAAGATGTCCAATAGAATTTAAAACATACATTGGGCTCTCATCTTTGTTAACTACTCAACAATCAATTGGCATGTGTTAAAAAGTATTGTTCACTATACTACAAAGCAACACCAAGGAGATACCCAAAATGCCCACAAGCTAAATCCGTAACACAAACTAGGAATACACAATCCAAAAGAAAATGGTTGCAACAAAGCAAAACAAGATGGGCCAACTCATCATGATATTCGTGCAACTAAACTAAGTGTTAACCTCTCGGTGCAGGTTAATCAAATAAGTTTCCCACTAACCAAACTAACCATTAATTTCCTGACCTACTTGACCCAACTGACACTAGAAAACCTTGTTGATGACCAAAATTTGACCTAATATTGTAATACTTACTTCCAAACTAAGTTGTGCGTATTCTACATATGAAGCTAACAGGGAATACGTAGAATAAAGATCCCAGTGGCTGATTAAAAAAGATACTCCCTCCGTCCTAATTTGTTTGTCTACTTTTAGACTTTTACATGTCCATTTAACTTTTGGATGAATCAAATTTCCTTTTTGCCCTTGCTTTTTCAAAAGTAACTTCTAAAAAAAATTGAAGGGTTTATAAATGGTAGAAAGTTGAATGTCTAGGTGCAATTATTGTGTTCCCTAAAATAGTTGGATTCTCAAAATTAAGAACTTGGGATGGAGTATACATTAAGAGATCGGAGTGATAAAAACAATTGCTAGTTTTTTAAAAGCCTATTACAAATTCAGGGAGCATGGAGGCATAACAACAATGACAGTAAAGGATAGGTTGCAGAGAATGTTAAGATAATCTATAATACATTCTGGAAAAAAACTTGAGTTACCTTCTCTTCTGAAGCCATGCTTGCTGCTGCGCTTGTTGTCGTGACAGGTTCCGATAGTAGAACTGGAACTGAAAATCGTGTGCCAGTCTTTTCATGCTAATGGCCAACATAAAAAAAGAGCACCCAAAAGAAAGGAAACAAACAAGAGCCTAACCTTTTGCTGTTCCATTGACAAGTCATCCATGCATTCAATTAAGAATTCAACATTCCTTTCCATAAATGGAGTAGTTGATAACTGTAGCCGATCAAAATCGCACTATAAAGCAAAGAAAGATGAAGTTAAGAACTACTAAGAAATAGAAATCAAGGTCAACTCTCCGCAAAACAGATGAAAGATTACCTGCGTCATGGGTGTATCAGCTTCCAACTCTGTCATAAAGGCACTGATAAGAGCAGAATTTGAAACCTTGATCTGTAACAACAGAAGGCAGCATAAGAATCTAAAACGGCAAGAAAAAAATGTTTTAAGTCATAACAAATCCCTAGGACAGTCAAAAAAAAATGCCCCCAACAATCAACACTGATTGAAAATGGCAGAGTTCCATAATTCAAGGGCACAGATATATTTGCATCACAAAACCAAAGTGGCAGCCAGGAGGCCTCTACATAAAAGAACTCAAGAACCTCAAGGACAAGTGGTAGATTTCATCCAAAACATGAATTGTTTAATCACAAAATGGCTAAATTTAAAACTGTCTATTTACAAGTCTGCTAACAATTCCAAAATAGGTTAATCTCAAAGCCCATAAGCAACATGCTTCATGACCAAGAATTTTCATTAATTGAACAATCAAGTGCGATGCAACAACCAAAGGAACAAGAACAGAGGGGGCAGTCATGAAAAGGAAAGAAGCTAGTAATCTAGTACTGATGATAATGTATAAAAGAGTAGAATACAAGAAGAAAACCAAAGCATTAGAAGCATACAGGTATCTCCTCAAAGATGTCCATCCATGACAAATTTTTCTCTCTTAACCTACAGAGCAAAATGCAAATTGAATAAGAATATACATAAGGTCTCTCTCTACCAATATTTATCTCCACAACAGAAGGAAACTTACTTCTCCCCAATAAAATTGTTATTTCGATAAAGTTCCATGAAAGAATCTGACAGCTTCAACGCCTTGAGAGCTAAGACACCTTGGTTGGACTTCGAAGGGTCGTAAATTATGCAAACACAACGTCTTATGTTCTCCTGAAACCACAAACCATACCACATGGGCAAAACAATCAAATGCGTGAAGAAAATAACATGTCAAACAACGAAAACGAGAACATGCATAATACAGTCAACCCAAAATAAGCAGATTAGATTTCTTTCCTTGGGGGAAAGCCTACACTCATCAACTATCTACTAATCATACACCTGTGCATGCCTGTATGAAAATACATGTATGCTTAACCATCTAGATAAGTTATACAGGAAGGCAAAACACCTTGAGTAATGTTCACTTGCTCAGATTTTGCACAAACAAGCATCGAAGAATTATTTACATATTACCAGCACAACCAAGCTTGTTTGCTTCATTTCTACTCAACTTATATGCGGCGAATTTTGAAAAATAAGAGGATAATCATTTAAGGGGCTTCTAAAAGTATTAAACATGAACATAGAAATTGAGACATGGCTCGAACCAGAAAGATCCACGCTTCCAGCCTTCATATGAGACCTGTGTAGTTGTTCTTGGGGGCCATTTTTTCTTTCTTTTTTTTAACTTGTTGGGACATCATGTTGAGCGCTACTGTAAATACGAAGATGAATGGAAACTCCTAACTTTTACCTTTGGGAAAGATCTTTTCCCCTTTACTGGTGTTTACTTTCAACTCATGGGACCCCACATGGGAGGTTTCCAACAGAGGGACTTGCACAGATTAGTAGATTACTTAGGTACGGGAGATAAGGCCATGGCTATCCCTTCCTTTCTCTATATCGTCCAATTTCTTCTCACCAGCCAAAGAAAAACCTTTAGATTTTGGGTTCTCAAAGAACTCTGGGTATGGTTTCCGTGGGATTTTATCTTGAAGGTTGATTATCCATCGAAAGGGTTTCATCTGGTTAGAGTTCTTTGACTTCCTTTCTGACACTGGGGCTTAGTTGTATGATCGAGCCACAGGCTTAGTTGTATGACCATCATGAGATAACATTCATCCAACTACACAAATTTTGATCGTAGAAGAATGTGGGCAACTTTACCTTTACAAGATGAACAGAGTACTTGGAAACTGAAATTATAGATCTAGAGTTGCAGATAATTTATGTTTAACACCAGGAACAATGTTTTTTGTGCTGAATCATTAATTTTATATGCAGAAATTGATCCATGAATACTGGTAATAGTAAGGGTTGGAAACTGAAGTTGCTAATCCAAGTGCTAAATGTGACTTTTAATTGCTGGAATATGGAGGAATTAACACACCAAAACTGGAATCATGCCTTCAAATGCTGAAATTGGGAGTTGGAAGCATCCAAAAATAATGATTCCAAACAAAAGGTGCTTACCATGTGTGGAATTCCATTTCAATACCGTAAAATGGAAAGTGATTATATGCATTAAGAAGGCGAAACACTTTAGCAGTTCTTGTACTTTGTGGTTTTGATTGTCTCGGCTGCTCTTTTTGTCAATCGGGTATTCACTTGGGACTAGGAACATGCCAAGAACCAATACTAAATTAAGGGTGGAACTAGACCTATTAAGAGCAAGTGATGTTTACTTTCTCATATATATGATGTTTTCTTACGAGGTTTAGACATGGCGATGAACACAACTTCAATAGGGAGTAAACCATGGTAGCACTAGCATTCAGCCTTGAGTAAAGGTACAGGTTCAGTTGTTACAAATCAAAATTGAATCCGTGTACATGAACTTCGATAGGACTTATCCATTTATTATGTAAGGTATTTACGTTTAATTTTATAAGTAGAGCTATATTTTCCAAAATTTGATGTTATGAATCTGCTAATGACCAAAAAGGGTCCTATAGGGCTGTAACGACTATGTTTTCCTAAAATTGATGTTATGAATCTGCTAATGACCAGAAAGGTTCATATAGGGCTGTAAAGCTTGCTATGGCAATAATGGTCAGAAATGGCCTAAAGAGTCGCAGGTAAAAAATGACCAACAGGATCGCTATGGCCACAATGGTCGTATTCGACAACATGGTATAACTAACAGTGTCTGATCTAAAAGAGATTTCCTGTAGGAAGGTCCACTTCAAGTATCACAGAAAGGAATAGTAGCTGTGAAAGAAAAAGAAAAGGGAAAAAAAAAAAAGGGTACATGTACAGAGTGTCGAGTGTAATTATGTAAAAAATATATTTGTATCACATATAGTCGATGTAAATGTTGTTGGTGAATGTTAATCATATTCTTATGGTGATCAAACTAAAATAAATAATATTGAGCGAGTATACAACAGTTGTACATGCAACTTCACATAAGCTTGTGCAATTTCCCATAATTGTGCGAAGAAAACATCAAGCAATTAGTAATCAAGCAATTAGTAATGGATCACAACACAATCAGCTTATCAAGTGGCCAACTAAGCATATAACAATGCAAACATGGTTCTTCTGATAAAAGGTTCAAAACCTCGAAAACCACAACAAACATTGTTAAATCAAAATTCTCCCAAAAGGCAAAGACCACAACGCACTAGAATGGTATGCCAAGGAATATGTGCCTATCATCAAACATGAAGCACAATATGCAATTATGTAATTCTACGTGAACCTATTTTCATAATCTCATGCATAGGTTGATCAAAAATATAGGTGATAATATTATGGATCATTCGTTTGCAATTTTTGACGCCATAATTCATAGTCTTTCATATGTTCCAAATTTTCTGATGGAGGACAAAATTGGAATAGGTTTAAGGATGCTCAAACATGAAGAAAAGGGGCTTTTTTGATGCTGTGAACAGTGTACGTGACCAGTAGATAGATAAAAGAATTCTAGGCCTCACACCCGGACAACCTTAGGCATCACACCTAGGGCCTCTTTAGCATCACACCAAGGAAAAGGATTGCATCATACAATCTTAAAAGCTTTTGTATATGTTCGTTCATTCATAACTTCATACTTTTGAAGTGCATCAATTTATATGATTCTAATGTGTTTAATACCAAAAATTGTTCCCATTCCCTAGATGGCTGGATAGGAAGAATGTGTTTAGTAGGAGTACCAAAGACTGTTCCAGTTCCATAGATGGCCAGATAGGATGAATGTGTTGTGTGATGGTTAAATGCATTGATGAATATGCGGTCAAAGCACCCAAAACAAAAAGTCACAAGGCTCATGCATCCACCAATGGGATACACAACAACCCCAGACTTTGTATCTCCTGAAACTACCAAACTAAACATTGCATTTATCATGGATTGCAACATTTTCTTTGTAATGCTCCCCCGCACAATACTCAAATCTTGCGTCCGTCCAGGGCAACTATACTTGGGCAACATAAATAACCAATCACATTTCCTTATTTACCTAAGTTATGCTCTCAAAAAAATGAGACACCAATGAATCGATAAACTGGGCATGTGTTTCCACTGTAGTCGTAATCCTCCAATCGTAAATTTTAGTTATCCATGTGATTTCTTTGTAATGCTCCCCACACAATACTCAATACTTGAGTCCATCCGGGCCAACTATACTCGGGCAACATAAACAACCAATCACATTTCCTTATTCACCTATGACCTATGTTATGCTCTCAAAAAAACGAGACATCACCGAATCGATAAACTGGCATGTTTTCCACTGTAGTCATAATCCTCCACTTGTAAATTTTAATTATCCATGTGATTCCTAATGCGGGACATATTTGGATTGAAAAATGGAAGCCCTAGTAAAGTATTATCATGCAAAACTGCTTCACAAAGTATATGGAGTTGTGGCTCAAATGATTTCCAAGTATCAGCTTGCAGGATCTTCTGAGAATATGTGGATTAAACATCTGAGCAGCAAACAATCAAATAGGTTTGGAATAAAAAAAAAGTTTCTAATCATCAAAAGTTAGAGAGCAAGGGCTTGGGGTGTTTTAGGCCACAAATGAGAGATTGAGCTGGATTCTAGGCTGCTATGGGGCTTGAAAAGTAACCCAAAGAACAGCACCTCTGCATCTGCTGTTGGGTTTTGCTTTTGTAGTTCTTGCCGTACGAATTCCTTTGGTCAGCAAAAAGATGATTTTTGCGTTAAATTGTGGCCTAAAAGGTCTGGACACCGCAGGTGCATATGGATTGCCAGGAGGAGGAGGAAGAAGACACTAAATAGTACAACAAAAACTTCCCTTCAAGCCAAAAATTATATTTATGGTCATGGCACCTATAGCCTTTGCTTTTAATCTTCCAAGTTCATCATACTAATTTAGCTGTTCAATTGATCTGAGTCATCTGACATCTTTATCAGATCAGTTAGAAACTTTTTTACGTCTGAAATTATTCAGAATGAGCATGTATATAAAAGAGCCATAAGGGGCACAACCTTTCCAAAAAGGAGCCTAAAACTATAAAAATAACAGCTGCCTACAGATTCACAAAGGCCAAAGTCCCTATTTCAGTTCGGAGAAAATATTAGGTAAATAGCTACTTTCCCATGACAACGAAATTTAGCAGTCCTACACTAGTTTGACTGTACTGTTATTCAGCGCACATTTAATTCTTGAGTTTATATTCCATACTTCACATAATGAGCATGCATTGCAGCATTTAAGGTTGATTACATCAACCCCAAGTTTCTGCACTATTTCTCATCATCTAAAAGTACTTATCATTGAAATCATAGATAAAATATCATCTTCTAACTTTCAAACTGGAACTTCAGTAACTCATCTGATTAACAATGAAACATCCAACATTAAAGACAAACTGGACTGATAAAGCAACTAAGAAAATATTACCTGGTAATTCATAAAGGTCTCAATCAGTTCAACAGTCTGAAACGAACCTAACAGCGTTGACTGATACCTGAAAATTTCATAATCAATCAACATGGACTCTCCAACAATCTACAAATCACAGAGAAACAGATTTATGTGCTCTTCCAAGCACGTATGGAAATTTGATGGGCAGTATCTAATTTGCTACAAGAATTTATTTCAGGCACAATCCTCCTCAAACAGCCATAGATTCATGAAAATAAGTAAGAGCCAACATAGAAGCTGAAAGCCACTAATCTTTGAGACAACCAACATGTCGCTCTAATCTTTGAGACAGCCACTTGTTCTCCATCCCAATCTACTACAAAGTCAAAGCAGTATTGCTTCCAATACCTCTCACACTCTCCAGCCAAGACACGCTAACGAATATGGAGCTCCGGTATGATTTAACAGTCGGCCAAGTGGTGTGATGTTGTAAGTCAACTAATATGAGTACAAGAAAATACTAGACTCCGTGAACCAACAGCCTTCCAGTCCAAATCCACTTATTGCAGGGCATAAGTGGATTCAATTCCCTTTTTATGTAGCCAAAGGCCAACACAAAAAACAATGAACAAAACCTTCAAGCTAAAAACAGCAAATCTGGATGCATCAAAAAAGGTAATCTTTTTCCATTAAGAAAGCGGACACAAAAAGTATGTATCAAAAAGGAAAGACAATTACGATAAACAAATATTACAGCTTTATTACTCTCTTTACATACTTCTTGACAGTTTACATCGACACAAAATATGCAACCATACTCACCATCCAACGGTATTATTATCCACATTAACCTCTCTCAAACATCTCATCATTTCAAGCTGATAATTGGCACCATCTGCTTCAATCTCCTCCTCTTCATCCCGAGTCTGTCATTTTTGTCACAAGCATAGTATTGAATATAACAGTACAGTGAAACCACATAATGCAGATTTTTATTGTTCTCTAAAGTAAATCACCCTTTCTGATATTAGAAGAAAGAAGAAAGATTTTAGAAAGGCATGACACCCACGTACTGGAAATGGGAAACAGTTAGTAACTTCCAGGTCGCTGCCAACATCAAGGCCAAGGAGTTGCCCTGTGACGAGAGCTGGGGAAAACTCCTTGCAATGTTTGATGATCTTCAGTATAACCTGTTTTTACAATATCAACGGCAATATGAGAAAACCAAAAGCATCTTCAAACTATCCAACTATAAAAAGTCAAAAACCGGGAAACTCCAACTTATTAATATAATCTAGATTAGAAGAGCAAGAAAAGAATTGAATCTAAGGCCTTCATGCCATGTACTTAAAATCTGCCCAGTTGGACTAATACATTAGGACTGATTAATCCAGGTCTTGCAACGTTCAGTTGGGAAAACCTTGAGAATTGAGATCATACAATGAATAGTTTCTTTTTACATTTACTACACTTTTTGTTTTGGGTTCCCCTTGCAGTGTATGTACCCACTACCCAGGGAATGCCCCTTGTACTTGTGTACTTTTGTTTCTTTCTTCCGCGTAATGCTCACCCCTGAAACAAATTTTTTTTCATCGAAGTTCCATATTCACGTTCAATAGATAGGTTAGCCAGAAAATCCTTTCTGCTTTCCAGTGATCATCATAAAAAGTATTCTTTCTACACAATGTACGCATATCCAAAAATTCCATTAACGCATACATACATGGACAAGAACACTGATTTTCTTTCACTGCGAATAAAAAACATGCAAACAACATAGTAAGTCAAGCGACTCAAGCCCTTCCTCTCAACTGACTTAATTATACACTAAAGCGAACCTCATATACCACACAAGGAAGTTTTATTCTGAACAGAAATATGAAAACAGGGTGAGAGCTGACAAGTGCATTCTTTGCTTACACTGCGGTAGGGAAAGAAGAGGAAGCAACCTTATGATTACCAAATCCAATCCCAATACATATTTGTTATGCAAAGTTAGACATCAAAACAAGCGAAAACGTAAAGGTTTGCAAGTATATCAAGTCATCCATTTTCACAATGGTCAAGGGTACGAAGTTTGGACTTCAAATATACTCCATTCAGTTGGGCCTTTACAAGCATCTCCAGCCCTTACTCATATTTTAACTCAAATTCGAATAAAAAAATCGAGCTTCCTTCGATTTCCAATGGGCAAACCCAAATCAAAGCACGAATTCATGTAAAAGCTTCATTAATGGCATAGTTGTAAATTTGGGAGGGAGAAATAGCCTCGTAAATTTTGAGTAGAAAGTTTGCCCTCATTTGATTTGAGTAAAACTCAATTGGGTATAGGTTTGAGTCAAGTGGTGGAGTGAATTTCAGAGGGTTTTTACTCAAATTTTGAGTTTGACTAAAAACAAGGCAAGGGCTGGAGATGTTCTAATCCAAAACAGAACGAAAGCGCAAAAAATTTCCTTGTAAATTACGAGTAGAAGTTTGCTCTCCCTTGATATGAGTAGAACTCAATTTCGTATAGGTTTGAGTCCACTAGTGGAGTTGGTTTTAGGGGGGTTTTATTCAAATTTTGAATTTGAGTAATAAAAAGGGCGCTGGAGATGCTCTTACTAATCCAAAACAAGAACGAAAGCACATAAAATTGCATTAAAAAAAAAAAGCACCAAAGCCCACAGAAAACGAGAACAATCTACAGACGAAGGCAATAAAAGCAAGCAACAGAGCGTGCGTTGGCAGAGAGAGAGTACCAGTCCCTCAATCTGAACCACTCTGAGCTTGGGAGCAACCTCCTCCGTGGACGCCACTTGCAGAAAAGAACGAGCCATTGCTGCAAGCAAGACCAAAACACAAATAAATACACATAGTTGTGAAGAGAGAGAGAGAGAGAGAGAGAGAGCAAAGGAGGAGGAGGAGGACGAACAGGTCGCCATGATTTCTGTTGTAGTTCCGACGAAGAAGAGAGAGACCCAGCGGATGCGGACGACGACGATGAAGCAGCGGTTTCAAAGCTTTGTCTGTCTCTGGGCGACGGAACAACCTTCCCGTTTGATTGTCCTTGCAGATGCGGGAGAAACCCTAGGACCGATGTGTGGAAACAAGTCGCCCTTTGGATTCTACTCCTATTTCTTATTTTATTTTTTTATTTATCAGAAGTCGCCTTTTGAATAATTTCATAAACCCAATACTCCCCTTTATCTTTTAAAAAAAAAAACTTTGTTTATCAATAATTTTATAACCACACACAAATATTTATACATACTCACAAAGGTGATGGGTCCATTGTAGAATGGTTGTTTATTTATTTCCACTCTTTGTTTCTTTTCTTTTTTTGACAAAAAATAAAATACAACTAAACAAACAAACAAAAATATAACAGAAAACAACAAAACAAAATACAACAAAAAAAAACAAAAAAGTTAAGCGCCGATGTTGGATCCACAACTTCGTTCATGGAGGTGGATGAATAGAGGATCACCACTGGATCGCACTCCCGCCGTAGGATCGCCAACAGATCTGCCTTCAGACTCCTTCATCGTCGCCGTTAGAGAGTTTAGAAAGCCGTCACTCGAACTAAACCGATCAAGGTCTCCGTGTAAGAGTCATTTACCTCCCCTTTTAATTATTTTCACTCTTTTTGGTGTTATGGAATATTCATTTAAATTTTACGCGAATAATGATAAGGAAAAGAGTTCGTAAAAATAAGAAGATAGTACAAAAATCATTTTTCCAATAATAAATGTTGTGTTTGGATGAATTTTTAAGATTTTTTGAGTTTGATTTTTGGAATAATTAGTGAAGCATGAAATATGGTAATGATTAGAGATATGGGTAATGAGTGAGGAGAGATAGAGAGAAATAAGAATAATAATTAGAGAGTGGAGAGAGAAATAAGAGTAATGATTAAAAGTAGAAGTAATGAGTATTTTTTGAGTT
The DNA here is from genome assembly GCA_019656835.1 of Rhododendron ovatum. Taxonomy (NCBI): domain Eukaryota; kingdom Viridiplantae; phylum Streptophyta; class Magnoliopsida; order Ericales; family Ericaceae; genus Rhododendron; species Rhododendron ovatum. Next base: position 32,788,502 of record CM033799.1, read on the forward strand.
GGAAATTTATTTTTAAATAGCAAACTAGTGGCCCGGTCAAAAAAAAAAAAAATTCAAAGTGACTGCTAAGATAAAAAAAATTAAAAACACTGGAGTGATCTATTTCTTAAGAAAATTAACAGAGATGTGGACTTCGCACCTCTTTTGTGTACATCACTGGAGACGGTTAAAACTTAAATATTTCAAATACGTTTGTATTATTTTCAGTTATTATTGATAAATGTTAAGTAATTATACGACATTAAGTACTATTATTATATTCTCCTCTCACATGTTTGAATTTATTGTTCTTGCAAGATTATAAAGTTAACTATTACCCAATAATCTTGTTTAACCTGTGAAAAAAACTCAATAAGTGTTAGATTACATGAGAAGGCATAAAATCCATTTTTCCCTTAGTTTTTTTTAGGGATGACAATCGCATCCAAAGTGATGGATACCGCAACATATCCGCTTCCATTCGGGCGATTTGTATCCTATTTTTAAACCGTGGTTTTTTATTTTAGTTTTTAATAAAAATATATAAGAACCAGCAAGTTTCTTTTCGGGTTTGGTTTTATACACATCCGCACTGAAAACAGAAGGGCCCAACAACAATATACATTAACATAAATGCCATCATATATGTACAACCACGACATATGTCTTCATATTTACATTAGTTACATGAATGCCTTATATATAAACAAACACACGTACACATAATAATCAGATTCGGTGAAAAACCGAACAAAAACCAATATGTGTTGGGTATGGTTACAGTATGGGTGATAGGAAGCTTGTCGGGTTTCTGGTAGGTTTGGTTTTGGTTGTAATGTTTCGGGTTCAATTTTGGTTATAAATTTGTAGGTTTGATTTGGGTTCAACGAAAAATCGGATGGAATCAACCCATTGCTATCCCTATTAGTTTTGACCGATGTACTTAAACTTTTCACTTTACATGATCATTTAGGGGCGTGTCTCCTTTTGTAAGAGGAAAATAATAATGCCAAAACTGTTTTTGTTTATGCCAAAATTGTAGTGCATAAAAATCTTGTACCATATGCAAGGTACAAAGCTTTTATGCAAAGAGTTTTGGCACAAACAAAAACGATTTTGGCATTAACACCCTACTCAAAATACAAAGATTGTCAGCATTACTAGCTATAACTCATGCCTGAAGGACTATGACAAAATTGGGCCCGAGAAGTATAAATCTAATAATTAGGACAATTTTGTAATACAGATTAATCGTATAATAATCTCTTCAAAATTTCAAACGGTCTTTTAAACATAGGCACACTGCTACAGAGCTGCTTTTGTGTATGAGGCCTGAAACTATGAATCTGGACCATCCATTTTCTTTCCCCGACACTTTTATGGACCAAGTGTCCTGCATCCTCACACTTTCGTTTGTGTATACTGTATGTTGCAAGGGGCCAATGCTATTTGCAAAGTTGTCCCACCAAATGCTATTGCAGTATACCCGAATTGGATGATGGGAAGGGGCAGATGCTCCCAAATGGTCATTCGTTATCTTCAGAAAATTACCTCGCCATGTCAGGCTCTAAACAATCAGCATGCGACAATCCACAAATGTTGCTCGGAGAATTCATACAATTTGAGATCCATCATCTCTCCTTTGGGCCCTTCTGGCTTTCAAGACTCCCCGCATGGCATGATCACATCTGTAGGCCAAGTACTCAAACAAGGTGGTATGAGAGTCGATTTGTATGAATACATTAGAGCATCTCTAATGGTTTGAACTATATTTTTCAAGCCGAAGTTAATTTTTGATTTGCTACAGTAACATTTTGTCAAAACTTGGAAAGTTGCTTTAATGGTGGCAAAGCCATTTTTTACCTTAACCCATGACGCCGTTGATCACTTGAATCGGTTTACAGCGATTTGGACCAAAAAGGTAGCAACATACAACTGCTAATATGGCAATAAATGGCTCTTCTTTTTGGTACTACAGAAATAAGGCAATAAATGGCTTTTCCATTTCTAGTGCCAAATTTGGCAAGATAAATGACAAAATTAGCTTTGGCTTGAGAAATGGCTTACCATTGGGAGATGCTCTTACAAAGAAATCAACAGCTATAACAAGAACGAATTACCTCCAAGGTAGATGGTCAAGGAACATGGATGGGGAAACAACGATATCCTTGAAGGATTCTCTGTCAGCTATAAACGCTTTATATTTCGAAGACTCTTCGTGGGTGGTTCTCCACCATTTTGATAGAGGCATTTGAAAGCTGTTTTTCTGTGGTTGTATATGTATAACAAGGCCTGGTAAAAACACCTCAGGCACATCCAGTGCTGGTCCACTCACAGATGATGGCACCACATCCATGAACTCAGAAACAGGATCACCAGGTGGTAAGCTTACGTTGACAGGAGATGCATCATAAAATGGATTGGTGAAATCATCTAGTGAATCACTATGGTTAGTTTCATCATAAGAAGTAACTATTGCGTCCACATCTGGCCAGACGGGAAACATTTGATCCTGTCCCCTGCTCGCTGCAGTCACAGGGAATATTACTTTAGCAGAAACACCTTCCTTGAGAATTAAAGTAGCGTTTGGTTTGTTGGAAAAATCATTTTTGGAAGGAATGGAATTGCCATGCACTTAAATTGGTGAACGATGATTCCATCTATACTGCAAGAGAATGACTATTCCATTCCAGCTCCAATCCGGTCATTTAAACACTGCCTAAATTTATGGGCAGGGTCTGATTCCCTCCATTCACAACAGAAGTGAAAATCAAGATCTATTACTAATCAAATTGCACACAAAGGGAATAGAACCAGATGTGAAGCCAGGAGGTTACTAGTTTCTGTTGTCATGGCACTTGAAGTCAGATGTGAAGCTTCAATCTTTCCCCCCACCTTATTTTTTTCATACTTGCTCAGAAAGAGAAATCTACGTGCAAGTTTTGAAGTTATTCTTGCATCTGTCGTTTCCTGTGACAATGCCGTAAGTGCAGCTGCACGAAGCCTCATGATTGAAGCAACTGAAAGGCGCGCTGAAAATTCCTTGTTGTATACTATGCTGCAGAAGTTCACCAGGCAAAACAGTTGCATAACCAGGGGTTGGACAAATAAATACACTGAGGGTCAATTGTATTAAAAACAGAACATGGTGTACCAAAGACATTAATATGAAGGCAGATAAGTCTTGGATCTGCAACAATTACCTGGTAACAAATTCTGAACATGCATCTGCCACAATTGGATCCATGCATGGAAGGGGGCCATAGGCATACACATGCAAGTTTGGGTATCGACCATATAACTGCCCACCAAAAACCAAAAAATAAGAACCGGTATTTCATGAGAGAACCAAGCATATTGAGGTAGATTGTCACATTGTTCGAGAAAAGATTGATGATGGTGTGTTGACTATTCTCTTTGTGTCTACAGGAGCTTAGTTGGCTAAGCTCTTCACCAAATCGCTATTTAACCACGTTTAGAGTTGTTATGTAACAATTTAGGACTTTGTGATAACTATTCTCTAGCTTGAGGGGGAGTATTAAAATATAGTCAGTATTGTCTTTGTCCCACATTGGTTATTCAAGTCTTGTAATGAGGTATCGAGTAACATAAATAATAGACATTCTGTGTTAGGCAGAGACAGAACCATTGGTGGGCTATGGGGGCCAAGGCCCCGGCGTATTTTCTGTTTTTTTAATTTTAATACTTCAAGTTCACAAGACCAATCAGCATTAATTTCAAGAATGGAGCTTAATCATTTTGAGCATATAATGTTACTCGGCATCCGGAATTCAAACAATTGGGAAATATTCCCAGGTTATGTCAATGGTTGATTGAGAATAGAAGATCAACAACCCACTTACTTGTCTATGGTGGTGCTTACTCTTAATACTTCAGCCCCCCGTTTATGAAATTCTAGTTTTGTCCTTGGAGTTAGGGTTAATTAAAACCCTATACACTTTTTACTCTCCCAAATAACAGAGTCAACTAACTCGGAATTGGAACAGACTAAAAAGGATGAAGCCTATATTAGGGTTAGGGTTAACCATGCTCTGATAACATGAAGCTTAGAGAGGAGGAAACAAAATGATGACAAAGACTAAAACTACTTCCTACACACTAACACGCAACATATAACTCCTTTGTGCTTTTGATGTTATCTGTTGGAGTTCGTCCTACGTCGGTTAATTATTTCCTCCAAAACTAGTATATGAGCCTGAGCGGCCTCTCCACTCATGGCCAATTGGTTATGAGTTAGATGCTTATGATATCAGAGCTAGGGTTTCGGAGAATTTGTTCTCCCTTGTTTGGGCCATAAGTGTACCGTTGTTTGTTGTGATCCATGTGTTATGAATAATTTATTTACCTATCCACTTGCGAATTGGGGTCACACGTGCGCGAGAGTGTTGGAGTTTGTCCCACATCGGTTAATTATCTCCTCCAAAATTAATATATGAGCTTGGGCAGCCTCTCCACTCATGGCCAATTAATATTGAGTTGAATGTTTTAACATTATCAAATTCTTATTTCTACATCTGCCTCTATAAATGATAGGACCAGCATAAAACGACAGATAAAAAGTTTTGACAAGTTTATATCACATAATTAAAAAAAGGTTTTATCCGAACCATATCTACTAGGACGTCCAATACTTCAGCCATAAGTAAAAATAAAATTCGAAAAAAGCAAGAAGCAAGAAGGTGAATAAAAATAGCTTTACTGGATAGAATAGAAGTGTTAGAACCTTACCCTAAGTCCCAACATTGCGGCAATAGCTCCACCAAGAGAATGCCCCACTATGCGAACACTATACCCATTACACTCGCATCCAGCTCCAAGCAACGAGGAAAGGAATCCTCTTGACCCAGAGGAAATATCTGCATATCCTTTCACATCAAGAATCATTATACTGGGGAAATTAGCTAAAAAGGATGGCATACGTACAAGAAGTCTCCAGACTTACAAGTTTGAGCAAGAATCAAATCATGCAGAGATCAAAATATCGGAAAAGGGCTATTTGTTCAAGATTTTTTGGCATTTTTGAGTCACCGCTAAAGTAGGACCAAACACTTTGTTAGGTGGGCCCAAGTAGGTTTAGATCCTTCTAAGTTAGGGGTTTAAACCATGGAAAGAAAGAACAAAAAACATTAAGAGATGAATGAGATATTGTCTCAAAACGTGGACATGGTTGAGAAGGTGACGAACCACCTCCATCCCATATTAGTTAAAAAAGTAAACTCGGTGGATATATAGGTTCCAAGTTCGCTTAAGGTCTTAGGCCCTTGGGGGCACCAAAGTTTTGAGATGGAAGACAAATGTGGGGTGGTTTTAGGACACTTCGAGTATTGCTACCTACAATAGGATTCGTGGTTGCTTTGAGTAGGGAAATGAGAATAGTACTTATGGTGTAAATGCACAAAGAAAAATAAAGGAAAAAATGAGAAAAAGATAGATACTTCACCCTTGCAAGGGCAAGGCGATTTCTACAAGGACTGGAGCCTCATTAACTCAAATTCACTAATCAACTCTCTTCTTAGACGGTAAGATTACATCCAAATTTGTGTGCCATGCAGAAGGCTATTCTACTTTCTAGTAGTCTAGATAGAATGAATCTGATAAATTAATAATTCACGAATATTGAATACAACTTGTGCATGAACCTAATGCCCATATGACAATAAGTACATGTACATTGGTCAACTTGCAACAATGTTTGCATTAGGACTAGAATTGTGATGCAAAATGATTAAAAATATAAACAAAAAGGGCCCTAGGCTTCCCAGTGCCTGTGGACCAAGGTTGTCAAATCGTGAATCAAAATGGTCCTTTTTTTGAATTGTGAATCAAATCGAGTTGTGAATTGCTCTAATTGTTATCTCTAGCATACGTGGGAAAGTATATTAATGAATTTGGGTGACAAGAACATATACGATACCTAAAAATTTTAGACCTAAATCACATATATAAAACTTGTTTTAAACGATGAATTGATAATCATGCCAAGCAACAGCTAAGCTACTTCTATTGGCAACCTACAAAGGATGAGGATCCATAAATCCTACTTACGGTCCTCTTCGTGAAAAATAGTTTAAAGTATAAAACAAGCCCTTTGAAGGTCTTCAGGGTGGTTATATACCATTTTGTCTTTGTCATTTCACTTTCTAATTAAGTTTCCCCTTTCTTATTACCTATAAGACTTAATAAGAAAGAAATATATTTTTGAGTCTAAATAAGGAGAAACATAGACAATAGATGGCATGTAACACTACTAAAGACCTTACATAATCATTTGAAGAACCCTTCTTCAACAACAAAAAGGCAAAAAAAGAGTCAAAATTGAATTTAGCAAATCCAAAGTAAACCGAATGATTCATTGATTGGGTTCACTAATTCACCAATTCACATACGATCATAGCTATTTCCGATTCATGCAACCTATTCACTTTTGAGACAATTGGCAACGACCAATCTTCTAGGTGGTTCCCTACAATTTCCAAGATTTGGCGGTTCGTTGCAATTTCCAAGATTTGGCATGTTGTATAGACAACCATGCACATGATTTGGAGCATATAGAAAACTATCGCTCAGTGTCCTCCAATTATACCTTTTTCCCCATTGATTTTATTATTCCCAACAAATTCAATGCTATGAAATTGAACTACCATGTTTTTTCTTCAGATCTCAAAAGAAGAAGAAGAAGCAACATCAACTTGAAGGTTTTCATACGAAGACATGGTTGCAAATTTTAAAAAACACAAGGATTGATATACTTTGACATTTCAAAACGCGAGGTTGGGTTTTCTCCAATCGACTAGGGCAGAATTATGTGGCCCCAAAGTTGTTCCAAGGAGAGTAAATTACAAGATGCAAGGAATGATGAAGGTGTGCTCGCATTCAAGACTAGGTCCCATACGGGCCTTGCATAATCTGATTTAGACTCATTATATTAAATGCTAATGTCTTGGCTAAGCTTTTGTTAAAGTCTTTAATTTTTCTAGTACTCAGGGGTGTCGGAAATTGTCCTACATCGGTTAATTATCTCCTCCAAAACTAGTATATGAGCCTGAGCAGCCTCTCCACTCATTGCCAATTGGTTTTGGGTTAGATGCTTTAACCAGGGGCATTTTGTAGTTTTAGCAATTGCTGAAACCGTTGGTAGGAATATTTCAGAACGTTATTCTTTCTCAATGAATTATTTGGAATTAGATAGGTTTTTAGAAGTCTAAGCTTTCACAGTTTTCTTTTTGTCAAGGAATCCTAGTCTAGTTGGTATAGGAAGTCTCCAACTCTATATAATCCATGTCATGCTTCTAAAGAAATAGAGTTGAACATTGAGAGAATTTGAGAGCCTTTTGTTAAGGAATCCAAGTCTAGTTGAGTTAGGAAGTCTCCAACTCTATATAAACTGCAGGTGGCAATTCCAACTCCAACCCTATTACCCTCCCAAATCCGCCCGTCTCCAACCCGACCCGACCTGTTTATTTAGTTTGTTGTAATTGCGTCACAGTGTAAACCCATTTATATATGGGTTCTAATTGGGTTAATAAATGTTCAAACTATGGGTTACCAAAATCACAATCCTTCCTTAAACGCACAAAATTCAATTGAATTTCAAGCAAATACCCGGATTTCTCACTTCGCCAAACACTTCAAGTTTTGATTTGACATACTCCCTCCGTCCCAAAATATTTGTCCGGTCCGCAAAACGGGGTGTTAAAAATAATACAATTTTTGCAAGAAAAAATCAAAAAAAATTTAACAACTTACTAGATATCAATGAGTATTTTTAATTTGTGAAAAAAGTTTAAATTTTTTCTTGAAAAAATTGCATTATTTTTATCACTCCGTTTTGCGGACCGGACAATCATTTTGGGACGGAGGGAGTATGTTTGTATTTTGTTAGAGAGAGAGAGTGAGTTAACCATTACTTACAGACGTAATCATCGATCCTAAGCAATGATCTCATTTTTCAAACACGTTTTGATCATGATTCTGCTCCAATCAGGTGGAGAGTGTTAGATTTCTGTATTCAATATCTTGATTTTGTTTGAGGTCGAAGAGAGAGAGAGAGAATAGGAAATGGTTAAGCTTCACGGAAAACGGTGAGCAAATGGACTGGTTCCACTTCTTTCTTTTCTTTTTAAGATTGAATTTGACTTCAATCCTAACAAGATCAGAGAGAGAGAGAGAGAAGAAGAAGGCACTTGTTCCTTAGATTTTCTGCTTCTTTAAGAGTCGTGGCAATATTGTCGTGAGAAATGAGAACAGAATCATATGTTTGATGTGTGGGTTCATGGGTTTGATTGGACTTGTACCAAACTGCCCATATCCAACCCATTCACTATTGACCTGTATTTAACCCACACATCTAACCCGTGACCCGTATCAACCCGCCTGAACTCAACCCAACCCAACCCACCCATTTGCCACCTCTAGTTATTATTATAAACCATGTAATGCTTCCAAAGAAATAAAGTATTGAGAGAATTTGGTTTAGGAAGTCTCTTAAGTAGATTTGTGTGATGCAGTGAGATCCTAGGTGTGATGCCTAAGGCTTCTGGCAGTTATTCCTAGACCAATTTTTTCTTCTCTCTTTGCTTATTTTCTGCATGCTATCAGCCAGTATTACTGTTCACCAGATACTATTCATAGCCCTAAAAACATAAAAGTGTCCTTGAACGTCCTCTCATCATATCTCCAGAACCCCACTTTTTTGTTTCCCTTACAAATCCTGAATTTCTCTTATTGTCATGCAAAAGTTTCAACGTCTTACCATCATCTTCAGTGTTTCCTTCAATCTGCATAAAAAGATTCCGTGCAGCCTCAACTATACCTGAATGTCCATAGTGTGGCATAGAAGAAATTACTCTTTGCCTTACATCAGGGTGAATATGATTGCAACTGAGAAGGAAAAATAAAACTCATCAACTTCAAAAATATTATGGACGAACAAAAAGCATAAAAGTAACATGATAAACAGCAGGTACTACTGCAAGGTTGTCAATTACTTATGTCATAGTTGCAGCCTAGCAAGTACTAATTGCATGATTAATTTTCATACCAAATATAAAAGCAGAACGGCATCTAGCCTTCTATAATTCATCGAACCATTTTACCTACACAAAACTGTGAATACTTCAACAACTAAGCTGCCACAAACAGCTACAAATTTTTGATACCACCTTCAAACAACTTGAATCATATTGTACAAGATGCTGTAGTAGAAACACAAGGCGATAATCATAAGAACCCTTACACATATATGCAGAAACAAGATGAAAGAATCCATGTAGAACAGAAACACCACACATGCAGAAGAACATATGCAAAAACACTCGCCACACGTCCAGCTACATGTTCCCCGCACATGCAGAGAGAGAGAGAGAGAGAGAGAGAGAGAGAGACTTGCTTTATCAACCCATCCAAGTCTTCAATAGAGAGGGTGCCCTCTCTACATAACCCGTCAGTTATGAGGTCTTCAGGAGTCTCAGTTCCGCGCACGGCAATTACAACAGATTTTAGTTGATGAAGAACTACAATAAAGTATGCAGCTTCACACTTCCCCTGAAATAGGAAGACAATAAACAAACAAAAGCCTAAGGACATAATGAGATCAAAGAACACAAACATACAATCAAGAAGAAGTCCCAGGGCAGGAGAAAGTCATCTTAAGGGCCCGAATCTGATCCCTGCATGGGAGATCCGCTCTCGACCCAGATCCCCCATGTAGCCAGGAACCATTGTAGAATACACATGCTTTCATATAAGGCTCTCCTAGATTCTCGTGTGGATAATGGACATGCATCAAGAGGGGACCACGTCACGTGACCTATTGGTAGAAAAGGATAAGACGCATTGCTGGATAGATTTCTTCTTCTTGTTGTTTGATACTTAGTTGGGGTGGCTATTTAAGTACCTTTGTCGTAACTCGTAAGCATGTGGAAAAGATACTCTTGTTGTGTTGCTTTGGATGGTTTGTGGCACATACTTTTTTCCTGTCCTACGTGGCCCTCAGTACATGGTAGTTGTTAACAACATCGACTAGAGAAAGAACAATTTCCATGCATTGAGGGCCACACAGGCCAGAAAAAACTTTGTGCGACAAATCATCCAATCATCACAATAGAGTAATTTTCACATGCTAACGACAAGGGGACTTAAAACAGCCACCCCATCTAAGATCACAAAACAAAAATTGTTTAAGACTTACCACCAGTTAAAATTTCATACTTGCAAGTCGTAATACTACCCCTACAACATCAGGCCTCAGGAGACTGATCTACCCTTTCTTCTCAGGAAGGTGTGGATTCTCCTCATCGCCAGAGTCTATGTTGTTCTGTTGGTCAGTGTTCAGGGTAGACTCTTTACTAAAGAGTAGTCTATACCATCGCATTCAACTTGAACCAGCTCAGAGATGCAGAAGAACCTTATATCTAAAAAATCGAAGCCATTGGTATCAATATGTTTCGAAATTTCATCCAGCTTTACATGAGCCCCTACCATGTGACACTGAAACACGAACCGTATTCCAATTTCACAACGACCCATATTGGACCACTTTGAAGCACCGACACAACTAAGGGGTTTCCGTATCCGTGTCAAACATGCCGGTCACACCGACATGCCAAGAATTCGTGGGGATATATATCGTACACACCAAGTGGCGTGTTCAAACCAAACTGAGCCTTGTGTCCCAATCAATTGGGGTCGGCTACATGAATCATATTTTTCCATTGAGCTCTGCCCAGGCTACATGTTCACTTAGATTTAAAAGGCCCAAATCCTTTCGTATCATGTCGTCTGTCCAGTTGTTTATTATAAAATTGAACAGCGGATATGTTTGGGACACGTATGGGCACACTGTGCGGTGTCTCTTCATGATGTAAAGAACATATCCCAAGGGTAAAATTTATAACAAACTTGTCACTTGTGACTCGTTTTATTTTCGTTAAAATATCTTAATCATGTAGAAGCAGTGTTAGTTTTAGCACTAAGTTAGTGGTGATTTTTGGTAGCCTGGGTAGTTGCGGATGCAATATTAGTATTCATTACAATTAAAAAAGAAACACTAAAAGAATATGTACTTGTTTTTCTGTATCCACCTTTTTCCCTGTCCCCATTAACTTAATTATCCTATCATTTGCCCGTATCTATGTTCATGTTCATGCTTCTTAGGTTGGCCATCACAACGTTGTCCAAAATTTAAACCTAGCATATCTGCCTGAACACTTACCAATGAGAGCTTTCCTGAAAAGAGTGGGCACCCTTCTGGATCAAAGAGCAGATTGCCTTCCAATCCACTAAAGGGTACTCAAACTCTTCACAAGGAAAATCCACATAGGGATCAACCTGAAGGAGACCATACGAATATAGAATCATGAGCATATCAACAAGTCTGACCTGCCAAGGCATACTCATGAACCCCAACTCTTGAGCTTGCTGGACTGTCCCTGACTCCCTAATGACCAGGCTAAGAAAATGGCAGGGCCCTATTCAAAGGAGCATTATTACCAGCAAAGCCTTTGAAGAGATCATCACACCCACCAATTAGCTGGCCCACTTTCTGCGATCCACTTTCTTTTTGCCTTGCCGCCAAAATTCCTATGACCCAAATCTGTTCAAGCCCATCTAAATTGAATGCGAGATGACCAAGCTCGTCACGAACCTGTGACATGGCCCTTTCATCTCCAGTCCTTCCAGCCTCACACCAATTGTCCTCCACTCAAAATCGGCAATTGGATGGTGATGCAAGTTGTTTCCACATGTCAAGTTGGATCGAAACCACATGATTCCAACGCTTCACGTACAGAAACCACCACCACCTCCATGCTCAGCAAGTTGGTTTTCCTATAAACCTTCTTTATCTGATTGTCGTGGGCCAAACCCAGAAGTCAGTTGGGATATTATTCCAGTATCATGTTCTGCACACGTGGGTCCGGCCACAGGTCTGTCTGGCGTCATCAGTGAGGTCACTAACCAAAGGGGTTATGCGGGACATCAGGCACCCGTGCCGGGCGACGAGATACTTGGAGAGCAAGTACCAACCATTTCTTGAGCTCATATCGGTTGTACTCTTTCCTCTTTTCCTCCAAGTACTAACTTAGTCATCGGAATGCCTTCCGGCTGACTGCAGCCAGGAGGCACTAACATTCACAAATTTCCCTATATGCCGAAAGAATAATTGGATGCTTCGATCATTTACACGTAATACAGTAACACCTTATTCCAGGGTTAGATAATCTTAAACCACAAATTTACAAGGGAAATACTTCCCAATAGAAGAGTAAACCATAGGCTGGAATCTTGAACTTTTTGAAAAACATTCATGTAATAATCAATGTTCTAAAAGTCGCACGGTGCTAGTCGGGCGGTCAGCCACCTTTGTGCTATTAATCGGTGCGTATTAATTAGTAATCGGCAATTAATCGTTAATCAGACCTAATCGGATAGGCCCCGCCAGCTATTAATCGGTGATTAATTGCCAATTATTTCCTTGTTTTAGAACACTGGTAATAATAGCTTAAACAGTGGACAATAAGACAAGATGAATTTACTGCCACTACTTTTGGACTTAAGGTCTACACGCAACATTTTCTGCAATCAAGTTACCCTGAGCTAATTGCATAATGAAAGCAAAAGACCATGACTCTACTAACCTGATTAACACGCCCTTGTCGAAGTGCTTCTGGAGGTAAATTGACATAATTAAGAAAAGCTGCTGCATGACCTCTCCACCAGTTATCACCTAGAAGAATCGGGCACCTAGAGAAGGGTAATTTTAAGTACAAGATCTGCAGAAAAAGCTAGATGCAAATTTTCAAAGAAACTGAGGCCTCAATGCATTTGCACAGGCACACCAGCAATCAGCTTTTTTCATTAGTTACATGTAACGAATATCCACAAGACAAGGAGAGAGAGAGAGAGAGAGAGAGAGAGAGAGAGAGAAGAGGAATAGATGGGTAATCTGTGTGCAGAAATGATTTCACTATGGAAGAGTGATGGGAATAATACAAAATTGTTGGGAAACAAGGAGAGTAATTAGCACAATCAGTATTGGTATGGAGATGTTGATAGATACAGTACATGCATGGAGGCCCTGGAGGGTGTAAATGATTGATGGAACCAGCAGACTACAAGTGGAGGAGATAGTAAAGATTTGTTGTATAAGTCAAGTTTGTTATTTTGCTTAACATGTTTCACCCATAAAATAATCTCTGCATTTTGTGTGCCATAAACGAGGGAAAATTGGGAAAACATTTTGGGGGAAAACATTCAGTCCAAACAAACAGAGCCTTTGTAGAATAGATGAACACTTCGGTTACACATCTGACTATTCAAGAATGTTGATAGATGGACAACCTGTTACGAGTCCACGGAGTCAAAATCCCTTGCCTATAGAGCCACACACAAGGAAATAGCACAGGATTTCTTCCTATATCAAGTAGCAGACCCTGAATCATGCACAGCTTCAATGAAAAATTGTAATGATCAAGTATACATGAAATACTTTAGGAGATGTTCCACAACAAGACCGTATATGCAGCTTCAGCAAACGGATGATAAGCAGTAGCCTCTTGAATTCGATCTTCAGGTGCCTCCAAACACCTTTCATACGACTTTGGGGATTCACCCTGGCTCTGAAATAAAGCTAGTCCTGAACAGAGATGATGTTTCATGTCATACAAAGTACAATCTGGAAAATGAAACAAAAATGAAGATGTTTGATGTGTGGCAAGTATATATCTGACTTCGTCATTCTTTTACAAAGTACTTTTGGAAGCACTTGAGCATAACATAGAAAAGAGTACCAAAGAAGGATTGATGGCAGTATTACACGCTGAAGTATTGATCAAAAGATTCTGTTTCTTGAAGGAAGATATCAAGATTTGCTCAACGTAGTGTCGTAGAGTTATTTCTACTTCAAAGGAATTTATCCGTATTCTGTCTACGGCAGTCAAGAAACTGAGAATGTGCAGAAGTTTAAGAAAGGAAGCTGAATCGATGTTATCCAATCAGACCCTGAATAAAATACTGTACGACATGTCACACATTCGGGACATGTTGTCTATGATACTCTAGATTATAATTATAAGCTCATATAATAAACAAAGACATTTTAGACTCAATTAGGGATCAAAGCAAATAACTTGGTATAACGATAACATACAGAACCATTAAATGTTTTTCTGGTTTCTGAATGAAGGAAGCAAGGTAATGATCGCAAAAACTGAATCAGGTCTCGAGGCATGCCCTTTGATGTCTTCCGGCTTTGATTTGGGGGCATGATTCAATGGCAAAACGTCCCTTGAGTTCCTCGGTTTTTGGAGGTACAGGAGGCCCTCTATTTCAAAGGTAAAACTTTTTGAGAGCGGCCACTTTGAACATACATCACCAAAGGTTAGGTCTATCTCCAATCCTTCCCCGCCCATACCCACATCGATTGGGGATTACACGGGTACTGTGATTGATGTATGTGTTTTTTTTTTTAAAGATTTGGAAATTTATAATTATGATTTTGGGGAACAGAGGTCACCGAAGTCGAAGGGAAACCGGAGAGGTCAAATGGAGGTTCGGCGAAGCCAATTTGAGATCCTACAAACTCAAACGACTCTTGAGTATTGCAGATTAGTATCCAAAACACTTTTTTTTTTTTTTTTGACAAGATCCAAAACACTTCATACGAAGCAAATCAGAGTGTTCCAAGTGCAACCTAGCGTTGCTTGTGGCCCAAATGTGGTCAGCGAGTGTTGGGGTGAATTTGCTGGTGGTCGGCAAATGTTGGGTGAGTGCACCGGTGGTCTGAGATGTTCTAGTGGGGGTCGATTGGGGTTCAAACCAAGATGATAGTACATCAGTGAGTAATGACTATTGGTAAGCAAAACTTGTCAACTGAATACAAAGTCACAATTAGGTGACATAGAGAAACCCTAATAAACCTAGTTAATAGTACGACCAAACTATCTTATGGGAATAGCATAAATGACACTTGCACAAAAACACTGATGTATCTTTTATTTGGCAAATCTTTGGAAGTTAAAAAGGAACCAGTTAAACTGCCTTAAAACAATTTTAAGAAAATGCTAAACACTACAGAAAGTTGGCCTCAATTTAGGAAATGGATGATGTGACCCCTCTGGTTACAAGCACGGTAGACAGCAAAGCTAAAACAGTACAAATTCCTCACATCTGATCCATCTCATGTTTTTTACAGTTTCAATGATAATTTGTACTGCAGCAGATAAAAAAATGATGTGTGAATAATGGAATGCACTAAGCAAGAGGGGAGTGAAGCCAAAAACGGGAATACACAGGGTTCTTTGAATAGCAATAGCTTGATCACCTGGCAATTTGTACCTCAGCGCTCATAACATGCACAATTTTGGTAGACCAAACAGGGCTTTAAAGAAACAAAACAAAATTAATATAGGAAATTGATATTCGTGCTCCACTTTTTACTGATGGTGCTCCACTTTGCTCATGAAGTTACCAGTAACTTCACGTTAAAATTGGAGCGCCATCAGTAAAAAGTGGAGCGCGAAAATCACTTTTTTAGTATAATAGCTAATAGTATAAGTAATTGCAGTTCCAGCAATAATCCAACATGCAAGTATTTGCCAAGAAACTAAATTTCCAAACTTTGTCAATGAATATTCTTAATTAGAATCAATGTGGTTCGTCTTGCTGGAAATTTACCCGATGCAAAATTTCAAAATGACAAAGATACGGTATCACACAACAGACCAACCAAAATAGCCTTGATCAATGGTGTAAGACATCCATCAACAGCTACGTGCAAGACAGTGGTACATTAAAATTAACTTCTGGATATCATGTATCAACTTGTGTGAAACAATATCAACACATGATTGAGAAAACCTGCCAATAGTTCAAAATGCCCGGTGCCGGCCGCACGATAAGTTACCAGATCACCCAATAATTGTGCCACTGAGTAAACTTCGTCTTCCTCCAAGACACTCCTGAATGATTCAGAAAGAGAAGTGAACAAAGATGACTAACACAAAAATATATTTGCAAGGACAACTAAATTTCACCAAAACCTACAAGTATTTGGAACGTCCAAGACAGCACATAGCTTCTCGAATTCCATGGTCGAATACCTCCATGTAATGAGTTTTCCATGCATTGTCTTCTCTTGCATAAAAGGACCTCCATCTTAGGACATCATATCCAGTAAAAAATTGTGTTGTCGCCACAAAAATCACCATGATAATTAAAAGGACAAGTATATTTTGCTGCCACGTAGTACCCTCGGAAACATGCCCTGCAAAAAAAAAAAAAAAAAAAAAAAAACGATATAACATGCAAATTTCCTCATTAGCAACCACAAAACATATTATCAAAAAATATACGTGCGCACATTGAAGTCTGCCGCTGCCCAGCCGCCCAAGAACAAAAAGACGTTCATTTCTCGCAACCTATGTTACATGGATCCTTCATTTTGGCTCAAGTACCCGTATCGAGGTGTCCGACACCCGTATCCTTTTGGACACTCGGATCCTCTAATTGTTAAGATACATACATAAAAGGAATATCAAATTTGCAAGAAAAGCAGTATTTCGAGTATTTCACATAGACAGAAGAAAGGGAAATAGCAAAAACATAATTTTCTTAACCCTTTATTGTTTAAATACATTTGTAAACATAGTTTACAGTACATAATCTGAGAAAATTATGCAATATATAACACAAACAAGAGTTCAGGACGTGTCCCCGTACCCGTACCCAAGTTGGGGACACATATCCACGTATCCTAAGATTTAAGTTTAGAAAGGTCTGACGCTTGGACTTGCACCCGCACCCGATACTCGCACCCGAGTCCATGTAACATAGCTCGCAACGTAGGAGGAAAAAAGTTGTATTTTTATGCATGCAGAGCAGTCAACATACGGAATTCCCCAAACATGCAAGTATGGAATACGCGAAACAGGTTCAGCACTTACAACCCCATTGGTAATCACAAAGGAGAGTATAAATTTTATATGCAATGTACATGGAATCCCCAGATGAGTTGTTAAAGATTATAGCGACATATGGTGGTTGAAACCTCGGAATCACTATAAGAACACTTTGTCCGCTTAAATCAAGGATAGTCCTGATGGTGAAGGCAACTTGATATTGCAATGAAATCTCAAATTAGTGTAAATACCAAATTATTGCCTCTTGCTAAGATTTCACATAAAGGAAGAAGGATACAACTAAGTACCCTGGTAGTGTGTGCACTGTGTAGCAACATAACGTGAGCATGGCTACAAGACGGCAGAGCAACTTTTTCCACGAAATTTGCTGTCTTGACTAAGGAATGAGAAGTGGAAAAAGTAGCTAGAAAAGAAATAAGGTAGAGAAAAAGAATGATACCCAAATCTATAACTCGATGTCAATTTCAAGAGCAAAGGTTTATCCCACTTCCTCTTTTTGTTTAATATTCCTTTTTTGCTTCTAAAAGGATAGAATTACAACAAACTTAGCCTTACATGCTAACCACAATGTTCAAACTAGAGAAACGACATTAACCCGTAAATGAAATTAAATATAACATCGAGTCCCAAAATCAGTTCCAAAAACAAAAATAAAAATAGTTGTCCCCACATATATGTGAGACTTACAACAGCTTTGGGTTCACTCACCACAACATGTCTTTTAATATGTATCTTGTGCTCTTCAAACCAAAAGTTGAGGTATCCTCATGAAACTGAATTGACGGTACAATTGCTTATAGATGTAAGATTTTGAATACCAAGTATATAACGACACAGTTTATTCTGATACATTCTCTTATGGGTGTTTAATCAGGCACACTATATACCCTTCCAACGAGACAATTAGACTATTGTAGAATGGTGAGCCTTTGACAACTATGTAATCTTCCTTGGGTTGCTATACATACAACAGTTATCATGTTTTAGCCGAAGGAATAAGTAACAAAATGCTAATGGCATTTACTGCTTAGTGATTCCAATGAACTTTTATTGTGACAACCAAACCAAAGCAAATTAAAACTAAGGTAAAGCAGAACACTCTATGTTTAAGCAACTAAGCTTATTATTGTAAACAAGACTTAGTCACGATAACCAATAAAGAGAATGAGGCCAACAATAATCTTGTTTGGAGAGAATAAAAGTTTTTAGAGTGTATATTAATTAACCCTAATAGATACATTATATTTACATAAGCGAGAGTGAGCAAGTATAACGATGACAACACCTTGCTTACTTCTAACACTCACCTTCAAGTTGAACAATAAATATCACAAAGTCATAGCTTGTTGCACAATAGCTCTAATCAATGTTCTAAAAACTGGCCCGCTAAGCAAACCGGAAATAAGACCGGGTGGATTTGCCACCGGTTCAACCACCGGGTCAATTAGGTTCAATCATGACATCATAACCAAGCAATAAATATGATTGAACAGAAAAATAAAGAAACATAATATAATATTCCTACTGCTGTGTATTTAAACATTTTATGTGTTTATAAAATACAATACACCGGTTTGGGTCAACCAACCCAATCCAGTTCGAGGTTCAACCACACGGCGAAGCCTTTGGTCCCACCCGGAAAAAGAAAAAGACAGCTAGCTCAAACACTCAGAGCTCAAAGACGGCTAGCTCTCCTCTTGGGTTTTTTTAGCTTTTACGAAATAAAGCGATTTTGTGCATGAAACGGTTTTGGGTGGTTCAACGGACCAGAACATGGATCGGTTAACAGTTCAAGCGGTTGAACTGTTGGTCCGGCTTTAAAAACATTGACTCTAATGTGGCTTGACCAACAGTTTAGTAAACAAGTGAGCTAACTCGGTATCTGGAGACACAAAGGGAGTGGCAATCACACCACTATCAAACTTTTCTCAAACTAGATGACAGTCAACTTCAATCTTCAATCTGCTTAGTCCTCTCATGAAAACTGGATCTGATGCAACGTATATCTGTGTTTCTCTAGGTTGTTAAAAGATCTTGCGACTGGTAGAAAGAACGGTGGTGTGTGTTTTGAATTACATAGTCAAACGGGAGAATGTTGAGTTGGTGGTACCTCTCCTTATTCATTGCATGGTAACTTGGGAGCTGGACATCAGTTAGGTCTTGGTTTAGGCCTTAGGGTGGTCTAGGTTATCAAAGGCAGAGTTTTAGCACTTCCTTATTGTTGGAGAGGGACTTAAGCAGGAAACACAAAGATATTTTCGGATATGATCCTGTAATTTGATGCGGCCAGGGGCGACATCTCTTAGGAGGATGTGGTGTTAGCTGAACCCACTAAAGTCAAAATAGGTACAGGACCTATATAGGTTTTAGCAGATAAACAAAGAAGTAGAAAGACAAATGTTAACACCGAAAAACTGACTATGAAACCTCTTTTGGTTGATCAGTAATTATATGAAAGCAAAGTGGCAAATATTAAGGTTGCAGCATGGAGAGCTTATAGACACACTCCTTAAACGACTAATTATACCACCTACATGCATTCCAAACCTTGTACATTGTGCATAAACTTTTGTACTTGATGAAAGGAGGGTGTGTAGTGAGAAACTTATTTGATGCATGAGCACTTTCTCAAATTTGCTGCAAGAGGGCCCACCTAATGTTACACGCGACAACACTTTTATTCAAAAATGAATTAGACTTATTAAAATAACATACCTGACCTTGGATTTTTACTTTTTTTTGTTGCGACAAAGAATGATTCATCAAGAAAAATGCAAACTTACCAATGAAAAACAAAGAAAAATAACTAAATCCGATCAACTAAGTGTAAGTTATAAAAGTGTGTTGCATTCTATAAAACATGTATACAAATATTTATATACCTATAAAATGTGTACAATATATTCTGTAATTTGGAAAAAAATTATTGACTTATCCCTCTTAACGACGGCAGTCAAGTGAACAGTTATTAATTAGCATGAGGCATGTATCAAAATCCTCTTTTAATAGTTATTTGAGAAATGAAATTATCTATTGGAAGAAAATGACATGTGGATTTTCAATAAATCATATAATTGCAGTTTTTGTTTGACACCACTGACTAATATTTCTCAAATCACCACTCAATGTGGCTTGTTTCGCGGGAAAGAAATCGGCATTGTTTTGATGGTTTAGAGCGTAATTTGCATAGACCTAAAAATTTTCTTATTAGTAGCTTGTTAGTGTCAACATGGGTGTGGGTGTGGAATAGGTACCGGCCATGGCATTTATCAAGGCCAAAGACAGCGTTTCACCCATTTATCGCTTGCAGGCTATCTGGACTGTCATAGCACACATTGTTTTGTTTCTCTTTGTGACTTGAGCAGTTATGGCATGCATTGAGTTGTGTGGTGAACTACATTTTGGGTTGAGTCAAGGGAAGTCCAACAAGGCTCATGGGATGACAACTTACTAAAGAGTTTGGACTTTGGAGCCTTAATTGACTTATCCATGTTTTTTGTCCAGCAAACTACATATAAAAAAAAGTTCATGACCGACTTTTTACCTCATGTTTATTTGAAATAATATATCACTCAGCAATTATTTAGCATACCCTCTTAGGCTCTTAGCCGCACCTAAATTTGGATCTATATCTGCGCATCCTTCATTTCTAGGTTTGACATGTCTGACCGTTACATATAAACTCGCACCCAATACCCACACTCGAGTCCATGAAACATAGATAGCTTGTACAATTGCGAGGCGAAGGAATATAGTCCTTCCATCAACAAACGTCATGATACCATATATACTTTAGATACATATGATAGTGTACATGGCCATTTTGCTTCAGGCCGATTTTCCTATACGGTGTCCCTTCATCACCACTAAACAAGAGGCATTCTCAGATCATGTCCGACTCCATCCTCCGAAAACAAAGTCCCACAGGGCAAACATTGCAGGAAGTGTTCAAGGAGTTCTCAGGATATGGACGTGCAAAATGACTCTCCAGTATGTCTACAAAAGACTCTCAGTAAACTGAAGTAACAAAAATAAATAGTACACGTACTTCAAGTCAATGAGAAAACAAAGGACCATCAAATTACCTAATACACAGTTACTTGATGCTCTGCCTAGATGCAGGTGTTTAGCCACAACGAAGACCAGGTATGTTGCTGCCACAAACTGCAGCCCCATAATTAGCATTAAAAAGCGGGACCACAAAAGCCACCTCTTGTACTTGACCTGTTTCATCAAGAAATTCAATCAAACTTGCATTCTATTATCTACTTGAAATAAGGCAACAGTGATCATGGCAATATAGTTATAAGTTCACATAGAGTGCATTCTGAAAACATAGAACATGCCATATAATTTCCCATAAGAATAGTCTTTTATGTGTAGTCTATCAACCAAAAGTTTGTTCAACAGCCACCTCCATAACACATGAAAAAAACATAGGTGCATTTTGTTTATGCAAGTTTTTTATTTTTTATTTTTATTTTGTTTTATTTTAAGATTTTTTTGCCTCTCCCCTTGTTGCCAATTGATTTTTTAGTTGAATCTGGGTTGCCTCCCCCCTCGTTTCCAATTGAATTTTTAGTTGAATCTGTACCACGTGTATAACACCATTAATATCCTTCTTAAGACCTGATAATCAATTCTAGCAAATGGACAGTTAGAAGATCTTAATTGTATTGAGGCTTAATCAACTTTTTAAACTATCAAGTGATGGCAATTTAAATTTCTTTATCTATTCAGTATGTTAAGATACCAGAGACGGCAAAGACCTTAGCAAAATGAATAGAAGAAAAGGGCAGGAAAAACAACATTCCATGCACGACAGGAACCTGTCTTTGTAGCCGTATACCCTTCCTTGACTGTCCAGGAAATCCATCTGTACCATGTACATAACCTATGCATCGTACTGACAACAAGGATAGGCAAGTCAATGAAGCAGACACCTCTCCTTCTCTTCTTTGTACGTCTTCTACATTTGTTCCTTTGTTGTCATAATTCAACCACCCCCGCTTGGCACACACTACTGATCGCGAAAACTGAAGATAAAATTCTTTCATACGGTAAGACCAAGTTCTACTTCTACATAGCCCTTCCTGTTTTTCTGTTTTCAAGTCTAATCTGATCCTTTTTTTGTCAATTGTGTTGCCTGCTATATAGGCTGTTAGTCTGATTCAAGATCAATGTCTGCCATTACACATGGCATTTATAACACCATCTTGGGGCAAACCTAATAACTAGATGATTGTCTGACACCAGAACGTGACCTAGACGAAGTTTCTGTGCTTTACAGCCTGCAGGATTTGATTAAGCAAAACGCATAAGCTTCCTCAATGGGTTATCACGAATCCCTATATTGAGTCCTGAATTCTGTCAATAATTTATTTGCACTACATAAATAACGTTCTTAGCCAATTCACCAAGCTTAATAATCAAAATAGAAGATCATTGAATGAAAATGACAAACACCAAATATGTGTCTCTTCGTTATTTCAGAATTAAGAGCGCGCATAATAACCATGTTGTGTTAATTAGATTATACGGTCAGAAATGCAATAGGACTATTGTGCAGGTGAGTGCGCGGGGGCAGGGGGGATTAAGAGCTAATTCGAATTGAAGGTTGATATGAAATCGCTCTATTATCCAGATTGTAACCATTTCATCCAACTGAATTTACAGGCAAAAGATTTATCCTCTCTCTATGTGATTAAATCCCCAGTTACTGTGAAGTAAAAAAACACTGAGATTATGGAAGTAAATATTCTTGCATTTATTGCTACTACATTGTTCATTCTAATTGCTATTATCTTTTCTACTTATCCTTTACCTAAAAAGCAAAATGATTAACAAATCATATCAGATCAAATGAATTTGAATGAAACGCAAACGCTAAACCAGAATATACATGAGTCGGCAAATATGATATAGTTCCAAACTAGGCTGCAAACCAGCCGAGCCCACCAGGTCCACGATGAATTTTTTTCAAGAAAACTTACCCCCACTTAAAAATAAAGTTTGAACTATATTTTGTTTATCACATGGGAAACCACGGAATTAAGGGTGATAAACGAGCCGAAAGAACCGAGCAATTAATTGTTCAACATGTTCAACCTGTAACTTGTTTATGAAACAAGCCAATCTTGAACAAGCTTTAATCAAGCCGAACATAAGCCGATTTTGAGTAGCTTGAATTTATTATACCTCATAAGCCAAAGCCAAACAAGTTGAGTGGTTTTTTTTTTTTTTTTTAAAAGTAAATAAATATATTAGAAAGAAGGCATTGAGGGAATGCCGCCCGTATACAAAAAGAGGCCACAAGACAAAAAGACCCTATACACTTCCATGCGAAAGGAAAAGCTCAAACCAATCTAAGAATTGGTCAAGAGATGGATTACAATCTCTCTTGTCCCAACCATACAAGCTATTCACCAAAAAACTTTTGTTATTAAGCAACGATTTTTCAACCCCTTCGAAGCATCTAGAATTTCTTTCCCGCCATATGATCCACATCAAACAAAGAGGGATCAAACTCCAAACCCGCTTCCTCTTCTTTCCCACTTTAGCAACTTTCCCACTTGAGCAGTAGTTTGTTTTAGCTTAGTTTGAAAGTTTAATGAGCTTCTAAAAACAATGTCCAAATTCAATTTGTTTATGAAACCAACTGATCTTAATGAGCTTTTAACAAACGGACACGAGCTCAAACTCGAGTAGCTTGGTTCGTTTATCATAACTGCACTGAATAGGAACTTCTAAAAAAATGCTCAAATTTAATTTGTTATGTAACCAACCGATCTTGAACAAGATTTTAACGAACTGACACGAGCTCAAGCTTGAGTAGTTTGGTTCGTTTATCATAACTACACAGAATAGGAACTTCTAAAAAAAATGTTCAAACTTAATTTGTTCGTGTAACCAACCGATCTCGAATGAGCTTTTATCGAACGGACACGAGCTCAAGCTCGAGTTGGTTGGTTCGTTTATCATAACTACACAGAATAGAACTTCTAAAAAAAAGTTCAAATTTTGTTTGTTTACTTAACCAACCAATCTCGAACAAGCTTTTAACATACAGACACAAGCTCAAGCTGGAATAGCTTGGTTTGTTTATCATAATTACACAGAATAGGAGCTTCTAAAAAAAATGTTCAAACTTAATTTGTTTCTGTAACAAACCGATCTTGAATGAGCTTTTAACGAAGGAACACGAGCTCAAGCTATCGAGTAGCTCGGCTCGTTTATCATAACTACGCAGAATACGAGCAATACGCAGAAAACGGGTACCTACCCGTCTCTCGCGGCGTATAACGGCGTCGAAGACCGCGCTCTGGGTCGGAGATTTGAGAATCATCGTGGCCGTTGATTGCTGCACAATGCCCGTACGGATCATGACGAGGATTCTCATACAGGAACCCACCAAAACGGCACCAAATGGTAGCATATCTTTGTCGTCCCCGCGGCAATCTGGGTAGACAACTCCGATCAAAATCGCTGCCAGGACGAAGACGACGGCGTTCGAGACCCCCATGATCAGGCTGCACCACCTCAGGTTCTTGAACGTTGAGACCACCCACGTTGCCATAATTTGATGGGTCCCTTTTTCTCGAACTAGGAAGAATTGATTTGGAGGTTCATTATTAGGTTAAGAGGAAAATTACCAGGACGATTATTACTCGCCTGGAAAATGGCTGTGGTGGCTGTTCTTGCAACAGGGTCGTATTTCTAGATCTTGTTTTTGTTTATCAAAGCTATTTTTAGCTTTAACCCAATCCGAACCGGGTCCGATTTAATTTCTCCAAAAAATCTACGTGTCGAGAGAGCTTTTGGGCATCGGATTATGTAAAAAAAATTTAATGTTTTAAATTTAACGGTTGAAAATTTTATTGGCCCAAAAAATTTCGACACAAAAGATCATATCTCATTTCAACCATAATGGATATTGAATTTTTTTCAATAATACATGAGACCACACACACGAGAATAAAAGAAAAAGTAAATAAGCCGGCAACACAAAATTAAACCACAATGGATATTAAATTCTTCTCAATAGTATGTCAGCCGGCAACACAAAATTAAACCACAATGGATATTAAATTCTTCTTAATAATATATCAGCCGGCAACACAATTTTACTGAACCAATTGCTCCAATTAGATATTAGGTTTTATTTGAAACTTGTGAAAAGGTAGGGAAAATTTTAAAAAAAAATTCCCCTCATCTTGTTTGGTTCTTAAAAAGAGAAAAAAAAACTCAAAAGTACCAACTACTTTAATGTATCTGTTATCATTTTTCTATTATATACAAAAGTAAGTTTGTAATTTGAACAACATGAACTACTGTAATAGGGCCGAAACAATACCCTTTAAAAGATAAGGGGGGTAACTGTAATTTCAGTGCTATTTTTTCAAAAATTCCAACCGTTATGAACAGTGAATTTACAGAGAAACGGGTTCGCGCGATTTTTGTAAAAATCGACGCACGGGTTCAATACTTTTCACTTCTATACATATTAGTCATTAATATACTTAGAGAGAAGTAGGAGAGGGATTAATCTACCTCGAATTCGGCCGGGGGTGAGACGGTGGGTTTCGGATGAAAAATGGTTCGCCGGAGGGGATGACGCGTCGGGGGTCGCCGGCTGTCTTCAGGCGATTGGGATTGGGAGTTGGTCCGGAGATGTTCGAAGAAGGTGTGGCAGGTTGGAGGCTCGAATTTGTTTTCGATCTAGCGGAGGGGCTGAAACCCACTTCTGTTTCTCTCTCTAGAACTCCATGGATGGAGCTCTTGCTTTTCTCTCTCCTTTCTGTGAGGAACCGGGCCGCTATTTGCCAAAACAAACTTGGGCACGCAGGTGGAGGTGCGGCGGCATGGGAGAATTGTGCGGTGAGCTTCGATCGTGATTTGCCGAGACGCGATAGAGGCGGCTGGAAGGCGTAGGGGCGGTGATATGGTGGCTGGCCGAATTTTTCGACTTGAGGGAGGAAGGGTTTCGGCTATGGGGTAGGAGAGAGAGAGAGAGAGAGAGAGAGAGAGGCCGGCTATGAGAGGTGAGAGGGAGATGGAACCGAATCCCCTAATTTGTGGGACGCGGGGGGGCTGCTGCCCCAAGGGGGCAGCAGCGTGCTGCTGTCCCGGGCTTCCGGGCCCGCTCCGGTCTCGCTCCGATGATCTGAAACGTTCACTTTGTAGAGCTCGTCGAGTAGAATAACTATGCAAAAAATCAACTTAATTGGATATCATTAAGTGCCTGATCGGAGCCCATATAACTCTCGGTCCATGGGTTACAATGGATTTGATTCAGTGTTTCGGATTCATTCTTTTTAAGATAAAAAGATTCCGATCAGGCACTTAATGATATCCAATTAAGCTGATTTTTTGCATAGTTATTCTACTCGACGAGCTCTACAAAGTGAACGTTTCAGATCATCGGAGCGAGACCGGAGCGGGCCCGGAAGCCCGGGACAACAGCACGCTGCTGCCCCCTTGGGGCAGCAGCCCCCCGCCTCCCTAATTTGTGGGATGGTAATAATTGGGTAGGAAATATAGGTATATATGTATTTAGAGTATCTCCGGACTTGACCCATTTTAAGACTCAAATTTAAAAAAAGGGCAAAAATTACAAAAATCTCTCTCTAATCTTTGACCCAAACCCTTCCCCATTTTGGATTTTATCCATTTTTTTGCCCAAATCTGAGACAACTTTTGCTTTGACCCATTTCTCCAACGGCTAGTCAAAGAGAGAGAGAGAGAGAGAGAGAGAAAGAGGGAGATGTGTAAAATTTGGGTTTGATGGTTGAAGATGTATCTACCCAAAATTTGACTCAAATTTGAGAAAAAATATAGGTGAAGGCTGGAGAAGCTCTTATACAATTACACACATGTAATATTGGCTAGGTAATTTAAAAAGATAAAATAAAACTTATAATGGAATAAACTTTAATTTAAGTTAATTTAATTTAATTAACTAATAAAATTTTGATTAACAATACTATTTTTTTTATTTGGAAAATTTAGGGCCAAAATTAGAGTTGTTACATACCTCTTGTGGGTTTTCGTTCTTATTTGAAATGAGCTTCTTTGCTAAACGGTAGAATAGTATTAAAAATACGATCTTTCTTTTGTCAGCCCATTGCACACAAGACGACAAGGAAAACACATATTTTTGTATATTTTTCACACCTTTTAATACACGTTCACACTTCTTATTGTCAGTCCATTAGGCTGATTTCAGAATTTTCCTTAAAAAAGTTGGTCGATGTGCATGTAAATTGGCATTGTAAATATAACAAGAGAGCAACCTCGTGTAGGTATCAGTATTAACTCAATTAGTCCATTTCTAATGTCAAAAATCCAACGACAAAAAAAAAAAATGCGAGTAGAATTTTTTCTAGCAAACGCATAACAGATGAGTTCACGGATGATATCTACCGGGCAAAAAAAATTATCTATTGAGTGATTTTAAAAAATATCAAACAATAGATAAATTAACCGCGTAAGTGCTTGTTGAAACTAATCAAACATCAAATAGATTATTTATTCGATTTCTCTTTTAGTGATTGTCATTTTCCGATCACCACATAGAACAGATAAAAATTAGTGTTGATTTTGAAAAAACATAATAGAAAAAGTTATCTCTGTAAAATCTCTTTATGTGGAGTTTCTTTTTTTATCGGTTATTTATATACACTTTTTGAACTTTTTCCCTAATCCCTTTTTTCATCTCAATTTTAACCTTAACCTGAAGTCGCAAATAAACCACTTCCATTTAATTAAACTAACGTAAGTGTTGCTACTATTTTGCTTTTAATTTCGTTTCTATGATATTTTTGTCGGCAAATATTGTCCATCATCTCGTATATATCTCGTACTACTAGTTATCAATTCTTCCCAAATACCATATCCACTCAAAACTAATTTTGCTAGCAAACCTCCGTGAGAGTGAGAAATGAAATACTACTAGCAATTAGTCAAACCCCCTTGAGGTCTTCAACTCTGCTATTCTGTATCTATTATATTGATATTTTCATGGTTGCTTTCCACACTTTCGACCTACAAGGTCGCTTTTGAAGGGTGGGGAATGATAGGAGTGGGGATGGATGTGCCCATTGTGATAAATACAAGGATCTCTACTGTAATTAGGCGCTTGTTAAGAAATCATTTAGGGAATCTGTTTCGTTGGGGAAGCTGTATCTCCTTCCTCTTCGTTATTGCTCTTAAGTCTCACCTGCATTTCATTTCCCACTAATTCGGGAATTGATTGAATAAAATTATCCATTTCCATTCTTTTAGTCGTGAGTTTATCAAGGGCGGTCTTATCCCTCACTCGATACGAGAGAGAGAGAGAGAGAGAGAGAGAGAGAGAGAGAGAGAGAGAGAGAGAGAGTACGAAGCCAAAGCTACAAGGAGGCGAGGAAGAGAGAAGAGGAAGGAGAACAAACAATTCTCTTAATAGTCTTGAAAACTTATCACTACTACACCTTATGCGAATGATACCCAGTACTGGAAACCAGGAAAATTATGTCTCAGCACTACGATAGCATTAAGCATCCCACAGACGTACTGAAAACTAAATGACTCCAAGCATGAAACGTCAATACCAACTAATCCACACGAGAACTTGCAAGCTGGCCCATAGTTGGTCAGGTGATTGTTTCACGTTCAACAAGATCTCGAGTTTGAGATTTGCTGTCTACTTTCTAACACATATTGTAGGAGTTCTTGCCGTTGCTCAAAAAACGAAACCACATGAATACAAAGAATAAAAACAACAGTTTTTACAGCAGCCACCTTGCCATGATCACAACCTCCCAACCCCAAATGTAACCAATGACATATTCATACACTACTGACCGGAAAAACAATTGAATTTCTCTGCTTTTAACATCGAAAAATAACGAAACCAAAAACAAAATGCGACCGACAGCCATCAACTAGAGCAGGACATCATCGACCCACCCTGTAACCCTCCATCCCGTCAAAACCAGAGATACAAGGGTTTCTAAGACCAATCTTACACCTAAATAGAATCAAAAATTTGATTTGACTACAACTACATGGACGTCTGTGATCCATCACTGACAGCCAAGTCACGCAAGGAAAGGCATCTCCTGCCATATAAGAATAACCGCCAACTCACCAGATGACGACATAATAGAAGCATCATTGTTCCCTCTCCTAGATTGCTCCGGACCTGGTCTTTGGAACCTCAAAGGCTCTTCGGGGTTTTACTTGACCGCCTGTGAACCCAACCAAAGAATCCTATCCCAGAATTGGGCGCAAAACTGGAAGGAAGAGAAAGAGCGAGCAAAACAAAATTCAAGAGCCAACAATAATATGTCCTTCAGCAGCTGAAATCATGAGGAAGCCGCAGCAGTCGATGATGAAGCAGATGCCTTCTCCAATTTTTCCTTTTCAATCTCTACTCTTCTCTGGTCAGCGTGCTGAGCAACGCCATTTGCCAGCGCCTGATAATGGAAGTCGAGCGTCTGCATCAGGTTCTGAAACCTCAATGGATCTGATGCTTGTAAAACTTGATTTGGAATTTTGAAAAAGAAAACAAGGAAAATGTTTCGTCTCAGCCAACACCATCCCAATAAAAACTAATGATTTCTGGTTTACTAAAAAAGAAGAATCAAGCACAAGCCACGGGCCTTCACCTTTAACAGTATCCATAAAGAAAACAAATGGGTCAATCTCATCAATTGGTGATTGCAAATCTTCATCATCACTGTAGTCATCATCTGAATCATCATCTGAGTCATCCGGCCGGAAAGCCTTTGCCTTAGAGAGCAAAAATGTAAAAAATAACCCATCAGGTGAAAGACTTGATGCATCACATAAGTACGTGAATGAAATCATAAAAGTTTAAGCATGAATATTGCATAGAATATAGGAAATGAAAATTCTACAATGGAAGATATAAACACGCATCTTATTTACCCGAAAAAATAGACATTTTTTTTATAAGCAATTAATTATATTAAAGATAAGACATTAAGGGAATGCCACTCGTATACAAAAGAAGGCCACAGAACAAAAAGGCCCTATACATTGCCACCGGAATGGAAAAGCTCAAACCAATCTAAAAATTGGTTAAGGGATGGAAAACAATCTCCCTTGTCCCACCCATACAAGCTATTCACCAAGAAAGATTTTATCCTAGCTAGAGGTTTTCCACCCCATCAAAAACTCTCGAATTTCTCTCGCACCATAAGACCCACATCAAACAAAGTGGGATCATGGCCCACAAACTCTTCCTTCTCCTACCCAAACTAACACCCCTCAACGCAATAAGAAGTTCCATGACATTTCTCAACACAATCCATTGTATCCCAAACCAAGAAAGTACCAAAGTCCAAAGCTCCCACGCCACCGGACAATGAATAAGGACAATGAATAAGGAGATGATCAACCGTCTCCGCATCCCGTTTACACATACAACACCAATTGACAATGATTTTCCACCTTCTAATCAAATTGTCAATGGTAATAATTTTGCCTTGGGCCGCACACTACACAAAAAAACTCACCTTCAACGGCGCCTTAGTTTTCCGAATCGCACGCCACAGAAAAGAACAATCACCACCCCCACTAAGCGCTTGATAAAAGGATTTCATCTGGAAGGATCCTGATTTAGATAGAACCCAGCGCAGCTCATCACCCCCTTCTCCTATCCCTTGGATACTATACCCAGTAGATAGCAAGACCATCAAATCCTCCTCCTCCCCATCATGCACATCCCTACTAAGACGAATATCCCATACTATAGCTCCCTCGTATAGGTGAAAACACGCAGAAACGGGTACATCCCTGTCGCGAGCCAACGAATAGATACTCGGAAAAGTATCCCGAAAGCTCACATCTCCGCACCACACATGCTCCCAGAACTTCACCCTTCTCCCATCTCCAACCGCCAAACGAATATTCTTTGCAAAAACATCCCACCCATTCATGATACCTTTCCAGAGCCCCACCCCATAAGGCAAGCTAGTATTAAGAGAGGACCAATCTCCCCTTCCGCATCCATACTTAGCTACCACAACCTTTCTCCACCATCTTTCCCTTTGAGCATTAGATGTTTCCAATGCTCAAAGGTAAGATTAGATGTTCCTAAGCTCAAAGGTAAACCCCACAAGACCAAGTCTTGTTTCTTGCGTGCTCCATTATCGAATTCCATGGAGTCATCCTTCTATTTTTAGTTTTATAAATTAACTCCGGGTGAAAGGTCTGCTTCAGGGTTTCTAGTAACTGTTGTGGGAGGTCATACCTCACTGTACTCAGATAACCCAACCTCCAAGATGACACTGTCCTTGTCACTGCCTTTATACCGGATTTCTACAGACTTTATTGACCATCCAATTTCTACTTTCATACGATACACCCCGATGCACAAGAGGGACTTCTAAAGGATAAGATAAGATAAACAATAGATTCCTCCATCATTACTTCCCCTTAATTTACCGCATGCTGAATATGATTGCAATTGACAGAAAATAGTAAAAAATAGTTTTCGATTTCAGGCAACTGCTGGATCAGAAGAGTATGATAATGATGATGAAGACGAGGCTGTTAATTCAAAAGAGAGAAGAAACTGTTACGCACTTGTGCAGCGAATTTTTTAAGCCTCATACTGTCGGCTTCATCCCCATCCTCGGCATCAACTCCCATTTCCTTGTCAGACACATCACCACCATCATCATCCTCGTCATCACTTCGCAGACCATCCATATCATCATCATCACCATCATCCTCTTCAGCCTCTTCTTCCTTGGCAGCTTCTGTCCACGTTGAACCAAATCTAAATAAGATTTCCCATAAAGGAAAAGTAGAAGAACTACATTTAACATCTCCTAAAAAGTGCTCAAAATTAACATCTGGAGCAGAATTATGCAATCTGAGCTCATCAGAAAGTAAAACAAGGCAAAAAATGGAAGAGAGAAGAGGAAGTGGAAGTGGAGAGGAAGAAAAGAATGGAGAACCTGCTACTTGCTCCTTGTAGGCAACAAGTAGATCAAGAGTAGCCTTGAAAACACGTCCCAAGGCCTCCCCTGGCAATTGATCCGCAGGAAGTGGAAGCAGCGATGTCAACCCCAAGCAGCACACTTTCTTATCATGCTCTCTGCAAACACCAGCAGCAAATCATGACATTGCATGCATTACATACAAAAGGGAAAATACAAGGGGAGAGCGAATATGGGGGATGATGATATAACCAGAATTATAACAATGAAACATCACCTTTTAAAATTAGCCCGCATTCCACTCTTTTTAGTTTGTTGCAACATCTGGAACCAAAGGTTGAAGATTTCGGTAGCAACACCAAGCTTTTGCAATATGTTTAGAGCCAAAGGTGCATTATAGTAAAGAATATCAGCAATCTGCAAAACAAATTAGATCATCCTCATAACAAAATATTCAACCCAACAGCAATGATAACAGTGTTCCAAAGCACATTCCCAGTGAACTTTCAGCATGCCGTGTTGAACTACATCCTCCAAGTCATTCTTAAAAGTCAGTAATGTCCTATACTTCGATGAGAAAAGGAAAGGAAATGAAGGCAAATAACTTATATCAACATATGATTTTCTCTACAATCAACCCTGTGACCAGTCTGATGGTTGACGCTTTTCGTGTACAACCACCGCCTTTTCACTACAGGATCCCTCTTCCCCAACCCCAAGGTGTACCCAACACAAGAAAGACAAGGAAAAGACAGAAAAATTGAAAGCTCAACCATAGCCCCAGAGTTCTCCAGAAAATCGACATTTGAGGGATGCTGGCCCTTTATGGTATGCCTTTGTTTCGAGAAGAGAGAAACTACATGTTGCTTACCACTTGCATCAAAAGACATTTTAAGTATGGTTTCTCAGTTCGACGCAACCGTTCAACTGTGATCCTGAGATATGGCTCAACCCAATGATCGACTTGTCCTCTGCAGTTATGAAACACCACTTCGATGAGCTTAGGAGCAGGCTCAATATCCCCGTCGTCCAAATTTTTATCACCCATGATCTGCATGTTAAAGAAAATAATAATAAAAAAACAAAAAAGAATGCATCTGTCCTTGTTAGAAGAATGGAAAACAAAAAATTCAAAATAAGAAGAGTAAACAAGCACAACAGCAAGGTATCCGACAAGCCTGTCTAGATGTAGATTTACATTCTACATGCATAATCCCCGGAATTTACCAGCTACCACTGGAGGCTTAGTTTTGATAAAGATGGAGCAACTCACAGATGAAATCATATTCCAAAGGCTTTGCTGGTAGTCTGGTTCCTTGCAGGCCAGGAAATGTGCTGTACTCCTGGATATATAGTTGTCCAATGGAACCAAGATATCTACACAAACGTATCAATCCATTAGAACAAACGTGAATGAGAGAGAATTGCATGGAAGCTGCTTCCAGGAAGAAACGTAGTTTAGACTTCAGATATAAAAAAAAAAGAGTACAGCAAGGAAAACACAATAACCACATATTTGTAATACACCAACTACTTCCTAGACCATCAAGAACTTTTGGGAGAAATGTACTGAAAAGTTCTTACAAACGTTAATTGACGGGAATTGAGGACCCCAGGAGCTATTTTAATTTGAATACCAGCATCACTTTTAAAACAAGTTCTGTTGTGAACAATTGACACTCAGATATGCAGCGTGGAAATTATGTTCAATAGGAGAGCAAATGATGTTCAAACAAACCAGCCATGCCATCAAAATACATGTGGTTCCAGCTAGAATCACAAAAAAACAAAACAAAAAAAAAAAACCAATCCAACATACTAGATCTAGGTTAAACCCATCTACCCACACCCCCATCAGGGGAGTCTATCTTCCAAGAACCCACAAGTTAAACATTCCCAAGAGTAATACCATGATTCTCCCTTTTATTAGGTAGTTGAATCAATGACCTCTCTTTTGTTCACTTTATGACTCCATAGAAGTTTCAACAACCCTAAGTTGTTATTTTGCCAGTTCAAGGAACTAGTACACCATTTGTGCATACCGATGCTCTGGACTATCAATGAAGGAAGCATGGTAATGTGCACATAAATTGATTTGGGTCTCTAGGCCTGCCCTCTCTGATGCCATTTGGCTTTGATTTGGGGGCATGGTTTTACAACAAAACGTCCTTGTAGCTCCTCAGTTCTTGGAGGTTTAAGGGGGCCACTGTTTTAGTGGTATTCTGAGAGCAGCCACTTTGTGCATATATTGCCAAAGGTTAGGTCTGTCTCCAATCATCCCCGCCCATACCCCCAATGATTAGGGACTAGATGGGTTATGTTGTGTTGTTGTTGTGTTGTAAGGAACTAGTACACTAATCAATCAATGACTTATTTTCTTGAAATTTGTCTGCAATCAACTTGATCTTCATTTTTCTGGTGCAAATCTCCCAAGTTCCAGCTATACTGCATCAGAACTTAATCAGACAAATGGACAGTCAACCCAAAAGTGTAGGTATCCTGACATACTCCCAATGCCGAGACGAATATAAGCAAAACCACAACAAAGTAGTTCCTTAGTCCCAGAAATATCATTGAGAAGCTCTATTGATGCTTCTGGATTAGATTTGTAAGAGATAACCCACTTCTCTCAACTGAAAGGAACTCATCCTGACAACATACCCTCAGCAGAACATTCAGCCGTGAATAAAACAGAGAAAACGTTGCTGATAAAACCCACATATCTAGCCATAAGAAACAAATAAAATGTAATTTATTGAGACTGGAAAGATGACGTTCTGTACATATACATACTTGGAAAGAAATCGATAGCCCAATCAGCCAAAGCTTCCATCATCAAAGGCCAGAGACTCCACATATCCAGGGAAATTGTAGGTGAAAAAAATGTCATGTATGACACAATTTCTAAGACTTCCTCAAAGACCTCTGCACAGAAATATAGAAGAAATATTAGCTGGATACCCAAGTTCTTATCTACAAAAACATTAACTAATGAACGAAGGGCTCTTCCCTGGCATCAGAGCCTCTAATATCTAACTCCCCTGTCATGCCACCTGCTTTAGACTATAGAAACGATAATGAATGTAAACATGTTTATAAACTTCTGTGTCTCCCATCAAGTGAAAACCACTTTAATTTCACTATAAGGTCCTTTTCTTTCTTCACATATCATTGAACATCCAACTATTGATTTATTTCAAGTTTGCTTCAAGTCTTAGACTTTTGCTCAAAATCACTGGTATGTACCCTTTTCCACCTAAGTTACTACGTTTGGAGCGAGCTCCCACAGCATTATTGTCTAAGAGATCACTTCTACTGTCTGATGTCCATCAACACAAGCACGTCAGAGCAAATTGGGGCTTTCAATAATTATGGACTACGGTAAATATTTTGAATAGCACTGATACATTTTGGCCACCATTTGAAGGGAGTTTTGTATTATCAATAGCAGTGATACATTTTGACCACCATTTGAAGTGACTTTTGTAATAACTTGATAAATATAAACAGTTCCAAGAGATATTAGCTCCATATGATTACATTTTACAGCCATACAAAGAAAGATGGTTAAACTGGCATAAATACCTTGTCCATCAGTAGTCAACATCCTGCGCATTATCGGTAGCATAGTTGGCTCAATATGGACAAAAAGGTGTGGAAGCCTGCTCACTGACTCAAGAATTGTGCTTATGGCACGTAAACAACCAACTGCTGCCAAAGCACCAGGGTCTTCAGAGTCATCTTCAGCCTCTGCAGTGTTCATACACTTCCAAAATGCTGCAGCCTAAAATGCAAATAAGAGTTCTAAAGAAGGAAAAATGTAACATGGATAACTCTCAAGGAGAATTGGAGCAATCATTACCAGATTCTGGCATAATCCAAGAGCATATGGTGCCATCTCCTCCCCAAATTTGTCCACAATAGTCTCAAGTGTAAACACAAGATCCTCATTTTCAACTTCATTCATGAGTTTAAAGAACTCTGAAATAAGAAGAAAACATGCATTAAAGGAGGTAAATAAATATCGTTAATATTCTCGACTAAGTTCCTTAAACTGCCTACCATCCAGTAGTTGTGGAAGTATTGGTCTGATTTCACTTAAATCTGTTCAACAAAGATGATAACCAACTTTATCAAATCACAGACTGTTGGATCAACAAGACAAAATGAAACCATAACATTGCCTATTCCGTGCAAGTGTTGAAGAAACAAGGATATCTTTTTTGCTAAGAAGCAAGGATACTACCTTTGCAAGCTTCAACAAAAGAACGCAAAGCAAAGACTGAATCAACACGAACTGGAAGCTCTGGGTCACGCATCCCCGCAACAACACTATGCAATGCTTTACGAAAATTGTTTGGATCCAAAAAGTTGATGTGGGCATACTGTCCTGCAACCCATGCCGCCTAATATTCCATGACAATAAACACTTAGCAAAGGGTAAGCTCACTGCAAGCAAACAGGATCCCACGTACAAAAAGAGGAATCGATCACACCAAACAAAAAAGAAAGGGCTGATACACAATTGCCTGCTATAATCACTGATGTGATGAAGACAATCCACAAAAATAAAACAAAGAATCATGACTAGATATGGAGGTTCAAGCAGCCCAGCCTTCATCCCCCTGCCAACCAACTTGATGCCTGCCACATTTCCGTGAAGCACCCATACCAAACATGGGGAAAAAAACTCCACAACCCTCAACAACACTGCAATGAACAAGGAAGATGGGGGCCCTGATTCTTAGTCATTCTCACAGATGCATCACCAATTTACCCAAAAACTCCGCTAAGGTTGTCATTTGTCAACCATCTGGTGAGCCACCATCAACCAAACAAAGCAACCTTCGTACACACCTACCACCCAAATGCTTCTTCAAGGAATATCTTCCAAGATAAGCCATGTAAATTTGGTACAAGGAATAGCGCTAGGTTGGGCTAGGAGTCGTACACTCGCATTCCTCTTCCGATTTCACCCACAGACAACTTGAGGCATGTTCCAACATTGCAGGTGACCATGCACAGCAATGTATTCTTGATAGGTTTTCAACCAAGCTTTAGGTAATATTGTAAATTCTGGCTGCTATAGGAAAAACATGACTTTGAATAATTTGCATGTAGTGACTATGGAAACGTCAGCCATACTTTTAGCCTTTTTAACTAGTTTGATTAGAGGACCATATATTGTTTCAGCTTTATGATTAATAGTTTTACTGTTTCTACAATAGACTACATGGGAATGTGACCAAATCACTAAGAACATATACAACTCAATCCAACTATAAGTAACCCAGAAAACATTCTGTTGTATTCAAGACAATAATTTTGTTCACTTAGGAAGCACCCTTATATAAGGAAACAACTGATAAAGAATAAATCTATACCAAGTTCACATTCATGATACAATGTGGTATCTAAACTAAGAAGGCACAAGATTTCATACTGAAAGAAGAGAAGAAATACAAAAGAGAAACACACCTTGGCTCTAAGGTGGCCCGCTGGACTGCTGAACTCAGGAAAAACATGTTGAACTAACATGCGCTCAAGTTCAGACTTGTAAGGTTCAGTTTGTTTCAATTTATCGCAAAGTGCCCCAATAGCAAGGAGAGCGCCATCTTTCTGTCGATAAGGTTTATATTCCACTATTGCTTCATCATATCTGGATTGGACAGAAGATGGGAAAATATGAGCTTAAACTACAATACATTACCACAAATAGTGTACAAAAAACCTAATTACCTCTTAAAGATCTCCACAATGAATAGTATAAACTTCTGAAGGTTTTCTTTCCCGCGCTTTCTAACCAACTCACTAACGAAATCCATTGCAGCTGTCCTAGGGCTGTACAAATCTTCAATTATGTCTGCATCAAATAACAAGTACGATTATCATGCAAAAAGCAGAGAACGACATTTTAAGTGACAAAATTAGATTCTCACAACTCACCATACCCCTTCCGCACATATTCATGTGGGTCTTCATCCCAAAGCTTTTGATCATTGTCACTAAAGCACATTAGTGGGAAAATTATCTCAAAAAGTACGACATCAAGTCTTGGTTGCAGCAGATTGTACATAGTGGTCTTCGAAACACTGCATATTAGACAATTCAGCATGATTTACATCCAAAAAATAACCAGAATGATAGTAATAGTGCAAAAGGCATGCTATGGAAGCAATGTACAATTCCTTGAGAACAAGAGGAAGAGTTAGAAGAGTGGGAGGCATTTCACCTACAACACCAAAAATGTAGTGGGCATTTCAAGAACAGACTAGCGCAAGCATACAAGAGGAAACGGTTATTCCAAAACTTGGAAAAGCTAGTACAATCGGCGCATACTATCAAACAAAGGATGATGGTAGCAAGTCTGGGTTTTAAAACTAGCTAACAAAGAAAAAGAACAATAGGGGCTTCAATATTCAAATATGTTAATGAAGCAAACAAGACATGGAAATTTTCTTTCTCTTAGAGGCCCTTCAACTCCGCCTCATCATGCTTAGTTATCTTTTATACAGACGGCCCAAACCCCAAAAAAGGAGAAGGATTCTATGTTGGGTAGCTGATAGCCGCAATAAAATCCATGTCAGATCCTTATGACATTAAGCCGAGACTTAAGCACTGCATTGCGCTAGCCTTCGAGTGCAACGAGAATGTGTAGGGTTCCCCAATAGATTATATGGCCCTTGACAGAACAGAATGGGGACCTCAACTCACTGGGAAACAATGCTTGGGTTGGGTTGGGTTGGGTTGGGTTGGGTTGGGTTGGTTTCGTCTATTCCTTTGAGACATGTATAAACAAAAGATACATGGGTAAATAAGTCCCACAAAATCCATGGAAGTTTTCAGGTGAGGGATTTCTTTGCTACAATCGGGTACCATCATCAGTGCAAAGTTACATGGCTACTTTGATAGGAGTTTAGAGCCGCACCATTGAATAAACAAAACAAAAGACATGTAGCAACACAACATAATATGGTGTATCTTCAACACAACCAACACAGACCACCTACTGAAGGAGACTTGTTTGTCCTACATTACAAACTTATATTTGACTTGAAAATACCAGCAGTTGGAGTCAATGCACCCCAAGTAATCGTGTTGCCAGGGACTCTACTAAAACCTCCTAAAGCAGTTACGGAACTATTTTTCAGGCAGGCTTTGTGCAGTACATTGAGCATCTTCTAACTATTTTACCCAGCCAATGCCTTACGAGCTCCAACAAATAAGACCACTGAGTGATCATTCAAGAGAATAGAAGCTGTAAGAAGCAAAATGCCTCAAAAGACCCCTCCTGATTTGAAGCTAATTGTTGTTTACTTCATCTTTTTCCATTGGTTCTAAAATTAATATCTACTTGGTTATCATTGCTCACATACACAATGGATTCTTTGAGATGGTGAATTAATTACTTGTCAACCGAAATATGCGGCTGAGAGGCTTTTTGAGGATCTACAACACAAGAAGGCCTAAGTTAACTTGGAAACGAAAAAAGGATATAAAATCGGTAGATCTCATAGGAAAAATGGCAAAAAAGAATTCATTTAGCGTATACTCTGTAGACAAGGCAAGTCCGTCAGAAAATGATGA
This sequence comes from Rhododendron ovatum, assembly GCA_019656835.1. Taxonomy (NCBI): domain Eukaryota; kingdom Viridiplantae; phylum Streptophyta; class Magnoliopsida; order Ericales; family Ericaceae; genus Rhododendron; species Rhododendron ovatum. Next base: position 32,827,959 of record CM033799.1, read on the forward strand.
AAAGAGATCTTGCAATAAAAAGAAATGAAGGTTAAGACACAAACCTGTTGCTTAGGTACTGCAAAATGAGATTTGTAACTCTATCGGGCAAATAGCCACCAACACGGATGACATTCAACAAATTCAAATGGCACTCCAAAATTTTTCCAGCATAATTCTTCTGAAACATCTGTGCAAAAGCTCTGTTTTCCGGGTTTTGAAGTTTCAAATCTCCAAATCTACAACAAAAGATAATGTGTTGAACAGAGATTGAAGTTTTTAAAGCCAAGCACTAAGTTCAATAGCTAAAAACTCACCTGGTGTATAAGCGATTTAAAATGTGAACTGTCCACTTTTTTACTTTCCACCATCCCCATGATTTCCTGAGCTCTGGATCAACAGGTTGACCTTCTAATGGGACAGGCCTCTCCAATACATTTAAGAAAAGAACCATCCACGCATTGAAGACATTTGGATCAAATAACTGTTTTGGGATCTCCAACTGAAAAGCATATACATTTGAACGGTATAAAAATGAGTGACCATAACACATTTTAATACTGGATAAGATGAACTCTGATTGAAAGACTCCAGCTAGAGGTAAAGAGATGCAACTTTGATTTTTTTCCAATTCTCTACTGAGAATGTCAATGTTGGAATTGGTCCCACATCGGCTATTATCTCTTCAAAAACTAATATATGAGCCTGAGCGGCCTCTCCACTCATTGCCAATTGATTTTGAGTTGGATGCTTTAACATGGTATCAGAGCTAGGTTTTCGGAGGCTTTTCCCCTTTGTTTGTACACCATAGTTGCATTTTGTTTCGTTGTGATCCGTATGTTCCGGATCCTCCGCTAACTCCACTCAATGCCAATTATTTTTGAGTTGGATGCTTTAACAGTCAATTCTAACAATTGCAAACCAATGTAGTCGTGCTTTCTCACATGTTGGTTCATTGAAGTCAAGAATGCTTAAGATAAACACCGGCCGCTAACCTTAAACCTTACTGTAAAAGATAGAACATATCGACATATTGACTATAGGGTAAAGAGAACGAATTCCAAGAAGTTTCCACCAAACATATTCTAACATGCTTTGGTGCAAACGCTTTGACTACAAATAGTATTTTATCTCTGTTAGCAAACATAATGCACCATCCAACAAAGAATGGAAACCTTTGTACTAAGAAGTTCTATGAAACTGTCAGTGTAAGAACATACATAAATGGATGACCAGAATATTTTGCAAATCAGCTTCATCAAATCTGCAACTTCCAATGAAGGGTGGACAATCTGAACGAGCCTGTTAAAAATACTTAGCAAGTGAGGAAACGTCTCCTCAACAATCAGATAAACTGGTGTCCTCTCATCATCTGACTTGAACCTGTAAAAGATCGTAAATTTCCTAAATGATACATTTAAGAACACAAAGTCTCGCATAGGTGTACGTCAATAAACAAAATCAAACAGAGGAGACATAACCATATGAAAAAGTTTCATAAAATATACAGATAATAAAGAGCAGGGCAAGAAGAAAAACGATATGAAAAATAAAACACATAAAAAGGGGAGTTGTTTCCAAATGTAGGTGGAAAAAGAAGCAGCAGAGAACTTCGAACCGATCCCACTTGGGATCTTACATGACACAACTTACTCCTACTCAATCGTACATCCTAATTAACATCCTACCCAAGGTTTTAAATACCGTACCAGCTAGGGTACCAGTTTTCCAACTGGTATGGTACGTACCCGTACCGGTCAAATACCGGGTACCATTTCGGGTTTATCGCTACTACGAATATTATATATATACACACACACTACAACTTGAAAATTCTCTCCATACACGACAATTGAAAAAGAGACAATCCCTAATTTTAAAAGGACAGATCGCATGTTGAACAATTGCAATACATGTACATAAAATATATACACTTTAAAGAAAAGAATCAAAAGATCACGTGTTGGCCACTGGGGACATACTCTTTATTCAAACCTAACCAACCTTGTCTTCCCTTCATATTCTCTTGCCGCCATGGCTACCAGGCCCCAACTCTCTCTCTCTCTCTCTCTCTCTCTCTCTCTCTCTCTCTCTCTCTCTCTCTCTCTCTCTCTCTCTCTCTCTCTCTCAAACTTTGCAGAGGTGTGGTCACTGGTCAGTTCAAAATGAGAGAGAGATCAGTTCTCGTGGTCCAGATCTGCCCGCTCTCTCTCTCTCTCTCTCACAAACTTTGCAGAGGCGTGGTCAGTGGTCAGTTCAAAACGAGAGAGAGATCAGTTCTCGTGGTCCAGATCTGCCCATTCTCTATATTTCCCATCAATTTCTCCATTTTTTTCACTGGTTATGTACCGCCAGAATTCTCGATATTGGCCGGAGCTTTCCGGGACCGGCCGGAATCGCTGGAAAGTAAGCCGGAACGAAATCAGACCTATATGATACCAATTTCTTTGCAAAACGGCACATACCGGCTGGTACGAAACGAGATCAACAACCTTGATCCTACCCATCCTAATTCTATTATGATATTGATCTTGTTGAATGTATGTTCTCACCAATTTGAATCATTCGGGCAAAGATGGTTCACATTGATGAAAATATGCAGGCCAACCCTCAAAACCCAAACCACAAAAATTTATTTTGCTATTCATGAGAACACAAGACTCATCCCAAGTTGCAAGGACATTTCTCCTTTCCTACACATCGGTAAAAACACAAAAGGCTCCATCTTCTAACATGCAGTTGTTGCCAAACAAACACTATTTGGGCATAGATAAAGACCCTATGACCATAGACATGATTGGGTTCCTGGTTTACTAGAAATTGAACAATTTTTTCCAAAATTTTCTCTTTATCGCATTGGTATAGGAGCACATTTTAAGAAATGAGTGCATGCTGCCATGAAAGATTAAATAAATTTGCAGATTCAAATAAACTTCTACGAATGTGCTTCGACTAGCCTCACCATCAAAAATCTAATTATGGAAGATTGAGAGAGGGAGAGAAAGTGTATAAAGCATTTCGAAGTAACTAAGGATGCATGCCAGGGGTATCCAACAATTGTTCATTACTGCCATGGTTGATTACAATAGCCTCAAGCTACTCTGCAGATTGTAATCTTGGAAGAAAATTTAGGGAAAGTTGTCCTGAAGTACACAAATATTTTAACCAGTAATTGCCACTTCTAAAGCAAACAAATGCATATTTTGGTTCATTATACAAAAACATTGCAGTACAATCACTCGAAACAAAAGTCAATGCTATAAGATATAGATTCAAGGTACACTTACTCATATTTTCTAGAAAGAATCCTCAGAACAAACAAAACTCCATAAACTTGCTGGTCTTGTAAACTATTCTTCACCCACTGTAAAAGACTAGGCCATTGCTCCGGGTAATCTGCATGGATAATGGTCTTGAGGCACTCACCAAGTTGTGCTCTGCACAGAAAGAAACAAAAATAAAAAAGAATTGTTAAGGTTTGAAGTAATATCCACAATTCCATATCTATCTATAACAAGAACAAGCATTCACCCCGTTGCAATAAGCAAAGGATTATGTTTCTCTCTTTGTAAAGATATCCAACATATTGTATTCAAATTTGAGCAATTTTATTTGAAACTTACCTTTTTGTATTTTCTGCTCTTACAATACAAAAAATGCATAAAATGGAAGGCTACGGTAGTTTAGGAAGGAAACAACATAAAGGTGAGAGAAGTTACGTGGAGACTTCTAGTTTAAAAAGGAACTGCGTTGATATAGAATATAGGATACATAACGAGAGAGAATCACATAGCCAATGGAGAAGTGAAAAGAGGAGTGGCTAAACCTTTATACCTCAACAAAGGAGGGACTTGCGCTATGAAGACAAGAATGTTCTGCCTGACCAAATCTTTCTCACTGGGCAAGATCTTGGACTGCTCCTCTATGTTCACACATAAATGCATATAGTAGTTAGCAGTCGTGATACAAATTCAAACACTCGCACAGATCCATTAAAAAAAACACTGGATCGGAGCATACGTGGATCATGAGGTGACCAATTTTTGGCTATGAAGTTCTTGAAATGGATGCTGGCAGCCTGTCGTACAGCCATGTCGCAATTCCCATCTACAATGATCTGCAACAGCCTCACCAAATGCTGAGGTGTGTACTGATACTGCCAAAATAGGATACGCCCAAAACAAAACAAAAACAAAAACAAAAAGTTAAAGCTGTTAGTATCCAAATTTTACACATGAAGCATGAGGGGCAAACTTGGAACTTTTCTTTTCTAAACTTTGCAAGAAATCTATATCCTTCCACTCGTACCATCGAGCATCTCCATCCCTTACTCAATTTTTAAACCAAGTTTGAGGGGGAGAAAAAGCCTTCAAAATCTAAACCTCGAGTTAATATGAGTTTGAGTCAAGGGATGGAATAATATGATTTTATCCAGGTTTTGGTTCCGAGTTCAAAAAGGGCAAGGGCCGGAGATGCGATAACAATCAATCACAACTCCAAATCCATAAATCAACCAATCACTCATTCAAACAATCAATCATAATTTAGTCTAACCTGGGGAATGAAATCAATTGGGAAAAACACTAACCAAATAAAATCAACAGCAGTAGCAGTAGTACCTGATTGAGGCTGTCTTCAGCAGCCTTGCGTTCATCTAGGTTGGGGCTAAGTGCAGCTTGGAGTACGACGGCCAGGCTATGAAGATCCATTCTCTTTTCTACTTATTTTCGATTGTATCAATCAATCAATACATACCTATATCTATATGTATATATGTAAAAGAATGGAACAACAAAAACAGTACAGGAGAAGTAATGGGAAGTGAATTGTATTGAGAGGATGGTATAGATTTTTCGCTTAGGGTTTACAGAAAAGAATGGAATTGTCTGGGATGATTATGAGGAGAGAGAAAGAGGCGGAGAGAGAAGGGATTGTTTGGTATGGAGGTTGCGGAGAGAAGACAGCGAAGCGAAGAGAATGAGTGAAACGGTGTGTGCGTGCGTATTTAAATGATTAGGGTTTGAGGCAGACGACGACGGGGTGAGCTCGTTTAATGAAGCAGGAGTCGTTGGCACCACGCGGTCCCTCTACGAGCACGTGGTATTGCAGCTTGCAGACTATTTATTTGGTGGTCTTGAGTACCGCTCCGTGGTGCTTCGGGTGTTGATGATCTGAACGATCGTTCTCGTGGTGCTCCGGTGATGGTGCTCTTGAGTCCTTTCGCATTACGTATTGGTGTGAACTCCACCGCTATTTAATGGTGTGCTCTGAGGCCTTTATGCCACGTGATTGTATTTCGTATCAGTGTGGATTCTACTATTACCTTCCGTCATATGATTTTACTCCGTATCAGTGTGGACTCCACCATCACACCTCCAGTCACGTGATTATACTCCGTTTTAGTGTGAACGTCACCATCACCTTTGGTCACATGACTTTATTCCGTATCAGTGTGGACTCCACCATCATAAAATGGTACTTCAAGGCCCTTCTGTCACGTAACAGTACACCGGTTCGAAAACACTTAATACTTATCATTCTCATGGCAATAAATGTTTATAGGGATTATGAAGCGTCTTTTATCAGCAATTGCTTAGCCATGTGTTTGTTGTGGGTTCCCATCTAAATGCATGTCCAAATTTGTAAAAAGTCTATATTACAAATAAGGCGATTTTTCATTCAACATGTCAATTCATACAAACAAGGTAACATCTACCACCTTTGGATCATATTTTCATGCTAGGTTTTGTTGTTGTGATATTATTTCTTCTTCTTTCTTTTTTTTTCAAAATAGAGAAGATTACATTTATAAACGTCCAACGACACTTACATAATGGAGTTTATTACAAAAAGAATATGGACAAAGCCAAATTAATGATCTAAACATAAATCAAGAACATACAAGACAATCGATGTCTTTCACTTCAACCAAGACATTTAGTCTGAAGCAAACAGCGGCATTACTGTATTCTGTAGATTTATGCCTAGAATTTCATACCTAGAATCAGTGTCAAAAGAATTAAATTTACTAGTGAAATATAAAAGAAGAGTGCAAAACATAGAGATGTAAGTAAAAGCTGAGGCCTCATTCCACTTAATTTTTTTCTAAAAGTTACCGTTTTGTATTTATTTATTTATTTATTTGCATTTGTTAGTTTTGTGCCAATTTTTTTGGGATGACGAATCAGAAAAGTAAAAAAAAAAATTTACTTTTATCCAAATATTTTGGAAAATAACCACTTTTAAGCACAAAAAAAAAAGTCAATTTTTTTTTTTAACTTCTTTGCTTAATAGTGGTTATTTTTCAAAAAAAACTTGAGTAAATATTATTTTTTTACTTTTCTGATCCTATAAAGGGGTTTTTAAGCTGACATTGATAGAGCAGCTGTGAGGCAATAAAGGGGTTTTTACCCCTTAATGGAGTGCTTGCAGCGGATTAAAAAAAGGGTGGATAAAAAAAAAGGGAAGTGCTTGCTATTGGGTGAAAATAAAAGATCCGCAAAAGTGTTGGAATAGCAAAAGATACCAGAGAATAATCCCTGGAGAGGAAACCATTTATCAAAGGATTGGCTATGAACGAGTTCAAGACACTAGAGCCTCGTCGTTTTTCTCTCTATATTTTGTGTCCTCTTTTTTTAATGCGCACATTTGTTTGTTTTCGTTGTAGGCCTTTCCTGAGTCTTGGGTTGGAACTAGAGTCAGTATCTAGAATGAAAAGTGAGCTGCTTTCGGCATTTGATTCGATATCTGGCTCCTGCCACTATATTATGTCTATCATGTTTGTTTTTAATTTTTTTTTTTTTTAATAGGCCAGTGAAGAAAGGCCAAAAGGGTATGTATCCCAAGAAAAGTCATTTTGTTCTGTTTAGTGACAAAGGAAATGGATTTTGCAGAGTTTCTATCATCTTTCCGGATGACTGATGATACTTCACAATCAGTCAAGGCAATTGAGGTGGCAGGATTTTAGAAGTAAATTTTAATGGGGATGTTTTTCAGGAAGATGCTGGGCTGTCCAAGAAGATCAGAGCTACTGGAAGCTTTGGTTGCTGAATCTATCTTCGGCATTAAGAACCTCACAATCACTAGCTTTCAACCTTGTAGAAATTCGGGGCACACCCAAGTATCTAACAGGAAGCAAACCCTTGGGAATACCTCTCAAAACTTGCTTCAAATGATCATCAATGCCGGCACAGAATATAGAACTCTTGTTCATGTTGGGCTGAAGGCCGAAAAGAAGATAGAAATCAGCAAGGACTTCTTTAATCAGGTGAAAGGACTCGGGATCAGCACCGCAAAGAAAAAACAGATCGTCAGCAAAGATGAGATGTGTGATGTTAAGACTTTGGCATTTAGGATGAAAAACAAACCCCTGCTGTCGAGCTCTATACTGGAAGATTGAAGAAAAACCCTCCATAACCTGTAGAAAAAGGTACCTTAGCCAGTTAGCCCTCTCTAATTGCTAGGAAAAAAATCCCTCCAAAACACCATTGATAACCACAGAAAACATGGGAGTTGTAACACAACTTCTCACCCATCGAATAAATTGCACTGGGAACTCCAGACTGACATCATATCAAACAATTCCACTCAACAGAGTCATACGCTTTCATCAAATCCTACTTAATAGCACACCTATGCTGTCCTCTATTTTTATGGCAATTCTTCGCAAGTTCTTGCATGAGGAGGACATTGTCAACTATAGACCTCCCCTTCACAAAAGTCAAGGCAATAAAAGTTACATCCGATTGGCCAAAACTCTAGTCACACATTTGTAGAGAACATTACAAAAAGCAATAGGACGGAAATCCCTAATTGTGGATAGGGTTGTTAAACGAACCAAACAGTTTGAGCTTGGTTCAAGTTTGATTCAACTTTTGATTTGTTCAAACTCATTTAAAAATGATATAAGCCAAGCTCGATCATGTTTTTTGTTTGTTTATGAATTCAAGCCAAGCTTGAGCATATAGTGTTTAACTCGATAAACTTGTGAACAAAGAGGTCATTTCATAAATAAAATAATTATGCGGGTAGATTTAATAGATGTCCCAAAATATGAGATCAGCGTCAAGCTTTTACATGAATATATTTTCACCAGTTTTACATTACCATTGCATTCAAATGGGTTATTAAGGGTTTGAGGGTTTTTAATTTAATGAATATAGCTAGTAACTGAATTTTATATTTATGAGTTTTTGTGGCCTCGGTTAATGATGTTAGTTCTTCTTTATGCCTTTAAAATTAGCCCATTTTATTTTAGAACTTAACGAGACTATCTTGAAAGCTCAAAGCTTTATGAGTTTAAGCTCATACTTGAAAGCTCAAGATTCACTTGTATATTCTACAAGCCAAGCTTGAACAATTAACCTAAACAAGTTTCAAGCTCAAACCAAATTTGAACACATGTAATACGGTGTCAAGCTAAGCTTGAGCAATATTGTACTTGGCTTGTTTGGCTCGATTAGCACCCTAATTGTGGAAGGAGAACTGCATTTAGGAGCTAATGATAGAGCATCATATGACCAGTGTCAAACAATAAATGGATAACTCGCAACACGTCACAACCTACAACATTCAATTTTTTTTAAAAATATATATGGAATTGTAACCATCGGGACCTGGGCCTTAACCCATTTTATTGACCACGTGACACTTTTTATCTCAACATAGTCACTAGAGAATCAGCAACCTAAAAACTTGATAAGCACCCCTCTTTCGGGCAAAAGAAATACCCAGCAAACTCTCATAATATCCCAAAATTTCGGCATTCACCTTTTGATGGGCTGTCAACCTAACACCACTCACATCCTTAAGGCTAAGAAATTTATTGCTTCTCAAGCAACGAGACTTCATTTTATGAATAACCTTGTCCTTTGGTCCCCCAGGACTGCAAAAGAATTTGAGTGACTTACCACATGGGAGAGAGCTACCAACAAAAAAGCCAACACTAAAGAAGGAGGGCGAGCTACCACAGAGGAAAACCACATGATTAACAATCTACACAATAGCCCCATCTAACCTCACATTAGACTCTAAGGGACCACCTTGGATCATAACAACCTTAGACTCTGAGTAGTTGATGAAACATATCCATAGCAATAGGCCGAAGTGAAGCGAATGCATAGTAAAAAAGGAGAAAATGAGAAGGTTGTGGGGCAGAGGGGAGGTGGTAGAAAAGGTTGATGAAGACAGATTTTCTAGTATACTAGTTATTTGAGAGGAAAATTTAGTTAGGGATGGCACAGTGGGAAAATTTAGTTAGGGAGGGCAATGTATTGTTTTCTTTTCTTTTCATTGTAAAAGTGTAAATACTACAAATATTTCTAAGTGACCCCACACTAACACACTTGTGCACACACTTCAAAATGGCACTCACTCTTTGCACACACTTCAAAATGGCACTCACTCTTTGCACACTCTTCAAAATGAGAAACACACTCCTATTTATAGACACCATTAGAACAAGGGTTTTGTTAATGTATGCCCTAGGGGCATATGTTAGTACTCATTTAATGATGCTAATTATATCTAGAATTGTATTGGAACTCTAAAATGTAATCATTAGGTCAGGCAACGTTTACTAGGAGAAAAATTTATTTATGGTGAGACCAAATTACCCTTCTTACTTTTCACTCCATGCATGCTATCTTTTCAACTCATTTTATTTTTCTGGGTCTTTAAACTCCTGTGGGTTTAAGGAAAAAAAAAAAAAAAACCCACCCCTATGGGTACTCCATATCAGTCACCAAAATGGTATAAAAAAACAACTAATTATTTATTCCGTTGAACTCTAAGCAGGAAAAAATGAAGAAAAGAGCTAGAGTGAAGCTTGAAAAAATAAATGAAAGTCTCCCGTTAGCTTAGCTTTTTTGTTTTGTTTTATCCTTATTCTTTTTTTTTTTTGCAATGCCAAATTTTTTATGAATTATTGATTTGTCTCAACGAGAGAACTTATAAAAGTAATTTTTTTTACTCTTACCCAAATATTTTTGGAATATCTAAGATATAGCCTAAATATTTAGGTAACAGTCATAATTTTTTACTTTTATGATTACTTTCATCGAGACGAATCAATAATCCATAAAAATTTGGCGTAAAACCAACAAAAGGAATTTTTTTTTGAATAAAGACAAAACTCAGAAAGCCCCAAAACCTCCCAAAATAAGGAAAATAAATCGTAGCACTTCTTTTAATAACTAAATACTAGTAATACATTGCGAAACAAGTTATTGATTTTTTCCGTCAACCAGATTTTAAACATTTTGGGCTAATGTTATCTTTTTTTAAATATTTTTGTATATTGTCTTCTTTTACTTTTACCTTTACGTTTTCTCTCATCAAAATGAATTAACGAAATAAATTCTCTTGATCAAAAGTTTTTAAAACAACACGAAAGCCAAAGAATAGATAATACGTAGGAGTTTATTTTTTCTTAAACCCGCAGGCCTAGAAAACTAATAGGAGTTAGAAAGATTATAGCATGGAGGGAAAAGTAAAAGCGGTAATTTGGTCTCACACAAATAAATTTTTCCCCTAATAAACGTTGCCTGACCTTTTGATTACCTTTTGGAGTTCCAATACAATTTTGGATATAGTTGGCATCATTAAATGAGTACTAACATATGCCCCTAGGGCATACATTAACAAAACCCTTAGAACAATCTAGACTAGGAACAATTATAGATTAAGAAGACTCTTAGAGATAATACAAAAGGTTATAGATACATGTGGATGGTGAGAGAAAGATAGTAAAGAAATCTAGAAGTTAATCTCTGCAACAATTTCAAAGATTAATAAAATTTTCACTTTTAAAAAATAAATCTAGAAGTTTCAAGGACTGAAAGTTTTCGATAGGGTCTAGATGCATGAGTGCGGAGGCTTCATTCATCGCAATTCGAAAATGTTCTTAAGGGACCCAAAACTTTCTAGTGAAGTTGAAACATTTTGGAAGGATTCAAAACATTTTGGAAAAAATTCAAAAAAATATTGAAATTACACGGAGAGGTGGTGATGACTTTAACATCCTTGACCCATCAACCTTCAAAAAATGAAGGGTTAAACTTCTTTTTTCCTCTATGTTCTCCAAACATAGAGGTTAAAGGTGAAATAAAGATTAAAGAGATGAAATAAATAATTCCAAGAGAAAATTTAAAGAAAAAAAATAGGTAAATAGGAAATTGATTGGAGATTTAGGACTTGTTTGATAATTTAAATTCAGCATTTAAAGTTGAATCAATTAAGTAATAAGTGATTAAGTAGATTTGATAACAACATTATACATTACTTAACAAATTAAGTGCTACTTAAAATGTAGGCTAAAAAATTTTAAAAAATTAAGTAACTTTGAGCTACTTAATTTTGATTGAATTATTATGTACTTGTATTTAATCACCATATTACTACCACAACCACTCCACCATCATCACCATCACCACCACCACCACTTCGCCACCATCACCACCACTCCACCGCCACCATCACTTCACCACCACTCATCTTTCACCACCACCACTTCCCTATCACTCCATCACCACCATTACCACACTGCCACCACCACTACCACACTGTTGCCGCCGCCGCCACCACAATGTCACCATTGCACAAACTATCACTCCACCGACACCATTCACTGTCACCAGTACACCATCAGTCCACCGCCACTACCACTATTACATTCCACTCACTGCGACCGTTACATCACCATCACTTCACCACCACCGCCATTACACCACTGCCGCCGCCACCATTCCATCACCACCAACACGCCATCACCACAATCACCATTCCACCATTATTATAAATACATTGTGACCATTAGTAAATTAAGAGAGAATTGGAACTAAAATTAATTTATCATTTTTTTAATTCAGTATTTAACATGTTTACCAAACAGCTTTTCAGCTTATAAAATTCAGCATTCAGTACTTAATTTTTCAATATTCAGTTTTATTAACACAGACCCTTAGCCATGCTTAAACCAGAGTTGTTATGGACACTAGCTGTGTGTGCATCAACGGTGCACAAAATTGGCATGCAAAGCTTACTTCGAATCTTGAATGGATGATTCGGTCCGTTCAATATTTTTTTTTTAAAGAATAAACAATCGAATGGACCCACGTAAAATGAAATCTCAATGAAAAATTGGAAAATTGGATCGAACACCTACACATATCCAATTAAAGTTGATTTTTTCACGAGTTAACTCATTTTTTCTAAGACTATTGAACGGTTCGGATCATTCGTGCAGGACCAGAGTGGACTTCGCGTGCAGATTTGTGCACTTTTGGCACTAGGGTTGTTAAACAAACCAAGCTACTCGAGTCCGAGCTCGTGCTCGTTCGTTACAAGCTTATTCAAGTTTATTTTTTTACATAATCAAATCAAGCTTGAACATATTTTTAAAGCTCGTTAATATTTCAACCTAAGCTTGAACAAACTAGTACTCGGCTCATTCAGCTTATTAGTATAAAAATTCAAACTACTTGATATCGGCTCGTATATGACTCGATTAAAGCTCGCTTGAGATCTTTAAAGTTAGTTAATATTTCAACCCAAGCTTGAACAAATTAGTACTCGGCTCATTCAGCTTATTAGTATAGAAATTCAAGCTACTTAATATAAGCTCGTATTTGACTTGATTAATGCTCGTTTGAGATCAATTCAATCTCAAAAATAAACTAAGCTCAAATATATTTTTAAAGCTCGTTAAGTTATTAAATCTAGTTTGATTAAATACTCGCTTGACTTGTTTGACTCATTCATCACCCCAGGTCGACGCACACAGCGTGGGTGTACTCGGGATTTTCGTGCTTAAAAATTGCAAATACCCAAATCCCAAAATGCTCGAAGAAGCAAGTTGGAGTGGACGGGGCACATCAAAATCCAGATCCTGGTTGTTGCATTTTGCGCACGGCGGGAAAGGGGAAAACATTTGGCGAAAAGCCCTCCCTCCAAAACAATCAAAACAACACACTCATCCTTTCCCCCTTCATTCCCTATCCTTCGTAACCCTACCACGTGTTCTCTCATACACACTGTGGGGGGAGAGAGAGAGAGACAGGGTACACTCCAGTAAAGATCATTCTTTCGTCCGTTCCCCCCTTCCTTCAAAACCCTACGACGTATTTCTCAGATAAATTCCCTTGTCGTACTCAAATTCCACACCCAATCTCCCATCCTTCCCACACGTATTCGAGAGAGAGAGAGAGAGAGACTCGGTTGGGGTTTCTCTCTCTTATTCAATTTTCCCCAAATTCCCTCAAAACCCTCCATGGCATTGTCTCCCCGGACAGTCAAACCCAATTACAGCAACATCAATCACACCAAAACAGGAGAAGAAGAGGACGGAGAAGCAGAGCGAAGCCTACAAGAGCAGCAAGGGGAAGAAGAGATTGGCCCGGGAGGCTCTCCGAAGCGGTACGTCCCGCTGTGCGACTTGTACTCCGCCACGTCCCCATGCGTCAACGGCGGCATCATGTCCAAAAAGGTCAAAGCTCGTAAAATGACGACGACGCTCAAGACTGAAACCCTAACCCAACCTAATCACCACCTGGATAATGGACACGAAGAAGACCTTGGCCACGCCTCTTCTGAACCAAAACCACTGCCGCGGCCGCCTGTCATTAGGGTATACACCAGACAACGTCGTCTCAAGAAGCCCAGGCCTTCCCCCGATTCCTTGGTAGTGGTAAAGGTAGAGTTAGAAGAAGAAGAAGCTGACACGAGCGCGCAGCCGAAGAAAAAGCAGAAGAAGAGCAATGAGAAGAAGGGCAAGCAGAAAGCCCTAGTCGACAGCATGGGTGAGAAATCGAAGAATAACTGTGTCAGTTTGAGGACAAGGAAGAGTGGTCCTTCTTCAGGGAATTTGCCAAACCTTGATCGTTCCCGAATGGTTAATTCTGCTGCTAAGAGATGGGTCCGGTATGTACTTCTCAATTTAACCGCAAATATATGAACTAGTCTGAGGTTGAAACTCAAGTTAACTGCAAATGTGGGTAAAAGCCAATGTTCTAAAATTCACAAATTTTTCTAAAAATCGCATGTGGGAAATTGAAGAGTAACTGCGTCAGTTTAAGGACAGGGAAATGTGGTCCTTGTTAAGGGATAATGACAATAGTCATTGTTTTTGATAAATGGTATTTGAATTGATGTATGTGAGGAGAATGACCTTAAGAATCAGTAAAAACGTGAGCTTTTAGTCCATTTAGCTTAAGCTGAAACGGCCCCTAAGTAAAATTTGTGTAAGATCTTCATTTTTTATGAACTAGTCTGCGGTTGAAACTCAAGTTTAAGCACAAATGTGGCTAAAAACTTCATTGATGGCATAGTTGTCAATTGTGAAGAGCAAGCCTTCCGAAATTTGGTTAAAAATTTGAGTAAAACTCATCCGGTATGAGTTTGAGTTGAGGACTGGAGTGAATATAGAGGGTTTCTACTCTAAATTTGGTTACGAGTCAATTAAAGTGTAAGGGCCAGATATGCTCTCAGTACTTTCCGTAATTTTTTTTTGTTGATACGAAACTGCTGATAATATGGTTTATTTGAGGAAGTCTTTCGATTGCATATTATATACAGGTTGGGTTTCGATGGTGCTGATTCCAACAATTTCATTGGATTACAATGCAAGGCAAGAATTAACCACCCTAGTGTTGCTATTCTAAATACAGTTGGTTCAACTATACATGTGTGTCCTAAAGTTCAGCTTGCTGCAAACAGGTTTACTGGCCTTTGGATGATGATTGGTATACTGGTCGTGTGGTCCGATACAATGCGGAGACTGGTCGACATCATGTAAGGCTGCTGTACTCTTCCACAAACAAATGAACGTGTATATGGATATGCGTATTATGCATATACCTATGTATTTTTTGGTTCAATCTTTGTAATGTAATAGTGTAGGAATGCAGGTATCATATGAGGATGGTGATGAAGAGGATGTCAATATTCGCAGTGAACGTATCAAGTTTTATATTTCCCGGGACGAGATGCGCCGGTTAAATCTGAGCTACAAGATTGGAACTTCAGACACGGATGGCCTTGAATTCAGCGAGATGGTGGTTTTGGCTGCTAGTTTTGATGATTGCCATGAGCTTGGACTTGGGGATATCATATGGGCCAAAATTGCTGGTGAGGGAGTTTTATCATGAATAAACATTTGCGATACATCCAATTGCGTGGAGAAAGTTTATGATATTCTATGCTTTACCCTTAGGAGTTTAATATGACTTGATTTGCAATCCCTTAGGTCTTAAAGATCCCTCTTTATGCATAATAGACATATCACAAGTGAACTTACTGGACAATGGTTATCAGATCTCTCAGTTAGTCCAATCTGATTTAATCAAATCATGAGTGAGCTTTGAGATCCATTGATATATTCCATGCAATATATGGAAATTTGCTGTCTCATAAATATTTTTGATCGCTTGGCGGGTCGTACAAGATAAATATGCTGTTTTCTGTTTCCTTCTTTCATCAATGGAAGAGAGAGACAAAGAACTGAAGCGACAAAAAAGGTTATTGCTGGCGAAGCCATATTGTCTTTGAAGCCTGAAGGTTCTCATTCGTCGGGCAATTGACTGAATCGAGTGAGAGATTTTCTTGTCATTCTCCTTATTCCTCTCCGTCAAAGCACATCACATGGTTTTGCTACTGACAACTATGGAAGCTATTAACATTAGAATTTGCTGTCTTTTTATGCAGTTACTCACAAAATGCTCATGGTGAATCTAACATTTTCACTTTTAAAAGGGAATTTTACAAATGTAGGCTTATCAGCATGCGTTTGACAATTCACCTTACTTCTTTGTGCGCTCTAATCTCACTTTCAAATAGCTAATTGCTTGGAAAAAACCCACCCTCTAGGTTCCCCCTCTCTTCTTCCATTTGCTTCCTTGCGTTCTTGTTTGCATTTTTCTTTTGTTCCCCTCAATTTTTAAAGACTTTATTGACCATGCCATGTTACATCAACATCATCCTTTCCTAACCTAAGAGCTGATGTAGGATAAATGTTTGGCCACCCACTCACCTAAATTATTAGAGAGATGGCTGACTTGATTATTTATATCCCCTACGTGCCTAGCGTGTGGCCATGACTTTCTTTATAAGCTGTCCACACATGCAAATATTGTAGGTGCAAGGTTGGTGTTGAATTGGGGTTCACATGATCTATTGCCTCCTAGAAGCACAACTATCAGACCAACGATACTTTATGGGACAGAATGTTGACCTATTAAGAAATAACTGGTGAACAAGATGAGTGTAGCGGAAATGAGAATGTTGAGGTGGATGTGTGGTAAAACTAGATAAGACAGGATTAGAAATGAAACGGTTTGTGAGATGGTAGGTGTAGCACCTATAGAGGAGAAGTTGAGGGAAAATAGGCTAAGGTGGTTTGGGCATATCTATCGTAGACCAGGAGATGTAGTAGTTAAGAGAGCGAATAGAATAGCTTTGGGTAGCAATGCTACGGGGAGGGGTAGACCTAAATTGACATTAGATGTTGTGATGCGCAACGATATGAGTATAGTAGGTTTGTGTGAACAAGCGGCCCTTGACAGAGCTCAACGGAAGAAAATGATCCATGTAGCCGACCCCAAGTGATTGGGACATAAGACTTGGTTTGGTTTGGTTTGGTCTATTTAAGAGATTTATTGACAAATTTGTACCCATATGGTGCCATTTGCGTGGGCACATCAGCATGCAAATTCGTAAAGTGTGGTAGATGGACATAGTGAATGGCCCTTTGCTACCTTGGAATGTACCTCATGGACATAGAAATGACACAGTCTTATAGAAATCCATGCGGGTGAACTCATATACTTGTCCATTTACATGCGACAAGTACATAATTTATGTATAGCAATGAATTCACTTTTATATTTTTGCTGTCTGTAAAAACCAATTTTTCCAACTAAGTTTATACATTCCTATTTAGGATCATTTGTCTTTTATCATTATTCATTCTACTTATTAAACAGTGGTTATTCCACACTCAATGCGTGACAGTTATTTGACTTTCTTCGGACATGTTTGTTGGTGCTTGATATGCTGGGGCCTGGGGGTATTGCAAGGATGGCGACTGACATGGACAAAGCTCCATTTTAATCTGAAGTGGAGCAGAAAAATCATTCTTCTTTTTCAGTTGTCTGTAGTCAATGAATATGTTTTGGACTCTTGGAATAGCTTTACATGACTGTAATGCCGACCACCTTTTGTAGACTAGTATGTCGGTCAATCAATAAATACTGACGTATATGGTTGAAGTGAGTTGCTGGGAAGGTTGAGCGGTATGGCTAGAAATACCGTAAGACAATGAATGCATCTCGAAATTTTAATGGATTGAACTATATTGGAAAAGAAGTGAAATACATGTTTAGGATGTCTAGGTGCTGCCATGAAGATCAGGGATTGGAAACATTCACTGTTGCAATGGAATGGAGGCTTTTGTTTTTGATTGAGCATATCTTCCTTTGGTAGAGGATAACAGTAATAGATGTAGGCTCAGTTCTTTGTGATGGAGTATCATTCCTTGTAGGTTTACCATTCATGTTTAATATCATTCCTTGTTTGCTTGCTTTAAGATTTTGGTAAGGCGGGATTACAAAAGACCATACCTCCCTTGTTTTGTTGATGTCTTCTTTATTATTGTATGCTTGCATCCAATTAATACTTTGACTTTCAAAGTCTTGAATCGTTTGCTGTAAAACTGAAGGATCTCTACCCTGATGTCGATATGTATCTGAGTATGTAACTATATTTAACTGATGTTCGATTTGGTTTGTGTTGCTGTGTCTGGATAAGTTTACAATCATTCTACCATATCTGTTATTATTGACGGAGCAACTATTTTCAAAATCTTGAACTCATTCTAACTTAAGATGTTGTGGTTCCAGAGAATTAAGCAACACAGTTGCGAGCTGAAAACTGGTGCTAATTGCAATTGTCCTATCTGATTACTTTTTGCTTTATCTTTGCAGGCACACACTGAAAGATATATCATATATATCTTCTGATATCAGTCTTTATCTTTGTCTACTATTGTAGCGCCTTTCCGCTTAGCATTTTGAAAAAATATATTTTCGACGTTTTTGCTATTATAATTCTCTTTACTTGTATAACAAGCCCATGTTCTTTGAATGGGTCAGTTTTCTTATTGTTATTTCATGCTAATTGATATTGAAATTCAATTGTTGTTGGTGTCTAGCTTCCTTCCTGCTATATACCCATTAAAGAACTAGTTTTGAAGTTTTGATGCATTAACAACTTCAACTTGCTGCTGTACTCCAAGCCTGTTAGAATTTTAGGAAATGGTAGCTTAGCATGTTGTAGGAACTCATATTTGTAAGCATGGATGTTTATCATGCCGATACAACAACCCTGCTCATTTGATCGTAGATTATCCTTTCTTGCATACTTTTATCCATTTCTGGAGAAGTACTATTTGAATAAGCATAGTAATTGTAGCAATAGTTGCCCTACTTGTTTCCGGTATACTGTAAGCCATGCAATATCAAATTACCAATCGCTACTCAATACTGCAGTCCCCACCAATTTGTAGTTAACTCTATTGCCAAAACTTCTGAAGTCACCCTCATGCTCGATAGATTGTATGCTATCGCGCAATGTAAGCTTTAACTGTTTGTTTACTGATCAGAATTTTCCTTTTTCTGATGCAGGTCACGCGATGTGGCCAGCAGTCGTTGTGGATGAATCTTGTCTTGGAAATCGTAAAGGTTTAACAAAAAATTCAGAAGGGAAATCAGTTCCAGTGCAATTTTTTGGTTCCCATGACTTTGCAAGGTATGCTGCGAAGAAGTTATTTTTTTCTTGATCTTGCACTCTTGTATTATTCTGAAGTAAATAATTCTCTATAATGCACTCTGCTAGGCTTAAAGCGGTTTGTTTTCTTTGTATGTCCAGGGTTAATACAAAGCAAATAATCTCATTTCTTAAAGGACTCCTTTCTTCTTTCCACCTGAAGTGCAAGAAGCCAAATTTTGTTCAAAGCTTGGAAGAAGCAAAATTGTGAGCTTATATTTTTGATGTCATTTTTGCACTTTCGATGAAAAATGGGATGCATGAAAATCTTGTTTCTGTATGTCCTTTCCGCCTTTTAGTTAAAACATGCAAGTGCATATCGTTATTGATTTGCATATCCTTTAGCTTGTTTAGCCATCCTTTCTTCCCCATCAGGTTTCTTATCCAACAAGGCAGTACTTGAATGATAGTTTGCATTCCTTCAGCTGTAATTTAGGGCTTATCTTTAGGTCTTTTCTCGTTATGCCCATATCTTAATTCTTAAGTGACCAAAAGTTTTGAGCTATTTGTACGGAAGTAGATAGACACTGGTAACAAGTATTTTTTGTTTCTGCCAGTCTGCCCATTCATAGCTGCATTCTGCGAGCTGTTCATTAGGTTCCAAAGTTTGCGAACTTGTAATTGAGGGCTTTTGGGCTTCAACATGGAAAAATGTCACAATTGTTTGATTCTCTACAAGTTCGTTGTGTCTCATGTTTAGGCTATTTTGATTGCATCATAACACTAGGCTTATTCTTTCTTGCTGATTGCCTGCCCATGTTCCTGTCTCCTTCTCCTCATCATGGTGTGGGTTTGTAGGATTTTGTTCCGAATCACTTGATTTTGTTCTCTTGGTTACTGTCACATTTTCTTTATGAGCACAGTAATAGTTAGAGAAAATTGAAATGGATGACAACCTGATTATTTACCAGGTCACTGGTTCTGCTACTAGGGCTGGGTTACTTGGGTCGACTGAAATCGTAAAAGTAGTTATTAGTTTATTACTCTTCCAGTTAATATGAAAAAAGAGAACGATGTCATTTTGTAGTGTTATTGTCACAGGTTTATTATCACTTATTTCTTTCTACTTGAGCATTCCCTTCGTAAGGATGATTAAGTATGGAGTCTCTTTATTAGGTATCTCAGTGAACTGAAGCTTCCAAGGAGAATGATAAGGATGCAAAATGGAATGGAGGCTGATAATTGCGACAGTGCAAGCCAAGAGGATGAACATAGTGCTGATTCAGGTGAAGAATGCAAAATGGTACAGAGGACCCATCGTCTCATCCTTTTTTCCCTACTTTGTTTGTCGGACATAGGCCAACCAGATGCAACTTCTAGGATTTACACTTCCTATCTCTCTGTATCTTGGTTTGATGAACAGAAGCCTGGAACTCATTTTTGTTTACTATTACTAAAGCCTCAAAGTTAATGTTCAGTAATTGAAACTGTCACTCGAAATGTTTCAAAATTACCGTAGTTATCTGCCATATCCAGTGTCCCCCAGATGTGTGTCAATACTGTGTGTTTTACTGAGTTTTTGTCTGAAAAACAGTCTAAAGATGGACAGATGCAGAGATATTTGCTTTTCCTGTGTATATTGTTTTCTTTGTTTCTGTCTCTGACATGTGTCAGCCATGCGCATGTTCCCATGGGGAATGTGTTCTTATCCACGTATTCAGCCATATGACACTTTAAAAGAGTCGTTAGTGGTGATAGGATTTTCCTTCACCATGCGTACAGAGTTTGAAAAATCCACGTATTTTGCTATCTTGGTGAGCTTTTTCAAGTCGTTAGTTGACCTGGGTACCTGGCTCATATGATACAGAGATTGATATATCTGATTCTGTAACTGCTTGTTCAAATGTTCGTGTGTGTCACGGTGTGTGCAGTGTGCATTTTATGCGTAGGTAAAGAGGCTAGGCCCAGAAACTGATCTCACGGTTATTTGCCTTCTACAATGAGGGACTATACTTACCATTGGTCATATTTGATTTGCCTGATCCCGTTCATTAATCTGAAGCATTAGCGGTAGCTGTTCTTGTACTTGGGAATTCTTTTATGTAATTCTGATTTCTTGCTAAAATTGGGTCCTAAAAACCATTGTTCCATCAATTTACAGGAATTATCAAATTCCAAACCGATTTCGAAACCCTCTTCGTCTAAGGTGGCTTCTCAAAGATCGCAAGACCTGCCTATTGGTTACAGACCTGTTCTTGTTAAGTGGAAAGACCTTGACAAGTGCAATGTTTGCGACATGGATGAGGTTAAAAAGCCAGATTTCATTTTACCTTGAAGAAACGCGTTCATCCTAATATAGAACTTTTTAATGTTTCTGATTCCATTTTTGCTTCTTTCTTCTAGTCCAACTTTTCCCCGTCTTCTTAATGTATATTGTTTGTCATTTGAAGGGGCATATACTGATGGATATTGTGTATTTTTTTTTTCAGGAGTACGAGAATAATCTTTTTCTGCAGTGTGATAAATGCAGAATGATGGTAGGCCTTATTTGCATGACTTCATGATGTTTTCAAATCGCAAAAGCATATTTTGGTCATCCAGGGTCTTACAGTTGACAGTCTTTTTAAAATTATTGTAATTCATATCAGCATCATCAAAATTGGTAGTTTTTCATTTGCATGCTACAGATACGTGTGATAATGCTACATATTTTCCCTCACCTATCTTTGTATGTTAGACACAATATATCGCCTGCATGTTGTTCCTTATTTTGGAATATATATGTGGTTGTATTTCGAAGTGCTATCCGTGCTTGGTGGAGATATAGATTCGGTAGATAAGGTACTTTGGTGTGCAGCTCTTGCATTATAGCTTTTAGTCAATGTAGACAAGATACCAAACTCAACAAGCCTACATGAAGTTGGCCATAGATTCATCTCTAGTTAGTCTCTATTTCAAGTCTTAGACAATGATGTTTATTGCTTATTCCTGAGTCTTTATCCTCAGCCTTACTCTATTTATTGTAGCACTCACAATATGGATCAAATTGGTATCTTTTCAGGCATATTAGTTGGCCTCACTTTCTCAACTCCCCATTTCTAGTTTCAACTTCCCTCAAATGCCTTCTACTCTCTACTGTATCTTTCCTGTAACAACACTCATCCATCGTAATGATGCAGTAGTTAGGGAAAGGTTTGGGTAAGTTCAGATTCTTGACATCCACGATTCATAGACATCAAGATTTTGTACTCTTTTAATTGCTCAACATTTTCTATCATATTAATGGGCTTTGTCACTCCTATGAAACTTTCACTTTAAGCACTCTTCCTGATCATTCCCTCAGGTCTAATTTGTTGGGACATATACCCCTTAGATTGTCCCTCTTAAGGATATTTCACTAAGATAGCGAAAATAGTTACTTTTTAGTTGTCTCTTGGTGATGCCGGAACGGTTGGCGTACTTGAACCCACAATAGAAAAGGAGCTGAAATAAAAATAAACCGTTCTTAATTTGATGTTTAATCTCAATGTCAAAAAGCACTTCATGAAGGTAATAAGAGTAGTTTTTATGGCTAACCACAGCACTTCCAAAATTGAAATAAACAATGAATTCCTAATTTGCATTTTCGAATTCTATAATAAAATAAATCAAATACCAATAGGGATTAATCCTTCCATCCACACCTCATGCAGATGCGGGTGATCTTGGGCCTTATGTGATCTCCCTCACATATTACTGTATCGATTGCCTCAAAGAGTCTTGGTGTGGGTTGAGATGGCTTTCATCAAAGTGGCAGTTAGCTTTATGTTTAGTTTACTTGAGATTGTTGCCCGTGATTAAGTGGAATGGTGAAACAAATTTAGTTGGGAAAGGTTTACGTAAGTTGGCTCCTATTGTTTGTGGAGAATCAATTAATTTGGTTTATGTTTTATGGACCTTACAGGTGTTATGGTTTTTTGAAGTAGCCATATTTTTGTTGTTGACTAGTTGGTCAAATTTGTATATGGATGTAAAGGTTTGCAAGAATGTTTCATCTGCTCTACAAATTTCTTTATCAGTATTGAAAATGTTGATTGATGAGCCATAATGTGTCAAACGCATGTATTTTTTGGTCGCTCCTACATATTGTTTTGGACTTTTGGTGATACAGTTATCATGCAAAAAACAATTTGGATGCTTGTATGCGTTCATAGTTAGAAGTATGATTCCGGATGCTTGCAATCTTAGACGTGTGACCACTGGCCAGTACCTCGTCACAGTCATATCTTGTACAGTTGGGGTGCCTGCTTTTTTCTTTGATAGGGCAATGAGAGGTTAATGTGTAGACATGGCTGCCCGTGTCATACATGCTATACATGCTTTCATGGAAATGACAATAGTTGTTAAGACAAAAATGCATGCGCAGCGTTTGAAAGTACATGATGTTTGACTGGGTTTTATCTTCAACATCATTGTCAGAATGTAAGTTATACAAAATTTATTGTTCTTGAGTTTTACGAAATTAAGTGACGTCCTTACGAAAATATGCAATTCCAGTTTGCTGTGCACCTGTATTGCTCATCTCTCATGTAGTTAGAAATTCACTGCATTAATGTCTGAGAACCTCCACTAATGGGGAGATCATACAAGTTCCTGGTGCTTCTAAAGTGGGAGGAGCATTCTTCAATGCATCCTACTCTCAGCATGTCAAACTAGTTCCATTCCATGTTCTTATTGTAGTTGAAAGAAGTTTTCTTGCTAGCTATTCTTCTTCTTGATCACTTCATATCTTATGATTGTATTTTGTCAGGTTCATGCTAAATGCTATGGGGAACTAGAGCCTGTTGATGGGGTACTTTGGTTATGTAACTTGTGTCGTCCAGGGGCCCCCAATATTCCCCCACCCTGCTGCCTTTGTCCCCTGATAGGTAATTTAGTTCCGAACAATAAAAGAAACAATATTTGCTTATCACCATTTCTTTTTTGCTTTCACTTTTTTTGTTGTGCCAATGTTCCTCAATTTTGAATGGAGCATTTTTGCATCGGTGGATGAAGAATCGATTTTTGTTTACCAGGGGGTGCTATGAAGCCTACAACAGATGGACGCTGGGCTCACCTTGCTTGTGCAATATGGATACCAGGTTGGATTCTAAGTGTATTTGTACTTTTTTTAATTTTTACTTCTGTTGCATGTTGTACCATATTTGTTGACTGGCCTATGGTATTTCAGAAACATGCTTATCTGATATCAAGAAAATGGAGCCGATTGACGGCCTGAATAGAATCAATAAGGTAATCTGTACTTTGTACTCCAATGGTCTTTGCAATGACATTTTTAGTGTCTTGTTTTCAAAATACTTTTCCAATGGATCCTCAAGACAGGGCTGTCTGAAGATGGTATAAGGCCTAAAATGCGAAAATTTAAAAATTGGGTTTTCAAATTTGCTAGAATTGTTGAAATCTCTTATCTTAAAATTTATATTTCTAGCCTTTTTAGTCTTTGAATGCAATTTTGATTACAAGTCATTTTGGGAGGATAGTCATTTGAATCCACTCTTTCTTTTGCGCATTGTTACACTGAATTATGGGATTTTTTTGACATTTATTTGCAGAATAAAATTTAAGTTATAACCGAACTTTTTTTGTTCGGATGAATATGTTATATTTTGCTTGTAGAAAAGCTAACTAACTTTGATGTTTTCGAGTTTTGTTTGTACTTTGTATCCCCTTTTTGTAGAGTATATGATATGGATTTATGGTAGTCCAAAAAGCTTAAAAAATTCGTGCATGGAGCAAAAGGCTATTGTTGCCTAACGCTCAGCCGGCCCTCCCTTTGAGATGGTGAAGATTTATGCTTTGCAAAAATGAGGGGCAAAAGGAATAGTATATTGCAAATGATAGTGGTACAAAGTTCAGTACAAACTAACCATTAGATTATATATCCAAACCCTTGGTAAACCAAAGAAGCACGAAGACTAAAGTACCATTATTATAGAATAAAAAGCAATAGTATATTGCAGATAAGAGTTATAAAAGTTCAATACAAAGCAACCATTAGGGTATATATCCAAACCTTAAGTAACCCTAGGAAACGTGAAGACTAAACTACCCTTATATGACAAGATAAATGACAAGTACATAACTACACATAAAAATATGTTCAACCTCACAACCCTACCCAACTCAGGATGCAAGGACAGAGAGCATCGAGAGTTTTCCATGGGGGAAACGAAAATGAGAAGGAGTTTTAGCCTCTTGTAGTGAAGACAAAACAAATAACAGATTAATAGTTCCTGAATGAAGATGCTGGGGAAGAAAATGACAACCAATCTCAATATGCTTCGTGCTAATGGAAAAATAAAATTGCGGGCAAATAGCACTCTTATTACCACAATAAACAGGCGAAGAAGGAAAGGTGACATCAAATGACTTTTCACTATGTAAACCTATTTGCAGCCTGCTAGAGGAACTTACTTCCTAGTGATAGTTTTAGCAAAAGTAGTGAGCTCATTGTTCTGGCTTTCACTTAGTTGGGATAATTGCAAGCTTCTTTGTAGGATTTGGGCTCTAAACTTACAACATAGAGGTAAATGACAGGAAGCGGAGAAACAAATATTTGTAAGTCAAGTCTTACTGGTCGGCGGTTGACAAGGAGAAGGATATCGACGGTCAAATGAAACATGGTTCTTAGAGGCCGTTTGAGGGGCAGAAGAGCTGATACGAGGAGGCATAGAAGCTGCATCATGATGAGAATGGACCAAAGGGATAAGGATCAAGGAGAGTAGAACTAGAGGTAGCAGAGGGATTGGGTGGAATATCGTATTGATATTCTCCCTTTGTTCCAATTTTTGGACCCTTTTTGGGAATCTTGTTGTTTAGGGAACATCATTGCTCTCTAAAACGTATAGATTTCAGAAACTACCCTTTGACCTCTTTTGATGGCAGTATCTGCATTTAAAATGCAATGATGACCGCTACGGAATCCAATGCAATTCTTTTTGTTGGATATTGAATTTGGGGAGGAAGGGCAACAAAGGGAATTCACCAAGTTTCCCTTTTTGACTAGTCAAAATGGATTGGGATATCCGAAAATGGAAATGTGCACCAAAATTTTGGGATGGATAGAGTACTTCTCAGTTGGTACTTCTTAGTGAAAGGCACAATTAATGAAGGTATGCCGAGACATGTAACTTTTTGGTCACTTGATCATAGCAAAATTAGCCTTTTTGATTGGCACTGCACCCCAAGAAGACACACAAAACACAGTGAGAGATGAGTGCAATCTCTCTTTGGGAGATGAACAAGGCAGGCAAAAGCAAACACATGAACAAGGGAATAGTTATGAACTTGACCATAAAGACACTCAGAAGGAGAAGTACTAGATAGAAGTGGAGTGGGCATCTGATTCAAAGGACAAGCTGCAGTGAGCACAACCTTTCCCCACAACATTGAAAGAATAGAGGAAGATCGTTTTGGGTGGTAGTGTCAGAACTAGAAGATTGACCTATAGTCCCAAATAAAAACAAAGAATTTTGATACATGTAGAATACTTAGTTTGACCAAGAACCAAGAATTATGAAGCAGCAAGCTTTTTAAGTATCTTGGCTGAATTGTTAGTAAGGATGTGGAGATTGCAAATGATGTTACACATAGAGTATAAGTTGGACGGATCAGATGGAGGAGTGCTTCGGTAGTGTTGTGTGACTTCAGATACCAGCAAGGTTAAAGGGAAAATTCTACTGTACTGGTATAAGGCCAACCGTGTCTTACAGTACGGATTGTTGGGGTACTCAGAAACAGCATGCGAGTAAGGTTAGTGTAATTGAAATGAGAATGCGATAAATGTGTCGTTAAGACTTTGTGAGATCGAATTAGAAACAAAAACATATGTGGACTGGTAGGGGTGGTTTGGACATGTCTATCATAGATCGATCAATATCGTAGTTTGGAGGAGTGATATAATTAGGTGGGGCTTAACCCTATGGGAAGGGGAAGACCAAAATTAGCTTAAGAGGCGGTAGTTTGAAAGGATCAAAGATTTTGAAAATCATGAAACACGATGCCCTTTATAGAGGTGAATAGAGTAAACGGATTCATATAGCCGACTCCAATTAATTCAGATTTAAGGCTCGGTTAAGTTGGTTAGAAGCTGAGTTTTAACCATGGAGTGAAAATTGTAATGAATTTGAAATTCTCCTATCTGTTTGTTATTATAAAATTCAAAGAACCACCCTTGGGTACAATCGAAAGGGAACCCCCCATATCAGTATGAATAATGTCAAAAGAAGTAGAAATAGATGTATTTTTGTAAAAGGTAAAGCAGAAAGTTTTGCAAACTTCCAACCACTGCACTCAGAAATGTCACTTGGAGAAATTGTTCCCAAAAGACTTGGCTTACTTAAAATTTCCAAACGCAAAGTTCAATACAAACTAACCACTAGGTTCCTTGGTAACTGTAAAACACAAAGACTAACTACCCATATAGAACAACATGAATAACAAGAACATAAATGCTGAAAACACTACTTTCACAAACATAACCTTATTAGTTACCCAGTCTCTAATATAACACAAGGGATTAACCTTCCATTCTTGTCCAAGGGTCAGCAAAGAACATAAGTCACAATTTATTCTTTGTTCGAGAGTAAGCAAGATTCCCCTCCTCCCTTACACTTCTGTTGCCTCTCTACTCAGGACCGCTGGAAACTTTTGTGTAGCATTTGTGGTGTGTCTTATGGAGCTTGTATCCAGGTATGAATGTAGCTATAGGGCAGTGAGATCATTTCTGAATGTCCTTTTGTTAGGTATCTCCAATTGTTGGTCTGTGTTTGTGATTTGCTATTGATGGTACTTTTTTATTTCAATGTTTTCGGGTCTCATCTGTTGTTGCATAATTATGCACCGGGGGAGCATACACATTTGAACCCTAAACGTTGGAAGGAAAAAATAGACGCATGGGATAAAAAAGTGGTGTTTCTATGATTACTTTTTAGTACATTAGCCTATCATTACATGCTAATATAGGTAGGGGAATGCTGGTGCATAACTATATGCACTATATTGTGCACTATTATAATCGGCGTTGTCAGTATTTTGTTTGTGTGTACAGTGGCAAAATTTGGTATTGGGTTTGGATAATTGAAACGATGAAGAAAAATGACAAAGAGGGAGAAGGAAATGGCAGCCCATTTGCACCATTCTTAATTGATAGCATAACTAGGAAGGGTACAATCAATGGACATGGATTTGGGCCATAGTTGTATGGCATTTGTTTGCGAACGGAATTAATGAGATGGTTTGTTATGTCGATAAACGAGATGGATGAGGCAGCTGTGGACGTTGGCATATTAGGCCGAACTCCATTAAATTTGCTGTGCTCTCGTGGTTATGTTTATTTGTCTTGGCTCAATATCTATTTTTGTCAATCACCACCAAAAACTAATTGGATAAAAATAGGCCCGTGGCCCCAAATTAGTAATTTGCGTACTAGCACCAGCATTGGAGAACTGAAAGGAGGAAAAAAACCCTTTTCAGTAGGGTGAACCTCAGTTAATTCATGCTTAGCCCAAAGTTGGAAATCAATATTTTTAACAATCATGAATAGAAGTTTTTTATCCAGAAAGTATCCAACTCTTAAGTCTGATTCTGGAGGCCCACAATCTTGAACCTCACCCGGACAGGAAACCCTTCACTTGCATCATAGCATCTCAGCCGCATTTGTAACTAAGCTATGCTTCCATGGAATCCACTAGGTGTAGTGGCATCCGTAGCTATGACAGCAGGCCACCTATCAGCCAATGCCCTGTGTTTTATCTTCTAATTCCTTTCACAGTTTGCTGGACTTCAGCATCCAACAATTTGTAAATATAAGAAGCTGTTATCAATTTCCAAACTGTCCTTGGTCACAACAGTTGTCTTTTCGAACTGATGGAAGAAGTTAACCTCACCGAGCCCCTTCATACAGTTGTAACCCTAGATTAGAACTATCCTTCGTACTTCATCCAAACGTCGAGTCTGCAACTTTTTTTAGTTTTAGCCAGTCTCAGTCAATGTTTACAACTAGTAGCCCTCTTAATCCAAGTGTGGAGAATGGGCCCATCAAATTAACCAGAAAAGGGGCCCAATCAAGGGTTCGTGCTTCAACCGTCGGATCAACCGGGATTGAATCGTGATGTTATAATACGTCGTAAATAAATTTTAAAATACAACACGAACACGTAAGAACTTGGATTTGTATCTTTTTCTTGACTGGGAAAAGTTCATTGAACATAATAAGAGTTCAATTCAGGAGCAGAGAGGAAAACATACCCCATATGCTCCCACATGGACGCACAAAATCTTGATAACTCTTCTTCAATGTCCATCTTCAAGCACTCCATCAATGCAGACTCCTTAAAGGTTATGGTGTTCTCAGTCCACTAGAGAAAGTTCACCTGCAACATCTCCCACCAAATCCCTGGTTTGGCAGATCAAACCTGCTAGCCTTCTCTGTACAATCAGTGCAAGAGAAGCTTTCTTTTGTTCTTCCATCCGCCATAGAAAATGGGTAGAAATATAAGAAAATCCTAAAAGTCGGGTCCATGGTGGGGTGGGGATCTTAAAACTGCTGGACCAGGCTTGGTTCGGGGTTATAGATTGTATCATCCCCATCCCTGGTTGCTGAAAAGTTAGTGTAAATCTGGTCCCTGGTCCCAGCTGTACAGGGAGGGTCAAAATTGCCATCTTCGCTACAATCAGTTTCTTGGAGTTCTGTTTTTGTTATCTAAGCTCTTTAATCATTTACCTATTAAAGTAAGCATCTTTTCAAGTTAATGACTTGCTGTGAACTTGAAATTACAGTGTTCAAATAATACTTGTCGTGTAGCATATCATCCTCTATGTGCACGTGCTGCCGGGTTCTGTGCTGAGGTACCTTCTTCCTTTCTCTTTTGGACATTCTTGTACTTCATTTATGCACGGAAATGCATAATTTGTTCGCTATAAAACTTTTGGGCATTCTTGTAGGAGTATTTCATTTATGCACGGAAATGCATAATTTGTACGCTATAAAAAACGCGTCTTGCTTTGAATAATAATTTGAGTTAATAGATCGATAAAAGAGCATAGAACATATTTAAATATTTTGTTATTTACATGTACAGCTTGAAGACGAGGACAGACTTCACCTCATTTCCATGGATGAGGATGAGGATGAACAGTGTATTCGGCTGCTTTCATTCTGCAAGAAGCACAGGCCACCATCTATTGAGCGTTTAGAAAAAGATGATCGTGTAAGGCAAACTGCGCGACAATGTCCTGATTACAGTCCTCCATCTAATCCATCTGGTTGTGCTCGCAGTGGTATGTTATCTTTTATTGTTATCGCTATGCTCTTTGAACCGACTGCTCTTTCCTTCGTCCTATTTTTCTGCTTCTTTTATCTTTTACTTTGAATTGCAAGTGTAGATCGTTTATGAATCTGGTTGATGTGGCCTTCTCCTTTGGCCTACCATTTATTTGAATTTGAGAAATCCTTTATTATGCTTGTAATGTTTATAGCTGGGCTATGTAATTGTTGCATCCCTCCTTTGGGCAGAGCCTTATAATTATTTTGGGAGAAGAGGGAGGAAAGAACCTGAAGCTCTTGCTGCTGCATCCTTAAAGCGCTTATTTGTAGAGAACAGGCCTTACTTGGTTGGTGGATGCTGCCAACACGAGGCCTTGGGCTATACAGTATCTTCTACTACCGGACTTGCAGGTTCTAAGTTCTCCTTTAGTCTTCAAAAGCTAAAGAGCTCTCAACTTGATGCTCCCAAGACCATACATTCTATGGCTGAGAAATACAAATACATGAGGGAAACGTTCCGGAAGAGACTGGCATTTGGTAAGCATAATCTTCAAATGTGTTGTTAGGTAGCATTTGTGTCAAGTGTTATAATGTTGTTTCCTGTTTCTTGTATTTCCGTGAACTGAGCTAAATATTGCTGTCTAAACTTTTTTTGTTTTATATTTGGAAATGTTTTTGCTGCTTGTTTGATTTATTATGGCTTATTATAGGGTTGGCTTTTAATACAAAGCCTGCTTGTAATGTCTGGCTCATGGTCGATCATTGTGTGTTTCTCAACTTTCTCTTTCCTGGATTACATAAGTTTGTTTGGATGTTCCATGTGCCAACAAATGTTAATTTGTATTCTTTCTAGATTTTTGCATTATGTTCTTGGGTGTAGCTGAAGTTATATTAGGTCCCTTCGTTGTGATCTGCCATCTGAACTGTATCTTTTCTTTTTTGTTCCCTTATTGCATGGTATGAAGTATTTGTTGACGAATATCATCACCTTTTTCTTAACCAGAAGGTTCAAAACTAATGTCGAATCCCTCTCTATGACTAGCTTTCCGTTATATCCTATGCTGTCTATTGCAAGCAACGTTTTTGACAGCTTACTACTATCAATTCAGCAGAGCATTGTAAAAGTTTCCCAAATTGTCCCCAGGTTCCATGTTCATAAAACTTCACCATTCATAAGAACCACTGATAGAGGCATATTCCGTCGATCAACCACAACTAAACAATCCTGCCAACCCTATTCTTCTCCATAGTCCCTTTCCATAAGGTCCCTTAACCTCTCTAGTCTTATGGTCTCATCACCCTTCTTCACCCTGTGCTTTGCACTAAACCACGTTGTGAAAACCACAACCTTTCACGAAGGCACATTTTTGTAATCTTTGTAATGAGGGTTGATTATATTATCAAAGACGCTGCCGATCAAAAAAATAAAAAAATAAGATTGTACAAGACGCTCAAAACTTGCTTCATCAGACAACATACACAAGCCCAATCCACCAATTTCTCTTTTTTCGATACTATATGAGTGTTGTTATGGTTGGGTACTAATTGCTAGTATTGAAATTTCTGTATCTTCTCTTTTCTATTTTGCTCTTCAAAAAGTCATTGTTATCATAGTATAAGAAGATGATGTTCATAATCTAAACTTTAGTAAGCTGGTAATGGATTATGGGCCACTTGGCAACAGTTTTCTGTTAATTCTACACTCTCATTGAGGCAAAAGCTAGGAAGAAAGGCATTCATCATTGATACCTATGTTATGTAGATCATGTTAGTTTACTCTCTAGCTTATGTCTTTGTTTAGATTTGTTTGATAACCAAAATTTACTTATAATGTTGGTTGTTTTTGTTGATGGCTCTAGGGAAATCTGGAATACATGGATTTGGAATATTTGCAAAGCAACTACTCAGAGCAGGAGACATGGTAAATGATTTGATTTATTGAGAATAAAGGTTCTGACAGTTGGAATTGCCTGAACTTTTTTAATCTTCGTGGCAGGTGATTGAATACACAGGTGAACTTGTTAGACCCCCTATAGCTGACCGAAGAGAACACTTGATATACAACTCATTAGTGGTAAGTCAATACCATGCGTTTTGTGTATATGCTTATGTTTTCTCTGTGTATGTCTTTCTGTGCTCATTAGACACTGTGCAATTGAGAACAATCATACAAATAAAAACTAGATCTTCCTTAAAAGTGCCTTCTAAGAAGAACTGACTAACTAGACCTAATCGAACCCAAAATTCTCCTAAATTTTTAGTTTGTATACCATTTTGGAGAGTTCTTTTGGTATTCTTTGGTTTTGTCTGGTTTCAGTAGGTGAGATAGCCGATCCATCCCCCTTTCTTTACCATATCGGCCCGGAAAAACTAATGAAGAAAGATCTCTCTTCAACGACCTAAAGGAAAGAGAGGATTTAAACCCTTGATAATTTTTATTCAGAATATACTGGGTTTCAAGGGCGTCACTATCAATGACTGTTATTTCTTCGAGAGACAATTGTATGCCATTCCTCCAAATAGAACATATACCACATGAGTGGATACCTCTAGTATTGGTTGAAAGATATCGGCTGTGAATTTACAAGCCAATCTATATATCCAGATAAATAGATGCGTGCTCCATCATACCCATTTGTGAAGTATAATAAATCTATTCCCCTCGGCTACGTGTACAAATAAAGTGGTGAAATAGTAATGTTGTAAATTCTTCTGGAAGAAGATCAAAATATACTAAATTCACTTATCCAACATGCTATGTTTCAAAAAGTGGAGGTACGTCACATTGGGACACATTTTAGACATATATTTACATACTTAACTATAGGAATATGATAGAAATAAGGCTCTAAATAGGACCCCATATATGCTTGACATCATATGTATCATTACCTTAGTTACAAAATTGTTCCAACAAAAAGCGTTTCATTATTTACACATGTTTTATCATCTACCCGTGTCTTTATAGTTGGTAAACCATCTTGTGTTCCCCCCAAAAAGACTTCTACAAGCTTTGATTAGAGCCTACTTTGTCATTCACAGCCCGAAGGCCCCGAACATTTTCTGCGTCTCCGATAGCGTTTCAAGAGAGTGTCCTAGATTGTCCAGAGCATGTTCTAGAGTGTTCCCCGGTTGTCCAAATGAAACGCGCTAAGAAAAAAACAGGATACTTCCAATTTGAGTGTCGGACACGTGTCTGAATGGTGCGCGACACATGTCTGCAGAATGTTGTTGCACGACAAGTGTTTGACAATGGTATGTGACCTCTAGCGAAGTGGTAGTGCTTCATATCTTATACCAATGGCTACATTGCTGGCTTTATTGGTAATGGTTGCTAGTTATTAATTGTTAACACCTTTTGTTGCTGGTAAGTTTTGTGTCAATTGTGTCAATTTGATCTCTTTCAACATTGAAGTCCTTTAAAAAATGGTGCTTTATGGCATCCTTTTTACTACAAAATGCCATGATGTAGTGCATCTCTTTCTCTTGTAGGGGGTACACTTGAAACCCCAAACATAGCAGATGTAGAAATTTTAGTTGTAAGCCTTTTATGGTAGAATCACCTTCTTGTATTGCTGCTTAACATGGTTGAAATTTTTTGTTGTCCAATTCTTGAGCTGCTGCTGATTTATAGGTCTTAGATATGTTTGTGGAGTGATTTTTGCTAATGAAAGAACCATTTTCTTATCTACACATTTATTGTGTATCTGATAAAGAGAAAGTAACATTCCAGAAAATAACTTGACAATTTCTCTCTCTCTCTCTCTCTCTCTCTCTCTCTCTCTCGTGTAGGGAGCTGGGACTTACTTGTTCCGTATTGATGATGAGCGTGTCATTGATGCCACAAGGGCTGGAAGCATTGCACATTTAATTAATCACTCCTGTGAAGTATGTATCATCTCTGTTTTTTTGCTTGTCTATTGCTTGAATATTATACTGTCTTTGAGATGTCTTTTTCTTAGATTCTGCTAGTTGAGAAGTTCCTCTGTGAGCTATTCAGTAAAGTGAATTGGGGATTACTTAACAAAAATTTGGTAGAAAGGAAACCAAGAGCTGTCTGTGAAACTTTGTTCTTGACTGGAGTTTTCCAAACTTCATACCTGTATGATCTGCTTGTTACTGCAATTGTTATTTCTTCAAAATGACGAAATTGAAAGCTGAAGTTATAGTATAGGGTGAGAATACCGACCGGTATGCGTTACTGTGGATGATCTTACGTTCCATTCTTCTTTATTATATGGATGCTCTTGCATATTTTGTCCAACGAGTTAGCATGCCTTTACCAATTATGACTGGCTAGTTTACCTATATACTCAGAACCTTCTGGTTCACGCTTAACAGACAGTAATGCTTCGAGTTCAGTTAAAGGAGCTTAGGGAGCTTCCGTATTGCATTTTTATTGTGGTTTTAACTCGAAGGAACTTCATTTACATACTGTTGTCATTTGGTGAGAGTGGCTTTATGCTTCTCCTCTCTCGTACCGGAATATGTGGTTTCTTGATTGACCACTGATTCTTTGAGTTATTGCAGAGGTCTTAGTCAAGCTTTTGTATGCTGGTTGTATCCTGGTATCTGTTGGGTTTGGCAAGATTGAAGCCAATTGGTTCTTAGAATTGTAGTTAAGTCAAGAGAGACAGATAGAGTTGATTCTTGTTTTGGACAAAGATAAGGTGAGTCCTGGATCAGCCAATGAGCGAGCATATTTTTTGGACACAAGTGAAACTTCCACTCTTATTACCCGGGCTACATGTTCCCGCCACACTACACCTGTAGTGTTGGGATCCGGTTTTAATTTTTTGCAGGGTTTGGGCTCGTCATATTTCCTACGGAAGATGACCTTGGTTTTTTTGTTCCATTGTTTGTGTACCCTTCAAGCCACTTAACTTATTAATCTAATACTTTAAGTTCACTAAAAGACATGAACACCGGATCTCTCTTTCCTTGGGGGTCATAGATTCCCCGAGCTGTAAGACGTGTGTTGTCTAGAATTCCTTGTAGTTCTACAGTTCTCGAATTTGTTTTGTTCGTACTGCGGGTGAGGTAGCTAACGAAGAGTAACATTTAGGGCCTCTTCTGGAATATGTTTCAGTCTGAACTTGTTATGGCTGCTATTGAAATCTGAGCCCCGGCTACATTGCTCGCTGATTCTTGTTTTTGTTGGGCATTCCTACCATGTATACCATAAAAGTATATATATTTTTTCCAAACAACAGCTTGGGACTTGCTAAGCTTGATATCCTAGTTGGCAAGGCTTTCCTGCCTCTATCTTTTGAGTCATATGCCTCTCCTCTCTCTTTCTTTAGAGCCAGAGAACAAAATTTGTCTGAAAACCAACTAACTCTATGCGAAAGCCGTTTCTCAACCACACAGGCCCTATTTTGCTCCTTTCTTTGTCAAACAAGTCAAGTTGATGCTGAGCCAACACAAGAAACCTGATGTTAGGCTATTGCCTTGTTCTGTTCAAGGTAGAGAAAGGGGAAAAAGTGCAAGTTGTTACGATACCAATTCTCCCAGAAGCTTAAGCTGTTAGGAATTGGGACCAATAATGTTTATCAAGCTATCTAACTCCTTCCCTAACATGCAACCCTATCTTGCCCGTGGAGATGCAAACATTCCTGCATGTTGGGAAAGAATGCAAAGGGGATAAACATAAAGAAAATGGAGGATAAATTCAAATAGAGTGAGTTGAAGCCAAGACCTCCGAGAAACCAGAGTCTGACACCATGTTAAGCTACCAATTGTCCCAAAAGCTTTACCTGTCAAGAAGGCCCAACATTGTTTATCAAGCTATCTAATACCAACACACGACTGTTTCCTAGTGTTAATATCAAGTGTTCTACAACCATTATTGGCTGTGGTGGCTTGTAACAGTCATTACCCAGGTAATTTCACGATGTCCATAGTAATGACTGTCTCGGATGTCAACCCCCACCTACTCACAAAAAAGAATCTGTTAAATGCGTGAAAGGTCTTTAAACCAGACTTGTGGCTTAAGCATTTTTCTGTGTATTGGGTGAGAAATATGTATGCTATTTAATGACATCAAACCCATCCAGAATCCCTTGAACTCAAATCTCTTTCTAGTCATTCCACTGCTGGTTTAGCTTCATACGGTGACAACCATATGTCTTACACCTTTCTTGAACTTGGCAGCCTTCAAGGAGATTTTACTCCTCATCACTTGGTGTCACATCATGAATTGGCCATGGATAAAAATGGTCGGTTCATACAACAATTTTGCTTTATGAGTAGCACAAAACACGAATTGTGATACACAACACATCGAATTCTCTATATGCTGCGTACAATAAGTGATTATCTAGTTTGTTGCCTTCATTGTAGTGTCAATACTATATTTGGAATTCAGATAGGATCAATATATCGTATTCGGAATTACATATGAACAGATGTTTGGATGCTAATCCTGTCATAGTTTTTGCCATCACAATTTGGCTTTACTCTAGGTTGATAAACTTATCAAATAGTCTGGTTGTGAGCTTTCCATGGTTGAAGATAGCTGACCCACTTTGTACAAGGTGTACTGGTGTCCCGAATTTCTTTAATGCTTAACTTGTCTTTTCTGGGAGCTGTATTTAAAGTTACAGATCACGGGTTTCTCAACTTATCTGTTCTGGTAGCTGTAATCTGTTTCTGTTTTTGCTAGAAATGCTAGTACAATGTTTTCCCCCAGTTCTGCAATGTGAGCTAATAACCTTTGCCGTACAAAAAGAAAAGAAAAGAAAAGAAAAGAAAAGAAAGAAGTGAGCCAATAATTTTTTCCATGTATATTGTACGTTCAACTACATCTGTTTCTGCATGAAGGCATGGCACTGTAGTTTGGTTATTTGTTGATATTTTACTGGTTCTAATCTTTTTGCAGCCTAATTGCTACTCAAGAGTCATAAGTGTGAATGGTGACGAGCACATAATAATATTTGCCAAAAGAGATATTAAACAATGGGAAGAACTAACATATGATTACAGGTATTTCCTAGCCTTCGTATTTTCATTCTCATCTGCTGTGCATGAGGCCTGATCCTTGTGTTGGGAAGTTCTTCTTTCATCTATACCACTTGAATCAAATCATATTCCATAAGATCCAATATCTATTATATGTTCTTGTTTTATACTGCAGATTTTTTTCGATTGATGAGCAACTTGCTTGTTATTGTGGCTTTCCGAGATGCCGCGGTGTAGTTAATGACATTGATGCAGAGGAACAACTGGCAAAGCTATATGTATCACGCAGCGAATTGAGAGATTGGAGAGGCGAATGAAAGAGGTGGGCATGTTTATAGTTCTTTTGGTCGTTCAATATTTTATTATTGTCATATGTTCTAGTTCTTTCGTTTCCATGTGTTTAGTGTTCTATATCTTGACACACTGACAATTAGTTTTATCTTTTCCATGTTTGTAGTGTTCTATATCTTGACAAACAGACAAATGTCATGAATAGATCAAAATATAGTTTCTTTGCCTGTGGTAATGCAAATTTGGGCTGCAGTGGTGGCTCAGATTTTGGCTTGTTTTGGGGTTGCTTAGTCTGGACTCTGAAGGGATTTCAACACCTCTGTGGAAAAGTTGTAGTCCATGTTTATTTGGCTTGGAATATCTCTTCATTTTTATTTTGGGGAAAGAGATGAGGCTAAAAGGCACGAACACTTCTAGGAAGGTGTCTCAGTGTTGGATGTGTTTGACACTTTTTGTCATGTATTGGATACAAGTCCAGATATGTCCTATCGGTTTTCTAGTTGTTTTAGAGCCACATACATTTCAGATGCTTGGAGGTAAACCTTTGCATGTTCGATTGTCGTAACTAGGGTTTTATTGGCAGAATTAGAAAAACTGGTTTATAGCTTGTTATCCGTGCTTATGAGTGGCGAAAGAGTTAGATGATAAAGACATAGAGTTCCTACAAGAATTTCGAAGCCTTCTATCTTTAAACAACATGACTGAATTACAAGTTTTTTGAGCTTTTATCATACAGGATTGGATTTCTCCGTTAATTGAGTTTGTTCTTTTAGCATATGCTTTTCCATTAATTTGAGAAATAACAATACTATATGGAAGGCCATGTTCTACAGATCTAGTTAGTGTCTAATTAATTGATTTGATCTCCTTACGTTGTCTCTATTAAACTATTCATCTTCTTTAGGGGGTAAAATATCTTGGTTTCCTCTTTCTTTTGGGGGTATAATCTGTAGTTTGCAGTGTTGCTGTTTGTAGTTTTCATGAGGTGATGTGTTTTTAGTCTGTTTATGTGTTTTTTCTTACACTTTTTTTTGTCCCTCGCTTCATGTGTTTTACCCCTCATAAGAAAGAAAAAACACGTTTTACTGTCGAAATATTGTTTGAACAATAGGTTCCAATGTTATAAGCTTAGTACACTGATCTCAGTAATGTTCCAACCGGTCATCCAATTATGCTGAGCTCGTTTAACGAAAGCAAAAAATTAGTGAAACTGTAAGGGTGAAGTAAGAAGTTAGTTGTATCGTCTTCCCAACTTAGACATGCATTGCGATTTGTTTTGCAATTTCATATGCATATTTATTCCCATCTCATATAAGCAGAAATTTCTTTTCCTAGTTGTCGTGTCATGTGTGATACGGGGAAGTAACAACAGGGAAGTAAAACAAGAAGAAGAGGAACAAAAATCGACCCAACCACTTCCCCCCCCACTCCCCAATCGACCCCTCCATTTCTCTTAGTGTGTAAAAAAAGGTACCGACTTCGGTAACAAGTCTTTCTCATTCTCTTCGAAGCCTCTGCTAAATAAATTGGTTTCTCATGTTTTGACCTGTATTTCCGTCTCTCTTCACCTGGTTACCCATAACGACATCAGATATATGCATGGTCGCTCCTCTGTCTGCCTCCTGAAATGCTCCATAAAAGTAAAGTAAGCACTTGACCAGTTTGGCTTGACTACTTCTAATTCTTCTTTACTCTTAGACGACATAACTGATTTAGCAATTACTGACCTCAACCAAATTCCCGACCCTAAAAACCTTGCAATAGGTGGCCATCTTCGTTTTTATTGTTCAGTTGTAGTTTTTTATGGAGAAGTTAACAGCTGGTTTCTTGGTGGATTGCAATACTGAAGTATGATTAATGCCAAGATAATCCTACTGATCCTGTTTCGTAATAGGTTTAAAGTGGATAATATTTTAAGAGGAAGTAGATGACTCTGTAAAGAGAAAACACAAAGTGTTAGCCTAATTGAAGATAAGTGTTCCCTCAGAGATGACTCATCTGCTTCGAGGTACTCATCTGTTCCACATGTTGGGTTTGCATCTGTGCTGTCTTTGTGACCGTTGTCATCTTCTTCATCAATTTATGGCTATAACGCTGTCCCCATCACTTTGTAGTAGTATTGTCTTCTAAATCAAGTTGTGCAATCTCTCTCTCTCTCTGCCAGTTCCATTTTCTTATTTTGCTTCGACTTATCCTAAGAATTTCATGACTGCTTCATCTTCATCAGTATACAGTTTATAATTAGATCAGTCTTTGTTCTTCCCGTGCTGATGGATTTTTGGCAATTCCTTGTGCAGAACTTTCTCATCTTTGGTGTATCCCCATGTGAGATTCTTCCATTTTCCGGAGACAGGCTGCGTCCCTCAAATAATCACTACGCCACTGCCGGCCTTATTGTTTTGGCATGCGGTTAGCTTACCCAAAAAGGAAATAGGAAAAGGGAAGGAAGGGTACATATGACCGATTAAAGCAAAGGCTGGTAGATATGGCTATTGAGCTTCTAGTAATCTCTTCTCAGGATTTCTTCTTTGGGAACCTGACTAAGTGATTAAGCTTCTTTATTTTAGCTGTGATGCTTGGTGTAATTATATCAACCTAGAAAAGGTGTCATATGATCTTGATTTTGCTGTTCGGTACTGCTACATGTTCCTGTGCCTAACTGTGCAGCGAGCAACTAATTAGCAAATGATCATTTGGTGCATAAATATAATTTTGGTCTGCAGAAATGACATACAAGTATATAAACCTGCATTTGTCCTATTGGTATTACCTTTCTTACTGGATTTACAATGTTGGAATGGTGCTTCGAGTCTTCTTCTGCTCCCCCTCTCGCTCTGTTTTAATCCTTCTCTTTTTTTTGGTAATTCGAATATAGTTTAGAGCACACAAATATGATGCTAGCATCCTTATGATGCTCGACAAATGATCTAGCAGCAGTCCTAAGGCTCAAAATCTTCCGCCAAGTCAAAGAACAGGTAGCAAGAGTTTTCAAGGTCCAGAAACACTTGTTCTTGTAAGATACTTTTTTTTTTTGAACAGCAAAAAATCTTGTAAGATACTTATAGCACCATTTCACTCGCAAAGAATTGTGCTTTGAACAAATATGCTACAGAATGGAGGCAATTTAACTGTTTAGTTGTCCTGGGTCACCCCTTGAATTATCCTTGGAATAATTTAACTGTTTTCAAAGTAAAATGTTCTCTCAATCCTAACGACTCGGTTTTTAAAAAGCTGCGGATGCAAGGATACGGTTTAGAAATGACTTGTTTTTTTAATGGTCTGCGAAGTTAGAAAAGGCGGTTTGGTAATTTAGTGTTACGAGTGAAGAAGATGTTTGGCACCCCAAATCGCCCTTTCGGTACTTGACTTCCTGATTAACACTTTCCAAGTTCGGTGTGAGTTGACCTACCTACATATCTCATTTATCAATGAAAAGTCCGGTCGTTGATGTCGATTGTTGCAGGTGGGGCAATATCTGGTGTCAACAGTTTTCATGATATCAATATTCATGGCACTTTTAGTAGGGGAGCTGATCCTATTATCATTCCTAACAAGCTCCTGCATACGGAGGATCTTATCTAAAATGGATCTGCCAGGAACAAATGCAGCTTGGCCGGAATTAACTAAGAGGTGAACCACAGTTTTGAGCCTTGTAGGGAGAACTTTAGATACGGTCTTGTATATTACATTGCAGCAGGAAATTGGTCTATAGTCAGTCATGTTAATAGTGCTAGGAACTTTAGGAACCAAGGAAATAGAAGTAACCATTAATTTAAGGGAGATTCGTAAATTACTATGTAAGTAGAACATTCTTGTTCCTGGAGTTGCATTAGGAAGACGGAGATTCATATACCTCAATCTCCTATCTCTTAACTCCATAGGGCAACCTTGATGTAGAACATGTGGAGGCCCAATTTCATGATCAATTGGACCGGTCGAAGCCTCGGAAGTCCAAACGATGCTTAATTGCAAATTACCCAATTAGGCAAATTTCGGATGAGGTCGGATTGGGCCCAAACTTGGTGGGCTGACTTATTTTCGCGTTGCGATCATGGCTCACCACCTTAAGTTTGTGAGCCCCGGTGTTTTGGGCCTAATTCCTTCGTTTAGGCCTTTAATTTACATTTTTTGTCATTTTAAGAAATATTTAAATCATTAGTAACTCTTAGACCGTAATTCCTTTTTAGTTGGTTTTTTTTTGGTAAAGTCTTGTTTTTCTTTCCCGTTTTCAATTTTAGTAAAAAGCCCTAAATTTTGAGACTTTTTATTTTCCAACTTTATTTTTAAGGTTTTGGGCCTATATAAGGGTTTGTAACCTAATGTTTATGCAGCCTTTATCAATATTATTTAGATTTTGTCTCTTTCTCTCTTTCTCTCGTGGACTTGAGTTTATCATTTGTTCGATTAGTACGCAACTAATCTCTTTGTTAATTCCACTACATTAAGTAGTATCAGAGTAAGGCTTTGCCTAGTTCGATGGCACCAAACACAGTTGAAGACACCCCCATTGATGTTGATCATGGGCTTGCTGACCTAAGGGTGATGGTGGAGAATCAACAAACCCAATTACAGGATACTCGTACTGAGTTAGCCGAGATCTGTCACGATACTCGAGCATAGTTAATCGAGATTCGTGAGTTGCTGCAAGGGTTGACTTTGCAAAACAACCAAGGGCCATAAAAGGGTTGTGGAGAGCGCGCGCTGGGATTTGCCCATCGCCAACCTCTTAACCAGAATCAAGAGTGCGCTGGAGGATTTGCCCGAGGCCCACCCGGTGAACTTGAAGTTGAAGAACAGGGAGGACGTCGTCCAACATGGTAGCAACAGTGGTTCGATGATTACAAAGTGAAGGTGGATCTTCCCACATTCAACCGTAATCTGCATATTGAGGACTTTCTTGACCGGCTTTCTGAAGCTGAGAGATTTCTTAATATGATGGTGGTTCCTGAGCATAAACAAGTAAAGTTGGTTGCTTATAAGTTAAAAGAGTGACGCTTTAGTCTGGTGGGATCAGTGGTAAATGAAACGACACTGGCAAGGAAATGAATCTGTGAGGACTTGAGGGAGAGGTTCCTGCCGTATGACTATGAAGTATGATCAACATCTGTTCCGGTTGTACCAAAATTGTTCACAGCGTTCTAAGTCCGTGTTTGAGTACACGGCTGAATTTAGTCGACTTTCATAGCGTAATAATCTGAGTGAGACTGAAGGTCAGCGCGTAGCCAGGTATATAAACGGATTGAAGCCTTGAATCCAAGAGAGAATAGGATTGCAGGTTGTATGGGATGTTGATGAAGCCCATAACATGGCATTGAAGGCCAAACATATGGAGCGCAAGCCAGCCCATTCTGGGTTCCGCATGAATTCTATGGAGTCGTCTGTCCCTGCCTTTGACAAAGGGAAGTCGACTCAACCTGCTGCCCCTGTGTTTCAACCAAAGAGAGCTGCTGGTGGCGGAGCGAAATTTGGTGGAGCTAACCAAGCAGGTAGCTCTAATAACAGAAATGTGACCTAGGATCCGAACCTTTATGCTAAATTGAGGGGTGATAAGTGCTTTCAATGTAACAAACCTGGTCACTTTTCTAATCCATGCCTTGATCGGAAGCTGGGTTTCGTAGAAGAAGGGGTTTCTGTAGATTGTTCTGACGAGGAACCGGATGACGAGGATGTGGATTATGCTGAAAAAGATAGGGAGCGGGTCAATTGTGTGGTTCAACGGGTGTTGTTCGCGTCAAAATTGGAGGATCCCAACCAACGTCACAACATATTTCGGTTGCGCTGTTTAGTGAACCAGAAAGTTTGCGATTTAATTGTGGACAGTGGGAGTTGCGAGAATTTTGTGGCAAAGAGACTAGTAGAGTATCTGCAGTTGCCAATGGAACCCTATCCCACGCCTTGCAGCATTGGATGGATCAAGAAGGGTCCCACAGTGAAGTTAACTCAAATCTGTAAACTCTCTCTTTCAATTGGGGAATTTTATAGAGCTGATGTTACTTGTGATGTTATTGAGATGGATGCTAGTCATGTACTGTTAGGTAGGCCCTGACAGTTTGATGTTGACGTTGTTTACAAGGGCTGTGACAACACTTATTGTTTTAATTGGGAGTCCCATAAGGTTGTTATGGTACCTACCAGTCATAAGGTGTTTGTCAAGCCTTCTAAAGTAGAGGGGTCTTTGATTTTTACCATTGCTAGTTCCGAAGCTGAGTTTGTTGCAGATTTGAAAGAGTCTGAACAGGTTTATGCAATGCAATGATGGTAAAGTCATTGGTTGTGAATGGAAAGAATGAGGCAGTGATTTTAGTGCCTAAACAGATACAGCTGTTACTGGAGGAGTTTGAGGAACTGGTTGCTGATGATGTGCCTAATGAGCTCCCTCCTATGAGGAATATTCAGCATCAGATTGACTTGGTGCCTGGGGCAGTTCTCCCCAATTTACCGCATTATCATGAGTCCTAAAGAGAATGAGATCTTGAGAGAGAAGGTTGAAGAGCTGTTGCAGAAAGGGCATATCTGGGAGAGTTTGAGTCCTTGTGGAGTTCTAGCTTTGTTGACGCCAAAGAAGGATGGTAGCAGGCATATGTGTGTTGATAATCATGCCATCAACAAGATTACCATCAAGTATAGGTTTCCTATTCCACGTTGGATGATATGCTGGATATGTTGTATGGGTTGAAGTGGTTTTTGAAGATCGATCTGCGAAGCGGGTACCATCAGATTCGTATCTGACTGGGCTATGAGTGGAAGACATCGTTCAAAACCAAGGATGGCCTTTACGAGTAACTGGTTATGCCATTAGGCCTTTCTAATGCGCTAAGTACTTTTATGTGGGTGATGAATCAGGTTTTGCGGCCTTTCACTGGAAAGTTTGTCTTCGTTTATTTCGACGACATATGATCTATAGCAAGTCCGAGGAGGAGCACGTGCGCCA
The DNA here is from genome assembly GCA_019656835.1 of Rhododendron ovatum. Classification (NCBI taxonomy): domain Eukaryota; kingdom Viridiplantae; phylum Streptophyta; class Magnoliopsida; order Ericales; family Ericaceae; genus Rhododendron; species Rhododendron ovatum. The sequence goes on from CM033799.1 coordinate 32,872,181, forward strand.
AGTGTTGATGGTATTGCAAGAGAATAAGCTGTACATTCAACTCAAGAAGTGTAGTTTCTTGACTAGCATCTTATTGTTCTTGGGCTATGTGGTTAGTTCTGAGGGAATTCATGTGGATGAAGATAAGGTTCGAGCCATCCGTGACTGGTCGACGCCCAAGACTGTTACTAAGGTTCGAAGCTTCCATGGGTTGGCCACTTTCTATCGGTGTTTTATTCTGAATTTCAGTTCTATTGTGGCTCTGATCATTGAGTGTTTGAAGAAAAAGGAAGTTTTTGTGGGGAGATGAAGCGGAGAAGAGCTTCATGGTGATTAAGGAGAAGCTATGCACCACGCCGGTTTTAGCACTACGATTTTCGAAGTTGAGTGTGATGCTAGCGGGATTGGTTTTGGGGTGGTTCTGTCCCAAGAAAAGAGATCGGTGGCCTTCTTTAGCGAGAAGTTAAGCGAAGTAAGGCAGAAGTGGAGCACATATGATCAGGAATTCTATGCTGTGGTGCGCGTTCTCAAACATTGGGAGCATTATTTGATTCAAAGAAAGTTTGTTTTGTATACTGATCATTAGGCGCGCTGAAGTTTATTAACAGTTTGAAGAAGATGGATAGTATGCACGTGCGCTGGGCTACATTCCTGTAGAAGTTTCTGTTTTCTATTCGGCATAAATCTGGGGTGACAAATCGTGTGGCTGATGCTTTGAGTCTTAGAGCTGATTTGTTGGTGATTGGGCCATGAAATTATGGGTTATGAGTTTCTTAAAGAGTTGTACCCGGAGGATGATGATTTTTAGGAGAGTTGGGAGGTATGTGTGAAACACCGTCCTGTTAGTGATTTCCATATTACTGATGGGTAATTATTTCGAGGCAATCACTTGTGAATTCCAAAGTCTTCCTTAAGGGAAAGCTTAATCTGAGACTTACATGGTGGAGGATTAAGTGGTCACTTATGGAGGGATAAAACTGTGGCCAGTTTGGAGGAAAGGTATTTTTGGCCTCAGTTGAAGTGAGATGCGGGGAGGTGCTATATTTGTCAGACATCCAAAGGTAAGTCTCAATATACTGGTCTTTACACGCCTCTGCTTGTTCCTAATAATATATGGGAGGATTTGTTAATGGATTTTGTGTTGGGACTGCCTCATACTCAACGAGGAGTAGATTCTGTGTTTGTAGTAGTAGACAGGTTTTCCAAGATGGTGCATTTCATTGCTTGTCGAAAGACATCCGATGCATCGCATGAGGCTCGTTTGTTTTTTATAGAGGTGGTACGCTTGCATGGGGTGCCATAGTCCATCACTTCTGATCGTGATGTGAAGTTTCTTAGCCACTTTTGGGTGACTTTGTGGAAGATGTTTGGTACGTCGCTGCAATGGACTTCTACAACTCATCCTCAAACTGACAATCAAACAAAGGTGACTAACCGGAGTTTGGGCAATTTGATTTGCAGTACAGTGGGACTATGCATTGCCGCAGGCTGAGTTTGCTTTCAACAGTGCAGTTCATAGTGCCACGGGAAAATCACTTTTTCCTTTGGTATGTGACACCTCCAAGACGTGTTGGATCTGGTTCAGTTTTCATGAGGTTCCGGGGTTAGTATTGCAGCTGAGACAATGGCTGAGCAGGCACAAGAGGTGCATGAAGAGGTGAAACAAAGGCTGGTTGAAGCCAATGCACGGTACAAGGCAGTAGCTGACAAGCGCAAAAGTGGGAAACTGTTCAAAGAGGGTGATTCTGTCATGGTGTTTCTGCGCAAGGAGAGGTTTCCAGTGGGCACTTATAACAAGCTGAAATCGAGGAAGTATGGTTCGTACAAGGTTCTAAAGAAGGTTGGTGACAATGCATGTATGATTGACCTTCTTGATTCCATGAAGATTTCCACGGTTTTCAACATTGTTGATTTATCTGAGTATCTTACTGAGGAGCCGCTTTATCTAGATTTGAACTCGAGGTTGAGTTCTTTCAAAATAGAGGGGACTGATGTAAAACATGTGGAGGTCCAATTTCATGATCAATTGGACCGGTCGAAGCCTTGGAAACCCAAACGATGCTTAATTGGAAATTACCCAATTAGGCAAATTTCGGACGAGCTCGGATCGAGCCCAAACTTGGTGGGCTGACTTATTTTCGTGTTGCGGTCAAGGCTCACCATCTTAAGTTTGTGAGCCCCAGTGTTTTTTGGCCTAATTCCTTCGTTTAGGCCTTCAATTTACGTTTTTTGTCGTTTTAGGAAGTATTTAAATCATTAGTAACTTTTAGACCGTAATTCCTTTTTAGTTGGTTCTTTTTGGAAAAGTCCTGTTTTTCTTTCTCGTTTCAATTTTAGGGTTTCTAGGGTTTTGGGCCTATATAAGGGTTTGTAACCTAATTTTTATGCAGCTTTTATCAATATTATTCAGATGTTGTCTCTTTCTCTCGTAGACTCGAGTTTATCATTCGTTTGATTAGTACGCAACTAATCTCTTTGTTAATTCCGCTGCGTCAAACCTTCTTTACCATTGCAAAAAGGCAAAATTGGGCACATGCTCCCGATTTCTTGTAGACTGGCAACAATGTCCAAAATGCTTAATCAAAGATTAACTTCTTTACGAGGTTATGCACCTTCTAGTCGAAATAGAAATATGTTGATAAAGTGCCCATGCTCCAAAAATCTGATAATATTGAATTCAAATGGTTATTTGGCATTGTCAAACACGGTTATTTTCGAGTATTCGCAAGGTTTGATAGTTGCATCAAAGTTGAATAGGTTTTTGGTAGGTGGAGTATTGTACTTCAAATCTATGATCCACTATTTTTTTCCCCATACTAAAAGACAGTGTTGTGTTTTTGTTTACACCCAAATTTGGCCAAATTTTAAAAAGGGGATTTATTGATGGATTAAAGGCGGAAAATGTTATTTTTGGGCCTTAATTGAATTTATATTGGTCCACATATGGGAATCCACAATAAAAAAAGATGGCCTTCAATTGATTACCTCCTTTGGGAGGGCATTTAGGCCATGTTCTAGAAAGTTTTTACTCAGGTCTGTCATCTTTTTGATAAGCCCATGGAAAGGAAGGAAAAGTGATTTGTGGGCCCCATAAGTCCTTTTTGTATAAAATCTTTATATAAAATTCCTTAATGCCATTAAATGGCCCACAAATGAGGACTCCAAGACAACAAAAATGGCTGTTAGCCCCGGTAAACATTTCGGCCATAAGACTTGGTGGGCGCGTGAGGAGAAAAGGAAAAAGAGATCCCCTTTTTGGCAAGTTCCCAAGTAGAAAAAGAGGCCTTTAGCCCTGCAGCCATTATTCTTGAGTATGGAGCAAGACATGGGACACTTGGCAAGCAGCTCAAGTTTGGAGCCTCTACCTATAAATACCAGGCATGAAGACTTAGTAAATGGTCCAACACCAACCAAGCCCAGCGCTTACTCAAATTATATCAATTATCTTTACTTGTATCGATCAACTTCGTTAAACCGTTAATGGAGCTCGATTAGTTTCATTTAGTCCTATTTTCTTTTCACTTTCTACAACGGTTGGAAAATTTTAAGTCCTTTTATTAAGGTAAATCACGAACCATTTTACGGCCTTACCTCTTGGGTTGTACGCAATCATTTCAATAGAAGTTAGATTTGAGGCACTCAGCCTTTAACATGAATTTGGACTGCAATCTAGTCTTGGCACGCCCGCAACAAGAAGAAAAACCGCTCATGCCTTCGCGATTTATTAATTTTCACTTTCGAGGAAAACAATTTTGACTAGGAAAGGACTTTGATTTAAGTTAACTAAGGTGGGGTAAATGCATTTGTTTAGTTTTTGGTAATAGATAGGCAATGTTCTAAAAGTCCCTAGACGCTAGTAGTGCCGGGTAGTCGGCCACCTTCAAGCGATTAATCGTTAGTCGGACCCATTCGGATTGGCCCCGCCACCGTTAATTCCTTGTTTTAGAACAATGGAAGAGGTGTTTGTTAAGAGTCTTATGATATAACTGTTAGTGAGTGAGGGTATTTGAGTTCTTTTGTATCTTACTCACACTATATGTAAATCAATGATACGTGTGTTAGGCTTAGTTAACACCCTAATTATCCTTTCTCATATGACTTGGTATAAGAGTTAGGCTTTTAGCGGCTTTTGGACAATACTCTTGGTTGATTGCCTTTTTTGTGCTTTAACCGCACCTTGTTTTGTTGTGGTCGCTATGTTAAGGACTCCTTGTTTACCTCTCTGTGTGTGGGTCAAGGGTCACACATGTTGGATCATTTAACATGGGATCTAAGCTGGTTCCACCCTAACCCTAGCTGCCATTACTTTTGAGAACTTCCGGCGACCACCATCCGCCGTCTGACCTAGCCTGACAACGTAATGCTCTTTCTCCTCTCAAAAACTTATCTCCAAAATTTGACTGCTTCGTCATTCGAGTTTTTTTGACTTTTGTGATTCTTTACCAAATATTTTTATTTAATTTTTACTTTTTGGATGTATATATCGTACCTCTATTTAAAAAGTAATATATATAGGTTGTTAAAATGTTAAATTTTTTTCTAAAGATGAAATAATACAACTTTTTTTATTGCGAAAACTTATATAAAAACTAACAACCAAACAAGGTGAACGATACCCATCCACTAACGAAATCCCAGGACATGATTCGAACTTCTTTCTTTGCGAATAGACCTTTTCTCTTGGCAATTTCGATCCAACACTTGTTGTAACGTGTTGGGTGGTGTTTGAGTTGGATCTCCTCTCTTGGATCTCTTGAGCTGGATTTACTGTGCTCCTTCCTTCCTTCTAAGCTAGCTTTGCAAAAACGGGGAACCACATTAGTGCCTAGTCGGCCGTAAGTTTCAGCTGAAGGAAGGGAAGTACAGAGCTAGAGTAAGGACGGTGTACCTTTCTAGGGTTTGGTACTGTACCTTATATATGGAGTTACTTGCCTTGACCTCCAAGATTGCTCGTGCCAAGCTTGTGCCTCCCATGAAATCACAAATAACCCCTTCTTGGTTTGATGTCATGCATGACGATTGCCGAGTACCACACTATCACGTGGCATGTGACCTAACCACGCAGCCAAAGCAAGAGCAATACCACCTGGCCGGACCAAACAACTTGGCGATAATGTGTCTCCGACAATTCGGCGAGGCCTGCAAAGCTCCCAACCGAACAACTTGGCCTGGCCTGCAAAACTCCGAGCTGGGCGACCCATTATCCATCTCACTACAATAGCCCTCATCATGTTAGCCTATTGCAGGTCGGCATTGTAGGTAAGAGGACGGCCAACGCGAGCTAACTTAGAGTTTCGATGGGGGTGCCCTTTTGCTGTCTCATCGGGACATGTGGCACCTTCAAATTGGATAGGTTTTGAACAGCCACTGCGGCTCTTCAATTCCCGTGCAAGGAAACTATTCACATCTCAACTACCCTCGTTCCGTATTGATGCAAAGGTAGAGAGACAGTAATCCATTGGAACACTGATTCTCTTTCTCTCCAAGGAAATTTCCTGCAAACTTGCACCCCTAGCAATCCTTTGTCCCAAGCGACGATCGAGCCCCGTTAAAGCATTAAATTCTATTTGTCCTTAATCATTCATGTGAGTAGGCTTGTGATTTTCCCCCCTTTTAAAGTTATTTGCAAGTTTTCAAAGTTTCCAAAAACTTTGCATGAATGAGCATGAGTGGAGATCCTGCTTAAAGGCCATGGGGGTCCCAAAAGAGTCCCCTTAGTGGAGGGAGATACCGAGCGTCACCAAAGGCGCCTCCCCTTCAGCCTTCACTCCTGCTCCAGTCGGGCAGATGTCCGAACAGTTCTCTTCTAAGTACCAAGACCAAGACCAACCATGTAGTCTTTCCTTCTCTCTTCTCTTGAAAACTTGAACTCTTTTAACTCATGTTGAATGGTCGGCATCCAAACATTGAGAATTGTGATGTACCGAGATTGTAACTAATACATTTATGTACTTCGTTTTTTGGTTGTGATTGGCACCGAATAGTAGGCTTGAGCTGGGTCATGGGATGTAATAGCTAGTAATTCCTTTACTTTTTGCACACTCTATGAAGCATGCACAGGTACCAAATGTTATCTTTGAACATTTGATGGTATAGAAACCTTCGAAATATTGACCATTTGATGGTATAGAAACTGTTAAGAGTGTCAAGCCCTTGATTTTCAACATAAATATAAATGATTTCCATAATAAAATCCTCACAATAATCCGTACGATATTCCCAAAAAGAGATTGTCGGTTCCATGTCGGTCAACATTCCATAGTTTCAAATCCAGATTCCTCAGAGTATTACATGAATGGCACACCGGCCCAAAATAATATAAGTGAGGTTTAGAAGGAAGAGTTAAGAGTTTACATTATCCATAGTTAAAATGAATAGAATTTAAAGTTACATTACATCTTCAAAATAAGATTAATAAAGATGTTAGGCAACTCCTCTGTCAGCTTTCAAAAAGGTTGATGGCCGCATGCATGCACGACACTCCATGTCACTCTCCTTGGTTAGTTCCTGAAAATAATGAAGGGTTGAGCTACACTTGCCCAGTGAAAAAGTCTACGCAAACTCTATATGCAAATGAGCATGATAGGTGAGCGTATTGACGCAAAGATTATAATAGGGTTAGGCGAGACTATCATGATCAACCAATTCAATTATCTTAGCCCCTCTTTATAGTCATACTGTTAAACCATTTCCACATTGTCTGTGTCCTAACATCTCTTTATCTTTATGTGTCCGAGCCTAAGCCCCTGCCGGGCCAATTATGGGATATCCTGATATCCTCAACCAGGCACCTCACCCATTGGTAGGTAGGTCCTAAAAACATTTATGAGCAGTTGCTCTTGTCGGGCCAATTAAGGGATCCCGATACACCTGCCAAACACCCACCTGTCGATGGGTCCTAAGTGTTCGAAATCGTTATGTATCCAAGTGTACCGTTTGTACTTTAACCGTGCAATAATCTTTATGTGTCCGAGCCTAAGTTCCTGCTGGGCCAATTATGGGATATCCCGATATCCCCAACCAGGCACCTCACCCATTGGTAGGTAGGTCCTGAAAACATTTACGAGCAGTTGCTCTTGTCGGGCCAATTAAAGGATCCCGATACCCCTGCCAAACACCCACCCGTCGATGGGTCCTGAGTGTTCGCAATCGTTTATGTATCCAAGTGTACCGTTTGTACTTTAACCGTGCAATAAGTTCAAATCCTTTATCTTATAATTCAACATGCTCATTCAACTCCATCGGATACAATTCTACGCATTGAACAAGTGTTATTCTCCAAATACTTGATTGTATGCATAAATAAACCCATTAGAATGAAATTAAGCTCCAACAAGTGATTTTAAAGACTTAGGACAAATTGGCACTGGGACTAAAGTCCCACCAGTAGGAGATGGGGACCTACCGGTACAAACTAGAAGCAGAAGAGACCACATTTTGGTTCACTGGGTCCTGTCGGTAGGGAACAAATGGGTACCGGTAGAAAATGGGAAATTTCTGCGATCCTACCGGTAGGGATCAAGTCCTATTGGTACAAAATTGAAATAGACGGTGCACAAATTTTATGCAATAAAATTTTCAAACGACCTACCGGTAGGTGATAAGGTCCTACCGGTAGGTAACTGGGTTTTTAGACGATTTTTCATAGCTTGACAGATTTTGATCCAAACTCAACAACAACCAATACAAGCTCCAACAAAGCACAAAAACACTCAAATAACATAGAGAGCGGTAGAATTCCCTACCTCAAGTATGCAAGTCAAAACCGAAGAGATTGAGTGAGCCCTAGCTTCCGAAATCAAAACCGAGCAAAATACACCTAACCAAGCTCTATCCAACGTGGTACATCCTCCAATACGCGTGTAGATGATGAATTGAAAGTTGATTCGTATGGGTTCTGTGGTATTTCAGTGGAGTTTTGAGAGAGCAAGAGGGAGAGAGAGGTGCCGGAGAAGGAAAGAGAGTGAGAGAGGCGCGCGAGATAAGAGGGGGGGGGGGGGGGGGGGTGGGGTTGGGAAAATCTCTCACACTCCCCCTTATATACATACACATTTACACTAACACCCATATTTTCCAAATCCTTGCACGTTAACCTACAAACATATTTTCCACATTATACTATCATTTATCCTTCATAAAACATTAACATTATATAAAAGAAATTTACGTGTCTCTACATTCTACCCTCCTTAAAGAAATTTTGTCCTCGAAATTTGCCATACCAGTTTGAACTTTCATATGCACCACCTATGCATGCAACAATTATAACCATGGATGTTATGCAACAAGTTAAATATCAAGATACTTCAATCTCAAACACTCGCATTGATTCATTCCGGAAATAGGTGTGGATACTTCTCTCTAACCTCGTCCTCCCTTTCCCATGTCAACTCTTCGCTACCCTGATTCCTCCACAAGACTCGCACTAGCGGTATCGTTTTACCCTTCAACACTTGATCATGCGAATCTAGGATACGTATCGGTTCCTCCCCATAAGATGCATCGACCTTTAACTCGGGTTCCGGCCACTCTAGAACGTGCGACGGATCTGGTTCGTACTTTCTCAACATAGACATGTGGAACATGTCGTGTAACGTGACAGCTTCAGTGGTAAGGCCAAACGGTACGCAACCTCCCCAATCTTCTCAATGATGTCAAACGACCCGATATAACGCGGCGAAAGCTTTCCCTTTTTTCTAAAATGAGACAAACCCCTGCGCGATGATACTTCAACGAATACGTGGTCCCCGTCTTCAAATGATAACGGGCTACAACGACGATCGGCATAGTTCTTTTGTCTACTTTGCGCGGTTAACAATCCATGATGAATCACCTTGATTTGTTCGGTCGTTCTCTGTTGAGCCTCCAAAAGGCGTTGGCGATTTGCTTTCATGCTCTCAGAAGTCTCCTTGATCATATCTGGCCTACTAACGTAGCCTTGCCTAACTCGGTCCAACACAGGGGTGATCAACATGGTCTTCCATACAAGGCCTCATACGGTGCCATCTCGATGCTCGATTGATAACTGTTGTTGTATGCAAATTCGACTAACGGTAAGTGATCCTCCTAACTATCACAAAAATTTATGACGCAAGCTCAAAGCATGTCTTCCAAAATCTGAATTGTTCGCTCGGATTGCCTATCGGTTTGTGGATGATACGCGGTGCTAAACAAATGATTTGTGCCACGAGTGGCCTGCAAACTTTGCCAAAAACACGTGGTAAACCTTAGATCTCGATAGGATACGATTGAAACGAGAATCCCTTGAAGACGGATAATCTCTCGAATGTACAAACGACTACGTGTATCTACCGAATCGGTAACTTGGATAGGTAAGAAGTGAGCAGTTTTTGTCAAACGGTCCACTATTACCCACAAAGCATCGTGCCCCCCTAGGTGACTTCGGTAAACCCGTAACTAAATCTATGGTCACATTCTCCCACTTCCACTCGGCCACTGGCAATGGTTGTAACTTTCCCGCGGGTCGTTGATGTTCAGCTTTCACTTGTTGGCACGTAAGACACTTGGACACGAAAATCACAACGTCCGTCTTCATTCCGGACCACCAAAATTGTCTACGCAAGTTATGATACATTTTAGTCCCCCCAGATGAATGGCTAATGGAGAATGGTGAAACTCTTGCAAAATTTCTTCCCAACACGAAACGGATATGAATAACTTTCCTTGATAGCGCAAGCTTTGATCGGAGTTAGTCATCCACCCCTTTTGAGCTTTTTCACTAAGGCATTTAGCACAAAATTCCTCCACTTCTTCATCATGTTTTTGAGCCTCAATTACTCGAGTCGATAAAGTTGATTGAACGGTCAAGTTGCATAACGTAACCCCTTCCCGTACTTCCTCAAAGTGCAAAGCGCAGAAGCCCAAATCATTCATCATCTTCCACTTGTGGATAGCTAGACTCGCTAGGTGTGTCGATTTTCTACTCAATGCATTTGCCACGACGTTCGCTTTCCCCGGTTGATATTGTAATTTGAAATCGTAATTCTTCAAGTGTTCCATCCAACGACGTTGTCTTAGGTTAAGTTCTTTTTGAGAAAATAGGTATTTCAAACTTTTATGATCGAAAAAGACTTTAAATTTTTCACCGTACACATGGCGCCAACTTTTCAAAGCAAGAACGACGGCTGCAAATTCTAAATCATGTGTAGGGTAATTCTGCTCGTGAGTTTTCAACTATCGCAACCCATACGCTACTACTTGCCTCGCTTGCATCAACACGCACCCCAATCCTTCCTTAGACGCATCACAATACACGGAGTAACCAACTCCACGTTCCGGCACAATCAAAACTGGTGTGGCGGTCAATCGCCTTTTCAACTCCTCAAAAGCTGCCTCACACGAATCATTCCATACGAAATGAGTCCCCTTAAGTGTCAATCTAGTCATCGGTGCAGCTAGGCGAGAAAAATAAAATACAAAACGATGGTAGTACCCGGCCAAACCCAGGAAAATACGAATCTTGAACACGTTCTTTGGCCGCTGCCAATTCATAGCTGACTCTATCTTTCCCGGATCGACAGACACTCCACCTTTTGAAACCACTTGACACAAAAATTTGACTTCGGATAACCAAAACTCACATTTACTAAGTTTAGCGTACAAACGGGGCTCTTGTAAAAGTTCTAGAACAATCATGAGATGAATTTGGTGTTCTCCCTCCGTAGGCGAATAACTAAGAATGTCATCGACGTATACGACCGCAAAAACGATCAAGGTATGCACAAAAGATACGATTCATCAAGTTCATGAATGTAGCTGGAGCGTTCGTCAACCCAAAAGGCATGACGACGAATTCATAATGACCATAACGAGTACGAAAGGCCATTTTAGGAATGTCCTCTCTCCGAACCTTCAACTGATGATAACCAGACCTCAAATCAATTTTGGAAAAGCACGTAGCACCTCGAAGTTGATCAAACAAATCACAAATCATCAATTCTAGGCATGGAATACTTGTTCTTAATAGTTACATGATTTAGCTTACGATAATCGATACACAAACGAAGTAAACCATCCTTCTTTTGCGCGAAAAGAGCTTGTGCTCCCCACGGTGACGTACTCGGACGAATGAACCCTAAGGTCTCCAATTCCTGCAACTGAGTCTTTAACTCTCTCAATTCGGCAGGCGCAAAATGATACGGTGGTACGTAGATAGGAGCAGTACCATGAAGTAAATCGATCGTGAATTCAATCTCTCTCTTGGGAGGTAAACCAGGTAACTCTTCCGGGAACACATCCGAAAAGTCGCAAACCACTAAGGGTAATTCCCCACGCACGGAGGCATCCTCATCTAACGTCAAACTCGCCAACAAGGAATAAACCGACTCCCGCTCTCGTGACCCACATAAATACAGTTCCAACGGTTCTCGTCGCTCCTCAAAGAATTTGAAATAAGGACCATCGGGTAGACAAATACGAACTCGACGCTTGAAACAATCGATGGTAGCATGAAAAGTGGATAGCCAATCCATTCCCAAGATAAGATCAAACCCCGACATTTCCAAAACAATGAAGTCGAAAACAAAATGATGATCATGAATGACGAGCTCACAACCTAGACAAATGCTATCAAGAGGCGTTCTACTCTTTAAAGGTGTCTCAACAAACAATGGAGGACTAAGACTTTATGTTTCCAATTCCAAGGCACACACAAATGATACAGCAATGAATGAATGCGATGCTCCAGAATCAAAGAGGACTTTAGCGAAGGAGTTGAATAAAAGAAATGTACCCCTCACAACGGATGTCTCATGAGCCTGAGAAGTGGTAGAAGGGATAGCAGAAGTGATGTTGAAAACTTGCCCCTGGGTACCTTGGCCCTACACAAAACCTCCCCTCTGACCAGAACCCTGAGTAGGTGTGGAAGAACTCGCTACCTTATCAATTCTAGAACTCTGAACCGATGTAGTCTGACGGAAGTGAGGCTGCTGCTGCCTCTAAGTGCCCCTAAACTGCTGGCCAACACTATGCCTTGTTCCCGGCTGTTGCACAAAACCCGACTCACTGCGCACTCCCTTCCCTGAGGACAATTTCTAGCAAGATGATCTATCTTCCCACAAACATAACAAGCCTTCTGAAATGTGGACACTGAGTACGAATGTGTTCGGGTTGATTGCATTTGAAGCACAAAGCCGGAGGTCAAGACAAAGCTCCTTGGGTCCCAAAAGAAGTAGGCGGCGACCTAAGGTTCGATGAACTGCCCTGCGGTGTTTGAGATGGTTCTTTCGGCCTTTTCCTTCCTTGACTCTCAAAGCTTCCTGACGAAGAACTCACACTCACCGTTGGTTGTCTCGGCTCCCAAACTCCCCTATTCCTTTGCGCGTCCCTTGGTATCTCAATACTCCTCACGCACTCAACAACCTCAGTGTATTTCATCTTGCGTTATACCGTTACCAACCTCTTCACAGTGTTATGCAATCCCTTCTCAAAACGTCTACATTTCCTCTTCTCGGTCGCCACCAACTCTGGTGCAAAACAAGACAACGATTGAAACCTCTGAACGTACTCCGACACGGTCATACTCCCTTGCTCTAACTTCTCAAATTGTTCCCTCAATTGTTTGCGACTAGTCTTTGGAATATATTGTTCCTCAAAGAGCGTCTCAAACTCAGCCCACGTCAGATTTTCCACATCCGGTTCATTTGATTGAGCCGCGGCCCTTGCCGCTCTCCTCGCATCCTTCTCAGATTCTAGAACAGATTCCCACCACTCATTTGCCTCACCGGTAAGTTGGACAGCCACAATATTCACTCGCAAATCATCTTTGGTAATCTTGAGGGCTTTAAAGAGTTTGCAGATTTGCGCTAGCCAGTGATCAGCCACAAGGGGGTCACTACTCGTCCCATCGAACGTTGGTAGATTCCTATGGCTAAACTCTCGTATTGCAGTCAAGGCTTGGTTGTTTGCATTTTCTCTAGTAGCTAGGTTTAAAAAATTTGCCGTTGTGAGTGCCGCAATGATGTTCCTAGCGAATGGATTCTGAGCGTGAGGTGTTTCTGCACCCCGTTCGGCCCCTGACCCCGGATCCCCAGTCGGGTTCTCCCCATGCTAACTAACCTCATCCTCCAAAGGCATTCCACGGCCACGTCCTCCGTGATTCCCGGCCCCACCTCGTCTAACACGCAATCTCGGAGCCATCTTACAACAAGATATAAGAAAGGAAAACTATCAACCACAACATTATAACTATGAGGTCAAAGCCCCAACTTCCCAACACGGGTCAACAACTCTACTCCACTCTACATTATTGAAAATGCCATGTCACGTAGTCATATGAATGTTAGTCACACAAGTATGCACAAGTCATATAGAAAGTTTGTGATGTTTTAAACCCATGAGACTAAACGTCTCCCCACGGTCTCTAGGTGTTCTAAATCTATGCTCTAATACCAAGTTGTCAAGCCCTCGATTTTCAACATAAATATAAATGATTTCCATAATAAAATCCTCACATAATCCATACGATATTCCCAAAAAGAGATTGTCGGTTCCATGTCAGTCAACATTCCATAGTTTCAAATCCAGATATCTCAGAGTATTACATCAATGGTACACTGGCCCAAAATAATATAAGTGCGGTTTAGAAGGAAGAGTTAAGAGTTTACATTATCCATAGTCAAAATGAATAGAATTTAAAGTTACATTACATCTTCAAAATAAGATTAATAAAGTTGTTAGGCAACTCCTTTGTCAACTTTCAAAAAGGTTGATGGCCGCATGCACGCATGACACTCCATGTCACTATCCTTGGTTAGTACCTGAAAATAATGAAGGGTTGAGCTACACTAGCCCAGTAGAAAAGTCTACATAAACTCTATATGCAAATGAGCATGACAGGTGAGCGTGCAACTGAAGCGAAGATTATAACAGGGTTAGGCGAGACTATCATGATCAACCAATTCAATTATCTTAGCCCCTCCTTGTCGTCGTCATACTGTTAAACCATTTCCACGTTGTCTGTGTCCTAACATCTCTTTATCTTTATGTGTTTGAGCCTAAACTCCTGCTGGGCCAATTATGGGATCCCGATATCCCCTGCCAGGCTCCTCACCCATTGGTAGGTAAGTCCTGAAAACATTTACGAGTAGTTGCTCTTGCCGGGCCAATTAAAAGATCTCTATACCCCTGCCAAACACCCACCCGTCGATGGGTCCTGAGTGTTCCCAATCGTTTATGTATCCAAGTGTATAGTTCATACTTTAACCGTGCAATAAGTTCAAATCCTTTATCTCATAATTCAACATGCTCATTCAACTCCATCGGATACAATTCTACGCATTGAACAAGTGTTATTCTCCAAATACTTGATTATATGCATAAATAAACCCATAAGAATGAAATAAAGCTCCAACAAGTGATTTTAAAGACTTAGGACAAATTGGCACTGGGACTGAAGTCCTACCGGTACAAACTAGAAATAGAAAGGGACAACATTTTGGTTCACTGGGGTCCTATCAGTAAGGAACAAGTGGTACCGGTAGAAGATGGGAAATTTTTGCGATCCTACTGGTAGGGATCAAGGCCTACCGGTACAAAATGGAAACAAATGGCGCACAAATTTTATATGAGAAAATTTTCAAATGACCTACCGGTAGGAAATTGGTTTTCAGACGATTTTTCATAGCTTGACATATTTTTATCCAAACTTAACAACGACCAATACAAGCTTCAACAAAGCACAAAAACACTCAAATAACATATAGAGAGTGGTAGAATTCTCTACCTCAAGTATCCAAGTCGAAATAGAAGAGATTGAGTGTGCCTTAGCTTCTGAAATCAAAACTGAGCAAAATACACCTAACCAAGCTCTATCCAATGTGGTACAAGCTCCAATACGCATGTAGATGATGAATTGAAGGTTGATTCGTATGGGTTTCGAGGTATATGGATGGAGTTTTGAGAGAGAGCAAGACGGAGAGAGAGACGTCGGAGAGGGAGAGAGGAGTGAGAGATAGAGAGAGGGGTTTTTTTTGGGAAAAATCTCACACTCCCCCTTATATGCATACACGTATACACATTTACACAGACACCCATATTTTCCAAATCCTTGCACATTAACCCACAAACATATTTTCCACATTATACTATTATTTATCCTTCATAAAACATTAACATTATATAAATTTTTTTTACGGGTCTCAACATCGAGTATTGGGTCTTGTCTCACATTGGTTAACTTAGTTTTGTATTGAGTTCTCCCTTAATATAAATAAGATATCATTGTGTTAGGGTTAATTAACACCCTAAACACTTTTCTATTATCTCTAACATGGTATCAGAGCGTGATCCTAACCTTATTATCTCTAACATGGTATCAGAGCGTGATCCTAACCTTAGCCTGCCACCATAACTATCATCCACCACTCATCGCCGCCCACCACCCATCGCTGTCCACCATCCATCATCAGCCGTTCCCAATACCTGTAGGCTGTAGTAGTCATCACAGAGTCGAAACCCAAGCATACCATCGTCCTCCATCCACCATCATAGTCGAAACCTTAGCACCTTTACCATCACAATCGAAACCCTAGGCCATCCTCGCATCCAGCCCTCGCATCCAGCCCTCGCCGTCACCCTCCATCCCACACTGACCATTTGCCAACCATCGCTGACCTCCGGCGACCCACCTCCAGGCCATATCGACCTCCGGCGACCCCTGTCTACCTCTAAGTCTATTGGATCTTCTACGAAACTCACTAGGTCGTCTCCTAGTGAACTTGAAATCCACTGGGTCTTTCCCTAGTGTACTTGAAATCCACTGGTCCACTGGTGCACTGTTTGCAGCCGTTATATGCTGATCTCGAGGTCTTTCCATGGTTTTCCAGTTCGTATGGCTTCTTACTCGCTCTAGTTATTATATTGCAAGACCTATGATTATCTTTGTTGTTGTTTGTTCGAGGTTGGATATTTTGGTTGGTTGATTGGTTGTTGCTAGTTTATGTTGCCTCAGTATTAACTGTTGCATTTAGTTGCTCCCGTTGGTTGATTTTTTGTTGGTTCCATTGATTGTTATTGATTCATTGCAATGGATGAGAGTGATAAGCCTGTGTTTCTTCTAGTTCTACAGTTGTTGGTAGTTCTGCTCGTTCTGCTCGGTTTCGGGAGAGGCTGTTTATTACTTCCACACCTTTGAATGGTAAAAATTATGCAATTTGGGCTAAAGCAGTTTAGGTTTATTATCTAGGCTAGGCACAATATCATTATTTGATCGATGACCCCCGTGTAAAGATTGCCTCTACATATCAGGCTTGGGAATTTGAAGATGCCTGGATTCGGTCTGAGTTGTGGAATAGTAATGAAGAACATATTGCTAGCACTCTAATTTTCTTATCTACTGCCAAAAAGTTATGGACACAAGCTCAGGAGATGTATTCTGGTGTTAACAATCTCCGTCGGATGTATGATCTTCATCTGTCCTCCTTTTTTATATCCTAGGGTGATTTATCTTTGGAGGCTTATTATGCCAAATTTCGCGGTATTTGTGAGGAGCTCAATATTTGTGAGCCTATTTTCGCTAACATTCAGGTTATGTGACGCCAGCATAAGCGTATGTAGGTTGCTCGATTTATAATTGGTGCATCATCGACCTATGATTCTGTTAGTCATCAGCTCTTGGGGTCTCGAAATTTACCTTCTCTCAGTGAGATATTTAGTTGCCTTTGTCAGTCTTCTGTATCTTCATGTCTGCGCCTACCCCATCTCTTGATCGTTCAGCATTAGCTTCCGCTCTTTCTGGTAGTTTTGGCTCTTCCTTCAGCCGTGGCCGTGGTTCTGGGTTTAGTGGTCGTGGTCGTGATTCTGGATTTAGTGGTTGTGGTTTTGGTTGTGGTGTTGGTGGTCTTGACTCTGGTTTTGGTGCTCGTGGGGGTCGCATGTCAGGGGGAGGTGGCGGTGGTCGCAGCCGAGATTCCAAGTTTTGACTCATTGTTGGGGAACAAACTGACCACCCTAGCGCACCCTTGTGCTCTCTAAGCACAGCAAGAAGTTGATCCTCGTGCTCAATAGAGTGGTCGGAAGCAATGATCAGGGGTAAGGGTGTCATCTGAATCGAGATAGACATTTGAGGGAAGCTGGGAGAGGCTTCAACTCAAGTTTTAGTGGAGCTTCTGCGGACAGCAGGGTCTGAATGCTAGACAATGAAGGTAACGGTCAAAAGAAGTTCACCATGTAGATTGGTTTGCCAAAGGTGCGAGTTCTGGCAAAGAATTGATCTTGACTAGGGACCGATCAATACCAAATTCCTCGAAACTGAAGTGGGCTCTCAAGACAGGCTTCTAGAGGTTCCTCGGCCAGAATGCAGGGCAGTGCCTCCTCCCCCAACTCCTAATTGACATCGATTGATAAGTAGTCTTCCATATTTTAGCTCAATTTCTTATTAGCGAAGGATGCCTTCATGACCCTACTCACAACAATTTGGGCATTGGCCGTGGCTAAAAAAGGACGACCCAAGACGACGAGCATTTGATATTTAAGGTTTGCATGGTAGGTTGATTCCGTGTCAAGGACAATGAAGTCACCAGGGTAGTAATAATTGTTCACTTGATAAGGGAATCGTCTAACATACCACGTCGGCCAACTAAAGAGTGAGCGACGTGGGCTTCAACTCACCAAGCCCTAGCCCCTTACAAACTGAATAAGGGAGAAGATTGACCCTCGCTCCTAAATCTAAAAGTGACCTACAAATGAAATGATTGCCTATGACATAAGAAATTGTTGGGCCACCCTGATCGGGAAGCTTGGGGGTAGTGTTTGATTGAAGAATGGAGCTCATTGGGTGAGGAATCAGAATTGGCTCTAAAAACTTTGCTCGTGCTTCCCGCTTGTGAGAGCACAAGTCCTTGAGGAACTTGGCATAAAAAGGAATTTGCTGAATAACATTGAGTCACGGAAGATTGATCTTGACTTGCATGAACATCTCCATGATACCATTGATAGGAGTGCCCTTCTTTTGGAAGGATGAGGGTACTTCAAGACAAGTCCAAAATGGTGCCTTGGGGGCGTAATAGGGGACCTCAGGTGGCCACGGAGCTGATGTGGATTGTGGACAATGGTTTGTGCTCTTGCTTCCTTTTTGGTTTTTCAACCTTAGACCCCTTGAGGTGTGAGGGAGACTCTTTTGCCTTGGATTTTACCTCTGTAAGTCTTGTTTCTAATCCCTCTCATTCCTAAGGGTAATGACTACTTTTTTTTGAGCTTGCGAATCCCTAATTTGATGCATCCCTTGGGGTTGGCCACTGGCTGACTTGGTAACCTACCTTCCTCTCTCTATTGTTAAAAGCATTAACTATTTGGCCCACTTGAGTCTCTACATTGGCAATGGATTGAGAGTGAAGGAAGCACTTGTGAGTCAGCTTTGAGTTCAGCCATGGCTTTCAACATCCGTTCCTTGAAAGATGGTGTCCTTTGGGAGGACGGAGGAGGATGTTGATATGTCTGTTGTGGAGGGGCTGGACTATCGGCCTGAGAATTGGAAGTAGTGGGAAAAGTTGGCCTCAAAGGTTGGGTAAAAGGTTGCCCTGGACCTGGCTGTCGAGAAATTGGGATAGTTCCTGCATCCGGGAATGTTTGTATTTTAATAAGGGTCATTCCTGGTCGAGAAAACCCATCGGACGCGTTCACTAGCTCTTGCACGAATTTAGGAGATTGAGATGCCAGGAGGTACTCGCTTACGTAATTGCTTGGATTAGAACACAACTGGCACCCATCCTTGACAACAGGAGGTTGAGGGAATATGAAGGAACTTGCCCTAAAGATAAGACACTATCAAGCTTACGGGACAAGTCATCTACCTTAGCAGAGAGATAGCTCGATTCGCCAACCTTATAAAGGCCACCTGATTTGGACAGGGTAGGTGTGTTCCCACCACTGTACGTTGAGGCATAGTGTTGGGAATTTTCGCTCAAAGAGATCCCACCCCTCATCCTCGGTTTTCATCATAAAAGTGCCCCCACACGAAGCATCAACCATCTGACGGAACCGTAGATTAAATCCGTCATAGGAACTTTGCACCCACTACCACTTCAGAACTGAGGCTACCACGGTGTATGCTTCTTGTTTACCATAACATTGTCTTCATTCGTATTGTCAGCAGCAAATTTACAAACTTAAAAGAATTGTTTCCTTGGCAAATTGTTTTTGAAAAACTTTTAGAAAATATTGTTTTGTTACAGCTGGAACTTAGCACTGAATGATCCAAAGGACTCCCTCACTGGAAAATCGGGTTCTTGAGATTAATGGAGGTCCAGTTACACTAGTATCCAACTGTAGTGCTAATGTGTCCTGTTTGTATTTTGAGCTATGTGGGAATGGAAGCTTTAGTCTTGGGTACTTCGTGAAGGATGACGTCCGATAAGATTGAGTGTTTGGAGATCTCTAAACTAAATGAGCAAACTGAAGTGTCATCTTTGGGTACGTTGATGTCCCTGTGAGTGTACTCTACTGCAACAGACATGTCATGTTCATAGTACTTTATCTTTCTAGCTATATAAAAATGTGGATATATACTTATTTTGGTATAACATCTAATATTTGATAACTTAGCTGATCAACTTGGAAATCATGATTCCAGTATTTTTTGTTATTTACTTGGTGAGGAATTTACACTCTCTAGGGGAATCTGGGCATCATACTTGACATTCTAAATTACACATAGCATGACTAGAGTCACAACTATTCAAGCATTATCACATGCAATCTGAGTATCTGAGTATACTGTATACTATCAACTTTCCTTTTCTCTTTGTAACATTTCAATTAGGTTCTTGTTTTCTACCACATGTATTTCTCGAATTTGGTGGCAAGGGTTATACGTAAACATTTCTTATGGTGTAAATGTGTTGTTCGGTTGTTCCACTAGCATTAATGTATTTAAAGTTTGACCATCTTAATCGCACTCTGAAAGTTGGAGGTTTTGTAACTGTAATTGCAATTTGTGCTGGTTACTTAGGAAGGATGCTCGGCGGACCTCAATTAGGTCTAAGTTTCGGGAAGGAATGTGATGAGTACCTATCTGGTCTGTTTTCCACAATGTTTGTTTTAATATTTTATAAGATGTCGGATATGCTTTGGCTGGTATATGTAGGTTTGAGGAAAAGGTTGAATCTAAGTGCGAATTAGTCATGGTGGGAGGCGTCTTTATCTCCATAGAGTTTGATTATCATCGGTACGATTAGCTGTCTTGCGGATGCTTTATTTGGAAATAGTTCTGGGTTCGTTCAAAGTATATATGAACAAGGGAATTTACACCGACACCTCTCCACTAATTTGGAGTAACCGCAAGCTAAATTTTTAGCTTGATTTTTTTGGCTAAGTGGTGGATTACCCAGGTGTGTGACATCCGCAAGCATGCTGTAGACAACAACTCTTTG
The DNA here is from genome assembly GCA_019656835.1 of Rhododendron ovatum. Classification (NCBI taxonomy): domain Eukaryota; kingdom Viridiplantae; phylum Streptophyta; class Magnoliopsida; order Ericales; family Ericaceae; genus Rhododendron; species Rhododendron ovatum. The sequence continues at coordinate 32,892,547 of CM033799.1, forward strand.
TAGTTTACGGTCATTACTTGATAGTTTTCTTTGAAGAGATTGTGTCAATGTGACCATAACCTGAGCATGATAATACTAGATTCTAGTAGCGAATGTTTGGTATATGACTTCTTCTTAAGCCCCGCTTCCCCTCCCTCCCCGAACATGTAAAAGTCAGAGTAGAGTAGAAACTTATCATCTCCTTAATAGAGAAAATTTCGAAGTTCTCACACCTGCAAATGCCATCTCTTCACGATATAGACTTTGGGCTTGAGGGGGATGGTGGACATGATGAATCTTAGCTTTAAAAAGCTAGTTTATCACGGGAAAAAAGTTTTGAGTAACAACAATAGAGACGGGCCTATTTTTCTTTTTCTTTTTTTCCCGGAAAATCTTTGGGCCTTTGGGTAGCTTGCATAATCGGTAATCAATTTCTGAATGTCAATCTTTCCCGACCCATTTACCCCACTAGCCAATTATGTTATGACCCCTGAACAGATGCAATTTTATTTTTCAGGATGAATGTGTTTGGAAGTTATTTAAGATAATATCTGATCAACGTGGGTTTTGGTATGATTCCTGGTCGATATGATTTTGGAACAAATTTATTTTCAAATAATCAGTGTAAACACTCATGCATACACGTATGAGATAAAACTATGTTGTCTCCAGGCCCCTAGATAAGAATTCTTCCCCAGCATCGGAAATACTGTACAACATTGCAGTAAACTATTCTGGAAAAGGCAACAGTTACTTGGCCTACAAGAAATGATGGCCAAATCGGGACAATATGAGAAAGGTAGATGTAATCTGTTCTCATTGTTGACCATAAACATGAATAACACTGTGATTTTGTAGACCTGTGTCGAAAAGGAAATTGAAATTATGTCCTTTGTTCTTGTCCTGATGATGCAGACTAGCAAATTTGAAGTTACTGTGGTGGGCCTCCGGAGCTGTTGGCAATTGGTTTTGAGTTGAATGCTTTGAGAAAAACCAGGTATGAATGAGTGCCTCGTTCCCACTTAATGTGGCAGACTAGTCCACCCCCTTGTGGTCTTCTGACTTGTAGTTCGTCTTAACTCGCTCTGGATTGATTTTCGTCCTCTTCTTTGCTTTTAAAAGGTTCTTGTAGATAGCTCCTTTACTAGCTCATGTGAGCTTTTCTGTATGTTTCCAATCTGTGTATATGCTTCTGTAAATTATCCATGCAACACTCTGCAAGAGTCCAACTTTATTGCGGATGGTTGTGGCGCTGCTGCTTCGCCCTTGGAGTAACAATTAAGCTGCTTATCTCAACAAGGGTCCACCACCGCTTCTGTCTGCATCTCATATTCATTGCCATTGTTGCAACTTGCGACACCTTCCTTGGGTATAGGTGCTACCAATTGATTCTTAACTTGAAAGAAAGTTTTCACCACAGAAGATATGATATTGTTTCACCTTCACTTACTTTTATTTCCACAGTTGTACCGTCTTCGAAAATTCAATTTATGTTGAAGTTCTATTGGTGAAATTCGTATTTACGGCTTGGAGAGAGACCTTTCATGTTTGGTGGTCAAAATAACAAAATAAGAGATAACTTTCTTCGTTTTTATTCCAAAGGGAAGACATGTCCTATCCCTCTATGGTGTCGTGCTCCCTTGAGTCAATTTTTGTAGTTGCACTTGCACATGTCAAGGAGTCCTAAAGAAACCCATACCTCGGAATTCCCCGTTTTCTCAGCTGAAATAAGCTTTCCCTCCGTAGAGGTGAATAAAGCCAGGCTCAAAAGTTGATTCAAAGAGCTACAACTTTGTTAGAAATACAAATTTCTCAATTTGGAATTTTACTAGGTCGAAATGGGCTGGCAAGCTGAATAGAAATGGTGAGAATTTTAGAAGTCGCTCAAGTGAGTTTGGATGCGCTCAAAAGAATTTTATTGCTCTAGCAAAGGGGGGCGACTTATCATATGAACCCTACTGGAAATACTTGGTCGGACAACTTTGGTCGGACAACTTTAAATATCCCTTAAATATGTGCAATTTTCATTTTTATATGTTCTATTTTTATTTATTACTCTCGACTTGCAATTGCTAATTTGTTCAGATGTAATCACATACTCTGTTTGCCTAGAAATTTGACAATGAGTTAAACGATGCGACATGGAAATCAATATATGATAAATATTAAAGTCTCTTATAGTTCGGACCCATTTTATTCATAGGAGCAACAATCAGCCAGTTGATGACGATGTTACAAAATCAGAAGTCAGGGCCAATCATATTTTTTCTTCCATGATTTGTTATCATGACTGATGTATATACCATCGGGCTTTACTAACCAATAGCATGAGTAGTCTCTAACCATCGCAGGTTTACACAAGCCACGTATGTGGCGGTTGTATACATCAGCAGATGTCTCCTTGGTGTCCCATTTGAAGTGGCAGTGGAAGAGAGTTCTTCCGAAGAAATTGTCTCCGAAATGCCAAAACCTTGCCTCTTTAAATTCGAGTGCATGCGTTCCCAAATCATCGTCCCCAGATTCACAATGCATCAGTAACGGTGCAGGAGCGTTAGGGCATTCGCTGGTTATGGCCAGTTGGACTTGTTTGCTGCTAAAAATAGACGGGTGCACAGTTGAAATACAAGAAAGAAAGAAAAATGTTATCATGATAAGAAACCGAAGCAAAATGCGACTCATTATGAGTACCACTTCAAGGAACAGATGCAATGTTGTTCTCTAAGTTATTGCACCAATTGCCTCCATATATATAAGTCCTTTGTACAAAGCTAAAGGGCTTTGGATGCAGGCAACAATCAATATAACAAATGTACCATAGATTTTGACAATCCATGAAGATTGTGTATTTATCTAAGGTCCCAATTGGCTAGTGAGAAATGCTACGTGGACAGACTTACATAGATCCCAAGATAGATATGTCTGGAAGGACCGGGATAGTCTGATGCACTTTGACCCTTCATTATTTTGTCATGAGTATCGGATTGTTACGATCACAAATGTATCAGCATTTGTGCATAAAATCCGCCTGTTACTCAATGGGTGTGATCGTGTTCCCACAATTGTTTTAGAAGACAAAATAATAAAATAAAATTAGGGGACATGATATAGTTCACACGCCCATTCAGGAGTATATGGTTTGTATCTTTTTAATAGTGTTAAATTCGTAGAAATTTTTTTAAACATAAATTCATAGTATTTGTGTAACAATATATAACGTTTATGTAGAAATTTATAAAGTTTGCTAACAAACTCATAACATCACAACAAAACCTGTAACACATAAATGTTCGGATTCGTTTGGCTTACGAGTTTATGTGCAAATGTTTGAACTCTTATACCGAAACTATGAATCGAAAATTAACACTATGACTTTTCATTAAAAATATTACGACTTAAGGTGATTCAAGGGTGCATGTTGTACACTCTCAAACAAAAACAAGTAATGTGACATTTTCATAAACCTAAATGAGATTGAGGCAATGTGCATAAGATTTCTCAGTAGCTTATTTGGTAAAACAGGCAACAGCTACCATTTGAGATCCTATGGAGATTTTCTACACCATATAAAAGTTTTTGTCCAATTTTGTTAAGACAAGAGAAAATGCTCATCAGTTTTCTTTTCTGACCCTAAAGATATTCAAACTTGTTAACTATAAAGGTAGTGTTATTTAATTGATATCTAATCAAGTGCATGCATTGATGGATAATATAGTGTTATGTTTAGATTGGGCCTCAAATAGAAAAACAAAGTAATTTGACGGACTTAAAATTGCTTTCACGCCACTGACATACATAAACATGTGTTTTTTAACGAAAAAAAAAGGGTCCACGTTGCCATGTTGCAATCAATTGATTTGGAGAAAAAGAATGTTTATACCATTGGTGTATATAAATTAATTTCTAATCGTAAGTCACGAAAATAAAAGGACAAAGTGAAAGTTGAGGAAGAAAATCTGACGATTATTTCCAACGGGCATGAGGCATTGTGCAAGCACGTGAGAGTTTGGTACTAGTTTTTTTTGATTGGCAAAGAAATTATATTAGAAACTCGATAATGGGTACATCAAGAAGGATAGGGCAAGCATCATTAAAAGGAAAAAAACCAATCCAATCATATGCTAGCCAACAATCCAAAAAGAGAAGAAGAAAAGACCAACCAAGAGTTGGGAAAAAAGAGAATTACAAAATGACTCAAATTTTATGCTTTCTAATGCCATCCAAATGGCTTTTGAAGTCTTCAACATAATAGAATGTAAGATTGCATCTCCCTTTAACCTAAAAAGCCACTCTTAATTTGATAAGGCCAACCACTTCCTCAACAGTAGGAATTGAATTGTTGAAGACAACGTCGTTTCTTGCTTTCCAGAAAGACCGGCATAAAGTGTGGTGTTCCAACAAATTTCCTCCAAGTTATGAAAAGAATTGGAGAACCAAAAATCGATTAGACCAGTGATAGATAAAGGACAAATCCAAGAAATATTCCACCAAGTAAAGATATCGCACAAGATATTCCAAGTGAAGTTGCAAAGGAGAAGCAAGTGAGAAGGTGTCTGAAGAAGTAGAGCATATAGGGCAGTTGCCAAGATTTGGAGGAATGATATTTCTCTTAACTAATATGGATCTGGTAGCAATTTTTTCTTGAGTAGCCAATCGAACAAAAGCATCAATTCTTGCTGGACCGAGGTTTTTCCAAATGGAGTTGAGGCTGATGTTACATGGAAAGGTTCTTATCTTCCAAATGGAATAAGCTGATTTTACAGAGAAGCATCCATTGGAACTCAATGTCCATCATGGATGATCATCCCTTGAAGGAACCAAGTTGAAATTTCTCAACTTATCTTGAATAGAGGTCAGAACACTGTCCTCCTAAGGGCGTAGTCTTCTTCGAAAAAGAGGGTTTCAATCTTCAGATGGTGATGTTGGGGAGATTTCATTTACCATAGCCTCTCGTTGCACAAAAACAAAAAAACGTCTAGGATAAAGAATTTTTAAACTTCTATCCTCCAACCAAATGTCATTCCAGAACTTAATAGCATTGCCCGATTGGACAGAAATTTTGAGACCATCTTAAATTATTTTGCTAGTGGGAGAATTATTAGAGCACACAGAGCATATATCAATCCAAATCACAGAAGCTCTGGAAGGAGTGGGGGGAAGAGCAGGCCGCCATTGAATATCTCTTATATTGTACTTTTCAGATAACAGCTTAACCCAAAGAGCTTGTTTCTCAGAACTAAATCTCCACCACCACTTTGCTAAAAGGGTAACATTGTGCTCCAATAATCTTTTGATGCCCAGACCTCCAAATTTCTTGCTTTTGGTTATAACATCCCAATTAACAAGATGAAGCTTCTTTTTGTCTAAGGAATCCCCCCAAAAGGAATTGCCTCTGAATTCTTTCTATGATTTTTGCAACAACAACTGGCATTTTGAAAAGAGACATATATTAAATAGGGAGGGTAGAAAGAGATTTAAGATTGTAGTTACAGATTTTGCTACAAATTCTATATTTTAGACTCTAATAGGAGTAGATAAATATGTTTACCGTAGTTGTGAAATTATGATTAAACTGCAGTAAAAGCTATTACTATTTACTGCAAAAAGCGAAAAAAATAGCTTTTTAAGAAAAAATTTGAATAGCAAAAAAAGAATTTATTAATCTTTAGAATTAAATTAAAATTTAAAATCTGATTAAAAAAACTTTAAAGCTACTTGAGCCCAGCTTTAAGATTTTCAAAATTTCATTCATTTTTTCGCTTTTCAAAATGTGTAGAATTCGAGAATTTGTTATCTAGAATTTTGATAAACACTTCAAACTGATTTTGAAAAGCTAGAATCTCAAATTTATCTTGAATTTAAATATTGTAAATTTGTAATGTTGTATCGCTTCTTTTGCCTTCAAACAATAATTCAAAGAAGGGAAAATGACGGCGTTTGACGTGTTTTGATAATTAATACCCGCCAAGGACATACTGAGAACATTTGTTAATGCTGAAAATATCCTTGGTGGTTATTAATTATCAAAACACGTCATTGACCGTCATTTTCCCGTTTCTTCCCAATAAATTGAATGTTGAATGTTACCCTTGTCGGCCTTAGGCACAAAGCAAACATGCCCATTCATCTTGTAGGGTTTTAGAGTAGCATATCCAAGCAAAACATCAGGTCGATCAAACATCGATAAATATGTAAAAAACTGAATTGTTTATAAAATTGATGGTCATTGACAGTTTAAAACACATGATAGAGCCCATAATGACGGTGACAAAAACCCATAATTTCATGTCGATGTAAATATTTTAAGCTTCAAAAACTAGAATAATATAGCATATGCATCTCCATAGGGAATGGAGTAGTAAATTTAGATCCTTACCCATAGTACTTCGTTTCCATTTTTACAAGATACGGACGACAATCAAAAAGATCCATTGAAAAAAAAGTGCAATTTAATGTTTTTTCAAAAGTGCAATTGAATGTTTTTTCAAAAGAAATCATTCTTTACTTCAATGAAATTGGTTTGAACCTCATCTTTCACTTTAAGGCTATCCCATCTCCATCCTAAGGTGCTGCTCAAATGAAAGATCTTAGCAATGTCCATGAAAGATGGAATTCATTTTATTTGCCTGATTCCCTGAAAACCCTGATCGTTGACAACCGATGGGCCACGAGCACGGTGGTTCGGCCACTCATGAGCCTCTCAAGCGCCTCTTGTAACAGACACTCGGGGGTTCTGCATCGAGTGGCCTCTTTCTAGTAAAAGTATTGCAAGGTCCTATAGAACTGCTCGTGGGATGGCAATTCTCTGTTTTTGCCCTCAAGAGATGTGAAGCCCTCCCTCGCAAGCTAGGGTACTGTACCCTTCTGGACATCCGCTAATGATCAAGGCGTGCACATTTGCCACTCGAGCAGCTTCAGTGACCTCTTCTTTGGTTGCGCGGTCTTTCCCATAGGCAATGTTGTCTACAATGCTGGCCGCGAAGAGCGCTGGTTCTTGCAAAACCAATCCTATTTTAAGCCTAATTGACTTTAAGTTCAACCGTTGATGTCTTTTCCGTCTATCATAACTATACCTGCCGAAGGGTCGTAGAATCGTTCTATTAATGCCCCACTTGCTCCGACGAGGGCTTGGCTTTGGCCCATTTGGATCCTAAGATTGAAATCGTTGAAAAGCAAGAACGCCTGGTCGCAACGGACACAAAAGGTCCACGTGGCAAAGCTTGATTTTGCCGTGGACTGAGTCAACAGGGTTGGCGTCCGGGTCATCCGGGACAATCTTGGTTGAATGGTCGATGATGGAAAATGGATCTGATGGCCTGATCGCCCCCGATTATCTTGGGGGCGATGCCAAGGGTTTCGGAAACTGAAATGGCTGCCATGACTAGGATGGCAACAACCATGACGACATTTGAGAAAGTAAATGAGACGCATTTTTGGACAAGGTGGACCTCGTACCAAAAGTATAAGGCTTCAGTGGAGTAGAGAGTGAGCTGAGAAAGGCCGAATAGGGCGCCAAACACTTGGGTGCCGCGGAGGCTTCGGAGCCGGAAAACTCAAGACCTCGTGGTCGAGATATGGTTTGTCCAGTCCAGTTCAAAATGACGACGGGAGAGGATCTGAACCTTTTCTAAAATTGTATTTTCTCTATTTACCTTTCGAAACATCATCATTGCAGTGTCCGAAAGTCGTATGGTCAGTAAAATTCCAAAAATGATCTTTTGGCACCGGATCCATCTCGATCATGCGGTTACCAACGTCAAATCAACTTGATTTTTGTATCGCAAATGTATTGTTCAACAAACTCTTCAACATGAACCATTCAAATCACAATGATAAAGATCTTAGCGGAGCCTACCCATATGTACTACGGCCCGTGATGCATTAAGCGCATTATTTCTTCCCTTTCTCGGTCTTCTCGGTTAAATGGTTTTTTTTTTTTTTTTAATTGTCATGCGTTTCCATTTTGGGATGGTTTAACTTTAATCTTTGTGCGATTGTTTTTGGTGGACTTCGTCATTATTTAAACTATACTGCCCACCAATCTTTGTATAAGTAATGTTGTCTGATCAAGAGACTAATGATATTCGGTAACTTTAATTATTTTTTTTGAATGATCTACTCAGCGTACTCTACAAACTGAACGGTTCAAATGACGATGACATTTAATTGAGCGCTCCGATGCACCCGAGAATCCCATATAGTACATTCGCACACTACGGGAACCCCTTTATCGCAATCAGGGCCGGCTTTGGGCTAAGGCCCAAGAGGCCGGCGCCTTAAGCCCCCCAAAGAATGTGTAAAAACTAGGGCCTCCTATTATTTTGAGTACCTATTATATATGTCCAATCTTTTTTGATCTAGCAACACTAGAGGCCCATTTTAATACCCAAACCACCTATTTTACACTTAAGAGACATAGGCCCAATGGTTGGGCCTAACTTGACTTGCTCAATCAAAGGAAACAAAAAAGGAAAAAGAAAATGCGGATCACGGGCGGCTGTCTTCATGTAGAGCTCCTTGGAAAATGATCCCATGTGGTGGGTTCCTATATAAGTTTTATGGATATTCTACCCTTAATAACTCTAATCTCCTGAACGCATAATAAAATGGAAGAAGATGAATTAGAGATCGAAGAAGAGAAAACAGGATCAGAAATTAGTATTTGTCTGGGTTTTTTCCTTGTCGATTACATGCATTTGTCTTTGAAAAAATCATTTAACTACTTGTTATTTTATTGTCGTAAATGTTATTAAGGGCCTCATTATCTAAGTCCGTCTTAGGCCCCCAAAATCTCAGAGCCGGCCTTGATCGCAATTTATGTTTTCTATTTCTATTTACGACCTGCAATTATTAATTAGTTCAGATGTAATCACATACTCTGTTTGCCTAGCAAATTGACAATGAGTAAAACGATGTGACATGGAAATCAATAGATGATAAATAATATAGCCACTTATGGTTCGGATCCATTTTATTCATAGGAGCATCAATCAACCTGTTGATTGATGATGTTACAAAAATAGAAGTTAGGGCCAGTACATATTTTTTTTTTTTCTTCCATGATTGGTTATCATTACTGATATATATACCATCGGGTTTTACTAACCAATAGCGTGAGTAATCTCTAACCGTTGCAGGTTTACACAGGCCCGAGTCACGTATGTGGTAGTTATATACATCAACAGATGTTTCCTTTGGTGTCCCATTTGAAGTGGCAGTGGAAGAGACTTTTTCCAAAGGCTTGGTCTCCGACCAAAACCTTGCCTCCTTAAATTCGAGCGTGTGAGTTCCCAAATCATCATCCCCAGACGCGCAATGCATCAGTAACGGTGCAGGAGCATTAGGGCATTCGCTGGTTATGGCGATTTGAACTTGTTTGGTAAAAGACGGGCTCACAGTTGAGATACAAGAAAGAAAGAAAATGTTATCATGATAAGAAACCGAAGCAAAACGCGACTCATTATGAATACCACTTCAAGGAACACATGCAAATTATGCTATGTGGGTTTTCAAGTTCTTGCAGCAATTGCCTCCATGTATATATTAGTCTTGCGAACAGGGCTAAAGGACTTTGGATGTAGGCAACAATCAATATAACATACTTAAATAATGTACCAAGGATTTTGACAATCCATGAAGTATTTACCTAAGGTCCCAATTGGTTAGTGAGAAATGCTACGTGTACAGACTTGTGTATGTAGATCCCGAGATAGATATGTCTTGAAGGATTGGAATCGCCTGATGCACTTTGACCCTTCAATATTGTCATGAGTATCGGATTGTTACGATCTCAAATGTATCTGCATTTGTGCATAAAATCTCCTTGTTACTCCATGGTTGTGATCATGTTTCCACTATTGTTTTAGAGGACAAGATAGTAAAATTAGGGGACATGCTACAGTTCACACACCTATTCAGGAGTATATGGTATGTATCTTTTGAATGGTGTTAAATTCATAACTATTTTTTTAATAAATTCATAGTATTTGTGTAACAATTCGTAAGGTTTTTATAGAAATTCATACTCCCTCCATCCCAGTTTGTTTGTCCAATTTCAACATACGTATCTTTTAAAAAATTGTCTATATTTCACAATCTATAATGTTTTACATAATTTCGAAAACATTATATTTTAGATCTAATTAAGATCTATCAAATAAGATCCATATTGCATATAAAAAATATTATAAATTGAAACATATAGACAATTTTGTAAGAGGTCCCAAATAGTGAAAATGGACAAACAAATCGGGACGGAGGGAGTATATAAAATTTGCTAGCAAACTCATAACATCACAACAAAACTTGTAGTAACACATAAATGCTCGATCGGATTCGTTAAGGTTATGAGTTTATGGAAAATGTTTGAACTCTTATACCAAAACTATGAATTGAAAATTAACGCTATGAGTTTTCATTAAAAATATTACGACTTTAAGGTGATTCAAGGGTGCATATCGTACACTCGCAAATAAAAGTAAAGTAATGTAGCCATTTCATAAATATGAATGAGATCGAGGCAATGTGCACAAGATTTCTCTGTTGCTTTAACATTTGAGATCCTATGGAGACTTTCTGCACCATATAGGAGTTCTTTTTTAATTTCTATTCGCTGTCCAATTTTGACAAGACAAGAGGAAATGCTCAGTTTTCTTTCCTAACCCTAATTAATGAGATATTCAAAATTATTAACCAAAAAATAGAAGTTACTACCTCCGTTCTAAATGAGGCCACTTTCACTATTACGGAGCTCTAAAAAATGTCTATATTTTTCAATTTACAATAATTTATATATGCAATATGAATTTTTTTTGATAGATCTCAATTAGTTTTATAAGACAAAAAACTCTTAAAATTATTTAAAATATCATAATTGTTACATATAGGCGATTTTGTAAACGGCACGTATGTCCAAAAAGGACTCTCGTTTAGGGACGGATGGAGTAATTAATTATTTCTAATCAAGTACATGCATTGATGGATATAGTTTACATCCATTAAATGTTTGATTAGACCTCAAATAGCAAAATGAAGTAATTTGACGGAATTAAAATTACTTTCACGGCACTGACATGCATATATAAACTAACTTAATGCCTCATTTTCTCTACCATAGCCAATAGTGGAGCCAGGATTTTGATTTTGGAGTAGAGGTTAGAGCCAGAATTTTTGCGCAGGTAGGGCAAATATACACATTCAAAAAAAAAAAATTTGATGATAATTTGTTTCCCAATGTAAAAGTAGAAAATATATGGGGTCTTGAATATTCAGAATGATAAGTCCACTTCTGGATGTATCACTAGTAACTAACTACACAAGAATTATTAATGTGAGACGGAAATTGATGAATAGGGATTTGATAAATGACACGATAGATGATAACGTGAAATTCGAAAGATTGGCGTGAGTGTGAGTTCCTAGATGTCATATTGTTGGCATTGCTTGAGGAGTCCTTACTCGCATTATGTTTCTCCTCCATAGAAGTCATCTCATATGCATACAGAGTCGGTAGAGGTTTTTTTACCAGGCAGGTGTGTGCTCAGGATTCGGAGATTCTGTAGGGTGGGTTGCGCTATCGTCCATCTCGACAATCAATGATTCAAATATATGTGTTAATTTTTACCGGTAAGAATTAACTTTGATCAGTAAAAATTAACAAACATATCTGAAACATTGATTGTCGAGATGGATGATCCGGATGTGCCATACAGACTGCACTACATGGGAGGGCACTATAGAATTTCCAATTCCGTGTGGCCCAACCCTTATTTTTCAGGTACAAACCAGGGACAGTAGCATGAAGTGTTTGGCGTGCATCGACTGACATATATTTTAAAAGCTTACACGGAGGGTTCATTTGTTCATTTTTGTTTAATCATATTTTGGGTGGTGAAAAATGTAACCTTACTCTTATTTCTTTTAATTTGGAAAGATGTAAACGCTTAATTCCCTCGTCACTCTGTAGACTTTGATGGTTTAATGGATGACGTTAGCATGACATTATTGGATAATTATGTTTGGAGACAGCGATATTTTACTTACAAAAAATTATAATTATTATATATGAAATCGAGGGCGTGACAGACCCTTGTGGGTTAGATCCGGTCCAAACCACCCATTTACTAACAATAACTAAACAGGGAATTTAAAGTTTGTTCTTTTTATTCCACCGACTGTTGACCCTTGAAAACGAGAAATTTTTCGGTGCTGGGTGTGTATATCTCACATGGTATCTGTTCGGTGCATGCGGACCGTCCAATACATTTTTAGACGGTTCGGATTGAAACTTTCTCTCTCCTGTCACTCCAACACTCTCTCTCTTCAAATCCGAGCCGTCCAAAAACGCAATGGACGGTTCGGAAGCACAGAATGGGCATCACATGGTGTACCCACCCAACACTGAAATTTTTTCCAGAGAAAACATATAGAATATATAGCAGCAGCTGCCAATATCGCCAATTCGCCCCGCCCCAGGTTCTTCTCCCTTCGTTGAAACATTCTGCGCCATTGACTTGGTTTTTTTCATGGGTAATTTTTTTTATATTAAAACTCGACAAATGATACATCGAACATTTAATTAAAAATTGGACGGAACATCAAAGAGGCAAAAGCCCAACCACATATTTCCTATCAAAGATTGGACGGAACACCAAAGAGCCGTTGACTTCTTGTTGCCTATCGATATTTCCCCTATGAAGAACATTCTCATCTCTCTTAATAAGTCTTATCCCCATTAACTCCATTTTTCTCTTTGAAAGTAACTAAGAAACATGTCTACTACTTCAGACAGCGATAATTCAACTAGCAAATCCGAGGTACGATACGACCCACTGTGCCGTCGGTTTTCGCTAGCTGAAATTCAATCGGCAACTAATGATTTCGATGATAAATCCGTCATTGGAACAGGAGGATTTGGCAGAGTGTATAAAGGGTTCATCGATGGTGTTGCCACAGCTGTTGCCGTAAAGCGGTTGAATTCGGAGTCCAAGCAAGGGGCAGAAGAGTTTTGGGTGGAGGTAAGGATGCTTTCCGAGCTTCGACACGCTCATCTTGTCGCTCTTATCGGATACTGCAACGAAGGAGAAGAAATGATCCTTGTTTACGAATATATAGCCAACGGAGCCCTTGCTCATCATCTCTACAAAGGTGGTAGAAGAGGAGCTGATGGAAATTATGCATATAGTCTTACGTGGGAGCAAAGTCTACATATTTGCATTGGTGCTGCACGCGGGTTAGACTACCTTCATACAGGTACAGGTACCGAGCAAAGTTTCATACACCGAGATGTGAAAACCACAAATATTTTGTTGGACGAGAGATGGGAAGCAAAGATTTCGGATTTTGGGTTGTCAAAGGACACTGCCAGCCAATCACAAACTCATGTCAGCACAGCCGTGAAAGGAACGTTTGGATATTTGGATCCGGATTACTTCTTGACTCAAAGGCTAACCAAGAAGTCCGATGTGTATGCCTTTGGAGTGGTGATGTTAGAAGTTCTGTGTGGGAGGCCGGCCGTGGATACAACACTCGAGGAAGAACAAATTAGTCTAGTCTTTTGGGTTAGGCAATGCATCCAAAAGGGTAGTCTTGATCATGTCATTGATCCCCCTTTGAGGGGCCAAATATCGCCTGGTTCTTTAAAGCACTTTGTGGAAGTAGCAAGCAACTGTTTACAAGATCGTCCCACAGGACGGCCAACAATGGCTGAAGTGGCGGCAAGCCTAGAGTATGCATTGGCTTTGCAGCGAAGGGGAATAGTAACAGAAAATAATGATCATTGTCCTGTCCCAACCAAAAAGAAACGCCAACATTTCTGCGTAATAAATTGGATCACTAGGAGCATTCAGAACGAGTTCCGCATTGGGTTACCTCAGGCCAATACTAGTTCTTACAATGCTGCAATGTCAAGTAATTGCGAGTTCCCAGCCAGAGGGAATTCATGCACCATACCATGGAAATACTTGGTTCCAAAAAAAAAAAATGCCCAACATTGAATGGTTTGTGTAGAAAGTTGTTTGTCTATATATATTATGTGTGTCTGTAATGTAAAAGAATATATGTTTGTCCAAAGTTGTAAGATAGAAGTCATGCTTGTCTTTATGCTTCTCCTTATGCCTATATATAAAAGGAGAAGCCACCAATGGTTGTAATCAGACTTGTTTCCAAATAATAAACTCCTGTGTTTGCATATTTGAATTGAAATAGGATTGCTGATCAAGGCTATGACAAAGGTTTCTCCATTAGCTGCTGTGAAGGGCCGGAAACAGGATTGCCAATAGGACCTGGGTAGGAAAAATGTTTTTGTATTGTGGGAGTAAGTACATTGAAAGTTGTAAGACAATGCGGCGATCAATTTTGTTTTCTGTTCCTACTATCCAAGTAATTATGTGTACGATAAATATCTGGCGAAAGCATAGCTTTCTGGATTAATATCTGGCTGCATGACTCATGTTTAGCCAATTCTTTTCCTTCGCTTTTTCAGAGTTTTATGCAACAATGCTGACTTCATAAAGGAGGTATTTGACAGGTACTCAGTGTCGCAGCATTGGTCTTTCCAATTTAGGGGAACACTCTATGACTGGGAGGAAGAACTTCAAAACCTCAAGAACCTGCTGAATAATTGTGGAATCAGGGCAGTTGAGGGCAGGGCTGATCATTTAGAGTGGAATGGCTGTGCTTCCAAGATATTCTCTGTAAAATCAATGTACAAGCTGGGTTGTGGTGATCTTGGGAATTCAAGTAATCCTGTATACAAACTCATTTGGAAAAACATTGCTCCACACAAGACTCAATGTTTTGGATGGCTGGTTATGAAGGGGAAGGGTTAAAACTGATGAATACTTGCACAAGCTGGGCATCATCCAATCTGTGGATAGTGCACTCTGAAAATTCTGCAATGAACACATTGAATCCATTGATCATTTTCTCTCCTCTTATGTACTCCTGTATGGTCTCTTTGGACAAGGATACTTGCTTGGATTGGAGTTCAACGGGTTGTTCCAGCAACTTTGGTTAGGAAATTCGAGCCAAAACCGAAAATGATTTGGGATTGTATCCCTTGCTATATTCTGGACTCTTTGGACTAAAAGAAATGGGGTCATATTTGAAAATGAAGCACTGGATTGGGAAGAATTGCTGGAGCAGATCAAGCTTACAATTATATTCTGGGCAAGAATAAAATGGGGCTCTAACACCTACACCACTGAAGACAATCTTTCAGGCTGGACAGCATCATTTCGTCTCTGCAATTTTCTCTGTGTGTGTGTGTTGTGTCCTCTGGCTGTGTGTATGTGTGAGTTGTAAAAACTATGTTCTATTTGTGGGGTTTGTTTATCTGGGTTTTCTGAGTCGTGTGTATCATACTGTGAGTGTTATATATATATTTTTGGGGGAAAATTCTAAAAGGGTCTAATTGGGGTTGGTTTTAGGACAGGCTTTGGTGTTTTTGGGGGGATTTTGTGGTGGCTTTCTAATCTGGGGCTCTCATTGGTTTGTCATGGTTTTGAGTCACAAATTCTGGGTTTTGGGTGGTTTTCTTGGCAGTTTACTTTCTGGGGTTGGGGCAGGGTACATATTTTGGTGCTAAATTGTTACATTTTTTTTTATAAGCCTAAATTGTTACATTGACTCTCGTAACAGTTTGGTATGTGACTAAATGGTATCTTGGGTACATTAATTTGGAATTCAGCTCTTGAAGAAATGGATTTGCTGCTGCTGGTATCAACTCCAAATTTTTTCTCCCATTGGGATGGATGGTGACTGTGTGTACGATTTGGATCTTTGCTTTGGAATCAAAATTGTAGTAGTGCTTTTGGAATCACAATATTCTCTGCTTTGGATACTGGGATCACATCTGCTTTGGATGTGTTAGCTCTATCATGCTTTGGATCAATCGATTTCTGAGGATCAATACTCATGAGGATTTCTTGCTGGATTGAGATCCTATTGGAGATTTTCTGCACCATATAGAAGTTTTTTTGGGGGTCAAACTTACTAACCAAAAAAATAGAAGTTGAATTAATTGATATCTAATCAAGTGCATGCATTGATGGATACAGTTTACATCCATTAAATTTTTAGGTTGGACCTCATAATAGCAAAATTGATAGTCTCCACACCACACCATCCTCGAAAAAGTGTAGCCACTCACCAAATGAAAAACGGATCATAGTTCAAGCCTCTTTTTTTTTTTTTTGCTATTCGTTAATCTTAATCTAGACTATCATAGGGGATCGAACCCTGTCCATGTGTATGAGAGTATGTGAGAGAAGTCAACTGCAATGCACTCCACTTGCCATGTTCAAGCTTACACTGTTACGGATTTTAATGTTTCATTTTATTTTATTAGCTATTATTCGTTGGGGTTATGAATTGCCCAACTATTTAGGTGAGGTTGTTGTCATCTTCCTCTTCAACGTTTTCGGCATTATATTTTGGTCTTACCATGATTTTGGTGATTTTAACACTTCAAACTATTAAAGTAGTAGAAAGAGTAACTCCAATGGGGGTTGTCATATAGCTATTTTTCAGCCTCAAATGGAAAATCTGGTCTCTAATGGGGATGATCCCTAAACATCTCAGCAAGGCAACTAAGTTACTAGAGTAATGGACAGCCGGAGTATACCCGAGTTGCTGGAAAATGGCCAAAAAAGTTTGAATTTTGTCAGAATCTGGAAATCTCAATTTTGGAGGTGAGGCGGCAGGAGATGAGGGGAGAGGGGAGGGGAAGCTCAAATGGAAGAAAAAAATCTGTTGATAAATGGATACCAATTTGTTGACTATTACTTATCAAATCTTGCTCGGATATTTCTTCGTTGTATCTAACTTCTTCAAAAAAGACATCCAGAGATGGGTAGCAGCAATGACTGGTTTTCTTATGGGACAGTTCGTGATGTGGTTCATTCATCTGACCGTAAACTAGAGCCACTTTTGATTCTGCAATATTTTGCTCGAACCCAGAGCTAGTTGGTTCTCCCCGAAATGCGTCTTGTTGTATAATGTCGTAGGATTGCCCCGTATTTTCTACATAAATCTTGTGGATGTAGTCCTCAATATGACAAAACTCGTCCATGGAGTCCGGATGCCCGGGCGTATGGGCGTTAGCCGTAACTTAATTGTTTATTAATAAGATTTGGACAGCCGCAGATATTGAACTTTAATACCTTTCGTCGCTGATTAACTTCTATCTATTCCCCAAATTCGATGGCAATCATAAATTAAGAGAAGAGATACTTTTTTTTGAAATATGGACAAATGGAAGTTTAACTCCTAAAGAAGCACTTCATGAAGCTTCATGGAAGTTGGTTGATTTATTTAAGTCCCGTTTGGTCAGAGATATGACTTCCGATTGCATGAGGGTTTCAAGTTTCAATGAGAGAGAGAGAGAGAGAGAGAGAGAGAGAGAGAGAGAGAGAGAGAGAGAGAGAGAGAGAGAGAGAGAGAGACCGTAGGGGAGAATTTTTGATAGGTCTACTGTAACATGTTTCTAACCCACCTAGTCCACTTCTAAAGTTTCTAATACCTCTAGTCCACTAATAATTTCAATGATAAAAATACCATATATAAAAGAAAAAAGTACTTTGTATGGCTAATACAAAAAATGTATTTTTTAATTTTTTTTGATCTTGTTGTAACTACATAACCACCACCATCACAATGACCACCACCATGTCGCCACCACCACCACCACCACCACCACCACCATCACCGCCACCAACACGCCCCCACCACCAACTCCACCACCACGCCGCCGCCGCCACCTCCACCCCCCACGCCGCCGCCGCCACCACCACCACGCCGCCACCATAACCACCTCCACCACCACCACCACCACCACGATGCCGCCTCAACCACCACCACCACCACAATGACCACCACCACACCGCCACCACAACCACCACCATCGTCACCAACACCATCACCACCACGCCACCACTACCACAACCACCACAATGACCACTACCATGCCACCGCCACCACAACCACCACCACCACCACTCCACCATCACCAACACCACCACCAAGTTGCCGCCATCATTCCACCACCACCACTTCTTCTTTGGTAATTCACCTTCCTTTTGAGGTCATTTCTGATATCTCATTGACGTTAGTGTTTTAAGAAAATAATTTGAGAATATTCTCAAATTTGTGTGTACACTACAAATTTGCACTTTTAGACTACAAAGTTTACAAAATTACTTTTATTTGCAGTCTAAAAGTGCAAATTTGCAGTCTAAATTTTTTCTAACGTTGGTATTCATTTAACAAATTTACAGTCTAAAAGTGCAAATTTGCGGTCTAAATTCTCATTGGCGTAAGTGTTCATTTAATAATTTGCAGTCTAAATATGTGTGTAGACTGCAAATTTGCACTTTTAGACTGCAAAGTTAACAAAAGTGCATTTATTTGCAGTCTAAATTTCTCTGGCATTGGTGTTCATTTAACAAATTTGCAGTCTAAATTCTCATTGGCTTTAGTGTTCATTTAATAATTTGCAGTCTAAATTCTCCTCGGCGTTGATGTTCATTCAATAATTCGCAGTCTAAACCCAAAATGCCTAAATTTGCAGTCTAAATTCTCCTTGTCGTTAGTGTTCATTTAACAATTCGTAGTATAAATTTAAAGAAGTGTCTAAATTTGCAATTTAAATGTACAAAGTGCATAACCCTGGCATGCCTAAATTTCCAGTCTAAATGTACAAAGTGCCTAAATTGTTACCATTTACAATCAATCAATTTCAGAATAACGTATATTGAATAATACGGAAAGATAACCACCTAACTTGTTACCATGTACTTGAACATGCATCAAACAACTCATAACATTTACAATTTCACTTTTAAACACTTAACTAATAGTTTATATGCATTCAGGACCTATCAATGATTTTCCAGCATAAGCAAGACTAAATATAAATGAAAATAGGACTAAATAGTAAATAATTTTTAACGAATAGGTCACCATCTACATCACAATTTAAAAATACGTCCAAACCCATTAAAACGTAGATTAGGTTATGGGTTGCCGAAAAACTACCTCAATATGCGAATTAAGGCTCGGGGAAGAGTATATGGGCCGCAGATCACTGTGGTGCTTCTGAAATCTCAAGGCGGTGTCCGGCGGGACTCCGCGGTGGCAGGTCGAGACCGCGTGGAGCTCGGTTGTGATGATTGTGAGCACGACAGTGGTGACCCGGCGGTGTTGATGAGGTCCGAGGGTGGTGGTGAGTTACAGTGGTGGTGGTTTCGGCAGTTCTTTTTCTGCGCCGAGGGATTGGGTCAGGTGAGGAAGGGCATGAGAGGTTGGTGGAGCGAACAATGAGCGACGGTAGGGGGAGAGAAAGAGACCGCCGGAGCTGCGTTCACCGGGTACGGGGGTTGCTGGAGTTGCAGGTGGAGATGAGTCTCCTGGGTTTCTTGCTGGAGATGAGTTCATGTTTGGCTTTTCTTTTCTTTTTTTTAATCCGAATCACAATTTCATTAAAAGCCAAAATAGGCAAATTATAGCGAATCCATTTGAAAACAGAGAACGAGCAAACGTACAACAAGCCATCACAAAGAAAAGCTATGAAACCAGGTGACAAAGGGGCACCGGCAAAATCGATGTGAACAAGAGGATAGACCTTAACACGTCTCACCGCCACAAAGGGTCGGGTCACGAGGGCCTCTCAGTCTATCCGATAGTCGCCCTTGCCTAAGGCACGAACTCGATCAGAGACAAACTGATCCGCACCGATGGAAATATGGAAAAACTACTAAACAAGGAAATAAACATAACCACCATGGAAAACTACCACTAATGCACGACGGCCAAGCCCCGACTGAGAACAGACCACCAGTCGCCAAAAAAGAGGCATTGACTGGATCCTGATTCGGAGCAAAGGAGACACCTCTCCGTCAAGCCCCCGTTGGCACGAGCAGGCTCTGAGCTCGGAAGGACGAAGAAGAAATCCACCTGGGCTAGCAACTTCGATCGAACCGGCTCACAGTGCCGATGGCAGTGAATCTACCTTGCTCAGTTACTCCCCAAAGCTGAAAAGGAACCCAGGCTCCAAGGCCAAGCCCCGACCATTATCCACCACACCGGAGTGAAAGCCAGCGGCTTATTCACCCACCACCACTCCCATCGGATTTGGGGGAAACCCAAACCGGGAACAAATCCAGACGGGAAAACTGCCGGAGGAACACCGGTCAAAGCCGGAATAGAAAAAAAAAAGGAAAAAAAATCCCGGCCACTTCGAACCCCATTATTTAGATCCCTAACTCCGGAAATCGCCACCTCCACCACCTGCCACCACTGCTACCATGCCAAAAGAGATCAAAGATTGACGGGGGGAGGCCAAGCACCAATCAAGCTGGAAGACCCCCGACCCCCTACCCATCACCGACCCACCACCACGACGCCATCCCGACTAAGAGCGAGACAAGAACAGATCGGAACAGAGGGAAAAGGGGGATGAACGAGAGAAGAGAAAGAAAGGGGGATGAACGAGAGAAGAGAAAGAGGGAAGGGGGGGCACCCACCCACCCAAACCTTAGCCGCGATTTGAGATCTCTAGAGAGAGAGAGAGGAGAGTCCTAGAGAGCTTACAGATAAGATTTTATTTGGCGGGGGAGGTGTTGTCACATTTCGCTCACTGAAAATGTTCACTTTTGGCTTTGTTTTTACATTTTTAGTTGAAACGAAGAGAAGGGCATATCTGTCCCATAAAAAAATAAGAGTGGACCTAAGGCTTTAAAAAAAGGTAAACAGTGAAGCCGAACTAATCCAAAAAAAGGCACTGTATTAGGCCTTGGTCAAAATTACAAATGGACTGGAGACCAATTCTTTAAAAGAGTAAGTGAAAATTGGAAAAAGAGTAAAGTTTTTGGCCGTTGGCATTTCTGATTTTTTGCTGGGATTTTAATTAATTATTTTTTTATTAAGTTGAATTACATTGGGGAAAAATAAAATTGAGAAAAAGTCAATTAATCAATTTTTCATCCTAAAATAACTATCCATCCCTTCATTTTTCATCTCCCATTGGAGAGGAGGGAGTTCTATTATCCATCTAACTAATAACGAGGAGGGAGTCCTATTATCCATCTAACTAGTAACTTTTAACCAGTTTTTTACACTAAAATAACTATCTATTTCCTCATTTTTCATCCCCCCATTGAACTTGCTCTAAGGTTAAAAATGTTAGTTTCTTAATAAATGAAGCTCTAGGGGCAACTAAACATGTGTTTTGCATGCATTATGGGGCTCATCTCGTGCCCCTTTATTTGATTTAAACTATTTATTTTGTTTGTCCTGTTGAGAAGATAGTCCATGAAGAAATTTTAATTGATAGGACTCGATATCTATGTTTTCATAATGCAAAAAAACAACTATTCGTGATTATTATTTTTAAGATAACGCTACGATAAATGCTCACCGATCAAACAGTTATCGATGTCTAATCAATCTGCATTCTAACGATGACCACATGCTCAACGACACAAATAAATGAACACTTCGTATCAAATAATGGGACCTAAAGGGGACCCCACAATCGGTGCACAACACACACCCTTCCCACGTCTTGGCTCGGGTTTAACATGAATCGAATAGGACTCGATATCTATGTTTTCACAAAGCATCTTTTTTTTTTGGCAAAAAACAACGATTCTTATTTTTTCGCTCACCAATCAAACAGTAATCGATGTCTAATCAATCTGCATTTTAACGATGACCACATGCTCAATGACACAAATAAAATAAACACTTCATATATCAAATACAAAAATGCCAGGAATATAATAATTCTTTTGGAAAATGACGGCCAAAGATGTGTTTTGATAATTAATATCCGCCAAGGACATTTTCAGCATTAACAAATGTTCTTAGTTTGTTCTTGGCGGGTATCAATTATTAAAATACGTCATGGGCCGTCATTTTCCTTAATTCAAACACAATCTCTCGTATACATGTGGAGCCCACACTAAGGATGACATTTCACCCCGCCCTGCCCCGAACCCGTCCCTACCTGGGCCCAAATGGGCCGGGTTTTCATCAAATTTTCGGGTACCAGGGCGGGTTCAGGGAGAAATATTAAAAAACCTGATCGGGACAGGGTGGGTTCAGATTGATGTTACCTCGCTCCGAACACGCCCCGAAATATTTTTCCATTCAAAATTATATTTTAATCTAATACTTTTATTATTAAACTTAAAAATCTATATTTATACCCCACTATTTTCTTATTATTCTAAAAAAAACTTGTTTTTCTTTTATGTTTCATCATTATAATAAGATAACACCTTATATATATAACCATTTTCTTCTTTATTTTCCTTTAGTTTTAATTTTTTTCTTCTTTTTCACGAGGCGGGCGGGTAAACCTGACCCCCAAAAAGGGCGGGAACGGGGATACCCACGTATAACCGGGGCGGGGTCGGGGTCGGGCCATAATTTTCGGGTCTGGTTATGCCAAAACCTGCCCTGCCCTGTTGTCATTCCTAGCCCACACATATTAATGTGCATACTAATATGTTTGGACCCTACACGTAGTGAGATATTATGTTTGGATTGTTATGTATGTAGCACTTTTGTACTACTATCTATATCTATATTATAAAACAGAGCGGTTTTCTATTAAAATGTCTATTCATACAAACATAGCACCCTTTACAATCATTCGATCATACTTCTTATTAACTTTGCAGTCGTCGGATCGAATGTATAAATCTACAGTATGTTGAATATTTCCTAATGTATAAATTTACTGTATTGTTTCCAAACTTCCAAATTATATGTTGACCTATTTCTAGCATTAAAGATGATTTCCTTTTAAGTTTTACACATTTTCTTGATATGGGAGAAGACTAAACATATCCCCTTCCTTTTGATTTAATTTTGTTTCCTTTTCCAAAACCTAAATTCAGCACTAATTGTACATGCAAGTATATCATACCTATCCTATATGATGACTACCTAAAAACGAGTAAGTTTTAATTTAAATTTTATTGACCAAAGAAATGCCATAATTGATTCCATTATTTTGAAACTGTATATTTTTGACCATAGGATTGGTAAACTTTTTTTCTACGACTGAGATTACAAGGTTGTAGGGCTAGCGATAAATTTGGAAAGAATCTATGTTTATATGGTACGGGATTAGAAGATATTTGTTAAAATTATTATGCAGTTTTAATGCAATGACTGAAGATTTCGAAAAGAAAATGTAATTCATCCGTCAAACTAATGAAACGTAATTAATCTGTTCAAAAAGGAAATGCAATGACTGAGGATTTCTTTGCATAACATGTCCAACTAATTCATTTCAAACTCAATTTCCATCCGTCCAACTATTGACGCATGATTGATGGATTTAAAAGGGAAAGACAAATTAACATAGATAAGCATTATAACTTTTGATTGCCGATTGGAAAAAGCATCTATGTTGATCCTATTGATTGAGGCGTGAATGGTGAGGATGAAGGAAAACCTAATTTGTTTTCCGAAAAAAAGAAAACCTAATTTGATAATTATGGTAATAATGAGTAAATTATTAGGTAAAATTCAAATGATTAACAAAGATAATTACATGGTTTCCTTTTACAAAAGTACACGATAATTACTGGGTTTCCTATCTCACAAAAGAAGTTACTCCTATTGGGTAATCTATCAATCTTTTAGAATTTTGAAATCTGTAAATCTTTTCAAACTCTATCTTTTCAAAATTATTCCAAACTCTTTAAACTACCCATCTCACGTCTAAATGTGAGAGGAATACATACCTTGAATAATTCTTTTGGAACCACATGTGAGATTCTAATGGTCTTTTTCTATTTGTTATTTTTTTCAGCCTTGCTTGAATTGTTTGGATTTTGCTTAGTTAAAGAACGATGTTAATTTTTTTCCACGTTGGGTGAATATGCCACTGTAGATTTCTTTGCTTGAGTACAAAATTAATTTAGAGGAAGACCGATCAATTTTCCAACTTCAGTGTAAGTCTTGATTTAATGTTTTTACTTTTTTGTGTTGGCTAATAATCTTTTTCCCTTTTCCCATGTTGTACGCGAATGACCAATCAATTCCTTTGCAGGATGGATCGAGAGAATATTAACCCGAATGTAAATCACTCCAACAGAAAAAGACAAATACTTGAAAAGCAAAGTTCCAATTTTTGCTTTGGCATCGAACAAAATTGGTAAATTTTTTGTATTTTCATCACGGTTCACGCCGCCAATCTCTCTCTCTCTCTCTCTCTCTCTCTCTCCCCGATCTCCATATTCTGAACATTCCGTCTCTCCCAAACCAAATCATTGTTGCGGTAAGTCCCTCTCACTGTCTCTCCCTTTTATCTTTTGCAATCCGTCTCTCCCAGACCAAATCATTGTTGCGGTAAGTCCCTCTCACTGTCTCTCCCTTTTATCTTTTGCAATTTGCATTTTTTAGTTACTTTGGCAAGGTCTAATGTTTATCTCTCCTGCCAATTTCAAGTTTTTAGATTTAAGAGTTGAAACAATTGACCAAAGACCGCAAACGGAATCGACTTTCTATAGTAACAATCTCCCTCGCTCTTTTTTCACTTTGTAATGTTCTCTCTTTTTTTCTGGCTCTAACAGTTTAATATTTTTTATTCTAACACAAAACCATGGGTGTTTTCGAGTTTCTTCCTATTAACTTTACAAAATTACTACTTAGTTGTCTGTGTTTTTATGGTTAAAATTAAGAGAAAAAGTAGGTGATTGCGTTTTGGGGCATTTTTCTTTGTTTGTATTATCCATGATTGACATGTTAGCAAAGTGAAACCGTGTTCTACAAAAGTTTTTTTTTTTTTTTTTTAACGAAACAAAAATGAAAGTTCAATCACAAAACATCATTGACAAGTGTATTGGTTCCATCCCACTAAAAATCATTTTGTAGCGTTATATGTAGTTAGGATAAAAATCTATGGAGATCGGCCAATAACCTCCTTCAATGTATTCCTCTGATTTTTATTTTTAATTTTTTTTGTATGTGCTTTGTCTAGATCAAGGCCATGCATCCGCATTCGAGGAGTACACAACTTCGAAGTAGTTATATAAATTTATGTATCTCAATTCATTCCTAGAGTAGAAGGGAGGGATTATTACATGTTTACGAGGTGCTATTTTTGCTCCTTTTTTTTTATAATTTTAATAGTGAATAGGTGGTATACCTCATGTGTTTTCTAGAAAAATCGTCAAGCTAATTAGAACTTAGCACAAAGGAGTACCAAAGCAAAACTTACTGATCCAATAGTTCTTTTTACTTATTTGGCTGAAATATATACTAATAGATTTTACCTTTTTTCTTTGTTCTAGAGCTCTGTTTCACGTGTGAATTGAAGGGTGTGAGTACTATTGGCTCGACTGATTTGGTTCTTAAGTTTTCCTAACATACTTGCTATATATATGCTGGTGTGAAAAAAGTTAATCAGTAAAAGAATAGAAAATCCATAAAATAATTAGTTAACCGGTATTTTTGTGTGTGTTATATTTAGGTTTGATTTTTTTTGCAACTAGAATAGATGATGGACATCTATTGTGTGTTTCTAATGTTCAAAATTTATTCGTGTTGTTTAGTACTACGTATATAGTTTGTGCACATGATATCTCAATTTTTAGTCGAGGATTTGATTTGATTATCTAACTGTTGAGTACTTTAATTTGATGTCACTTGAAATGCGAGTTTACATTCA
This sequence comes from Rhododendron ovatum, assembly GCA_019656835.1. Lineage (NCBI taxonomy): Eukaryota > Viridiplantae > Streptophyta > Magnoliopsida > Ericales > Ericaceae > Rhododendron > Rhododendron ovatum. Next base: position 32,918,210 of record CM033799.1, read on the forward strand.
TTTCGTAAAATCCTATAACATTATTTCCATAGCTCTTTACTTATTTTTAATTTCTGTTGTAGTTCCTAATTATTTTTGATAAACTGTTTTTTTACTTTCTATGGAGCAGGAAGGAGGTGATGATCGTGCTTTTTGAGGGTGCCCTCAGAGTTGATCTCGGTAGTATTTTGTTATTTCTGAACAAATTCTTTCTAAACAAAAGTCAAATGATTCTATCTAATCCTGTTACCAACGTTTAAATTTAATATGCAGGTATTCAGAGATAGAAGGTGGTGGTGGAGGTCATACTGTTGGTTATCCTCTTCCGAATGACTCTTATTTTATCTTCTTCAATTCTTTTTATACTGTTGGCTACCATTCTAAGGAGTATCTTTTTTGTTGATAGCTATTAAGTGCTACATCAACTATGGTGGCTTTGAATTTTGGTGGGTAGACCCCCACTTTGTACTGAATTCAATAGTCTTTAGTCATATTTATAATTCTTTTGATTGACTTAGTGAATGTTTGTGATTTGAATAGCAGCTTCAAATTGGTTTTGATTCCTTAAGGTAATATTTTTGATTGAGAGCATGCAATTTCATTGTTGATAATGCAAGAAACTTTTATTAGATTAATGCTTTTTAATAAGTGCCTTCAGGTACGGACTCATTTGTTTTGAACATATTACGTTGTGCCTTTAGGTACGGACAATTATGAATTGAAAAATTATTTGTACAAATTAAACAAATCAAGAAATATGCTTGAGTTATTGTTTTCCGCATAATTGAATTCATTAGACAGGGATTAATATATTGCGCATGAGTCTAAAATTTATTTGTGTGAGCTTGTCGTTCGAGGTATGGACTAGTCAAATAGCAAGACTTGAAGTGGCCCCATAATCGGTGCTTTCGCACACGCTTTCCCTCCTTGGGCCCACGCCCCGGTCCGAAGAAATTTGTGGGCGGCCTTGACTCCACCCATTCCGTCCCCCAAGGGGTTCTATTCGTGCTCGTCTTCTTTGGTTGCCATTGGCGTCCATGGTGGTGGTGCCCTAATTTTACGGATGATGAAGACGATGGCGACTAGGGAGGGGGGCATCGCCACAATTTCGACCGCATCAATTGCCAAATCATTGTTGTTATTGTTTTTGTGGCTTGCGATCTCTGTGACGAGCGCAACGAGCCAGTCTTCTGGAATTGACGAAGGAGATGATGGCGGAGGAGCAGTGTTCACAGTGAGTTCCAAATTCGCGGGGATGGACCGGTCCCTGAGTGCCATGAAAGCTCACGATAGCCTCCGCCACCTTCAAATGCTCGCCGGCGTCGACCTCCCCTTGGGCGGGACCGGCCGCCCCGATGCTGTCGGGTCACCACCTCCTCTCCTCTCTCCTCTCTCTCTCTCTCTCTCTCTCACACACACACACACACACGAACCACAAACACTTGTTTTAAACTGTTTCTTTTGATAGCTCAGATGTCCGGCCAACTTACAGTCCAGGAGGCTTAAGCAAAGTCCTCTCCCTTGGGGGAAAAAAGTTTCAGTGTAACGGTCATTTGTAAAGCCCTTTCACATGCAGTGTGCCCCATGTATGTGTGAGTCCCACTTGCTAGCTGATACTGGATCGCCAAAGACCTGATTCCATTTCTTAATACCTTCCGTCTCTCTCCTAAGGGATCCAATCTGAACTCCTTCCCTCACTTCGTTCACGATAGTCGGTTGAGTGGACACTGTTCCCCTTTATAGTTGAGTTTCGCCTGTTTCCTTGGCTTGTAATCAAGTGCGAATCAAATGAACGGGAATCCTATCTATGGGCCTCTACCTGAACTCTGAAATCGGTAACCTCTATTGTCATCCCACAAAAATTTACTTGTCCCTTAGGGGTTGATAGCAACTGAGAGGTTTCAAACCTGAAAAATTAGGAGAGATTGAGAACAATGCCCTTAGTCACAGGCGTTAGGCCAATCCCTTGGGATTGACACTTACATATATTTTGTGGTTAGTTCCACACAGCTCAATTAAAGCTGGAGGAAAGTACTGTATGGACCTGCCCCTTAGGACTTGACAGCAACTGAGAGGTTTACAATTTTTTTTGATAGCTCAGGTATCCGGGCCATCTTACTGTCCACGGGGCTTAGTTAAAGCTAAAGCAAAGTCCAGTATGGACCTGTCCCTTAGGGGTTGATAGCAACCGAGAGGTTTCAAACCTGAAAATTTAGGAGAGGCTAAGAGGGCGTTAGGCCAATCCCTTTGGGTTAACAGTTACGTGCATTTTTGGTTCATCTTATTGTGATGTTTGTTGTTGTCAACAATGCTTTTATGGGTGAATGAGTTCAAACAAGTACTAGCGCGAACCCCTGTACATTGAAAGAGAAAAAATGAAACATAAAGGATTTCAAGGGCGTATTTCTTTCCACAATGTATGTAAATAGAGATAGATAGGTTAATAGATTGGAATATTGGATTGATCCCTACTAATAGGGTTTTTCCAAATTTTGAATTTTCTTATTGTTTGGACCGATTGGATTTAAGTAGTTAAAACATTATTGTAATAAAAAAAAATTAGGCCAGGCCACTTTTCGGACTCAGTGTATATACTACAGGCATGTGGGGATTCAATTAAGAGATTTTCGTAGCTGCATTGCTGGGCTTACTGAATTGAAACCAAATTGCCCGAACCACGGTGGTAACCCATGGAGCTACACCCTCCTCCAGAGGTTACCCACCTCTCAACTCATGTAGTGCTGACTCATTCTGTTTTTGGTAAATCAAGGAGAATTCAATTGACCTAATCATTACTAGTTAATTGCTGCATTTCTGTTTATTTTGACTTACTTTTTTCTTTTCATGTGCCTAAATTTTGCAGGCTTTACTATGCTAGGATAGGGATAGGGACACCTTCTAGGGACTACTATGTGCAAGTAGATACCGGGAGTGACATAATGTGGGTTAACTGCATTCAGTGCACAGAATGCCCAAAAAAAGGCTACCACGGTGTATGGCTCATCTCTACCATAACATTCTCTTCATTCTTGTTATCAGCAGGGAATATACAAACTTAAAAGTATATCTTCCCTTGGTAATTGTTTCTTACAAACTTTTAGAAACTATTGTTCTGTTACAGCTGGAACTTACGCTGTACGATCCAAAGGACTCACTCACTGGAGAATTGGTTTCTTGCGATCAACAGTTTTGTGTGGAGATAAGTGGAGGTCCTGTATCCGATTGTAATGCTAACGTGTCCTGTTTGTATACTGAACTATATGGGGATGGAAGCTTCAGTCTTGGGTACTTTGTGAAGGACATCGTACAATATGATCGAGTGTCTGGAGATCTCCAAACTAAATCTGCAAATGGAAGTGTCATCTTTGGGTACGTTGATGTCCCTGTGAGTGTACTCTGCTGCAACAGCCATGTCATCTTCATAAAACTTAGTCTTTCTTGCTATCTAAAAATGTGGATATATACTTATTTTGGTATAAACTGTCTTTCTCACAGCTTCCAGTTTTTTCTTTTTCAATCTTCTTTGGTTTCTTTACTGTCCTAAAGGTTTCCTCAAGTGCACTAGGCTTCTAAACCTCTCTTTTTCTCTTATTTGCCATTCTTTATATGACAATTCAAATCTGTGGAAAATTCTTCAGTGAACTCATATTGTAGTTGAGAGGAGGCATGGTTTTCTTTTTCGGTCATAAAAGTTTTGGTACATCTAGGGAAGAAGGCATTCTTTTTGAGACTTATGATGTTTTGAGTAGGTGTGGTGCTAGACAGTCTGGGGATCTAGATTCATCTGATGAAGCACTTGATGGGATACTTGGTTTTGGAAAATCAAATTCTTCTATGCTCTCACAACTAGCTTCGACTGGAAGAGTGAGAAAGATGTTTGCACATTGCTTGGATGGTGTAAATGGTGGTGGTATTTTCGCAATTGGACATGTTGTTGAACCAAAAGTTAACACAACTCCTTTGGTGCAAAACACGTATGTATTTGCTCACTCTGTGATCTGGATAAGTGTTAAGCACCTTATTTGTTCCATTTATTTCTCCTTTTCAGTTCTTGATAGCTGTAATGCCATACCAAAAATATTTGGTGAAACAGGATGATTTTTAATTTCTCAAGAAGGCACTATCAAGTATCTGAGTATTAGATTAATTCAGAAAAATAGAATTTGATATTCATTCCTAAAATTATAAAACGAAACTAAAGCAATCTAAAGTGAACGCATGAATGTATGAAGAGGGGATCTAGGGTTTTGAATCCCCCCTTTCCCTCATAACAATAACTACATCAATTATCAATTAGTTATTCAAATCTCCTTCACACTGTTAGGGCTTGCAAATCCTCCCAGGTTGCCTAAAAATATTTGGGGAATTGCGCATACATGGAGAGGTTTTCATGTAATTGTGCCTCGCATGGTAAGGAAAAAAGTAATTGCACATACACGGCCCCAATAATTTCATGGATGAAGATACCCCTTTTGCTGCTGCACTTTGTATGGATATACCTTGCTCCCTGTTTCACCAAAGTACCTCCTTAATCAAAACAATTAGGTTTGCCTCCACTTAGTCTTCTCATACTACTTTTTTTATTTTTGAAAACATGCTCTTGCTTCTTTTATGAAACTTTGCTGCACTTTGTATGGATATATTTTGCTCCCTATATTGTCAAAGAAGAAGCTAAATAAAAACAATTGGGTTTGCTCTCATACTTTTTTTTTCTTTTTTTCAGAAAACAAACTCTTGCTCCTTTTATGAATTTATAACGTTTTCAAGGCTATTTTGGGGCTCGCCTCGAGGCAAGGCATAGCAAAAACGCCCATGGGCGTTGATTGTTGGGCAGAGAACTACGAAAGTGTTTGCCCGTCTATGTGAGGCATATAGAGGCATACGCTTTTCACGCCTTTTTCGTGTAGATGACGAAGGTGAACACATTAGAAGTCAGTACATGAGAAGAATTGGTTCATTATAAGTGTTTGGGGCAAAGATTGAGGGTTTTCATGTATTTGAAAGATGACTTAGAATGCTTTTAAAAGGGATCTATTAATGCACATTGTCTCTATGTGTCTATGCCTATTTGAGGCACATTTGCATGGTGCTAACACTATCCCCCTCTTTTTATGGCATTTTAACAAAATTTTGTTTTTAATGGATAAAATGTAGAAACTCCAAAGGCTTATGCCTGAACAACTTGAGGCTTATGCCTTGCCTCATGAGAGGTCAACAGCTTCGCCTTGTGCTTTCGCCTCTGAAAACTTTGATTTATAATGCACCTTGTATAGATATACTTTGCTCCTTGTATTGCCAAAGTAGCACCTTGTGTTTAGGAAACTAACCGTTGCACCTTTACTCAAAACTTTTGCACGTCTAGTGAAAATAACTTGCGCTACGAAATCAAAGTTGCACTTGAATATAAACGACTAGATTGGCATTGTATTGTCAAATCCAACTTTTTGTTTTTTGGAAACCTATCCTTCCACATTTCATCAAGTTTTATTGCACCTTGAGTGAAGATAACTTGCTCTATCAATCCAGGGGTATACTTGCCTGTGTAAATTTTGAATACTATTGGAGCTTGTCCCACATTGATTGATTACAACCTCCAAAACTAGTGGATGAGCCTTAGTAGCAAGATCCTTTTAAAATGGGTGTGCTTCCAAGATGAGAGCTTGACGGGAGCTCCCCTAGAGACGGGAGCTCGCTCCCAACTGAGATGGGAACTTATTGGGCGGTTAAGGCTACTATTCTCATACTCTTAAAGGAGTTATGCCATTGTGGAAATTAATATATGAAAATCTTATCACTCAAGAAGTTTTGCAAATTGAAGAAATCTAACTCCCTACAAGTACTCTTTAAGATTGTGAAAATTCTCATAAGTAATCAATTTTCCTTCAATGGTTCAGTATTTAAAGATACTTTATATACGTATTTATATGAAATCTATTTATGCTCCTTAGGCGCTCCCAACCTTAGGAGTTTTTAGGTGCCTCTGCTCCCCTGCACCCGCTCACGCTTCCGCTCCTGCCCCCGCTCCCGCTTCGTGCTACTAAGGTATGAGCTTGGGCAGCCTCTTCACTCATTGACAATTGGTTTTGAGTTGGATGCTTTAAGAGCATGTCCGATGGGGTTCTAAAATGGTTGTAGCCATTTCCCCCTTTAACACCAAAAAGTAGTTAGTTCTAAAATAGAACCATCTCCCCTCCAATGGTTAGTTCTAAAATAGAACCAAAGAGTTCCAAATATTAACTAACTTTCCCTCCACGTCATTTTCCCCTAACTTCCTCAACCCTAATTAACTACTACTTCCATTCAAAAATATTTGTTGTGTCCGCCAAACGAGGAGATAAAGTAGCCGTTGCAAAAAATTAGAGCTTCCTCCCAGGTTTTCATCACATGGGTCTAAATTATTAGTTTAAAAAAACAAATTGTATCCCAATGGCATTATTTTTTCTCTGTCTCTAACCGTCATCGTCAACAACCCTCTCTCTCATTCTTTCATTGTAGACCACCAAACCCCAGGGGGCTCTGATCAATCCATCTCTCTGTTTCTTTCAAACCGGCGCCGAGAAAGCACCCCGTTTCTCTCACACACCGGCGAATCCCCTCTCTCTGTCCCAATCAAACCCTATTTCTTTGAAACCCCATGAAACCCTAACCCCATGAAAAGGTCAGCTCTCTCTCTCTCTCTCTCTCCCCGTCTATGTGTGTGAATCTCTCTCTCTGGAGCAAGATGAAACCTTAACGCCGGTGAAAAGATCATGATTCCGGTGACTGTGGACCTCATTCCAGTGAGATTAGAAAATTCCGGCCCTTTACCAGCGAGTTTCAGGTACATTGCGACACTGCGACTCAATTTCTGGTAGATGGTAGTTAGGTATGATGAGCTTTCAAGGATGGTTATAGCCATTTGGGGTCCCAAATATACAACCCCATATAAGTCTTTGCCATTGTCCATCTCCATTGGAGCATTGAGTTCTATAATGTCCATCCTCGTTGGAGCATTGAGTTCTATAATGGGGGATGGAAAATGGCTATACAACCCCCCATTGGACTTGCTCTAACATGGTATCAAAGTTAAGCTTTCGGAGTCTTTTGGACAAGACTCTCTTGATTGTTTGTCCCATTGTTTGTGCCTTAAGTGCACCTTGTTTTGTTATTTGTTGTGGTCCCTATGGATTGATTGTTTACCTCTTCACGTGCGGGTTAAGAGCCGCACGTGCGGGGGAGTGTTAGAGTTTGTCCCACATTGAATGATTACAACCTCCAAAACTAGTATATGAGCCTGGGTGGCCTCTCCACTCATTGCCAATTGGTTTTGAGGTGGATGCTTTAACAAATACCATGTTTGTGCAACTACTTTTCCTCTTTCGAAATCCTTCGCCATAAGTGCACACTTGTTTGCCCCAAAGTCCACTGAAACGCAATTTCCCCAAAAATATTTACGAGTTACACGCGGCATAGAGTCCTAGACTATCTTCTTCTAGCACGAATCAACTTACTTGTATGATTCGTCTCAGTGGCACAATTGGTTTGATAGCATGATGCATCTTGCATACTTTAACCTATCTCAACTTGTTATCTCAAATCAAGTACAACCCGTTGTATGATAGTGCTTGAAATCTGGAAAACAAGTACATGCAAGTAGAAAATATTAAACCAATTTCATCAGCTGAAACAACCCGTACTTTTCATACAATCCAGACCTCAATAATAACATTGCACATTAGTAGATAACGAAAGTCACTCGAAGTAATAGCTTCATCTATACACCCTAGACGAGGGGTTTAGCTGGCCATGGAAGAGGGAATCCTTGCGTCATGAATGGTGGAAGCAATCAATCTTGAAGGTTCTGCGCTTTTGTAGCTCTCACTTGCCTCCCAGAATATTTGGCAACCCTCAAAACAGCCTAGGGTTCCTCCTTATATAAAAGCTCATTTAAAACCTTGTAATTAAACCCTTTGGTGCGCACCATATCAGACGTTGAGTGTTTGGGTGCTCGGGACTACTGGTTATGTCACGTCTAGACGCCTGGCTAAAGAGGTCCAAAGTGTGTTAATCAACCCGTTTGGACGCGGGTGATGCCCGTCCTGACGCTTGAGGCATTTTTCGACTCCTGTTGTCCTCCCAAGCTTTGGAACTTCAAGAATTCATTATTTAGCTCCAAATTCGGCACATATTTGAGCCCTTACATGGATAACAAGTATCAAACTCCAAGTAACACAATAAATAGATTTAGCGAACGTAACTTAGGGGGGTGCATATGTCAACATTAATGCACCTATCAGTTCTCTCTTAATTAGTTCTGTTGGTTTTGCTGTTTCAATTTTATTGTGTATTGAGGATTTATTCAATCTGTTTGACTTGTTACCTAAATGTTAAAAGTTTTTAGAGTTTGAGTAAAGTGGTATACCAATTGCGAGGATGCATGTACCTGACCTGCATCTTGAAAGAAATCATTAAATTATGTGCTTGACATCTTTACATGTTACCTGCAACTCTTAAAGTTGAAGCATGGATATATATCCTGCTTAGCTTGTTACCTCGCTAAAGAGAATGAAACTGTTTTCCTTAACAATGTATTAACGTGTCATTCAAATCGTGTGGCAACTTTACATATTTTGTCATAATCTTCTCTCTCATCATTACTATGTAAGTAAAGTTTGTGGATAACCTTGTGTGTTTGGTACTAATTGAAGAACACATTCTCATAGTTTAGATACTGATAATTGGATGTTGTTTGGGGCTTAAAAAAATTCTGATAGACAATAAAGCTTTTCAGTTTGGGTTGTCTTACCAACAATAAGGAAGAATGCTGTTTCCTTCGAATGTCTAGTTTACTTGTATATGTCACATGCATTTTGCTTTTTGTTGTCATTAACATATCTGATGTGTTTTTGTAGCTTCTCTTCTACTTCATCCAATATTGCATGCATTAAGCTAAACTTTGTGTAATAAATCTTAGGCCGCATTACAATGTCAATATGACAGCAGTTGAAGTTGGTCGTGAGTTTCTAAATCTTACAGGAGATGTCTTTGAGATTGGAAACAAGAAAGGGACAATAATTGATAGTGGTACAACTTTGGCTTATCTTCCTCAAGTGATTTACGAGCCGCTAGTAAAAACGGTATCTTCTGTTACATTGTTTTAGTTGTTTCATGATATCAAATTAGTTTGAAATCCCTTCAAATTCTGACATGTTGGAAATTGTTCTTAGATACTCTCTTGGCAGTCTGATTTGAATCTACGCACTCTTCATGATCAGTATTTATGCTTTCGGTACTCAGAAAGGTAGTGTATTTTATTGATGTTTTATATGTTGGTTTTCCTATTTTTTACTTCGTTCGGGATGGAGATGTATTCCTCAAATCAGAAAAAAGGGGTTAAATCTTAAACCTTTGTCTCAAAGATGCGACCACAGAGAGGGACCAGTAGGAATGCAACTCAAAATTGCGATGGCAGACCAAACTTGCTTAGAGAAGAGCCGCTCAAAGAAAAGATAATCTAGAGATTCATTTTGCTGGTTGCAGAGAGTGCAAATAGGGCTATTAATAATACCCCAACTATGAAGCTTATCTGTAGTTCTCAACCTCCGTTTGCTAGCCATCTAACTTTTTTGAACCTTTTTTTTTTGCTTTCGGTGATAATTTTGTACTTTAGATTTCGCTTGTCATTACAAATGATTAATTCAAAAAACTCGACACGAATCTTACAAATGACAAAAAAGGTAGTTGGCATAATTTTTGCCTCTAAGTGTGCCTCATGCTTTCGCTGAGACTGCCCCAATTGAGTTGAAAGGGAAGTTTTATGGCTGATTTACGGCTCAACTCTATATTCTAATCGGTTTGTGATTAATAAGTTTTCCTTCTCTAAAGTTGCAATTTTATGGATTGTGCTGCTTTGTTTGGATTAATATTTAAGATGATGGATACTCATGTTTATCAGCCGCTTATATACGTATACAATCCCCTTCTACTAATGGATCCCTCATTTTGTTAAAATGCGGACTTCCCATTTCCGAGTCATATTGTGATAATCCAAACCGTTCTAACTTTTTTTTTTTTAAGGTACCCACGAGAAATCAGCTCAAAATATGACCGGAAAGTGCTTGATCCTAACAGTCTTTTAAAAGCCTGACAGGAATTGTTCTATGTAAAAAATGTTTGGATTAGGCATTTACCGGTTATATTTTGAGCTGATTTCTAGATGGTACCCTTTAAAACATGTTTTAAACAAGTTGAACGGTTTAGATCATCAAAAGGCTCCAAACTATGAGGTCCACATTTTAAGGTCCTTATTAGAAGCTCATTGTGTGTGTATACACCACGGATCCCACAAGGAATCCCGCATTTTAGCATTTTAATAAAATGCGGACCTCCCTTTCCCGATCAAATTTCGATGATATGAACCGTTCAATGTGTTCAGGTTGTGATTTTAAGGATTCCCGCGAGAAATCAGCAAAAAAAAAAAAAAAAAAAAAAAGAAGAAGGCTAGGAAGTGCTTCATTTGTGTAGTTTTGCATTGAACCGAGCAGTTTTCATTGAACGGTTCAATGAAAAATTGCTCGAATGAAGCACTTTCCGGTTTTTTTTTTCTTATGCTAATTTCTCACGTTCTGAACACATTGAACGGTTTGGATCATCAAAATTTGATCAGGAAAGGGGAGGTCCGCATTTTATCAATTTAAGGGATCCCTACTAGTATATATACATATACATATACGGTGTGTGTGTGTGTGTGTATATATATATATATATATATATTATAGTGTAACAGAAGTTTTGCATGATTTATTTGTTTTGTTTTTGCTACACCGGCATCAATGACGATTTTCCTTCTCTCTCTGCGTTTAGATATGCTCGAAGAAGCATTGTTGACGTGAATGCTGTGTTATAAGTTCTTGATATGGTTGCAAATTGTTGTCTAATTGAAATTTTACACGCTTTTTGTTTTGTTTTTGCTATACATTGCAGCGTTGATGATGGTTTTCCTCCAGTAACTTTTCATTTTGAAAGTTCCCTTTCTTTGACAGTTTATCCGCGCGAGTATCTATTTCCCTTTGTAAGTACCCTAAGATGCCTGCTAGTACACTTATTTTGTTCGTCACCGTTTACATGTCACTGGAGTGCTTTTGCAAAACTCACATTAGAATGACATTAGGTGCTTATTTTCTTATGCAACCGATAGCACCGATAAGAATTTTGCTATTTCTGTGGCAGTTTATATTTAGCAACTCATGATATTGATTTGTAAATAAATTACTGGAGATTTGGAATGTGGCTTCTCATCTCCAACAATTGATTTCCTAAATAATGTGCATAAAATTCCTTACATACAAAGGATGGGTTGGTGCCATAAGCTATGATAGCTTTGAGCATGTGCATTCGTACTTAACAGTGTTTGATCTTATATTCTTGCTTTTTTGAAATAAAAATGAAGGCAAAACCGCAAAAGTGATTTCATATTAGTCAAATGCAACACTTGTGATTAATCTTGATTCACCTATAGATTCTTATCGTTTTTGGTGGATCGTAAATCGAATTGCTACTTGAACAGCAAATCGTATGATTCACCACCGATTTTACATATACCTTGATTCACCTACAGTATCGTATTGGTTTTTTTCGTGAATCGAGAATCGTATCGCGAATTGAATCATGAATCATACGCAATATGATGATGTACTCATATGGCTCTTCTTATATCTTTGAATTGTGTATTCCTACTTTTTGTTTTTGCTTCTTTAACCTTGAGGTTTCGTTGTATTGACGGACCCAAATGAAAATATTGGTCAAAAAAAAGAAAGAAACAAGTACAAGATGATTAGAGGACAAGTTCACCAGGAAAAAAAAATAGGCAAGAAAAACCACCTAGCTATATATTATGTATCGTTCTCCAATCTGTAGAAGCATAGGGATTCCCTTAGAAGGAGCTGATATAAAAATCCATGAACGGACACATAGGAAACCCTTTCTCTTAAAGAATGGACATCTTCGAATTTATCCTAAAAAATTCGGCGTATCTTCCAATCCAAAGATATCAAGGTTTACACTTCCACGACATTCTCTCAATTGAAGATTTCGCCAAAACCCACATGAACAATCAAGAGATTTCAATGCTACTACAGAGAGCCATCCACAAATCCCCACCAATTGAAATGACTATTGTCATAAAGCTCAAGCCAATGGCCAAATGCAAATAAAAGGATGCATGGAGTTTTCAACCCTCCTACATGGTAGGGGTGGTAGTAGAATCAGTAGATTCACTTACATACGTTTCTAAAAATTCCGTTGATCATGAAAGTTTTATGAGCCAAACTTGATAGAAAATCCTTTTCCTTTAAGAGGCACAATCACATTTCCCAATCATCATTCGATTGGATAAAGTGATCACGTCCTACCACGAAATGAATACAAGAAAAAAGACCCGAAGAATGAAGTGATCACGTCCTGTCATCAATAATGTTAAAAATTCAGCCGTTTCATGGTCATCAAGATTTAGGAAAAACTGAAGTTTGATGAAATTGGTGCTAGTTTTGAGACAGTGTCTTAGATGAAATGGTGGAGAATGTTATCTTTCCTGGACATTGCCGAACATCTTATCCTGTCTCATCCCATCTATCATTGGTGCTATCTGCCTTTTCTTGATTACACAGTGTAATACACACTTACAGGTCATGTGTCTGTTATCATGGAGATTACTTTTCAATGCTAATTCACTGTTTGCAGGAAGGCTTATGGTGTTTTGGTTGGCAAAACAGCGGGATGCAATCCAGAGATACCATGAACATAACCCTTTTGGGAGGTATGCTCCAAATAATTCCACACGTTTGGCGGTGTTGAGTACTATTGGTTAAATAGTCAGATTGATACTTTTATTTTTGTGATTTGGCTAGGCCTGAACTGTTATTTTTGAACGAAAAACTTTGAATTTCCTTTTTGCTGTTAGGGCAAGGTATCATTGTTCGGAAGATCAAACTAATGATTTACATTTCCCCTTCACAATTTTCTTGAGAAACAATATACAACATAAAAAACTTAAACATAAGGGAACTCATCACACCCTGATATTGTAATTTCAGTTTTTTAAAAGGCTATAGGCAGATATGGCGCCATGGTCTCATGGAGCCTTTGTGCGGGGCTCGAGTCGAGGTGCGTGCCTCATCATAGTGTGGCGCCATTTATGAAAAGAGAATTATAGGAAAAGCTCTGAACGTTAGAAAATATTTTAAAATTTTAAAGTATCATTAAGCATTACCATTTCAATGTTTACATCACCCAATACTAACCAAAACATATAGTCCATGTAAAGTTAATGTATTAACGTTTGGCTTTGGAAATGTAATAAATGAAAACGACAATCAAATATTGAATCTTGCTCGCCTATTAATTATCCCCAACGTTAAGTACTTCATTTTCTTCTTCACCATTTGATTTTTATCGGTCCATGTCTTCTTCTCCCTCATCAAATCTCTATTTTCCCATTCTTCCCGTTCATGTTTTTCATCTATAAGTCGAAGTGAAAGTGATGGTTTTGAACTCGTTGCCGTTGCTTTTGAAGCACTTGGTGTTGCCTTTGAACCCATTGGTAACACTTTTCATCATCTCTAATCGAAAGGTATTGGAGCATAGCCTTAATCCACCCTAGATGCATGAAACCCCCACCACCATAGTTGCCGCCACCACTATCATCACCTTTACATCGCCGTTGTAGCCTCTAATTGAACCCCTCTCTGTGGTTCTCAAGCAGTCACCTCGAGTTTGGCCTGACAGGTTTAGTGGTGCAGTGTTACAGTTGCGTTGTTGAGCTCTCATTCTGAGCAGTATGTCATCTCTATTCCGTCGGATTGGGGGAAAGTAGGGTTGATTTTTTATGTGGATGATATTAGCATTACTGGAGATGATTAGAAAGGTATTAATGAGTTGAAATTGTTCTTACAAAGTAAGGTATTACTTGGGTATTGGAGGTAGCAAAATCCAAGTAAGGGATTAGTCTGTCCCAAAGGAAGTATGCATAGTCAAGAGGAGACTGGTTTATTGGGAGCGAAGCCTGTGGAGACTATTATGGATCCAAACGTCAAACTTTGTGTTGACTAAGGGGAGATATTTCCTCATCCGGACCGGTATTGCCGCTTGGTTGGCAAGTTGAATTAGCTTTACCAATACACGCCCTAATATCTCATTTGCTGTTAGTATGGTAAGTCAATTTATGTCATCTCCTCGTCTTCCACATTGGGAAGCTTGTCTTTGTATTGTGAAGTATCTCAAGGCTTATCTTGGACGTGGCCTATTTTACTGGTCTAATGGTCATTATGTGTTGAGGCCTTGACAGACTCTAATTGGGCAGGATTGTCATATGATAGATGGTTGACAAATGGGTACTGTACTTTCATTGGTGGCAATCTAGTTTCCTGGAAGAGCAATAAACAAACCATCGTTGCAAGATCTATCGCAGAAGAAGAGTATCGAGCCATGACTCACACTACATGTGAGATTGTATGGTTGTGAGCTTTACTTGAGGAGTTAGGTTTTGGTGTGCAGTTACCTAACCCTACGTATTGGTGATAATCGGGCAGCAAAACATATTGCTTCAAATCCAGTATTTCACGAGAGAACCAAGAATGTTTAGGTAGGTTGTCGCATTATTCGAGAAGAAAATTGATGATGGTGTGTTGGTTACTCTTTTTGTGACTGCAGGAGCTTAGTTGGCTTATATCTTCACCAAATCATAGTTCAAACCTTGTTTAGAGTTATTGTGTAACAAGCTGGGACTTTGTGGTAACTATTCTCCAGCTTGAGAGGGGGAGTGTTAGGATATTGTTAGTCTTTGTCTTTGTCTTGTAAATGAGGTATTCCATAGTATAAAATTCTGATTAAAAAAAGATAGTATAAAATTATAAATATTAAATAATAGTCATTTGTGTTAGGGTTAATTAACACCCTAAACACTTTTCATCATCTCTGATAACAAGGCTGCTCTCTTAACTGTTTCGATAGGGATCATTCTCAGCAATTCTTGGCCTTGCCTTTTCTATTTCCACCACACCCTCTGGGTCATAAGAGTAGTGACACATAAGAGGCCCTATGTTCATGGGTTTCTTGGGCTTGGACTGAATAGACTTGATAGACGTGGAGTTACTTCAGCGAGCAGAAGGCTTCTTAGCCCGGGAACTGGATTCTCCAGCATCATCAAAATTGTCATTGTTTTCAACAGACCAAACCATCGTAAGAAAAGAGAAGAATAAATAGGGAAGATCACAGAAGAAGTACCAAGTAGAAGAAAATCGATGTAGAGAAAACAGAGCATACCTTACTGATTTCCCAGTTCAAAACACCCCTTCCTCCAGGATCTGTAATCATTTGTAACTGCTGGGGTTAAAGATGTAAGCCTCTTTAATTTGGAGGATTTAATTGAGTGCAGCTGAGCCTGTAATACTTTATAAATCCGTGGATGAGATGGAATCTTAAACATATCTGGAAAAATTAGGCAAGGTGAGCACGTCAAGTGTGCTTCAAGAGCTGTACCTCGCCTTAGGGTATTCAAGGCCGTCTGCGCCTCAGCACCTAGGTGTGTGAGGCGCATGCCTTTTAATACGCCGCAATCTAATATTTTGGTGTTAGGTTCTGAAGGTCATATTTTTCTAGTTTTAGAGTAGTTTACATGATCAATAGCTGTAACTCATCTTGTGGTTTTACAAAATTTGTTGTCATATATAATTTTATGTTTTCTGTCTGAATGTCTAGATTAGTTTTGGCTGTAAATGTGGTTGAACTCGATGCAACTGGTTGTTGATGCTATTGCTTCTAGACTGAGTTGTCTTTGTTATTCTGAAGCCTGTATTTACTTCAATTCTGCAGATTTGGTACTCTCAAATAAGTTGGTCTTATATGATCTTGAGAATCAGGTCATTGGATGGACGGAATACAACTGTGAGTGCATTCATCCTCTTTTCTTCTCCCAATTCATGTTAAATATGTTCTTTTGGTGCCTGTTTATACTCATGGGAGTTAGCTAATTAGCAACCACATGGAGAAGCCACCACGAGGCTTTTCAAATAATGGTGGACACAATAGGCTGAGAAATGTTAAAACTATTTGATATCTGAATCACAGCAGAAGACACAAAATGCCCAAGGAATGTTATAAAAATATATATCTACGGTGAATGGATGTCATGCCTAGCAAGTACCTATACATGGTTAGTGACAAATTTCCATTAGCAAATTAGCTTGAGATTGAGACGACACTAACACACTTCATCTTCATGGTACCACACACAAAACGGTGTTAATTCAAGTTTTCTTTTTGGCATAAAAGGAACTACATTTACATGAAACAGCAACACAAACCATAATTCTGTATATGACCCCAACCACATAGAATTACTGAACAGAACAATGAAATGAAAAGTAATAATTAAAGCTACAATCAATGGTGAAAGTGCAAACAAAATCAGCAGCCATCAGAATTCAGGTTCAAGCTTCATCCCTTCACATTGGCCGGTACAAGGGAATGGATATGTCAGCTTCCGTAGGCGGTAGGAATTTTACAAAAAGCTGCAAACGTCGCCACTGCTCGAACATGAGAGATAATACTGCTATGGCAGTTACAGTACTAATTTGAAGTCTAAATATTTGAATTATTCAAATTGATTTTAAGCTCCTCTTAATCTTTAATTAACTTTATTTGTAAGTAACACGAGATTGGAATTTCTGATGATGGGTTATTGGGTTAGTATATGTGATTATCTGCATGGACAAGTTAACTACCTCTGATCTTTTCATCATAGAAACCTGTAGAAATTGCAAAATGGTGATCCAGTTTTTGGTAATGGATTACTTATCAAAAAAAAGAAAAGGTTTTTGGTAATGCAAGCCCTTGCAAGTCTCTCTGCAGGTTGGGAGCTGAGCAAACTAGAATTACGTGAAAAATAACGGTGGAGGTTCAGAAAACAGTCACGGGGGATTTCAAAAATGGCCTTGTTGGTGGTGGTAGACAGCACTGGCACCCTGTAGTGTTTTAGGTGTAACTTGCATTTGGAAACTCGAAACGATGCACCGATTATTGGATTAGAACCTAGGTCGATATAACAGTACAAGCATATGCATGGGTCGGGTTGGGAGGGTTTCATGTGCATTTTCCAACCAACCTGTCTTTGGAAGGTTCACAAATTTTTAACCCGCAGCCAACCCACCAACTTTCAAAACCAACAGGTTGGTTGAGTTTCTTGGCGGTTTCGACTCAGCGGGTGGGGTTTGAATTACTTAATCATTTGTTTTTTTTTTTTTTTCCTGAGTCTCTGGTTTTTCACAACCTATTTAATAAAAGCTCAAAAAGAAAATCTCTTCTAAGATAAACATAAATTATGAGCAACTTAAACGTACTTGCATTGTTGTATAAAAATAGTAATAATGCATTGACATCCATAGACAACATGTTCTATATTTTTGTGTTGCAGCGGCCAGTGGCTATAAGCTTCCTAGAATCTTAGGCAGTGGGTCATCAACAGTGTGCTCTAAGAAAAAGATGGACACATTAAAAGGGGTGGGGTAGGTCTTGATTATTTCATAGAATTAGGTGGGGTAAACACACTGTGGTAGGCTGTGCTCTTAACATTGGCATGATTGTATTCTATTGATTGTTGTTGACTATGTAAATATAGCAGGTGGGATCGGGTAGAAGGCGGGTTAGAGATGTTTTACCTGCAGCCAATCCAACCCATTGAAAATTTGTGTTTCACCCTTCCAACCCAACCGCTTATAATTTCAACCATTGATTTTCGGGGCCGATTGGCACGGGTTGGGTCAGTTTTGAGGGTTGGCGGATTTTTTGCACATCCCTACCAATTGCAGTCAAAACTTGTGTGTGAACGGATTTTAGCGACAAAATGACCTCATTTTCACATTCTGTAGTTTTTTCCAGCAATGACACCTAATTGCTATTTCAGCAATAAGACCTCCTAGACTATTCCAAACTCCAAGTGGACCATAAACTAGACAATTAAAGCTCCAATATTCCTATGTGTCACGGGGAATTACCACAAAATGGTCGCAAAAATGGCATTAGATAGTTTCAGACTTTCAGGTGGCTCATGGTTAGACGATTTGCACCAAGGTTATGAAATGTTAGAAGTCTAGTTCTAGGTTTAAGTTTAGAATTCTCAAGAAGTGAGATGTGCTTGAGAATTGATACATCCAAGCTTTGCTTTAAGATATGAAACACAACACGACACAATGCTTTATATCTTGCATATCATTAGCAAGGCACCCTCTCTGTGATTGTTATGTCAAGTTTCTCTTCTTTCTCCGCCATTTCCTTTCACCATTTTCCCCCTCTTATTTTCTTGAGATTTCCGATTTCATGTGAGCTACTTGTTTGTGTCATACCCTTTCTTTATTTGTGGAAATTATATATATAACTCTTTATCGAACACAAACCATAGCTAATGGGCATCTACATAAATCTCTATCTAACCTAACTCATAGATGCCCATAGCTAATGGCCATCTAAACATGTTAGCCATTTAGGTGGTGTCACGAGGCACGGAGGAGCTTCACCAATTTACTCTGATTACCTTGATTAACAATAGTTAGCCTGTAGTTAAGATTAATCAACCACAACTGGGGATAGTTTATGACACTTGCTTAATCATGCCTACCTGTACTTAATCACGAGATACTTAATTAGTTGTGCCAAACCCTAATCAATCAAGATAGATTGTCGTTCAAGGTTCAATTCATAGCAAACAAAAAAAAAATCGTTAAGCACGTTGATTAAGAAATCAGAGATCAGGAAGCATGTATGACACTTCAATCAGGGGCGGACCCACCTTGGGGCACGTGACCCCACGCCCTTTAAAAAAACAAAAAAAAAAATTCTTTTTTGTGTAAATGTATTATATATGTCAAATATATGCAAGTTATCATTGTTTGGTGCAGTGGTAAAGAACTAGTCTTGGGAACGTGAGCTTGTGGCTTCGATTCCCCCCGTTCCCATTTGGTTTTTTCCCTGTGTTCGAGTCCCCATTTTGCATTAGTTTTTCTCTTCTTTTTTTTTTTTGTTTTCAAAATCTTAGCAATACGCTTCAACTTTCTTAACCAAGGTTTGGGAAAATAGTGCGTATGCTCCAACTTTCCTACCCAAGATTTCCCCCACTCCCTCAATGTCTCCTATCATTTGTGTAGTGCAAAATATGAACTCGCATATTGCATTTGTATACTTTTAATTCTCAAAACTTATACTCGTAGAATTAATAATAGAAAAATAGATGATGAACATGTGATAACTTTGTTTTAACACATATAATCGAGATGCGCAAGTTTGCTTAAGTAGCTGGTTATTAAAATACATATATACTTTAAAATTGTTACTTTATCGTGGTTGCTAAAATTATTTTGGTGTGAATGTGCTTAATTGTAACTCATATATTATGGTTACAAAGAAAATTGGTGCCCCCATTATGTCAAATTCCTGGGTCCGCCATTGACTTCAACACAACTCTTCAAGAGTAGAATAAGGGGCTGTTTGTTTGACCGGATATGGGCATCGGATTGAACTCCATATCCAAAGCAACTACGCATTCAGGGTTCCTCAAAAGATTTTGCCCTGGACTAAACATCCATCGGATATATAAACTTGCAAAGTGTGGGATACAAAGACCATGCCGGGTGTGGTATTATTAATCTGGTCACATTTGTCAGTTGAGATAACATATCTTATGTTATATCCATTCACTACTAGTCCCTTGGAACAAACTGGCCCTAAGGGCATCATTCCATGCCCAAGTCACTATAGAACAATAGAGCACTACCACGGGCGAAGAATGATAGGGTATGATTTCGAAGTAATACTTCTGGCTTTACAATGATTTAAATATTTTGCCGCAGGCAACATGTGATCGGTTTAGGTATGACTTGTATATGTGGTTGATTTTCAGGCTCTTCAAGCATCCAGTTAAAGGATGAGGTCACTGGATCGGTACATTTAGTAGGTGCCCACTATCTGTCTCCTGCTTGGAGGCTGAGCTCCCAATGGTCTATAATCTTCTTGTTGACAACTGCTCTGCTGCATGATTTAGTTTACTGAAGTTCCACCAGCAATTAGAAATCCGGATGCCAGTAGTTAAGAGTAGAAACTATCAGAAACTGATACAACCTCATAAAAAGATAAGTTGGGTAAATGACAAATCAGATTGCGCAAAAAGAAAATTATACTAATTTTTTTTGGAACTTTGGGTTAAGTTTTTGCTCCCATAGTTGATTATTAGAGACAATACAGATCTGTATATTGGAATTGTGTAGTTGTCAGCTGAATTTAGTGTATATGCTGTATGTATATATGTATTGTATGTATGTAATAAACTTTGTTTTTAACCTGATTTATATCATAAGCATAAGGGTGGTTGTTTTGCTTTCTTGGTGGTTTATTTTTTTTACCGCTTGTGAGGTATATTCTTCATTTGCTTTTTGTGCACCTTTCTTAACTATTTCATGGGACTGGGAAATCTAGAAGTGACCAATGTCTATTTTGCTAATCAGTCATTTGCGAAAGCATTTGCATCAATAAGATGAAGCAAGTATGTCTGTTGAGCTAATGCTCTGTTCATTTGTTTACTAACTGAAAAATGCTTTTTGACAAGTATCTCTTTCTTTCTCATTTTCATACTCAAGTTCTTAACGGAGAAGTTCGAGTGGCTAGAATTAGACATGCTTACGGAACTTGGAACCCAGAGCATCGCATCCGCATAGTGTTAGCCACTCTTTGACCCTTGGGATTTAAAAACTGAGTTACTATGTCGATTGTTTCATAGACATTTTCTGACATAGCACTTGATTGGTTCTCGGTGTTGGACACATCGGCGTAGGCATACAATGTGCCCGTTTGTGTTGCTATAAGAGACTAGTTGATGACCCGAGGAGAACCAAAACAGATGTTTGTCGATTGCAGAGGAGAGTCAGGTTTACAAGGCAGTAAAGAACTTGCAGTTGCGGTATGTGAAGCGCTTGCTCTCCAATGCCATCTATGCTAGAAAACATTCGTGAAGCACTTGCTTTCCAATGCCATCTATGCTAGAAAACATTCGACGGTGGAATGCATGTAGAAGATGGTGGGTTACACGATAACGGAGAAATCTAGTGAAGCTAGAAAACCATACAGACATCTTCAGAGAGAAACCGAGAGAGGGGTGGGGTTCCATCCCCCTTTCCCCTGCCGCCCCACTTCCCAGCCTCCTCCCCGCTCCCCCTCTCTTCTCCTCTCCCCAGTCTCTTCTCTATCCTCGTAGATCCGGGTTGACTCTCTCTCTCTCTCTCTCTCTCTCTCTCTCTCTGTGTGTGTGTGTGTTTAGATCTCTCCAATCTCCTGCATTTTTAACTTGACCATCACCAATCTATAATGGATCTCAAGCTCTGGCTTCCAACTTCCAATGGCTTCTGAAGAAGACGGTGGTGGTAGGTTCTCGACAGCAGCTTAGTGACGGCAGCAGCAGTGGCAGAGATGGCGAGGCGACCGAACTGGTACTTCTGCAATCCTCTTGAGCGGACTATGTTGGGTTTTCAGTTCTTGCGGCTTTTTGGTTAATTTTTTATGTTCTAGTTGTGTTTCTTGTTGATTTTTTGTGTTTATTGTATTTCGGTAAGGTCACTTTTGACCGTGTAATCGTTCTAATTTTTATATATCTACATTTGGTGTATCCTTGAGAAAATCATACTGTATCTGCACAAACAATCATAACACCTGCAATGCTGATGAAAATGCCATTATTCCAAAAAACGCCTTCTCTCTAATCCAAACAAAAGAACCTATGCTCTCGAAGCCAAATACCCAGTGGGGAATATGCCCTTGTCGTAGAGGATATCTAAAACCTCTTGATCCTGCGCCACCTTGCCCGTCTCCAGGGGCGGGACCAGGGGTGCAAGCGGAGGTTCGGACTCCTGCACACCTCCCAATTATTCTATTATTGCTATTGTAGTTTATTTATGTTTTGTTTGTAAAACTTATGATGGAAGGTCCCCTCAAAACTGTGGGTTTTTTTTATTAGTGAACTGTGTTATTATATAAAGATGATATTTTATTGTTATATTATGAGTACATGTGATTTGGTCTCCCCTACATGAAGAATCATGTGTCTGCCATATCTCTACAGTCTATGGGCCGACCATGACCCCAAAAAATATTATGTGCGAACCACTCCTGGATTTTATATTTTAATGCTTTAAGTGTGTTAATTAATTTAATCGCGAAAGTTTAAGGTTGATTAAATATTGAGGCTTAACTGTCGTGAGGTTCTGTTTTTGCCAATAAAAAAGATGTGATTTTTGTTAAAATATTAGCCCTTTTAAAAGTAACCTTTACCTTCCACAAAAAAATGTAATGGAGGAGACAAAAAGGAGAAAATAGGTTTTTTTCCCCCTTTAAAGAAGAGAAGAGAGTGGTTGAATGACAAGAGAAAATGTGCTTGTAGAGAAAGAAATTGAAGAGAGAACAAAATTGATGTGCTTAGTGATATTTCCACGAAATAAAATTACATTTAGAAGGTATAAAATGTTATTCAAGAAAAGAAAGGGTTTGTTAAGTTACCAAATATGAAGGGGAGATGCAAATTTTTATAAACAGAAGGAAACATAATTCAAGGAGGAGAAGCATACCATATTAAGTTACAAACTCTCTAAAAAGCTTAAGCTATTAGGAAATGAGTCCGACAATGTATGTCAAGCTTATCTAAAAATAGTGGGAAAAATTTGTCGGAGCACCATTGATTAGATTGAAAAACATTGAATACGTCCCGAAGAATGTATATAAATATAATTGGAATACTTTTTTTATCCAAATGTATATTTAAAAACATATTTACGATTAGATAAAATGAAGAAAATCTTGTATGTTATTATTTGGCCACGGTTTGAGCATTAAACATATTTATAATTATATTATTATACGGTTTAGGCTAATTTTAGTATTCTTCTTTTATTGATATATACTCCATGGTATGTACATTATATAGTGTGGCATATTTTTAACAGTGTATTTTGCAAATTTAGGAATTAATATTCGTATCGTAACAAACAAAAGTAACAGTATAGGCTCTGCTTGTTTAGACATAAAGTATTTTTTACCAAAAATATTTTAATTAATTTCCGGTGTTTGGCTGTTGAAATACCTAGAAAATGAGTTTTTTTGGAATTTTTTTACGGCTTCGGTTGTAAAATGTCTTACCCTCGAAAAAATGGTAAGTTACTTTCCAATATGTTGGACGAGTTGTGCGGCGAATGATTTTCTCTCATTCCTTCATGGACACCTGAATGCAACTGCAAAATTTCCTTTACGTCTCTCCTAGACTTTCTCCAAACAAATACTCGCACTTTTTATTGAAGGGGAGTCCCAAATATATTAAAGAAGAACAAAATTACAACGAAACAAATAACAAAACAAAATACAAGAAAAGCTGCCCAGCATCTCTAGGAAGAGAGAAGTTCTCGAGAGTTATTGCACACTTTGATACCATAACAGGCCAATTAGATGAGTTTTTGGTTTGTAAGAATAAAATTTAAATTCAACCAAACACCGAAAAATAATTGTAAAACTTATTTTCCTGTAAAATATTTTTCATAAAGTTTTACAATATTTTACGCTCAACCAAACGGAGGGCATGATCATGTGTTCACTTATTACAATTTATTATTAATACGATTGTACCATCAAAAGTTTATTCTAATTTCTAATCATGAGTACTTTACTAGTAAAATTTAGAGTCAAAAATCTAGAACCACCGAAATAAACAAAACCCGCTCAAAAGCAGAAGCATAATAAAACAGTGGGCGTTGGGAGAACGGCTTTTCCTGTTCAGTGGGAACGTAGACGCACTCAAGACTACTACAGTTGTATCTCTTGACTAGCATTCGTCGACTGCCTGCAGAGTTTCTCTCTCAGACTCTCCCTCTCTCTCTCGACTCAAACCCCCCTTGGGATCCCTTTTTCGCAGTCAGGAATCTCGTTTTCCCATCTTTGATTCGGCCATGGCGTCCGCAATGCGCATGGTTTTCGGGTTGCTTACTTTTGTCACTGTCGGCATGATCATAGGTATTACTATTATTTATTACTCTGGCCGATTTCTTATGTATGTGTGTACGTATTTATGTCCATTGCGTAGAGAGAGTAGGGTTGCAATTTAACCGAGCGCGGCTCGAACCCGTTTAGTAATTGTGCCGAGGTCGACCTCGAGTTTTGGACTCGTGTAGTAGACAAGCCAAGTTCAATACTTGCTCGGCTCGAAAAAGCTCAGCACGTTTGTAAAGGCTCGGCCTTTTTTGTAAAGTTTCGTTTAGTAAATAAACTGGGCTCGGCTTGATAGGGGCTTGGGCTTGTTTACAAACAAGCGGAGCTTGGGCTCGAGGTTTTGGCTTGATTAGGAAACTAGCCGAGGTCGAACAATGGCTCATTTGTGCACTTAAGGGAGAGAATGATGCCATTAGAACACAAGGGTTGGCTTGGTGGTCTAAGCCTTGCTTCCTTCTAAGGTCTAAGGTTCGAAACCTCCTGGGTGCTATCTAACCCTTTTGGGACTGGTCATACGGGGCTTTGTTCTAGCTTTAATTGTGCTCCGGTGGACGATGGGATTGGTTCCAAGATTAATCGATTGAGTGTAAGCTGTCCCTGACACCTAAGTTATCAAACAAAGAGTGACATCATTAGGATTGCGGTTACAATATCTTTAACCTTCGATTTGGTCCAGTTTGGCCTTTTTAATTTTGTATTGGAGCATGTTTGTGTTGGTTTTAACACAATCTTTCTTCACGTTGGTAGGCTGAATTGGCCCAAGACTTCTAACTCGTCCAAGTAATACTTGGGGAGTTCAACACGGTTGTTCTCTTTAAATCTGTCTCCTATTAGGGTTGATAAATAAACCGAATGACCTGAACAGTATACTATTCGAGCTTGGCTTGTTCATCAGACAAATAGATTCAAAGGAGCTTTAAATGAGCCTATACCAAACTGATGTCGAGTAGCTCGAATTTTTAAACATTGTAAGTCGAACGAGCCCAACAGTAGTTTGTTCGAGCATGGTTAGAAAACTTAACGAGCTACAAAAAGATGTTCATGCTTGTCTTGTTTTGTTTGTGTAAGAAACCGAGCTTAAATGAGTTTTAGCAAACACAAGCTTGAATTTTAGTAGTTTGGTTTGTTTCTTAGCCCAACCTACTACATGCACTTTTTAGGTTTTGGCCTTTAACATCATATTATGGACGCCAAGTTTCCTGATTAATCTATTTTAATTGAATAATTTGCTTATCGATTTTTTTGGCATGAGAAAAGAACATATCTAGATGTAAATTTGCAGGATTTATAACCAAGGATGGGTTGGCATGTGAGTAATATGCCAGATCCAACAAGATAGGAGAAAGTAACGTAGAGAAGGTTCTTTTGCTTCTTGTGCGATGTTAGTTGCACATCTTCAGATAGGCAATGCTATGATAGGCCATCAATGACTTGAAAGTAATCTCTTGCTATGAGGATCAGTAGCATGTTTATTACTCTAGGTAACTATAATCGCCTAATGCCATGTCCCCTGCCATGTCTGTATCATGAGAATTCTCGTGCTTCGTATCTGTGTATGTGTCCCGTCAACCCCCCCCCCCCCCCCCCCCCCCCCCCCCCCGCGCCCGCCCGCCGTGTCCATGCCCTTATCCGTGCTAATATAGCGCTTAGCCTAATGCCATGATTATTCACTATTAGTTACTGGTTATTCATCTACCTCTATCGTAATATACGAGAAACCAAAACAAATAGGTTGGTAGGCTTTTATGAAGAAAACTTTTGAAAATCTGTTTGCAGATGGTTAAATCTTTTGAAAATGCTATCTTCGTTAGATGCACCCAGTAAACAGAAAAATAAAATATACAACATATGGATGATAACGTCAAGGTGATTAACCTATCATCCCTCAATTCCATTAACGATTAGCAATTACTATTCTTAAGTTCTCATATAGTCCCTAGATCTGCATTCTAGCAATTCAATTTGATCTGCCATTGCGAATGTGGATTGCTAAAACTAGGTTGCACAAGCATAGGAATTGTCTACAGTGGAAATGAGCACGTGACCACTCACAAAATTGTCTGAACTGGAAACAAACATGTTACCTATGTGACAACCATGAGTTATAAAACAAACTAAACTTTCATGCTGATGTGCAGAAAGGAAAATAGTAGCAAAACTAAAACATGCTAATCTTACCATGGCATAAGAAGCATAAAGAAGTCCTTGAACTATAACGTTAGATATGGAACCGAAAACTGTCCTAAGCATGAACAAACAAAAATAAAATTACTCTAGCATGCGGAAGTCCTACTCGTACTGAAACTGCGAGGGTCCTGATTTTACTAGAACTCAGTGATAGTCTGATAGTCCTGATCATACTATAACTCTTACGGAAACAAAACTATTCTGTCGTGCAAGAGTCCTACTTCTACTGTAACACTATGCTGAATCTGACTCGTAGGACTTTCATGTGTGTTAGTCCAGAGGCTAGCCCTCATTCCAACAAGGAGACTACATTAGCAGAAAGTCTACACACACATACACTTTGTGCACAGATTGTGGACAGATTTTATTGTAAGGCCCACCACGGGTCCCACATGAATCATCCGAGCCGTTCATTAAATGTAAAACACTTTTTCAAGGGTCTCCATAAAAAATAAGCTCAATCCGATACCTATTAGTGCTCGATCCAACCACATAACTTTTCATTAACCGAAAATCTGAATGAAAAGTTAGATGGTTGGATGAAGCACCTACAGGTATTGGATTGAGTCTATTTTTTACGGGGACCTTTGAAAAACTGTTTTACATTTAATGAACGGCTCGGATGATTTGTGTGGGACCCGTGGTGGGCCCCACAAAAAAATCTGTGCACAATCTGTGCACAGACTGCTGTGTGTGTAGCAGCTCTCCTACATTAGTGACCTTACCTTGAAAGTGAAGAAAGGATGTCAAGCTTTGCAGACCGTCCTAAGGACTTGTACTAGAAATGTTTGAACTCTTGCGGTCTCCTTTGAAGCGTCCTCGATGCAAGGCTTGCCTAGGGAACTGAAACAAATCTTTTACTAATCAAAGCTAGCTAGAGGGCCGTGCCCTTCAGTTTAAGCTGAAAGTATTAAAGCTCAAACTAGGGAGATCAAAGTGAATCCGCAGTGAGGCTGAGCACCTCTAACCTCTAAGGTCAATGGATTTGCATAGGATGATTTTCGCAGGAAAAACAAAGGCATTCTCAGAGTAAAAGCAGTGGTTAGGTGATGTGAGATTGAACAAAACTAGGGGTAATCGGGAGCAAACCACCCCATAACGACAAACGAGCCCCAATATATGGTCTGAACCTAAGGGCCGGACCAGCCAATAGGTTGTGTCGAGTTAGCTAGTTTTTTCTGGTTCTTCCGGAGTCTTTTCTGGTTATAATTGAGATATTATGGGTTTCAAACATCAGCGATGATATTGCACTATCCTGTGTGCTACAAGTTAGACATGCATTGGCTAAAATATTGGGTTTTGTGGACCCAAAATGGCTAAAAGTCAACTTGGCGAATTGTGGGTACTCAAAAAGCTTTTCATTGATTCAACTTCATCCCATTCTATGAATTCATTTAGCAACATTGTCAAAATGGGTTGTCTACCAACATTTGTAACCTTGGTTAGCCATGGATGAAATACTGGGGATCCTTTTTAAAATTTAGAACGTCTGGGACTTCTTACTTGTACATCCAATTGAGACCTAGTTGCACACTTGTGTTCTTTTTCTTGTAAAATTTTAGGGTTTGAGTGTTGGGTTTACTTGTACCCAGTAGTTTGTTTTATCTCTGCTCCAACTTTTTTCTTTAAGTTTGATTCCCTTTCAAGTAAGTATTTATCTTGAGTTGTTGGTGATGCTAATCTAATGAGATCGAGTAGCGGTTTTCCCAACCTTGTGGTAGTTTAAAATATGACATTATAGTAATTGAGATTTGGGATTTGCAGGAGCTTTGTTTCAACTAGCATTCATTCGAAGGTTGGAGGATTCATATGGTATACGTTCTCTATCACTCATTCTTTTAACTTTTGAACTTATCAAGTGTATTATTTGATTGATTGTATTCATTTATCACAGGCTTTGCAGAATAGTATTCATGCTTGCATTGCTTAGTTTATTGGGTGTGAAATTATAATTTCTTTGGCTAGGTAGTATGATTAATTTCATCTTTCCTTTCCTTCTGCATCTTATATTGTAATCATTTCACTCAATCTTCCAATTGTGGAGGCTGGTCACAATTCATGGTCAAAATATGTCACGTGATGATGGGTGACATCCTAACCAAGAAACTCATGACAGAACAAGGACAATGACAAGCAAGATGAACTTGTCTTCACATCCATCATTGGAAAGAGTTGCTGGGTTCACTGCAAAAATATAGTAACAAGAAAAGAAAGAAAAATACTGACATATTGAGACAACTTCTTATTGAGAGAGAGAATTGTTCCTTCATCTGTATTTTTTTTACTAGTTTTTCACCTGTGCTATGCATTTATGCTGTATGAAGTTAATTTTGCAAGCATTGTGAAAATATATGAATGTCCTATTGTATTGGTACATGAACCATCAACCCTAGTGGTTAGTAAACGTGAGCGCACATCCAGGCGCTAACGAGAAACCACAAAATTAGTAAACTAGCATAACCATAAAGATAAAAAATTAATAACACGAGTATTGTGAACAAAAACAGGAAAAAGTTCATCATTTGTTCGATCCTCTCTTCTTGGTCTATTTTTTATTTTTTATTTTTTATTTTTAAGGCAGAACATATTTATAAATGTATTTGTGTGTCAGAGATTTCCATTATGGTGGTATTTGACCAATTGTTCATTGTGATGCTCGAGTCCAGTCCACCTACAAGGTAAATCATGTAGCAACTCGAAAGTGTTTTAACAAGTTATCACTTATCCATCACTGTTCCACAACTTCTATTTAGAGATATACACCAGCTATGCTTCTTCCGTTATGATTTTCTTCTTCCACTTTTCTTTGTATCTCTTCAAGTTGTGGTGTTGTATTATTGTTCCTTTTGTCGCGAAATCCATGTGAAGGCACAGATTTGTTTTCCTATATTCATCACACAAGGTCTCAATTTTGCGCAAGATTGAAGCAAGGTGACCGGAAGCTGACTTGTAGCTTACAGTGAGAGGTTTCTTTGACCTGTCACCTTATTAAATGACAGCTTTCGAACGTCACTGTTTTTGGAGTGCGCTACTGTGTTAGTCGTCATCTGCTGCAGTTACAAAAATGCCCTTCAATTTATATTTCTTGATTGAGGTTTTATCTAATGCCTGGAAAGTAAGAAATTTGACAAAAAAATTGGGACGAACAAAGAGCACCAAAAGTACGAATGTTAGAAGCAGTTACAGGTACAGGTCCAAAAGTCTCGGCTTATCCAGCATCAACAATAGGGAAGGATTCAATTCCGCCCCCCTACGGCTACCTTGTTACGAACGATGAAAAGAAGGGATTTAGCGGCATTCTTGAGCCCTAAGAAAGGCTTTAGGCTAACCTAAATCAAACTGAACTAGTAGCTGAACCGGGCCATCCTTTGACTTTCTAAAACTCGGTGTCCTAAGTATCGCATTCGCCAATCAAGATTTGATAGTGAAGTTTCACAAGTATAATATTGACACAGATATTGTTATAGAAACCTATGTTATATGGATGCAGGAAAGTGAATTGAAGACGGGTGTATATCTAAGGGTTGAGCACCTCAAGCCTGAAAATAGAGGATACGTGGTTATGTATCCAAATTTGGATACGGATACGGGGATACGCCACCTAATTTTCAAACTTTCTCTTGGGCAATTTTATATATAAAAGAAACACTTGATTTTTATGTGCCAGAAAAACATCGAGTACAAAATTACAATGTTATAATATTCATAACAATTGACAGGTAGAAAAAACATAGAGTTGCAGTCTAAGTTTGCTTATACATAGTACATGAGAAATTTTTTTTTTTCAAAAGAAGTCCAGAGAGATAAGGAACCAATTCAGTTTCCCACGCGGTGCAGTGTCTTTGATTATACTAAATTCCGTTTCACTGTGCATATGGACAAATGTGCTAGTAAACCATTATGAGGCGGGATAAAAGATTTTATCATCTGTGTGCATGTCTTTTTACAACCTTTCATGTAATCAAAACTTATACTTTTAGGCACATTTGGCACTTTATTGTAGAGGGTAATGTGTGAGAAGATAATAAAAGACAAATAGGAGAGAAAACCCATAGTTTACGAATTTACACTTTCCAACAATACCGTCACTATCCTTTGTCATCAACAACACAGAAGTGAAAGAGTCATTAGAGACGCAGGAATCAGCTCGATCTTTGACTTCAGTTTGCTCCTCCGTCGAGGATATTTCGACGCCTGATCTGTTGTTTCTTGAGAAATCTACCCAACTGCGAGTTTAAGGCTATTTTTTGATGTCCTCTCTTTTTTTCCTTTTTGCTTCGCTATTTTGATCGTCGGATTGGAGAAACCTTTGAGCTCGCAACTGATCTGCGATTGGGACTGAACGATTTGGATCGCTCTTCGCTGCCCCTCCCATAAATTGTGGTAACCCTGTTGAATCCAATGTGTCCAATTTTGAACCGCCGCACTGGGTATTTATCCAGCACCTGCACCTGTGTCGTACACCCGTGTTGTATCGTGTTGACTCTGGTGCATTGCCAAAAAATGGGGTCCGTGTAACATTGATAGAGACTAAAGACTGAATTTCTTATTGGAAAAGGACACATGGCAAATTTACATGAGAACACATGGCAATATTTTAGTGCCTAAAATACAAAGGCTCCACTTTCTATATTATATTGTGTAAGTATGGTATGGAAAGCAGATAGCCAGTGCCTCAGAACATTGATCTGGCTTTTGAAGTTTGCAACATGAAACTTCTAAAACATTCTGAAAATTTGAATTGTAATTTGCCAAAGCCTATGTTGTTGATCAATATTATTTTATTGGTAATATGCTCGCTAGACACTATGTATGGTTTGATTGAGGATAGCTTATCAAGTTTACTGAAAAGAATCCCCCCATAAATGGTTTTTTGTTGTTGTTGTTGTTGTTGTGAAGGCTTAGTTGTTTGTGTTAATGCATTCCTCGTTCATTAGTTAAATGATCTATTCTATTTTCCATATTTTTTTTTGTAAGAAGCATGATATGGATCATGGATACAACACAACACAGACATGCCATGTACCAGGGTTACCACAATTCACGGGAGGGGTAAATGAATGGCGATCCACATCGTTTGATCCCAATTGCAGATTGTTTGCGATCGAACTAGCGAAGCCAAAAAGAAAAAATGAAGAAGAATAACATAAAAATACACTCGCCGACTCGCCGTTAAGTAGATTGCTCGAGAAAAACGGATCAAGCATCCAAATCCTCTCCGGAGGAGTAGAAGGAAGTCTGAGATTGAGCCAATTCCGTCTCCAATGACTGTTTTGGGCCATTTGGCTATCCTATGTTCTCCCAAGTCTTTCAGATATGTCTTGTTAATGGTAAAGGCTAGCTTTGGGAACATATATCATCTAAAATATGAGTTTTTTTATGCTGTGTGGTTCTATTATTTTCGTTCACATCACCCCTTAAAATTATAATTTTGATTACAGGAAAGGTTGTAGGATGGTATGCACACAAATGATAATATTTTATTGTGTCTCATAGTTGTTTACTAGCACACATTTCCTAATGCACAATGGAACAAAACTCAGAATAATAAATGACTGCATGCGTGAGAAACTGAATGAACCTCTTTTGGAAAAAATCAAATCTGAAAGCTAAATTAAATAAAATAAAATCTTTTTTTAACAATAAAGGCTAACAAATTAATCCCCTTCATGAGTCTGCCTTAAATACACGCTACTAGTACTAACCGGTCTGAAAAACCTTTCTGCATACCGGAATAATGAATTCTGTTCGAACTAATAATCTGAAGAAACCTACCCCCACCGTACCGCATACCAAAGGGTATAGCAAACAGCGATCCCGTTCCCGTGCCGCGAACGACGACGATCAGCGAGCGATCTGGGTAACCCTGGCCCGAACACAATAAGATATATAATGATGTATTTGTCACCTTGAGTTACGTCCCACATTGAATAATAGATAAGGTACCATAAGTTACAAAGAATCTTGTTGGATACAAGACTCAAGAAATCGTTAAAAAGAAGGGCATGCACATGGCTAGGAAATACTAAATACTTAACATAATACTTTTTCAATGCACAATTTTCATTTCCCGACAAATTTTCAGTGAACTTCAAATATCCAACTCTAATGTTTTGTGATGTTTGAAGAAATAGAAACTTACATATTCTACAAAAGATATAGTTTAACCTTTGACATGAATGGGAGAGAAACTATTATATTTTTACTAAATCCCGTTTGATTTAGTTTGCATTTCTCGACAATATTTACCATATCATCCAAGAATATGATATAATATAATGTGCAAATGAGTTTTCAAAATGTGTCCCCATAGCCGACTTTTTGACACATTGTGTATCATTATGATTTCAATTCAGGAAGGTCGGACGTTTCGACCTGCACTTCTCGTAGTTACAGAAGGTACTTTGATGTTCAATCTCATGTGCCTTCGTACTCATTAGGATGATGTTGGGTTATTATTATTATTTATATTATAAAAATGATGCGTGGTTTGGTAACAGAAAATTACGATCTTTTTGGGCTTGATGTGAGACTTCCTACATAATATGCTTCTTTTGAATGAAAGCGTGTGTCATTGAGTTATATCACGCGTTTATGGTGTTTAGTTGGATACATCAGCATTAACATTTGTTATCCCCGCATTCTCAAGCACCTCTTAACCTTTTAATTAGGAATTTGTTGTATCACGCTTTGATACTATACAAAGATTTAAAGCAAGCAACAAAGAAAAGTAAAATATAGAGTTTTCCTTCAGTGGTCAGGCAAAGATTTTTTCTATTTGTTTTCATAGGATTGTAGGGATTGTTATTCTCATTTATTCATCTCCTCCCCCTTGTATGTACGTACATGCAGTACCATTCATGAAATGCTTGGGGAGTCAATGGTTGTATTCTTTGATTGTTTTGTTACTTTGCCCTCCTTCCTCCGTTTTTTCACTTGCATGGTTCTGCATAATTATTTTGCTTTATGTGTAACACTGGTGGTTATAACTGTCTTGGCAATCATATTCATGTATGGTTATATATACCTGTATCTATGTAATTTATGTACATATTCTTACCTGATGCTATGTACTATACATATGCACAGAGTTCCCTTCATTCAGAAGACTGCACGAAACTCGGAATTCTGGCGATCTTCTGTTGTCCAGAGGTTGGTATGCTTCCAACAAGTTTCTGTCAGATTTATACATGGACTCTTATATTTGTTCTCCTAGCTGATTTTGTAGGCCAATAAACTGTGTATTGACAATTTATATCTTTGTCTTGTATCTATCTTCTATCTATAAATGGAGAGCACATTTTGGTATGACCTCCAAATTGAGGTTGGCTCACTTTTTAATTCCGAAATTATCCACTCAAGACATTAAGTTTTACCCTTTAATCACACCCTAATAACTGTGAGGAAAAAATGATAATTCATCCTAATTAACCACCCAAAGCAGTTATGGATTTTCCTCCCACCCTCCCCCTGCACACCCACACCCCACACGTAGTGTGTGCAGGTTTTCTTGTTAGGCTTAGTTTGAGAATGCAGTTACAGATGCAGTTTGGTGATTTCAGTTAATATGTGCCCGGTTATATACATGTATTTTTTGCCATTTGTTTGGTTTGAAGATGTCTGATGGAAGCAGCTTTGTTCAATAATATTCATACCATTGCGATAGTTAGCATGAGCAGTGTAGAGGCATTTATTAGCTCATTATTCATCAAGTTCAGGCCTCAGGGGTTAGTCCATGGCAACAATATTGATTTCATTTGGCAAAGCATTGGCCTCGTTTCATGTGTTCTACGATAATATTTTTTTGCTATGTCTCTCTCATTTCAGGTATGTCTTACTGGGTTGGTGACAAAGAAGCTGAAACTTTACGTATTGGATTTGTATGTTCTCACTCTTGGTCCAAATCTACAGGGCTAAAAAAAATGGCTTTTGTGTTATTTTGTATCTATTGCTCGTAAATACCTTATCAAATCTTGTTACCATCAGATATAAAAATGCTCGAAATATCATGCAATTCGCATTTAAATTTTAGAGGGTTGTCACCATTGTGTGACACTTTTTTTTGTGCCTAATTTCTGTTCTTCTTTGTATGTATACCACATTTGGAGCTTCTCTTCCGTTTCCCTGCCCTTTATGCATCCACGAGATATTTGGTCCCACCCTTTGAGTCATAATAAACTTATGTGGTCAAGTGAGAGGGTCTACCTAGGCTATCAACCAAGAAAAGTAATAAATATCTTAACTGTGAACCATAGGCAGCACTTCCTAATGTCCTGAGACATCTGACTGTTCGTGGAATATCTTGGCTTTTATTTTCTCTCGAGGGTTGGTCAGTTTCTTGGATCAGTAGTTCATATCGATCTACATCTCAACATTAAAGATTCCCCAACTTGAACTAATCTGCAAAGGAGGATGGCAAACTGTTAATCAAGGAGGATGGAAAAGTGTACCCTAAGAAGTGGTGAAGCACCTACACAAACCCTGGAAATGAAAACATGACATGAATAAGGACACGGGACAAAGCGATTTGCAAGGGTAGGGATATAATAGAGGCAAGCATGTGGCGTTTTATGAAGTCCGATCTCGCAGTCTTGATCCTCCTTTCCTCGTTATATTTCTGTTTTAAGAGATATCTGCTGCATCTGGTCCATTGGGACTGCAAACGAACAGAGCCGCTCACAAGCCTCTTGAGACTCAGCTCGATATGAGCTCGACTCGGCATTGAACAAACTCGAGCTGAGCCCGAGCCAGACAAGGCTTGGCTTGAGTCAGCTCGCGAGCCAATTTTGTTAATAAAATAAAATAATTTATTTATAACTTCAAACAATGGAAAATTGCCTTTAAAAGTTGTACGCCTTCGAATGACCTGCCAGCAAAGAAACCAATAGCCCAAGAAAGACACCAGCAAAAGGCATTAGTCTCCTCCTTTAGTCCCACATCGGACACACAAGACTCATGAGGAAGGCAGATTTCCTTTATAAGAAGAGAGCCCTCTTGTGCACCCATCACATGCCACATGTGCGTGAAGCTGGCTTACCTTTCCCGAGCTTGAGCGTTTGAGAATTTTTCCAGTGGAGCTCAAGCCCAGTTTTTGCAGCTCGATTCGAGCTCGAGCTGTCCCTAAATTTAGTGAGTGAGCCTGAACATTCCGAAGCTCGTCTTGGCTTGGTGTCGATTTAGATATTGCTTGGTGTTTTCTTGTGTAAACTATCAGTTAATAAGATCAAATTTATCATGTTGGAGATTATTTTTTTAAAATTTTAATGTGTGGAAGTATATTGAGTGCCCCATTTTAGGGGTGCTATTTGTGCCCCAAAGTGATTGGTGTTTTGAAGGGCTCCCAGTGTTTTAAAGACGACCTTCGGAAGATCCTGTAAAGGACTCATTATCAACCTTACATGATAAAATCTTGGTTGATCCCTTGATTTCTCCCCGAATTGCACCGAAAGAAAGAATAATGTGGCACCGTTCAAAATTTTTTTTTTAATGCCATTCAAAAAAAAGAAAAAGCAATGTGGCCTGTCACTATAACACCAGGCTAGGGTGCACCAAAATAATTTCAAAGGTCACATTGCATCTTCCAAGTTCCAACCATTTGAATGGACTGTCGTTGATGACAAGAGCAACTTGTATCTACTTAAGCACCTTCACTCTTTGGCTCTATTGACTGTATTTATCTTGTTTGTTTATGTGTTTTGAAATGGATGCATGTGGAATTGTTAAGTTCGTAATTTGCTTCATCTTATTATTTATTTTCCATTTAGGAATTACTATTTCAGTGTATCTGTGTGCTATTCAACTGCACGTATCTATATATACGCATTTACATGTAAGTGTTGATTTTGATATTCTTTTGATTGCAGGTGAAACCTGAGATAATTAGCTGGTCTCCACGAATCATTCTACTTCATAATTTTTTGAGTACAGAGGTATGCTATTATGCTACCATGGTCTTGTTGGCATCATTATGTTTGTGAGTTGATGTGTTTTTTTCAGCCACGTGATAGAATAATGAATAATCTATACTACCCTAAGGGCATCCACTATGGATGGGTTAAATACTAGATTACGAGTAAGTTAGTGCAACATGTTAAAATCCTAGCTAGTACTTGGGCATTTTTAGCATGCATTGGATATGTTAATGTATCGGTTAAATCTAGCAAATGATTAAGTGTTGGGCAAATAGGGCCAGCCCTCTAGCCATATAATCCCAACAAATTAATGCATTATTCTGATTTAATAAATAAATGGACATTTTAACTGAAGTCATTTATTGTAACTAATGAACCTTTTAGCTAGCCCATAATATGTCACTTTAGTTCATGACCTAAGTTATACTTCAAAGAAGTGAAAATAACTCTAATTTAGCTATATAGACACTTGAACTTGTGAAATATTAGTAGCATCTCCATTGTGGATGCAACTCAACCCATCAACAAGGGTATCAACTTCCTTTCCTTGGTTTGAACCTAGAACCCCACTGTACCTTAGTACAACTAGTGGCGGACCCAGGAATTCCCTATACTGGGGCACCTATTATTCACAATCTTAAACAAAAATAAGCCATCAAACACAATTATGTAACACTAGGCTCACACATTGATCATTATGCAAAAAGATCTATAACATATATGCTTCCAAAAGTTCATAAACATGTATGCTTCCAAAAAGTTCTCAAACATGTATGCTTCCAAAAAGTTCTCAAAATCGTACAAAAAATTAAGTCCTCATCGCCAAATTTTGCTAAGCATCCTCTCACAGTAGACCCAGCCAAGTTTTCATCTTTTGAAAGTGTTGCATGACAGCCTCATTCGGAACTCCATAAAAAATCTCTCTATTTTGATTGTAGACCACTAAACTGTCGTTCAACCATTGATCACTCATTCTATTCTGCTACCGATTTTTCACGATTTTCATGGCTGAAAATACCGTTTCAATTGTCCTGGTGGCAACTGGTAAGATTAATGCCAAAGTCAAGAGCAAGTAAACAAAAGGATATGGTTTCTCTTTCGGTCTCCACCATTTTTCTGGAAAGATCAGTAGCTCCATTTAAGCTTGAGAACTCATTGCTAGAAAGATGTCAAAAATATACTACCTCCGTCCCAAAATGTTTGTCCGGTCCGTAAAACGAGAACTAAAAAATAATGCATTTATTTTAAGAAAAAATTCAAACGTTTTCCATAAATTGAAAGAACTCATCGATATCTAGTGAATTCTTGACAAAAATTTAAATTTTCCTTGCAAAAGTTGTATTATTTTTACATCTTCATTTTGCGGACCGGACAAACATTATGGGACGGAGGGAGTACGTGTCAAGTTGATCCGGAAGTAC
This sequence comes from Rhododendron ovatum, assembly GCA_019656835.1. NCBI lineage: Eukaryota > Viridiplantae > Streptophyta > Magnoliopsida > Ericales > Ericaceae > Rhododendron > Rhododendron ovatum. The sequence continues at coordinate 32,955,750 of CM033799.1, forward strand.
CATAAGTTCCACCGGAGAGAATTCTTTGGGATAAAATTTGGCAAGACGAATCAATTTCTTCTTGTCAAAGCTAGAAAAGGAGTTGCAAGGATTTAAACATGCCACACAAAACAACAACTTATTGGCTGCCTCACTAAAACGTGAATTCAATTCTTGAAGTTGCATGTCAATAACGGTGTAGAATAACTCGACGTGATAATGATAAGTTTGTGATTTGTGAAGCATTGCGCCTTCCTCGCCCTTGAGCTAAAAACATGTCATCTATATTGGGTATATCTGTATATGAGTTTCATTTTGTTCGCAAAAAGAATCAACATCATCAAGTAAAGATTCCCACCCAGCGTCCCTCATCATTTGGAGCTTGTTCTTTGACATGTTTACCAAAGCTATCGCATTCACAATATCTTGATCTTTTCTTTGAAGTGCTAGTGATAACTCTGATGTAATTGGCCAATATCGCTCTCATTAGATGAAGATTGCGAACAAATTCAAAAGATTGCAAATTCTCCAACACATTTGACTTTGCCTTTTGTTCTGTGTTTGAACGATCCTTGGAGGCAAATTCAAGCACTTCAATCACGGATGAAAATATATTGACCGAGCTCACTAAAGTACCATAGTGAGAGCCCCAACGCGTATCACACACATTTTAGATTTGTTTCTTGATTTAAGCCTTGCCTACTCGAAAACTCTCCAATGTCAAGTGCCTTCATAACTTCTAGTAGTCATTTCTCCCTAAGAATATTACGACGTTTACATGATGCACCAACAATCACCACCACTCTATTAACAAAATAGAAAAGCATGTTGATTTGCTCATGACTTTTCCCCACAGCCATGGGAGCTAATTGCAATTGATGGGCAAAGCAATGAACATAAAATGCACAAGGATTATCTTTTAGTATTAGTGATTTGAGACCATTGAACTCACCTTGCATATTGCTAGCTCCATCGTAACCTTGTCCCCTCAACTAGATGTACTCAACCCAAGTCTAGAAAACAAACTCTCCATAGCTTCCTTGAGTGTGAGAGCATTGGTATTGGCAACATGTTCAATACACAAAAACTGCTCAATGACATTTCCCCTTTTGTCCACATATCGTATTGCAAGGGCCATTGCTCCTTGATTGATATGTCATGAGCTTCATCAACTAAAACGGAGAAAAGTGCACCATCAAGATCTCTCACATTCGCTTGATAGTTTTAGTCGCCGCCACACTTACAATGCCCTTTTGTATTTTGGGAGATGTCAACTTAAGATTTTGTGGAGCATTGTCAAATGTGACACCTTTGACTTCTTCATTATGATCGGCAAGAAACTTTAAAAGTTCAAGGAAATTTCCTTGGTTATCTGAATCTTCAGATTAATCGTGACCGTGGAATGGAAGTCCTTGTTTTTGTGGAAACCGTATAAAATCAACAGATGCATTCAAGCAGATTCGATTCGATTTGAGCTTGGCTTGATTGTTTGTCATAAACTATTTGAATATGTTGCCTTTGGTTTAACAAGTCTTGACATTTAACCCAAGCTTGATTATGAGCACTATTTGGGCCTCCCTAATGAACTTGAAGTCTGTCTTTCTTCTTCCAATTTGAGAAGCCCTCACCAACAAAGTCACCACCCGATAGAACTCCCATCGGCAGCTTGAAAAGATAACAACATAGGCAATAAGCTCTATCTGATGCAGGCTATTTGAAGAGAAAAAGTAAATATCGAGAAACTGTAATATCTAGAAATTGGCATAATTCTTAATACCTGACTAAATGGAACCACTAAGATATGTTACTTGTATCAGTAACATGATAAGTTCACATCCCCCAAATGTGTTGAAGAATGCTATGATACCAAGTTATAATTTGTAGCAAAAAGAAAGGAGAAGGAGAAGAGGTAGAAATATAGGAATGAAGGTTTTGATGGAGAGTAGAAATGAATCTTAGGGTTCTCTCCTACAACCCTTTGTTTTAATACCTCTAAGTACCACATTAGAAAAAAGACCCTTCTGGCCTAGGAAATGAAGAAGAAATACTGAAATAAATCTTACTCTCAACCGCACCTTCATTGGTCTTGCGTTTTGCAGGTTCAATGTAGGGTTTGTTTTTGAGCACACGATTCTCCTCTGCTGGCTTTGCTTATATCACTTGATTTGTAGGCCTTACATGACATGCAATCTGTTCACTATACTCTGCTGTCTGTGCCTATATCACTTGAATTAGCACACAACTCTCTTCTGGTGGCTTTGCTTATATCACTTGATTTGTAGGCCTTAGATGACATGCAATCTGTTCACTATACTTTGCTGTCTGTGCCTATATCACTTGATTTGTAGGCCCTATAGGCTATATGACATGCATGAGTCCGTGCAATATTTCTTTTCCACTGGCTCTTCTTGTATTATATAATTTGTGTGCCCTTCCTGACATTTATGTTTGGCCACATGTATTTGAAACTTAATTGGTATTTATGTACTAATACTCATGTGACAAATCTGTATGGTTTCCAGTATTGATAATTCTAATGGAAATGCAACAATTCAGTGTTTAAAGTAATATCAATTTTGATTCAAGTATTTGTTTGGTTACTCATAGTGGCCTTGATTCTGGAATGTGTGAACTTTCTTGTGAGTAAAATTGATTAATCGGAGGAGAGCCTTGAAGAAATAGGCTAAAAAATGATCAAATGAATTGCTGAAGAAAAGAACTTGTGCGCATTCTCAACCAAGACATCCGTTTGAAGGGAATATGCAAAAAAATTTGTGCAGAAAAATTTTAAATTTTTAACAGCTGATATTTCCCTAGAAGTGGGCGTAATATAGTTTACCATCTAGTTTGTATGAATTGTATGATGTAGACTGTAGATATAATACATTGCGGATCCCCCCATGCTTTACAGTTCACATGAGATATTCCAGCCAAATCAAACATAAATTGGTTCCTGATCAATCTTGAAATTTTAAATGGCATGACTATGCATTTTGCTATATTTTCCGGAAATTGGTAAGCTATTGGAAGATAATGGGATCAGAGTTGTTTGAAATGCATTTCATGCATGGAACTTCTTACAAAACTTGAAAGAACTTTGTTTCTGTGTAGTAGAAATGAGAGAAAAATGTTAGTTTGTTGATGCTGCAAAGTTGTATTTTTGAGTGAGACTATATTGCCTTGTAGGAATGTGATTACCTAAGAGCAATTGCAATGCCCCGTCTTCAGATTTCCACAGTGGTGGATACAAAAACTGGGAAGGTGAGTGTGCTGTATATAATAAAGAAATGATCCAATGTCTTACCATCTTCAAAGTTCAGTAGTTGAAGCAGTGTTGTTTAAGCCTAATACGTACAATGGTACCGTTGTCCATCTTTTATTTGTTGTGCATTGTATCATATCATGTGCCTTATCACATATGCTTTGGAAAACAAACATAGTAATGGGAAGTCATAATGCATGAAGGCATGATACATTATGGCTCAAAGGCTAGTAATTGTTTTTCAAAGAGGTAAGCAAATACAATCTTTTATTCGGAAGTATCCAACATCGAGTAATACATAACAAATGAAAAAAGAAGTGTTGTTCCATGGATGGGTCTAACTAGACCCCTTTGAGGTCCCCTTTGGATTCCAGCTGGTGGAACCAAAGTGTAGAGTTGTGAACAACTAGTAAGACCACATTTGGATCATCTTATAAGTATGGCTAACATATTTGTTTTTATGGGTGGGTTGAAAGCGTGGTAGAGAATGAGCGAATAGATAATCGACCATTTTTTTGGTTTCTTTTTTTGTTCATTCTTATTCAGTGTCTACCTTCTCATTCAGATTTGATTCACCGCTTTTAAAATTGCGCAAGTATAGTAGAAGTCAGGCCCGTGGGAGTTGACTACTCATTCAATCAGATACATTCAGCAGATTAATTAAATCAAGGGTGATTTATTGGCAAGATGATGACAATGGGTTTTGTAATGGTTAAGTTACTTGCCTCATCCACTATTGGCACCCACACCAGATTTGTAAAGGGGTTTTTAAGGTCTAGACATAGGCTTTAAATCAATTAAGCAAATAAATACACACAATGACTTTTCTTGGTTCTATTTGAAACTGCCAACCTCAGATCACAATGTAAGCACAAACATGGATTGCTCCCATGAGCATCCAAAAACTTCTCTACCCAGGACACTTGCCAGTGTGTGGAGCAAGAGGTTGGTACCTAACTAAAGCTCTAAATATAAGTAGAAATATACCTGTTGAAGAAGTTGTGTTAGTCGATTTCATGTTTACGTTTTTCTGGGTTCTTTTTGTTTCTTCTGTATATATGCATAGATATCTGTTTCGCATAATTGCAGAGTATGTCATCTAAGTACAGAGTAGTAATTATGCAAATTGCTCCCTTCATCAATTTAGTATGGTCTGCTTAGCGTAAAACTAGGCTCTACGTCACTACGTGACTGCTTTAGCCTACAGAGTGTCTTTTTTCAATCTACACGCTTCCACTTTTGTTGCATCGGATAGTTGCACTAGATGAGAAACCTTGGAGAATATCCTTGTCCACTGCTGTTCCCAAGTCACCATGAAATGCATTCTTCAAAATTTGGGTGCCCCTTCCTAACTACTGGTTCATGTATCAGAACATTATGCACAACAGTACCCTTGGGTATCATAGCAAATAATTAGTAGGACTATTTGAACAGCATATATTTGCATGGCAGTGAAACGATACTTATCATAGGATACAGTTTGTATTGTATGATTTTGACAAGACTAATTTGAATCTTACATTTTATATCCCAAATATCTTCTGTTGATGAGTTTACTAAATCATCTATCTTGTTTTAGCCGTCGAAGTACTCCAAGAAGAGATTGCTTATTTGATGATACCTTAATATACTAATCACTTTCTATTGGTCACCATTCCCTGATGTGTGTCCTGACTTTATGCGATTGTTTTTGGTTAGAAGTTGATGAAACTCATGAATTTAAGATTTGGAAATGTGCTCTCATCGTTCCATATTAGTTTCTTACCCATGCAATGCCCCGAATTTGTGTCTTATTAAATATCCTTTATGAATTTTTAGGGAATCAAAAGTAATGTTAGGACGAGCTCTGGCATGTTTCTGGCTCCTGAAGAGAGAAAGTACGCAATGATACAGGTTAGTATTCAAGTTTTTGGATCTAGTGTAAGTTCAATGAAGTTAATTTTTTTTAAAGGGGTTGGGTATATTTTTCCTAGTACTACTCACGTCATTGTTTAAACCAAATGTATATAATAAAATCTTTTCTGTTTCCTGCACAACTAGGCAATTGAAAAGCGGATCTCAGTATATTCTCAAGTACCAGTAGAAAATGGGGAGCTTATTCAAGTTTTAAGGTTAGTTGTTGACTTATTCTGCCTATTGGATGGTTAAAATTAGAAGGATTACTAATGCATTCCAATATCAAGGCTAACATTTGCGGAAGCACAGGTATGAGACTAATCAGTTCTACAGGCCGCATCATGACTACTTTTCAGATACTGTAAGTTATTACCTGTTGACATTGTTCAGTATCTGGCATTCTGGCATCTCTTAAGTTTCTAACTGTGTCAGTTAGTACTCATACTTCGTCTCATGCTAACATGAGTTTTTGTTTTTCCTCACTCAATTTTTGTGTTTTTCCTTGTTCTGCAGTTCAATTTGAAACGTGGTGGCCAACGAGTAGCTACAATGCTCATGTACTTGAGCGATAATGTTGAGGGGGGAGAAACATACTTTCCCATGGTATGACTTCAGTAACTGATGCTAGGCTTGTCCTTGCTTAACCTAACCTGATTTAGAAGATTATCTGAACTCCTGGAATTTGCTTAACTATAGGATTTCCATAACTCATTGAATTTGCATTTGTTGATTGTCCACTGTCCAGAATATTTGTTGGATTGGTGTGTATTATAAACTAAGGCGGTCAGTTAAGGGAAACAACTGGAATTTAATTCAGTCTGATGCTTGGTCATTGGGACAGTGTCATAATATGAGCAACCTAGTCTCCTGGGCTAACTGTTGGGACAGAGGTGAACTGTGGACAAGAAACATATATTTTCTATAAACAAATCAGAAGTGACGGGAAATTTCCATATTGGGGATGTTTAAGGCATTCCTTTCAGAGAGTGATTCCAGCAATCTAGTAAATGTGTTGAAGTGGTCATTTTTGCTCATGATGTTAGTTAAGTTGAGAGGTATAGATTTAGGGTTTGAAGTAGGAGGAAGAAGAAAATATGTGGATGAGATGTTAAGGTAAAAGATCAAGAGGCGGCGACCAGCACATGTAGTTATGTTATTTTGCAGAGAAACATGCGAATTAGTTGAATACCCTAGCCGACACTAAAACGAATAATAAGAACAATAACATTCTAGCATTCACCCTCAAGTTGGAGAATAGAGATCCCAAGCTTGAGTGTCAAATGCTTTAATGTTCATGATTTAGTTTATCTCTATATGTTTGTCTGTTTGTCTCGTGTTTTTCTTAGAAACAAATTTTCTCCTGCTATGCGACCTTTTATTGTTGTAATGTTGTCAGGCTGGTTCCGGTGAATGCAGCTGCGGTGGAAGAATGATGAAGGGGATGTGTGTAAAACCTAATAAAGGAGATGCACTGCTTTTTTGGAGCATGGTTTGTTTTCTTGAATTCTAGTTGACTCTTGTATTTTTCTTTTTATTTTGAGGAAACGGAACATATATCATAAACCAAACAAAACAAACTACAAAGGGCCTCACCGGTCTAGAAAATAAAAGAAACGAAAAGCGAAATACAAAGAAAAGCCACAGAAAAACAGCTCCGGTGTAAGAATTGTTGTTTGCTATGATGCACAGACACGGACACGGACACGGGAATTCTTAAAAAATAGGGATACAGATACGGCGCTGGACACGCCACGTGTATATTTAAATATTTATATAATATATGTTAATACATATATTTATATATTTCAATTTTTGAAAATAGCCATCAGCAAGTGATTCATTATGAAATTCTTAATGATTGATGCATCTTGCATCATTTGTGATAGTTATATGATATATTAGATAAGAAACGCCATGTATTAAGTTAAATGTCATCATTTGTGTCCCTAGGATACCCCATACGTGTCACCCCGTGTCCCCCTCCAAATATTAAATTAAATTATTGTGCATACCGATGCTCTGGACTATCAATGAAAGAAGTATGGCAATGTACACAGAAATTAAATTGAGCCTCTAGGCCTGCCCTCTCTGTTGCTATTTGGCTTTGATAAGTGGGCATGGCCCAGCAGCAAAGTAGGTATAGGGGGGCTACTGTTTCAGTGGTATTCAAAGAGTAGTCACTTTGTGCATATTGTCAAATGTTAGGTCCATCTCCAATCCTCCCCCGCCCATTCCCCCAATGATTGGAGACCACATGGGTTCTGTTGGTGTTGACAAGCCACGTGGCGTGTCGGACACGTGCCCATGTATGTTCCCGTGTCAAGACACGGCAACACCTCGACCTCTAGAGGTGTCAGTGGTTAATAGGTTGCTTGTTAATTGCAATATGATTGATGGACTGCTACACTTTGTTTGTTTACCTCTCAGGGTCTGGATGGACAGTCGGACACTAGTAGCATTCATGGAGGATGCGAGGTACTGTCCGGGGAAAAGTGGTCGGCGACAAAATGGATGAGGCAGAGAGCTACTTCTTGATTTTCTGTAGTTTCTAAATGTATAGATAGTTTTCATTGTTTGTTTTATTCTCTTTGTCCTCTTTGTCGATGTAAATGACTAAATCCATAAAGCTAGAATAAAGCAACTAAGTTATCCCATTGTCGTCGTTTCTTTCTATCTCCTTGAAGGAGATTATCTAATTCTTATTAAAGGAGACACCAGTTGATGGGAACCAATTTTGAAGCTATGTTACAAAATATAATTTCCAGTATTGCCCTACTAGATGATAAAATTTTTACAAGTACTTTTACTACAATATGGATTGATGGGCCAAGAATGGGCCAAGAATGGGCCGGGTCCGGCTGAGCCTATCCAAACCTAATATAATAGAAAAGGAGCTCACTCCAATCCTTAGACACACGTTTGATCAACCATGCAAGACCTAAATGTCTTAGTAGAGATGGCAATTATATCCATACCCATGGATGCCCGATTCGATCTGGTCATTGGGAGGTGGATATTACCCAATTTCTTACCCAATAGGAGTGGGTATGGGGGTAATCGTGAAATATCCTGTCAGGTACGGAGAGGGTATGCTTTTGCTACCCCATACCCAAATATCCAAACGGAGCTATACAAACCCGCGCCATTGTACCCGTTTCTCATTATGGGAAAATGACGGCCAAGGACATATTTTGATAAAAAAAATGCTAGGGGTATATATGAAATGTACATATTATGTACATATCAATTTTGTGGGTTCCACCTTAGGTTCCACAAAGATGATTTAAACCGCCCATTATTTTTCAAATATTTTTTTATAGAGCCTTGTAAAAAATTAGCACAACCCGATATAGATAAGGATTTTTTCTTAATTTGTGGAGGCGAAACTACTTAACTGCTTAGTTTTGCCCCTACAAATTCAGAAAAAATTCTTACCGATATCGGGTTGGGCTGATTTTTTACAGAGCTCCATAAAAAGATGTTTTAAAAATAATGAGCAGTTCGGATCATCTTTGTAGGACCCGAATTGGGCCCCACAAAATCTATATGTACATTGTACGTACACAGTCCGTCTCCCGTGATGACCACCTTATTTTAATAAAATGCGGACCTCCCTTTCTTGATTGAATTTCGATGATCTGAGCCGCTCAATGTGTTCATAACGTGATTTTAAGGGTACCCGCGAGAAATCGGCAAAAAAAAATGACAGGGAAGAGCTTCATCCGAGAAACAAAAACTGCTCAGATGAAGCCCTTCTCGGTCATTTTTTTTCTGATTTCCCGCGAGTACTCTTAAAATCACGTTCTGAACACATTGAGCGGCTCGGATCATCGAAATTTGATCAGAAAATGGGAGAAATGAAGAGGTCCGCATTTTAACTAAAATAAGGACTCCCTCATTTGAGACTGACTATGTATGTACATATTGTATGTACCAATAGCAACACTCTTTGATAATTAATATATGTTAAGGTCATTTTCAGCATTAATATTTGTTCTTAGCATGTCTTTGAAGGGTATTAATTATCAAAACACGTCATGGGCCTTCATTTTCCCTAATTTTAAATGGACCTTGATTGATAACACCCAAGGCCAAAAAAGGTAATGTACATTGTATCATGGGCATAAAGATGATTAATGTTTAAATTCTTTATGCCAACTAACATATACGAACACATACCAGCCCGCTATCCCCTATCCTTAACCACGTGACTCAAAAGGTTAATCTCGAATTATACAATAGCTGCTCACGATTTGATATATACGAGTTTCATTTCTCGTTTCCCACCGATGTGGGAAAACTTAATGGGGTCTTACAATCTCCCCCACTTAAGATTGCAACGAACTCATTGCGCCCCATGGTCTAACAACTTCCACCAAGCGATGTGAGACAAGTATTCTCTTAAGCACGTCAAACTCCTCACTATTAGTGGGGTACGCTACAAACTAGGCCTGATTATATGTCATTCAGTAGTGCTACAGGTACAACAAGCTTCGTAAAATAGCCGTGTATAGATCCATTTTGTGCCCATCTCGGGTCCTACAAAGATGATTGGAGCCACTCATTTTGTTCAAAATAAATTGTTTAGGGTCCTTGTAAAAAATCATCTCAATCTAATACCGGTAAATGCGTTTACGAATCATCCAATTTTGCTTCAAAAATTCAGACCAAATTCTGAAGCAAAGTTGTATGATTCATAAATGCTCTTACCGATATTGGATTTAGATAATTTTTTATAGGGATCTCAAACAAAATATTTTGAACAAAATGAGCGACTCCAATTATCTTTGTGGAATCCGAGACGGGCGTAAAATAGATTTGTGTGCAGCTGTTGTACAAGGTTTGCTATACCCCTTGCATTTTTGTATGTCATTTGGCCCATTTTGAAGGGAACCGTTCGATGCAGGTAAACTCAAGTGCATCGAACGGCTCCGAAGACACATTTTAAAATTGTGTATGTAACAATAATGCTCTTTCCTAGAATCATGCTTCTCGTAATTGTGTTCACCTATGCACGATAAACAAATAAGCAGCATTAGCTCCAAGGCCTCTTTTGGTCCTTGGGCATGCAATTGGCAGCTTAAAGTTTACAAGCATGTAAGGGAGAAACTAAGCTGAATCTTCTCAACAAGGGGCAACAACACCAGTATGGCTTAGTCCTTTTGGCGATTTTTGATTATTTCACTGCGTGCGTAATGTGTTTTCAAAGATACTGCTAGTTAATGGTTTCCCAGTTGCAATGTCGATTTTCAGAATATGACAATGATATATTTGAGCAGATAAAAAGCGTAGCACACGATGAGCGTTTAGAGAGACCTTGCAAGTGGAACTCGTTTTTTTCTTTTTCTTTTTTTTGATCGGCAAAATTCTTTTATTGATCTTTGGAAAGGATTAAAAAGGCTAAAAGGATCATTGGCACACGGGCATAGGCCACGAGAGAACCAAAACCAAACGAAAACAAGGTGCCAACCAAAACACCACAAACGAAAATGAAAGCTGAAAACCGGCTAAAAAACACCCAAACGACAGCTAACGCCAAAAGAACTTGATAAGTTTCTGGAAGGTGTGTCTGCTCATTATCCTCGTGCGCTGATTTATAGAGCATGGTATTTTGAAAGAGATTAAATTCTATCCACCGGCGGAGGAAAACCATAGTTCTCCGCCCCTCCAATACTATCGTGCCACGTCATCAGAATAAGTTTTGGAACCAGATCTTTTACAACTCCTGGGGGTTTTCCTTGCTTTATGCCATTGTTTTTCCAACTAATTCCCACGGAACCCAACTCAACCCTTGTTAAGTTTGAAAAATTACCTGGCTTGTGATTTTGGCACTCCATTTTTAATCAATTTTGTCTTTTTTCCTATTTGAAATTATAACAATTCCCTTTAAAGCGGATGAACACTAACAAAATAAAAGATAATTTGGTAATTCCATACAGGATAAGGACAAAAAATGGAGTGCCAAAATCACTTTCGTAATTACCACCAGGCCTGGCCCTATAATTTCTTTATTTAGTATTGAATTGAAGCACCAGAAGTAAAATATAGTAGCACAAGATTCATACATGCTATAACCTGTTGGTCTTATCTTCTATATTTAATAACAACAATATTATTTACAAAGAGGTTTAGATCTTGAAAGTCTTGCCGTGTTTCATCATCCTAAGCGTTCTATATTGATGGTATTAATTTCATCATGAAAAAAAATAAACAATTAACATTTCATTTTCAAATTAATAATCTCATCTAAGAATTGCTTCTTCTATTGTATTGATTTCATCTTTTGATCTATACTACATATGCTATACACATTTTTTTTTCGCCGTTCAAAAGATAAAAAAACAATCAGTTTCAATCTCAAAGTCAAGAAATAAATTTTGGAGTGATAATCAATAGCGGATGTTGTGAATTAGGATTGTAATAAGACCATATATGAAATCTGAGAAACAACGGAGTGATAATCATTTTGTCTATAAAATGTAACAAATTAATTAAGGGTAGTAATAATGCCAAACAATTAATGTTTAGGACGAACAATTTATAATATATAGTTCCATTTCTAGCAGTGAGGCTCCAGAACTTTTTAAAAAGGGTGTCCAATATTAACTGTACTACCACTTGGCCGTCCACTTCTATCCAGTCATGTGCATTGCAGACTAATAGATGAAATTTTTTGTGCAAGTTAAAGAGTATGTTGGCGTGTTTGCTTCTTCATAAGACACCGTACCCAAGTAGGGGCTGTCTATAGACCGAATTGGATCCGAGGTATTAAGAGAAATTCTCTACCAAAAAAATCAATGTATGTGTTACTGTGTTTGTGTGTGCAGAGATGAATCGAAAACCCTAACCCTAAAACTAGAAGTAAGATTGTGAGCAAGATTGGTACTTTACCCACTTTTTTGAAGTGGCCGATGTTTACATTTGGCCCATTTGTTAATGTGTAATTAAAGACTAGAGTATGTGAGTAAGAGGTGAACTATGAACAATGGGTTTTCAACAATGGTGAACTATGAACAATTTTTAATAGGTGAATTGTGTGCTTTGTATTGCTACATTTGATGCACTTTTTGGTAAATGTGGAAATGTAATTTGAAAATCTTTCAATGACAGGTTTTGGCATAATGAGTGTCTTATTAGGGCAACGATGAATCAATTCAATTCTTAATTAAAGTAGATACTTTGGCGGAGTAACATTAGTTGTAGCCGTGTGTACTCTTATGATTCTAAAAATATTGTTTGAGCCCAATCCAGTTTTCAACTGTGCCCTTGTTGGTTCCAATAAGTATTACTATCTATAAAGATACAACAAAGATTTGCAAACGAGTGCTTAAATATAATTGCGCACCATTTAAGAGCCCGCAAGAACATCCATTCGGCAATCAATACGTAATCACCTCCTTCTGGACCGTCCAACTCAATTCATTCGGTGAACCATGTACTCTCTTCATATTAAGAACAATTTTCGCCTTCGGATAGTATCCCCAAATCACCATTGGCTACAAAGAAGCACCACCTGACGACGAATCCGCCGCATACAAAACGCCCTTCACCTCCTCGCTCGTGCTGTTGTTCCCAAACAACCACTTGCTTGCCTCCCTCCACCACCTAAAAACACCATTCGACACCACATTTTTACCAAGAAAAAATAAAATAAAATCACACAGCACAAGTAGGAATCTAATGACAGATTGTACCTAAGGAGTTGGCCCGGCGACTTAGCGTTTGATCTTCGAAACCTCTTACACGAATTTACCAATTTTTCCCTCGATCGAAATCGACAGAGATTTCGGGAAACAATGCCAACAATAAAAATAAGGGCGAATGTGGCTTGTATCCAAAGGCGGACCCATGGTTCCACGCCATATTTCAGGACTTCACTAGAAGAGAAATGGTAGTCGAGTCAAATGCGAAATTAGTAGTATGAGAGAAGCGTGTGGACACATAAAATAAAATCATTGGTGCAAGGCATACCGATCTTCAAGAACGAAATCGACACTCTTCAATGATCGATTTATCGACATGGCCGATACATCGGAGATAGTTAAGCTCAGAATATGAAATCCTACTCTTACTCCTAATTGTAACCCGAATGGGTTAGTAGTGCCAGAAATTAAGAACAAAGTAAAGACTTTGATTTGTTGGAGAGGGTTTATAATGAAGTCTTAAAAGACTATTTACAGAAAACAACAAACGTAGGAAATAACTTTCTAACTTTCCACTTGTCAAAATAACTTCCACTTCCCTTCAACTTCCGGATGTGTAGAACGATGACAAGTGTCCTTTTAACTTTCAAATGTGTAGGAGCATGCCAAGTGTTCTGCACATTATACAAGCAAATAAAAGAAATACTAACACTAGTTATATTATTAATACGAATTAATAAAATAGGAAGCATTCTCATAATCGTTACCTTCCGGTCGATCATTGACAAACGGTGAATATATGGTGTAGACAATGCTCCCCTTATTCATTTGGGTGAAGGGCTAACGTAACCCAAGTGAATAATTTAACTAGTTTTAAATCACCCCTCTGTCGATATCGACGGGTAATAACCTTTTACAGTGTAAACATTTATGCCCCATGATAAGTAGGATAGACTTGAAGAAACCAGCACTGCAAGAGATACGGACCTGGGGAGTAGAAGCTAGTCTTGCTCATACCCCTGGGGAAATGCTGCCTTTCACCAGGTTAGAATATGCCAGCTCTACCCTTTTGACGAAGCTGGCACGAGGTCTAATGGCTAGCTCCGGCCCCAAGCTAGTGCAAGGCAAGAAGTATTCATAGAATATACTTATCCTAAATAAAGACACCACACTTAGAAGCCTGAATCCTAAGGGATAAGGGAGATGTGGCGATAAGATAAGCACAAAAGCCCTGATGATATACATGATTAAAGACGGGTGAGGATTCCTAGCTAAGGCAGAATGACCATGGACTCCTATCTAAGGCAGGACTCCACATTCCTTAAAAAGGTAATCCGGAATCTACGAGATACAGTCCTACAAGGACTCAACATCCTATCTAAACGCCTATAAATACAACGGTAGAACTCCAATGAAAGGTACTCACCTTACAACCGAGAATCTCAATTCTCCCACCATATAACGAGTACTCTATTGACTTAGGCATCGGAGGGTGGTTGGCAAGCCACCACATCGGTGACTCGAGTTATTGCTTCATTTTGCAGGACCACGTCCGAGCTGAAGACAAAACTAATTCATCAGTTGGCGCTGTCTGTGGGAAACAGTAAGCTTTCTCTTACGGTGAACAGTTTTGTATGGTAGAAACCCAGTCAAGCAGAACAACGATGGCTTCAAACCCCCCACAATTGGGTGTCGACGACGCCACAGAGGCCGCCACTGCAACTAAGGCCGCTAAAGCGGCAGAAGCGGCTAAGGCAACAAAAGTAGCCAAGGCTGCTATCGTTGCAGAAAAAGCCGCCAAGGCGGCAGAAGCCGCCAAGGCCACCGCAACAAACAAAATAGGAGGTGATCAAATGGCCCCGGAAGCATTCGCTCAGATGCAGGAGTAGATCAAAATACTAACCCACGGGTTACAAACAGCAATGCAGGAGAACGCGAATTTGAGAAAGCAAATCTCGGAGCCAAGCATCTTAAACTTACGACATAGTCGACATGAAGAGGAGGACGACAGGGAAGAAGGTGAATCCAGCGAGAAGGAAAGCCAAAATCGAAGGAAGTATGGCAAACCGCCCCTAGGCCATCTCATGAGCAAGAGACATTGCTCAAGATGCAAAATCAGATTGAAGGGCTAATGAAGCATATCAAGGCACAAACTCCCACCATGGTAGAAAATTGGTGCAGAATACGGATTCACCTTTTACAATTGGAGTCATGGGGCTACCTCTTCCAAGGAAGTTTAAGATGCCCCAGCTAGAGACTTTTAATGGCTTCACAGATCCATTAGATCACTTGGAAACATACAAGTCGCTGATGCATCTCCAAGCAGTACCAAACGAAGTGATGTGTTGGGCATTCCCAATTACCCCCCAAAGGAAGTGCCTGAGCATGGTTCAATAAACTCCCACCGGGAAGCATAAGTAGTTTCAAAAAGCTCAGCACAAACTTTGTATGCTATTTTATTGCTGGACAACGCTACGGCAAGCCAGCAACACATCTCTTGACGGTGAAACAGGGGAGATGAGAGTCATTAAGAGACTATACCACAAGGTTCAACAAGGAGGTGGTTCAAATAGACGAAGTAGACGATAACGTATGCATAACTGCGTACATAGTAGGACTATATTCAGGACAATTCCTATATCTCATATCTCAAGAACCACCCAAGACTATGGCAGAACTTATGCTTAGAGCTCAGAAACATATGAACGCCGAAGAAGCCGTTTACGCAAGGCGTTCGCGTGATGGTTTTAATCCTCAAGCAGGGCCATCACAAGTTGGTGAATTCCCTCCACCAGACAGAAAAAGAAAGGAATCCACCCGCAAGACGGAAGGCGAACCAAAGAATAAAAAGGTGGACTCAAGGTCTTCCCTTAAGCGGGGAGGAGCTGGAGGTCCACCCCAAGGCAGGTACAAGCAGTTTAAACCGCTTATAGCTACGGCAGAGCAAATCCTTAGCAACCTACAAGATGACCCGGACCTCAAGTGGCCCGGGAAGCTAAGAACCGACCCTAATAGGAGACCTAAGGACAAATATTGCAGGTTCCACAGAGACCATGGTCATAACACAGAAGATTGCATTGATCTCAAACAACAGATCGAGGATCTGATCCAAAGAGGGAGACTGTAAAGTTTCGTAACAAAGAAGTATCAGAAACAATCCAGAAAGGAAGATACAAACAAGGACGGCCAGGATGCCACGGCACTCCGCTCAGGTCCCATTGGAGAGATCAAGGTCATCCATGGAGGATTTGTATGGGGAGGAGAGTCTAGCAATGCTAGAAAAGCTCACCTAAGAAAGGTAAGAACAGAGGAATACTGGAAAGTCAACACGGTTGGACGTCCAAGCAAATTCCAGAAGAAAGGTATTGATAGACAGTGGAAGCTGAGCCGACATTCTCTACCTCTATGCATACGATCAACTAAAAGTTGGACGGGAAAGGCTAAAACCCATGACCTCTCCACTAGTTGGGTTTGCAGGTACATCTGTTAACCCAGCTGGTCAAATAGCCCTGCCAATCACGATGGGGGAAGCAGGAGCTCAGATTACATGCATGGTGGACTTCATAGTGGTTGATTGTCCGTCAGCATATAATGCAATACTGGGGAGAACAACTCTGAATAAAATCAGGGCAATAATCTCCACATATCATTTAATGATAAAGTTCCCAACACCAGAATAAATCGCATGCATAAAAAGAGACCAAAAAGTAGCACGGGGAATGTTATGTTACCTCGCTTGGAGGAGCAAACATTACGATGAACATAGAAAGTCTCAACACGTGAGATGAAGAGAAGCTCCAACATGGAGAACCTGTGGAAGAGCTCGTAGAGCCAGGGCAACAAGGAAAGACAGTAAGGATTGGAACATGATTGAGCACAACAGCAAAAGCAGAGCTGCTGCAATTCCTAAGAAAAACAAAGATGTCTTTGCATGGTCCCACGAGGATATCCCAGGGATTGACCCAATGGTCATATCCCATAAACTAAACATAGATGCCATAGTGTGCCTTGTTAAACAGAAGAAAAGAACCTTTGCCCCAGAATGAAACGAAGCTGCAGCCAAAGAGGTGGATAAACTCATACAAGCGGAATCCATCCGTGAAGTCCTCTACCCTGATTGGTTGGCTAATGTGGTGATGGTAAAAAAAGCCAATGGCAAATGGAGAATGTGTGTCGCCTTCACCAACCTAAATAAAGCATGTCCAAAGGATAGCTTTCCTCTACCAAGGATTGATTCCTTAATAGATTCTACTGCAAGCCACGAACTCCTTAGCTTCATGGATGCATTCTCAGGGTATAACCAAATCCAAATGCATGAAGGAGATCAAGAGAAAACCTCGTTCATAACCGATAGGGGATTATATTGTTACAAAGTAATGCCTTTTGGTCTTAAGAGCAGGGGCTACATACCAAAGACTGGTCAACAAGATGTTCAAACAACAGATTGGGCACAACATAGAAGTATACGTGGACGACATGCTGGTTAAAAGTACTAGGGCATAGGACCATGTATCAGATTTGGCAGAAACCTTTCAAACCCTCAGAAAGTACCGAATGAAGCTCAACTCAGCAAAATGTGCTTTTGGGATCTCCTCAGGCAAATTTCTAGGCTTCATGGTATCTCAAAGAGGTATTAAAGCAAACCCAGGAAAAATCCAGGCTTTACTCACCATGCGCTCACCCTAAAATATCAAGGAGGTCCATAAACTAACAGGGCGTGTCACAGCATTAAGCAGGTTCATCTCACGGGCAACTGATAAGTGCCAAACATTCTTCAAGGTTTTGAAAAAAGCCTTTGAATGGACTACCACGGAGGAAGCCATTTTCAACCAGCTCAAGGAGTATTTGGCATCCCCGCCATTGCTTAGTAGGACTCAAGAAGGAGAAGACCTATACTTGTACCTTGTTGTCTCCCCCCACGCTGTCAGTGCAATTCTAATTATGGAGGAGCAAGGGACACAGCTACCGGTGTATTATACAAGCAGGGCATTGCTAGGAGCTGAGCTGAGATATCCCAGAGCTGAAAAGGTAGCCTTAGCAATGGTAATAGCAGCTAGACGGCTACGGTCGTATTTTCAAGCTCATTCGATAAAGGTGCTAATAGATCAACCTCTTCGGAAGATTCTCCATTGTCCAGAAACTTCGAGCTGCTTGATTCAATAGTCAATAGAGCTTGGCGAGTTTGATATAGAGTACAAACCGAGGAGTGCTATCAAAGCACAAGTCCTTGCAGATTTCCTTGTAGAATACACTTATCCAAAACCAGATGAGTTACCCAAAGAGGAACCAAAACCTTGGGTCCTTCAGGTTGATGGATCAGCAACCAGAGAAGCAAGCGAAACTGGTCTGATCTTAACATCTCCAAAAGGACAACGCCTAAGCTACGCGCTTAGGTTCGAGTTCAAAGCAACTAACAATGAGGCAAAATACGAAGCTCTTGTCGTTGGATTGGAACTGGCTTTCATGTGTTAGCCAAAAGTGATTCACAGTTGGTTGTAGGACAAGTCCTAGGAGAATACACTGTGAAAGAAGAGGTAATGCAGAAGTACTTGGATAAAGTAAAGGTCCAAGTTGCAAAGCTACAAAACTTTAGTATTGTCAGGATTCCAAGGGAGGAGAACATTGAAGCTGATTATTTGGCAAAATTGACCACGGCTAAGGAGGATGTTATTCCACGGAACACCCCAGTACGATACTTGGAATTACCAAGTATCTTTGCCCCAAACGTACAAATTCAAGCTATTGACTATAGCACTTCATGGACGGGCCCCATAGTTGAGTACATAATAAATGGGACCTTACCAGACAACAAGGACAAAGCTAGGCAGCTTAAGATCAAGGCTGCAAAATACTTAATGATGGGAGATGTGCTGTATAGAAGGAGTTTCTCATTACCATACCTTAGTTGTCTGACCACGACAGAATCTATATGGGCTATGGAAGAGGTCCACCAAGGTGTATGTGGGGACCACCAAGGTAGCCTCATGTTAGCCTACAAACTCGTTAGGTTGGGGTACTACTGGCCAAGCATACAAAAGGATTGCAACTCTATGGTCCAAAAATGTGAGGAATGCCAACGCTTTGCAAACATCATTCATGGATCCCCCACGGCCCTAACTCCAATGAAAGGACACTGGCCATTTGCCCAGTGGGGAGTAGACTTAATTGGCCCACTTCCAATGGTAGCAGGCTAGGTCCAGTATGCCATTATAGCTGTAGATTACTTTACGAAGTGGGTTGAAGCTAAGGCGTTGGCCACAATTACAGCACAGGTTACAATTGATTTCTTATGGAAGATAATCATTAGCCGTTTTGGGTTACCACGAGTGATAGTCACAGACCATGGAAAACAGTTTGACAATACTCAATTTAAAACATACTGTATTTCTAAGGGAATACACATACATTATGCATCCAAAGCTCACCTAAAAGCCAATGGCCAAGTGGAAGTCACAAATCGAACAATTAAGAAGGGAATCAAGAAGCGACTACGAGAAGCTAAAGGAGCTTGGCCAGATGAATTATACATTGTGCTATGGGCATATCGTACAACACCCCGAGCTGCAACTGGAGAAACTCCATATTCTTTAGCATTTGAGGTCGAGGCAGTAGTCCCAATTGAAATTGAACTCCTCAACTACAGGACCGCAAGCATGGACCTCCAGGAAAACCAAGAAGATCTAAGGGCAGAGCTGGATCTCTTAGAAGAAAAAAGGGAAACAACAATGACCAAAGTAGCTGTGTACCACCAAAGAATGGTTAGGTACCATGAAGCACGGGTTAGGCCAAGAGATTTTCGAGCTGGTGACTTAGTCCTAAGGAAAGTTGATCCAACTGGAAAGAAAATGGGCAAGCTTGGGCCAAATTGGGAAGGACCCTATCAGGTCTTACACCACATCAAGGATGGTGCATACAGGCTCGCAACCCTAAGGGGAAAAGACTTGCCAAATTCATGGAATGCGGAGCACCTCGAGAAGTATTACAAGTAGGTGCTTGCAGTGAAAGTCTATTTCTGTCTTTAGGAAATTTATTTCTATTTTTAGCAAGCTTTTTGTTTTTCAATAAAACTCTAGCATCAAAGTTATTAGGACCATGTGTTCCCATTGTTAGTCTCTGTGGCCAATAAAATTCTCCATGAAGGAAAATCGTTCATAATTTCCTGTGTACTTGATATTGAAAAAGGCAAATAGACGAATAAAATTATTCAAATTTTATTAATAAATCCTGGGGTGTGGACTGATTTTACATAAAGCACTTTGTGGGTAAAACCCACAAAGTTGCAACCTAATCACTACCTCCCTCCCTCGGAGGAGAAAGAACTGGCGGGGCCAGCTGCCCTTGGAAAGCCTCCAAATGGTCCCAGTTGGCTATCAGCACCATACGGATCGTTTTCTCCATGACGGAAATTGATTCCGCCATGGCATCCATCTTCACAGACAGCCTGTTGATGGCTGCCTTCAAGTTTTGTAGTTCTTGGCACAGCTCAGAAACTCGATCGTTAGACGCCATTTGAAACTCGAAAACTGGTGAAGAATAATTCATCACAACTATTGGTTTTTATAGCACAACTTAGACGGTTCACTAACCGCTTGCTAAACCAATCAGTATGACTATAATCAAAACTGCAATTAAAATCGCCAACTCAATTGCTTAGAGTAATGGGAAGTTACACATCCGAGTACCTCGAGCAGTTGAAACGATTGCTTTTACTGAATGCCAAAGGTTTAAACCCATGGGGAAAACAAAAGGCAAAATTCTACGGAATCATCATTCACAATTATCCCAAGGGAAACATTTAATAAGTGTCTCAATTGTTTGGACGCAAACAATTAATACACTTAGGGGAGTAGGACCATCACGCTATCTATCAAAGACGTAGCATAGCTATGCAACCAAACGAGCTCAGGGAAAAAGTTCCAAGCTCACAGACGTAGCACAGCTATGCAAAGGAAGCTCATGAAAAATTTCCAAGCTTAAAGACATAGCACAACTATGCAAAGTAAGCTCAGGGAAAAAATTTCCAAGTTCACAGACGAAGCACAACTATGCAAAGTGAGCCTAGGAAAAATTTCCAAGCTCACAGACGAAGCACAACTATGCAAAGTGAGCCTAGGAAAAATTTCTAAGCTCACAGACGAAGCTCTGCTATGTAATCAAATAAAGCTCATAACAGAAATTCTAGCTACACGACTTAGTAAAGCAATGGGTACGCCTCCTTGCAAAAAAAAAAAAAAAAACTAAAGTTCAAATGCCTAGTAAGAGCAGGAAATGACAAAGATTTACAAAAAGTCTACATGCATAACGTGCACATAGACTATATAAAATTGCCATAGCTAAAAATGAAAGCATCCTTTCATGCAACTTGCACCTGTACTTGTCATGTTATCCAAAACAAAACAGCCTTCAAAAGGCCCCAAAACATGATCTCATTGAGATCATCCTCATCAATCACTAAGGAAAAGTTTTGAGATCACCTAACCAAATAGGATTCAAGACTACTCCCAAACAAACACAACCAAAGTACGAAAGTATTAAAGTGTGTTTAGTTACAGACCCAAATGAATTAAAAAGTTTTCAAAGGACATTCAAAGGCCTAGGGTTGGAAACTTCAAATTGCCTGCCCATCGCCAGACGATGGGCCAAGAGGTGTTGCAGCTGGAGTTAGAGTTTCAAGAGAGACTTTTTCTGGAGTTTGGAGAAAGGATGCAACAGAAGAGCTCGGGATAGATGTGTCCTTGGATGCTGCATCATCATCTTCTTCCCCCTCCTTCTTTCCCCCATCAAAACATGAGGGCCCTTATTTATCATCAACCTTAAATTTGGAAAAATCCAAATTAGGGAAGGCTACGACTGCCCGGCTCCTCATAGCTTTAAACCCATCAAAATATTGCTGGGTGATGTCCTGACGGTATTCAGGGGATTGAAGGAAGAGTTTGATGGCTTCCCGACGAACGTTCTTCACCTTCTCCAGCAACTCCAGACATTTGGTCCTGTACTCCTCCATCTCCACGTCCCACTCAGAAATCTTCTATTCCAGACTCAGAGCAGTGGCCACGACAGTGTCTCTCTCCTCCTCTAAACCTCTCTTCGACTTCAGGGCAGCGTCTCTTTCGCTTGTTGCTTTCTGGAGCTCGACAGCCATAGAAGCACCTTGCTTGGTGAGCTTTATGTTGGCCTCAGTAAGGGTAACCACCTGCCTCCCTAAGCCATGGCTTTGGGAAGTGAGAAGCATACCATGGCTAATTCGACCAACATCTGCTCCCCCACGGCCTGAAGAGACATCTCTGCCGTCAAGTCTCTATCAGCAGCACAAAGCAGCCCAGAGGCACGTTCAAGAGCTTCCTGATGGTCACCCAGTACAGAAGGGCCAGCAGAAGTCTTCAACTTCTTGGCATGAGGAGTGCTCACCACGGCTACACCTTTCGCCTTTCTCTTTGATTTTTCAGCATCCCCCTCAATGATCTGCTCAACTATTAAGTCAAGAGTAGGATCGCTATGAAGGTCGGCATCTAGGAAGCTCTCAACATTCAATTCCTTCTGAAGACGCGAGCTCTTCCTTTTTGGAGCTGCAACCCCAATTGACTGCTTAGTTCTCTCAGCCTTGAGTTGGGCCAGAAGGGCTTTATCCATCTTTGGAGCCATGGCTTTGTTTCCACTTTCTTCTTCTAAAAAAGGGAAAGAAAGGAAAAAAAAGTGTAAAAGTCAGCTAGAAGTAGAACACCAAAGATAAAACAAAAAGCTACCTCTAATGAGTGCTAAGGCCTCGCGAGTGCTCTCTGGACCCAGCAAGTAGGTGGCCAACGATTCCGGAGTTACAAGTAATTCCCAGCTATGAACTGGATAGCTCCTGGCCTTTTCCAGCTATGCTTCCAAGTTGGGGCTCAAAGGAAATGGGGCTATTGCTACAAAAATGAAAGGGAATTCATAAATAAATAAAATCATAAAGCTGCTTGATTGAAGAAAAGCAGAAGCAATAGCTTACAATTTGTAATGGAAACCCCCCATCTACTGGGGATCCGAGGAGTATAAGTCCTAGTCTCCCAACAGGAAAGTTCCCAACCTTCTCTGCTAACGAAAAAGAATTTATCTTTCCAATTCTTGTTTACATTGGGAAGCTCTGTGACTAGTTCCCTTTCACCAGGTCTTTTTGCAAAGTAATACCACCCGACACCACCTGGGGCCTCCTTAACAGAAAATTGGTTGAGGAAGGGTCCCTTCGTCAATGAAATCTACCCATCCGACATCCCCTCCCCCCCCGCTGCACAACCTATCAAGAGACGCCAAGAGTTGGGTACGATTTGGCTAGGCGCCAAACCAAGAAAACTCAAGGTATCCCTCACCACGGTGGGAAAAGGGCAGGCGCAGACCTCCTTCTAGGGCACCAGAGTAAATGCAAATTTCATCCTCTATAAGGGAACAAGCCCTTTCAGACCCAGAAGGCTTCCTAAGGGAAATTGATGATGGAATAGAGTATCTAACTCTAAGAACGTCCAACTTTTCATTTGTAATTGTAAAGGGGATGTTGAAAGCAGAAAAAACGGGAATCCTGCGGGAATCCCTCGACGAGGAAGCAGGAGGGGACAAGGGTTCGACAATGCTCAACCGACCCATGTCAGAAGAAGCCCTAATACCGCTGCTATGGCACATTAAGACCTCTTCTTCCACAGTCGACTCTTCCGCTTGGAGGATCGAAGAGAAATTGATGAAACCCTTAGACATTAGGGTTCCAACGGAAAACTTGGGATACAAACGAACCGATAAAAATAAAAAAGGTCACGAAAAACCCTATTCTGAAGAACAAGGGAGTAGGGGGATCTTCTATGATGGGGGAATGCAGATGGATGCAAGAAAAATCGATCAACCTAGCGCAAATAAACTCCTCCCGAATGAACCACTCTGATTCGAAAATTTCTACGATGGGGGGAAAACCCAGCATGAAAATAGCAGAAAGAATAGCCAAGAAAAGAGAATGTACCTAAAGGAAACTGACTTTAGAAGACTGGCGAAGGAAAATGGCAAGAAGAACTTCATGAAGAAAATAGCCCAAGCAGGTTCAATTCGAAATATTCCTCTGGTAGGTTTTTGATCGAGACAAGGAGGAGCCTAAACGATGAGCATTAATCCCGAGGAACACTCTGCTTGACGATTTCCTAGTCCTAATTTAATGGGTTGCCCAAGCGTAGGGCGGAGACCGACGTAGCACAATATCCGGTAAGTCCGGAGTCGAATCCACATAGACGGTGATGTGTGCTGAATAAAAACTCAGGCTTAACTAGTTTAATGGGCTCTTAGGTAGCCACCCTTTTCCGGATTGATTGAGAGATTAACTAAAATAAGAAAATTGAAAGTGATTTTTAATAAAATTAAAAAGAAGGTACAGTCGTAGGGTTCATAGCATTCGCAACCAGTCCAGATTAACTTGCTCTATTCAGTGTTCTAAAAAACGTTCAACTTTAGATTGAAAAAGATACCCCGCAAGATGCGAGACCCTATGGTCGCCGTTTACCCATGCGCAGAGGAGAATGAGCATTTCCCCATTCACATGGGCTCCGACAATGCCCAAATTCGTCCGCGGGAAGTATTTTGCCAATTTAAAATTATTTTTTTAACGTTCTTTATTTCGAAATAGGAGCAGAATGCATCCAATCCGGTCACGGTGTGCTAATCACCCAGCGACCCTACCTCAACGACTACTCACTAATCATTGTGCAAGAAACGAAAGAAACCCTAATTTGAAACATGCTTCCGAATACAAAATAAGCAAAAGAAATAAATTAATAAACAAGTATCACGAACAACTTTAATGAAGGACAAAAATTAAAATGAGTTACCGAAATACGAGTAATTGAACAAAGTTTCAAAACTTGAAGAAAAAAACTTGAAAGAAAAATAAACAATACTCGAAACTTCTGTTGTCGCCTCTGTTCTTCGTTTTTTCCCCTTCCTTTTTCCAAAAGCTGCCGACTTCAGTAGGTTATTTCAACTTTTATAAGGATTGAAAAGTTTAATTACACAAAGACCCTTGGACTTCATGAAATAATAAATCAATAATCTATCTTTGAACACTTTGCATTTAGAGCCCAAGTTTCTTGTATCTTCCGCTTTAATCCAAAATCTCGAACAAGAAACTCGAACAACTTATAAACAACAAAAAAACACAATAAATATCAATTAACAAAAATAAATGAATAACAAATGTAGTTTGGAGGGCCAAAATATGTATATTTTGGCACTTATCACACTCCTTGATCTTCGCCGTCCACCTCTAGACACCAGAATAGTAAGGATCTTGACACCTATCCCACGACGTGACCTACATATTTAAAATCCTGTGCAAAAAAGAAAAAGAGCGGTAACCGCCATTTAGGTCTAACTAATGTTCCCTACCTCTAGGAAAGAGCTGGAGCTTGGAAACAGGGGAGTACTTGATAAGTAGGATAGACCTGAAGAAACCAGCACTGCAAGAGATATGGACCTGGGGAGTAAAAGCTAGTCTTGCTCATACCCCCTGGGGAAACGCTGCCTTTCACCAGGTTAGAATACGCCAGCTCTGCCCTTCTGACGAAGCCGGCACGAGGTCTAAGGGCCAGCTCCGGTCCCAAGCTAGTGCAAGGCAAGTAGTGTTCATAGAATATACTTATCCTAAATAAAGACACCACACTTAGAAGCCTGAATCCTAAGGGATAAGGGAGATGTGCCGATAAGATAAGCACAAAAGCCTTGATGATATACATGATTAAAGACGGGTAAGGATTCCTAGCTAAGGCAGGATGACCATGGACTCCTAGCTAAGGCAGGACTCCACATTCCTTAAAAAGGTAATCCGGAATCTACGAGATACAGTCCTACAAGGACTCAACATCCTATCTAAACGCGTATAAATACAACGGTAGAACTCCAATGAAAGGTACGCACCTCACAACCGAGAATCTCAATTCTCCCACCATATAGCAAGTACTCTACTGACTTACGCATCGGAGGGTGGTTGGCAAGCCACCACACCGGTGACTCAAGTTGTTGCTTCGTTTTGCAGGACCAGGTCCGAGCTGAAGACAAAACTGATTCATCACCCCAACTCTTAAAGAGTTTTAGATAAATTTTCCACCAATCTTTTCACTTTTGTCTGGTACAACAAAGCTCTCAAGGCTTAATTAAAATCCACTGTCGAAAATCACATGGTATGGCTTAACAGATTGCCTCTGTCGAAAATTTTCCTTTTAACTGAATCCTTATTGAAAGGAATCAGGAAACATGGAAACATAGTCTGTCGATTAAAAAATGACAACACTATACCAACATTTATTAGCCACTCCATCAAAACTAATTTTTCCATTTCCTTCCAAAATGTGTTGTATCATATTATTAGTGTTTACTATTAAAGTAGTACGTGTATGTTTGTACAAGTAAGTCACATGTGTATGACTAGTAATAGGAATGGTCCAGTATGTCTAGGCTAGGCTAGGCTAAAAGTCTATGTAATAACAGTACAAGGCAATTATGTGTAATATTTGGTGACATGAGCGATGATGTAAGTAAGGGACCCTTTTATGCCTATAAAGGGAAGTCACCTCTCCGATGTAAAAACCCAAGTCAGTAAATCTCTCTTTTGTGTGGTGCCCCCTTTCCATTTCCAGGAGAGGGTAATATTATTGATATGTACTGTTGTTGTATAATTATTGGTGTTGTATCATATTATTAGTGTTTACTGTTAAAGTAGTACGTGTAGGTTTGTACAAGTAAGTCATATGTGTATGACTAGTAATAGGAATGGTCCAGTATGTCTAAGCTAAGCTAAAAGTCTATGTAATAACAGTACAAGACAATTATGTGTAATATTTGGTGACATAAGCAATGATGTAAGCAAGGGACCCTTTTATGCCTATAAAAGGAGGTCACCTCTCCGATGTAAAAACCTAAGTCAGTAAATCTAAGTTAGTGTGTGTTCTATAATATCTCTCCTCTTGTTTTCTCTATTGCTCTCTTTCCCGATTCTAACCTACTTTGTGTTTGTACCCACTTCGTGTCTGTCTAAATATATTGATCGACAGAAATCAATACACATAGTATTTATAGCCATGTTTGGCTACTAATATTCTCCATGGTTAAGTTTTCACCATTACATCTTCTTAACCTGTATGGAGGAGTGGAAGAATCATTTTACTTCAACTATCCATGGTCTACAATGAAAAAACTCCTGTCGAATTATTGTCATGACTCAACTTGCTTTGAGTTTCAAAGCCAAAGCCATTTTCTTTGCATAATTTGGCTTTCTAAAAAAGAGTTTGCCCCCATGCAAATTCCATTTCAAAAGATGGCAATTTCTTATTTCATAATTTGGCAAAAACATGTTTTTCATCCTAACTGAAATCTGGATTAAAGGGGATATAGATGCCAGTAAAGCATTTCACAATTTTTCCGTAGACTATGGTGAACAATGGCCACTTTTCGAACAGTCAAAAACTATTCAACAATAAAGGCCTTTAAGAACACAAGTAGTGCCCAAAATCATAAGCCTTGCATGTCCCTTATCGACCGAAGGTGTTCAAAATCGACAGCAAGATTGGCCTATTCTCAGGACAAACCCTAAGAGTTGATTTTATCAATGCCCTCATGGAATATATCGTACCCATTGTGGGTTCATAACTCGCTTAGAGTTTCAAACTTTCGAGCCACTTAAATTTTATAATTGGCTCGTCTAGAGATGAATTTTTGCCCCCCAAATTCATCATCGAAAGGGGGCTATTTCTCGAAGAGAGTTTTAAACTTTTAAGCCACTTAAGTTTTATAATTGGCTCTAAAGATGAATTTTTGCCCTCCAAATTCATCATCAAAAGGGGTTATTCTCATTCTATAATTTAGCCACAACGTAATTTGGCTACAACAATAACTCATCCCTTCCAAAGAAGGATCAAGAATGGCCGGTGTAATTATTTTTAGCCTTTGCTTTGATAGGCTTTGTTCTTAATTCATAGCATGCCAAGTGTCCTGCACATTATACAAGCAAATAAAAGAAATACTAACACTAGTTATATTATTAATACAAATTAATAAAATAGGAAGCATTCTCATAATCACCACCTTCCGGTCGATCATCGACATGCGGTGAATATATAGTGTAAACAACACGTTATCCACTTTTTGCCGCTGGTGGACGATAAGATTGGTCCGAGGAATTGCTATCGACTCCTATTGGTCCCTATGACTTAGGGTTTTCTCTTCACTCAAGTTCTATCGACTTCTTTGGGTCCATTACGTACTCCTTAGACTCCTTTGGGGCCAACACATCTCTCGGTTTAAATAGCCCTGTCAGTAGAATTAATCAAGGGGTGCGCGTAAACTGCCTGGGACATTTAAAGAAAACAAGAAGTGTCGAGAGATGGGGTGGCGGTATACCTGTAAGGAACGAAGTAGAGTTGTTCTTCATGGCAGGCGTCCGGAGGGGGGGGGGGGGGGGTGGGAGGGAGGGAGGGTGGGGCCATTCGTCGGCGTCGAGAGGGAATAGAAGGTCCATGGAGAGGAAATCTAGAGTTTTGAAGAGGAGAGGGCAGAGGAGGAGAGAGGCGAAGGCGATGAGGTTGCAGAGAGAGAGAAGCGGACGGTGATGATGACGATATTGATCTCTCTCTCTCTCATTAGATCAGTTTTTTACGGCTGTGGGTTCATTGAGAGAGAGAGAGAGAGAGAGAGAGAGAGAGAGAGCCAGAGGTGGGTTTTTGAATTTTGAGATTTGACAAGAGAGATAAGGGTTAATAATTGTTCTGTCTTGTGCACGGAAGAGGGAAAAAAAAAGGGCCAAGTTATTTGCAACTATAAATTTTCTATATGTAGCCTGTTATAAATCTAACCCTCAAATCTTATAACAATTTCCTATATACAACCTAACAAATATCTATAAACTTCCCAAAATATCCATTCTCTCTCCCTCCCCTTTTTCTCCTCTTCTCCCCAACACCACGCACCCCACCGGTCCACCACCTCCACCTCCACCTCCATAACCACTACCTCTATCACCTGTACCACCATGAACTCCGCAGCACCAGCCAAAACCACCGGAGGCCGAGGCAAGCCCAGGGGCACGAAGGCCATTTCTAGGTCTCTCAATCCCGAAAAAAATTGATGAAACCAATCCGACATTCAATCCTGAAAATCGCTACCAAAATCGAAAATTAACTTCCGAAAATGTTCACAGCATTCAAATTCTAATATCCAAACCCTGTATAACGCATCTTGAAAATGCGTCATGTATTTTTTTTTATTAAAAAAAACGCAGATTCTGACTGTTAAAAATGCAAATTCTGAATGCGTCATGCTCCGTATAACGCATTCACGAAATGCGCGATTAACATCAGGCATTTTGCTAACGCGCAATGGGACTGAAGAAAATATGGATGAATCTGGGTGAACTATGGAAGGGTCCTTTTTGCTCTCTTCTTGGCCGTTTTTCCAAACAAAAAGAGATGGGTCTTGAAAAAAAACAAAAATTAAGAGATGGTTGGGGGGTTGTATGAATCTGGGTGAAATTACATGGGTTTGAGGCACCGAACAATGAGAGTTCAGGAAAAAAACAAAAATTCAGACTCGAGATGGGTTTCGCAGGAAATGGTTGGGGGTTTTATTTATTGGATTTTGTCCTTAATAGATATGGGGTTTGCCGGAGATAGGCCTCACCGCAGATGGGGTTTACTGGAGAGGGGCGTCGCCGGAGATGAGTGGTGGTGGGGGCGGCACCTAGGGTTTGGGTTTGGTGGTGGTGGTGTGAATGTTTTGGGGAAGAAGATAAGTACAGTAATAATTTTAGGGTGTGGGAATGTTGTTGTTACTAAAATCGGACCCAAAACGACGTCATTTTACTGGGGGTATTTTTGTCAAAAATTTTAAGGGCATTTTTATCCGAAAGTGATTTATTTTAAAACAAGTTACGTATAGGAAATTTGTGGTTGCAATAGCTCAGCCCAAATATTAATTACCGAGTATTTTTTAAGAAAGCAATTTCAAGCTCAAAAATTATGTGCTTACACAAATATTTTTTCTATCAATATGGATCTTGTTTGATAGATCTCATTGAGATCTTTTAAAAGGTGTAAAAAATTTGAAAAATTATTTTTCATTTACATTATTTTTTAGTTTAAAAATATGAAATAAATTGCTTATTTTTTAAGGTTTCTGAAACGGGGCCTAAGTCCAACTTGGCGATGAAATACTATTTCCTTGCCAAAACGTACCATTTCGTGATGAATTTTGTATTTCGTCGGGATAGACTATTTTTGTTGTAGTGATCTTTCTCCCATGCATGAGACTTTCTCACCCCTTGTGGATATTATTGCGGCAGGTTTTCTACGTCTTCTTAATAGCTTTTCGAGGTCGAAGATGAGTCTTGTCTGTGTGAAATTCTGAATGTTCTTTTATGAGTTTAGGCCTTCTTTGCCGTTGCTTGGCTGCCCATTCCCAGTGTATGATTTTCATATCAATAAAAGTACCCTCTAAAGATTGCCAAATAAAAAATAAAAAATTAAGTTCTCTCAGGTACATGCATTCTTCAGCCGGGCGAATGTAATTAGGGCATAGAGCCATAGACCATCGAGATGCCCCAAGTTGGTCGAGTCCATTGAATAATATCCATTTGCTCTTACTCTACAACTTTTCCATTTTCCAATGACTACAACTTTTCTAAGTATCAACTACGACCTTCCGCCTGCTGTGATGATTTTCGCGCTTTTTGGAGTTCTTGTGCCTTATTTTCAGCGAAAAAGAATGTTTATGATGATGAGATGATGAGCTGAGCAAATCAGATTTGCATTTCTTTTGTTTATCAGAGCTTTAAAAGAGACGTGCCTTTACCAAATTTGATACTCTATTCATTTATCTTCGCGTGTTTGATAGAATGCATCAACAATAAAACATTCTCTCTCTTTTTTTCAGTTTTTTTCTTATAAGTTGGGGCGGTGTACGAGGTTTGTTGGTGTATTCTCTTATAGCACCAGAATAAAAAGCGAGTTACAGACAATATTTTGAGCACAAAAAACAAAAAACAATTTCCAAAATCGTTATCCAGTTCAATAGTTATATAGGGAAAACACTTTACTCATGGGATTATTTTGTACTGTATTGCGCTGAAACAAACAAAGCCCCTCTTACAATAATAAAAAAAATGAATACACTACAAGTGATGGTCAGCTCTCGAACACCATACCTGAACAAACTGTCACCGCGAACCTTTTTCTTTGCCTAAGTGCTAATTGGTATGGGGCCATAAAGACAGATACGAAGATCACCTTGAAGCAGCCGTGGGTGCAAGTAGCACTTACACAGGTCCCACAATTCATCTCTGCGACGTGAATACAAATGTAAATGAGAAACAATATTAACCATAATAACCATACCAGGCACAAGTTGGAGAAAGGGAAGAAGGCAGATGGCAGAATGCATATTGTATTCTGGATTCTATAACAATAAATACTTCCCCTACTTCCACACAAGTATAAAAAGAAAAAAAGAAAGGCAGGGGCACTGAGACTCGGAGGTCTCAGAGATAAATGATGTTTAATTCACAAAACCTGTGAATGATTCCAATACCAATTGCATACGAAAGGACAATGGTAAAAGGAAGAGGGAGGAGGAGGAACAACCTGACTTGGGGAAGGGTGAACAAGGAATAACCCTTAACGTCTGTGTGCATGTCGAGCACAATCACAGCTAATCGTGATAGTCCTAGTGCCTCCACATCAATCAACTTCTTAATCCTGAGATTAATTTGCGAAACACCCAGACAACCATGTCACATGACTCAATATGTCAACAAACCAAATGCACAGGATTTGAAAAATACATAAAAGAGATAAATGGCATTTCACTCGGCAGCACAACAGCAAAATCAACGAAGCAAATTGAAATGCAAAACTTGCAGATGTAGAAACGATCAGGGGAAAGATACAAAATTAAAAGGAGACAATCCATTCCCGAAAATGAAGACCATGCCAAGGATTTATGCCTTCTCCTCTTTTGGATCAAATTCCGTATTTAATTACAGATGTAGAGAACTCCATGTTAACTCAGCCTCCTTTAGATGAGGTCAAAGGTGTAGTTTTTGAGATGGATGGAGACAGTAGAGCTGATCCGAATGGATTTTCTAGAACACCTCAAGTGGACTTCTGGTCCACACAGAGCCGCAGTTAGATTTCCTTTCGAGATTATCACTTCTATTATTTGTTGGGAGATTTTGACAGATACCTTTCTAGGTTTGAGGGAAGCCCCATGGGTTCCAGTTCTATTATTTCAAATAACACTTTCATGATTACAGATTTGTATCTGGCTGCTAGTATTTCAGTTTGGTGGAGGGGCTTGATTTTCTTTTATGCTTCAGGGTCTAAGGCTGCCCTTGCCCAAGTCTAAGATTCATAAGTGGTGTCTGATTTGGTGGTGCATCATTAAACCTCCCTTAATTAACATAAAATTTGACCGTTCTTGTGATAATCCAGGCATTGCTAGAGACTCTCAAGGTCATTTTCTTTTGGCCTATGCTCAACCCAAAGGCCACCATTCCAGCTTGTTGGTGGAGTTCATTCCCGTGATCGTTGTATGCATTTGTGTATTACCAAGCTTTCATAGTTTGAGTTCTCCAGTGAATAGTGCCAGAGCGCACTATTGGAAAGGGTAACTAGCACTAGCATATTGGTATATTGCTCAAGAGAGACGGTGGGAAAACCAAAAATCAACACTAGAGCTATCTGCCTGTAATTACCGAGCAAACCGACACCTACTACTTTCATAGTATGAGTTCTCTAGTGAATATTGCTAGAGTACACTGTTGGAAAGGGTGTTTTAGCACTCGCATGTCGGCATATTGCTCAAAAGAAAGGGGGAACACCAAAAATCAGCACTAGAGCAACATGCCCATGATTACCTAGCAAACCGACAACTACTTTCATAGTATGAGTTCTCTGGTGAACAGTGATGGAGCACACCCCCCTCCAACCACCACCAACAAAACAATAGTAGTTTTGCATGAGGAACTAATGTATTTCAATTGAGAAAGAAGTCTTTTTAGGAGTCCAGGGTTAAGATGATTGTTAGTATCTACAAATAGGAGAGCCTTCATTGTAACATTCCTTTGTCGTTAGATGGGAAGTAAATAATTTCATCAAAGCAGGTGATCAACTTTTCGGAGTAATATAATACTGACTATGGTTTTATCATCAGACTAAGAAGACCCTTCGTAAGCTGATTCTCGGCTAGTAAAAGAGTGAAAGTGGATGTGAACCTCAGGCGCTTTGGCAGTACACCAGTACTGTCTCTCAGACTATCAACTCCGGTAACTTTAACATTTCTTTTTCTGAACACGAATCATTTCGGTTATTTAGCATTCATGTTTGTGCTCTAGAAAATCCAAATCCCCGTAGTTTGACCTCGGACTCACCCGAGTAATACTACAATGTGACGTATGGCATTTGGGATGCAATAAAAAGTTTACAAAACCAATCCTAAAGCCTAAAATATATAAAGGTCAATTGTCCATCGTAGACGAAATGGGTAGCCTTTTCACCATGCCTTTATAGTGCCAGGGTTCTGATGAAAAAGCAAATATAAAAACAAAGTTACAAGACTAACCTGCTTGGTGTACCACAAGCAATGTTAACACGGTTCTTTAAAATGGCCACCTGAATTCATTAGTAAGAACAAGGATAGATAAGTAATATAAGTTGAACAACCAATAAAAAGTAATCAGACTCAAGACTAGGTTTACTCAAATAATACTTCCTTTGCGGTATGCTAACCAAAACACACAGCATATCTTAAAACTTGTCAGCTCATGAGTTCCTCATTTAATGCAATTACAGTATTGGATGATACCATATAATGCCCCTAATAGCATAACCAAGTACCAAGAGACAATTTGTCTCAAAGCGGTAGGCAATGTTAATGAGCTATTTCTGGTCTGCCTGCATGTTTCATGTCCCTTTGACACCTGTGGGTATCCGGCAAGCCTTTGCTACGTGGCATATCCCTAAGCAAGCTTACACTGTACCACAAGCGGATTCCAACCACTAAGTAAGCACACCTCTAGGCGCTCTACGTCTAAAAGAACATTGTAACGCCCCGAGCAGACCACTGGCCCAGTACCCTGATTTTGATCTACAGGCCACACCACATGGCCCAAAAGCTTAAGCACAAGGTTCTAGTAGTAGCCCACAAGGTTTGTTATATGCCCAAGATCATCCATGTAGACTTCCGATGTGGAACGGGGTGTTACAATCTCCCCAACTTTATAGCCTCGCGCCCTCGCGAGAGGTTGAGCACTATAATCACCAATACAAATCAAACCAACAACCAAATCAAACCAAACTCCAAGGCCCACATGGTCGTGTACATGGATGGCTTTGATACCACTCTGTAACGCCCCGAGCAGACCACTGGCCCAGTACCCTGATTTTGATCCACAGGCCAGACCACATGGCCCAAAAGTTTAAGCACAAGGTACTAGTAGTAGCCCACAAGGTTTGTTATATGCCCAAGATCATCCATGTAGACTTCCGATGTGGGACGGGGTGTTACAAACATGGTAGCCTCCAAGCACCTCACCTTTAGATAACCAACCAGGCAAGGAGCATCTTCCGTGAAGGATAAAAGGAAGGAGCGTCCGGGCACAGAGCATCCTCCCTAGGTTTTTCTTAGTCTTACACATCCTGTAAGAGATCCCCTCAACTACAAAAGTGGACACTCGCAGCCCTGAACTATCATGTAAAGTGAGACAGCTAGATAAACAGATTTGACCCCTTTCTATATGGTTTTTCCACCCAAAGCATATCCTCATTACTTACAATCTATGAAGCACTGACACAACCAGAGGCCGGAAAAAAACATATAGGACACGCAAATCAACTTTTTTAGGGGGGCAAGGGAGGGACACGGCAAGGGTTAAATGTGTAATTTTTTTATTTTTTTATGGGTAAATGAGTATTAGTTCGAATATTTTGGATTAATAGTGTGATACACTGATATGATATGTATATGATGTGTAAATGATGTTTGTTTATATATGTAGATGTCTCATGCTTCTACATATAACTATGTCTCCACTAGTGTAAAATAAATATTATTCATTTATTTTTGCCGTGTCCCCTGCTGTGTCCGTGTCCCCATTTTTTTTAGAAATCCCATGTCCTGTGTCTTTATGCGTATCCGGCTACCTAGCTTACAATTCCCTTGAAGGCTATTAAAACACCATCATTAGAAATATATTTTCAATGTTGAATCTTTTCCAGGTTGAACATCTTCCATGGCAACACTCTTATGAGACAATTTGTAGCCATTTATGTACAATGTTGACCAAAGCATTAAATTACTGAATAAATTTGTTCAACCAGAATGACTTCATATTAAACATCTATTTTGAAGAATATTGTTTTATATAGCCTCCAAGCGTAATGTAGCCATTAGAGATTCTTTTTAGGTGGAAAAATTATATAGAAAAGTGCCAAATCTACTTTTCCATTAGTTTTGGCAGAACAAACTAGCCGTCTCACTTTACATGATGGTTCAAGGGTGCAGAGTGTCCAGTTTTGTAGTTCCGGGGTGGTCCTAGAAAACTCTTAAAGAACAAGAAGATTAAGTGTAATATGCCCAGTGTTAAAATAAGACTTTGGTATAAGCGTCTCTATGTAATGAGACCCTACTTGCTACCCAATAAATAATCAGAAATCTTGCTGATATTTCTGACCTTTATCAGAAGTTGTTGCTTCCTATAATCACCAAAACTTTGACCAAAAGTACAGCGGTTTTGTTGTACATATTCATGCATACACCAGCCTTAAGCTAATCTATCTAATTTTATTTCCAATACAAAAGATAGTAAACTCAAATGCTAACTTCTACATAGAAGTCTACAATTCATTTCCCACACATATTCACTATAATATCCATAACTAACAGAAGCTGCATAGAAGGCAAAAATACTACCTGGTCCTCAATCTTCATATGCTTCGAAAATAGCTTCGCAGCATAGCATTCTCTGGTCAAATCCCTGAAAGCCCTGAAGAACCATAATACATTCTTTCCTTAAGTACTCAAAGAGGCTGGATATAAAAAGTTTGCTATGTTACAGGAACTCATTTTCCTATATATTATGCAAAACGAGTATAATTAGGCATCTGATGGTACAGATCCTCAGAAGGTTCAATATATCCAATGAATGCAAAGATGGATCACACCTAAGAAGTTCTAATGATCTCAACGCAGATAAACTGATTACAAGAAGAGCTGGACTTCCAGGATCAATCTTTCCTTCAAGCAGCTGCTTTTCACAAAGAACTTCTTTCCAGGATGATCCAAAAGCAGCCTTCATATGTTCGCCTAAATTGCTAGCACTTTGATCCATGCCTCGAGATAGCTCCAGAATGCATTTATCTGCACAATCCAAGTACAAAGCATCAACAGCTTATTACTGGAGGGGTAGCAAACTTCAATTATGTCAATAGAAAGTGTACAGAAATCGCATCGTGAAAGAATCTGATACGGTTCATTATTCAACTTCTGCCAAAGCAACCGAAAACCGGTTTGGGCTGGCAAAGCAAATCCAATATGTCCGAGTTTAAGTTTCCCTAATCAGAATTGGCAGTCAGACATGCCATACTTGGCATCTCCTTTTAGAGATTATGTAAGTATATAGAGGCCAACTTGATTAACAACACGAGCCATTGGTTGCATGTTAAAGTTTTCGAAACTCCCATATGTATTTGCAGTTGGACCAATTTAGAAAATTTAGCAGAAATGTAATTCCAAAAGGCAATGATAGGGAATCAAAGAATAATTAAAGGGCGCTTGGCAAAAAATTTCTGGGTGATCATGGATTATAGATTAAAAAGTTGGATTATGGAGTGTTTGGCACAAATTCTTAGCATAAATTATGCAGAATGGAATTTCAAGTTCTCTTCCTTCTTATTATAATCCAACACTCCTCCAGGGAAGTTTTAGGTTTTCATTTTATGGATAATTTCTCATGGACATTAAATCCATCTAAACTGCGCACGAAAGAGAAGGAATCTAACAACTCCAATCCAACTGCCACTTTTGTGAAAGGATTGAATTCAGCTGGATTTGATGAAAAAATTTCTCCTTCTTTGATTTGATATAGATTTGATGGATGATTGAAGCTCGGTTTAAGCCTTTTTTGGATTTGAATTTGATAAACATTAAACTCAAGTTGAACTCTTTAATTTGAACAACAATTCTTTATTTCAAAGTTAAGGATTATCCTTTAGTCTCATGTCAGCCAATGAACTTTCAAGAAAAAAAATATTGGTAAAATAATACAACACTCGGTTGCATCGTATCCCAGTTTCTATAACATAAGGGAAATGCTACTATAAGCATACTTATTTAAGTGTGTACGACATGAACCCCTTAAATAGCCTAAAAATCATAACATTTTACATAAAAATTCACAACATTAGCTTTGAAGAGCACGATAGGCTTAACGGCTGGCTCACCACATAATAAGTATCATGTAGAGCAATGCCTAAAATCATATTGAATAAAAAAACATTGCTAACGGGCACCTCCTTCTCTATAATAGTCATTTGGAAACAATTTTATGATCTTCCTTATCTTGACCCTACCTATACTACAAATTTCATAACTTTTGCATAACGATTCAAAACATTTATTTTGAATTCATAACATTCGTATGCTATGAAATTTTATCTCAGTGTTATCAATTTTTACAGAAACTTTATGAATTTTGATGCAAATGTCATGAATCTTTCTTTACCCAAATTTTACAAATCAATGAATTTCTCTACAAAATGTTATGAATCCCACGAATCCAAAGGGATTCAAGGGGTGCATACCCTACAGACCCAAATCCAAATAAAAGTGCGTATTGCAGCCTTTCCCAGAAATGCAACAAAAAGCTTTCCTTTCTCACCAGACAATTGATGAGAAAAGGGAAGGGGCAATCAAAAAATTTCATTTCGGTACACTTTTTCTTCCCATTTCTCACCAAATTAATCAATCCGAATGAGCGTCATTTGGGGAAAATTCCTAATAATCCTTTCTTTTCTTTTCTTATCAAACCACTCAATCCAAAGGGGCTTTTAGATTCCAAAACAGGAAGCAAGTAACTGGATTTTTATCCTTGCCAACAACTCTTTGGGCTACCTCATCCCATGCATAAGTGTATAATGTGAGAGGGGCTATGGGGATTAGTCCGAGGTGCGCGCAAGCTGGCCCCGGACACCTGCATTACAAAAAAAAAAAAAAAAAACTGGATTTGAAAATCAAGAGAAAGCAAAGCGAACCAGCTTTGATGGATTCGAGCTCGAGCGCGGAAAGCTGAACGCCATTGGCCGATTGGTACTGGTCCACAAAGAAACTCAGCTGCTCGGCCGCTGTTGCTACGCCTAAGCTGATGTGGTTCTTGTCGGGCTTGGTTTTGGCCTTCTTCTCCTTCTTGGCTAGCACTCTGTTGGGGCCGAGTGGTATGCGCTTTCGTTTGTTAGGGTTTTCGTTCTTCGTGGTTCTTCTACTACTTTTTGAACGCTTCTCTTGCTTCCCGCCGCCCATTCTCTCTCTCTCTCTCTCTCTCTCTGCCCTGCCGCTTTCGAAACCTTGACTCACCCCCGTTGTGTATCTAAGATCGGAATCCGGGACAGACCCGTTAACGTGGAGGGTTCGGGCGGATTATTATTTGATGACATGAGCACCAATGTGATACTTTTTTTTTTTTTTGATCCGCACCAATGTGATACTACGACACATTAAAATGAAAACTAAGCCTTGTTTTTTTTAAACCTAAGAAAAAGAAAAAGAAAAAGAAAATAAGAGAAAAATAGGAGAATAAATTTATTATTCATTAGACTTGAAACTTGTATTTTCTTTGCTCTTTCTGTTCTAACCAAATAATAGAAGGGAAATTTTTTAAATTTTCTTTTCTTTTCCTTGAGTTCCAAATAAAGCCTTAATGATAGACGGCTTGCATAACTCGATAACGACACGAATAACCGTTTAATTTTTTTATTGATTAATTAATCAGAAAAGATGATATAACTCAGACATAGCACAGCACGACACGAACTCATACCTATAAAATTATATATATATATATATATGTATATATATATATATATATATAGAGAGAGAGAGAGAGAGAGAGAGAGAGGGGGAGAGGGAGAGAGAGAGAGAGAGGACTGGTTTTGAATTCAAAAGACAACCAAGGTCCATAATTGTCTCCTGCATAAATCTACACCTTGCATTCTACAGTGGCATTTTGATAGATTTTTTATCCATCCAAGGGTTATCATAAACCGCATTGTCACACCCTCGATTTTTAACATAATTATAAATGATTTTCATAAATAAAACCTCGCCATAACCCGTACAATAACCAAAATAATGCAACATTCCCAAAATATTACATTTTTGGCTCTGAGGCCCAAATTAACACAAATACAGAATATTCAAAAGTTAAGGATTTCAATACTCCATAGTCAAAAGATCTGCAAATAAAGTTACAAATACATCTTCAAAAGGGGATTTACAAAGATGCCTAAGTAACTCTTCAATCGTCAGCTTTTAAAAATAATTTCTCCTCCTAGCATTTCAACCATGCACGCTATTGCCCTGTGTTTGTACCTGAAAATGATAATAGGCTTGAGCTACACTAGCTCAGTAGGAAATTCTACGCTAACCTTATATGCAAGAGAGATGCAAAGATGATCATAAGAGAAAAACGGGATGGAGACCACACAATAGGCAATAACTAAGGCTTAACAATCCCACAAACTTGGTATACACCTCAATCTTTAACCATTTCACTTTCCATGTGTCCAACATCACTTCATGTTAAGTGTCATGAGCCGAAACTCCTGTTGGGCTAATTATGGGACCCCGATATCCCCTACCAAGTGCCCGCCTAGAAGGTTGGGCTTTGAGTGTTCAATATGAGCGTTAGCTCCTGCCGGGCTGATTATGGTACCCCGAAATCCCCTACCAGGCACCCATCCGTTGATGGGCTCCAAATGTTCTCGTTGTGTCGATAAGTGTTCAAGAATCTCATACTCACATAACGTGTCATTTCAATTTAATCATAGTCTACATGGTATTAAGTGTCCAATTATACCAAACAAGGGACGATGGTTGCAAAGATACACAACGAACTCAACGAATATGAGTGATAATGTTATGAAGTGATTCGGTGATGTTTGGAACAAGTTAGAAGCGATCGGGGGTCAAGACAATGGAGTCGAAACAAGGAACAAAACTTGGCCTAGGGCATTGTAGTATAGATACTACGAATTTCAGTATCTATACAACAGGCCTTAAAAACGTTCCAGAGACGATTGTATCGATATTGATTTAATCAGTATCGATACATCAATAACTAAGTTCGTTCCATAGATTATTGTATCGATACTGAGTAGAGCAATATCGATACAAATGAGTGTTCGAGCATATTTTCTGCAAAATTCGATGATTTCAACAACAACAACAACAACAACCAAGGGCACGATTTAAGGCTAGAAAACACTTCTATTACATATATTGAGAGGTAGAATCCCTGCCTCGAGGCCGAAGAACGAAACCCACAAAAATTTCGAGCCCTAGCTTCCGAAAATCGAACCGAGAGCAATACGACTCCACCGAGCTCCAACCGGTGAAATACAAACCACAATATGCTTAGAGGGTGAAGGATTGAAGGTTGTTTTGAGTGGGTTTTGTGTTATTTTGGTGAAATTTGGAGAGAGAATAAGAGAGAGGGAGAAAGGCCGGGAGAGAGAGAGAGCCGGTGAGGGAGAGAGGAGAAAAAATAATTCTCTACTCTCTCACCCTCCTATATATACTCCAAAATTCACAAATCACACCTTAAACTCTTTCACAATCAATTCTATAACTTTGACTCCAAATCACATAAGCACCATTATTCCTTACTTCTTTCTCAATATACAATTAAAATTAGTTAAAAATAAATACGGGTCTCTATACGCATATTGTGGGAAACCCTAGCTGCACCCTTATTCCAATCCCTCACTCTCCCATTGTCCTATTTTTTTGGTGGTAAAATCACTCTCTCTCTCTCTCTCTCTCTCTCTCTCTCTCTCTCTCTCTCTCTCTCTCTCTCTTCAATCGACCCACCACCATAGACCCACCGAATCCCAGTCGCTCCTTTCTGGCGATCCAGATTGGAGACCATTAACACCACCGACTGGCGCGACGATCACCACTAGAACCACCACTGTTCGAGGCTCTCGGGGTTCGAATCGATGGCATGTAGTTCTTCTTCACCCCAAAAGGTTTGTAGTTCTTCACATCCTTCACTTAAAAAAGTACGAGTTTAAGGTTTGTTCATTCCCATGGCATAGACTGAAAGAACACTGATTACATACTTGATTCATGTTGTCGTAGGTACGAGTACTTCTCAGGTTTGGATTTTTCTCTTTCCTAAGGGAATTATTCTATTTCCGAGGACCGCCAAAGTAGCGGAACAGCCGAGGTCAAGGACTCAAAGGTAACCACTCTTCCACCATCACTGGTAAACAAATGGGTATCATGTGGATTTTGTTTTTCATTATCGCTTTCCATTTGCGCAAAGATTTGATTTTTTGGGGGGTTTTTTCTGCTTCTTTATCCTTAAAAATAAGACCAAATATAATTTTTTAAAGTTGTTTTTAGAGTTTTAATTGAGCTTAGCGTTCAGTTCTATTGTTTCAACATGAGGAGCAAAAGTTAGCTTAGCGTTTAGTTCTACTATTTTTTATTCTTGCTTATGCATACTTTCTAGCTTCACGTTTCTTTGAATCTGATTGGAAACTTACTCTTGGTTAGTTTCTGCCTGCTCAACATTGACTGAAGTTGAGTGTTGCACTAAGTTGGTTTTTTGAAAAAATGATAGGGAGTAGTTTTTATGCAGGTAATCTATGCAAAAGTGTTTCTTTAGGATTTATAATTTCATTTGGTGACAAAAGCTTTAGAATTAACCAAGTCCATTGGAACTTTCAAGCCAATTAGGATGGGCTTTTAGAACATGTACATACTTCGTGGCTGAGGAGACATCTTTTCCTCTGCTCCTTAAGATTCAAGAATTACGAAAGCACTGACCATGTGACCTAGCAGAGGGGAGTCGATTCCTTTGTGGAATCCATTCTCTACTATGTTAGTTGAGGAACATAAAGCATTGCTATGGAGAAAAAATTATTTTACGCACATGGAGCACCATCACGTGATGCCCTAAACTCATTCTCCACCAGATGTATGTCTTTCAGTACATGGAACCGGAACATTGCTGCAGTGCTGCTAGCGTGCATTGAACGTGAATGGAAAAAAAAAAATAAACTATCTCTTTTATCAACTAGCGTTGTTGGCGTTCGATTCTCATGACCAAAATACTAATGTGATTTTTTTTGGTCCCGTGTATCAAACAGGCACAACGCTAGCATATACTATAGTATAGATGTTGGATGGAATGTAGTTGCTGGAGGGAGGCTATCGGGCTATTATTGGAGCAATTCGTGTAGGTGGGAACAATATTCATTACTCAGCTACTCATGTACTCCCTCCGTTCCATTTTGATTGTCTATTTTTGTTATTTGTGCCGATCTTTAAATGCTTTTATTTCTTAATCTACAATGTTTTTCATAATTTCTCTGTAATAAGTAATCATGCCGAGATGTTGAAAATAATTCCATCTGTCTTTCAAACCACACAAATATCTATCGAGATCGCAAGCAGCAGAGATTCCTAGAGTCTGATGAACCAAATGAAAACTTTGTCGTCGGCCGAAGTTACGGATTGGGGATGATTTTCGTCTCTCTCACAGCAGGGGTGGCTCGGCTCCACATGGACTCCAGAGGGTTCAAGCGAATCTCTTAGACTGGAAAAATGTACTAAAATTTTATAGTTTTTACATATAATTTGATTTTTCTTTCATACTTTTTTCATATTATCAGCACTGAATTGTTCATTAGAAGTCAAATTAACAAAAAAATTTGACTTAAATTTGTTGGCATGTAGATAATATAACTCAACAAAATAAAATAAATTAAGCACAATTCATTTTCAATCATAATAAAAATTCTAATTTCATTTAGAGCTTTATATCTATTTTTTTATTTTATGTTTTTGTCACTGATAAGCACCCAAGTTTGTATGATCTTGGTGCTTTAGTCTTCTAATTTTGTAGCATCTTTACTTATATTTTGTCATTTTTATTCGATATTACTCATAAGGTAGTTTGTTTAGTGTTATAGGTAAAACGTCCTGATAAGGCGTATTTTGAACATGAGGCTAACCCCCATGGGTGTCCGAGTGCCCACGCCATGTGGAACTTTTGCCATAAAGACTCTAGAGCGAAGGCGTGAGGTGTCGGGTGAGGTTTGGGGCCATCGGGTGCCAAATGCTGGGGGCTGGATTGAAAATCTGGAGATAGCCTCCGCAAATCAATACAGACTTATTTTGTATCGATACGCATGGGCTTATTGAGAAGGTAGCTTATATTGTATCGATACGGATTAAGGCCGTATCGAAACCAGAGCGTTATGGGGAAATGTACATTTCAAGCTTAGCTGTGTGGTATCGATATAACCTATAATAAGTATCGATACAACGGGCCTTCGGCCAGATATTTGTTGCTTTTTAGACTTTCCACTTATGGAATATTTACTACTTTTAGTATGTTTATAGATATTTAGTTGAGAGAGAAGCAACTTTGTATAATAGGCCCCTCTCTCTCTCTTCCTCTCATTACCTAGCTTTTTCTACTCTAAGTCTTTTTCTTCCTAAGAACTTCATTGTTATGCTTTCAAGCTTTTGTCTTTAATTCCTCAACAACTCAAGTAAACAATTGTCGTTTGTTAATTTCCCATTTGTTAATGTTGTAACTACGGTTAAGATCCTTATTAATATCAAGTTTATTTTCACTTTTGTCGGTTAAACATGTTTATCATTTCTAGCTTTAGGCTTAGTCTTTCTAGTATGGTTAAGTAGTTGATTGGCTAACTCTTGGGTTAATTTTCCCCAAAGACTTAGGTTGTTATTTGATTCTCAAACTTCGGGTTTAAAATCATGGTTTTCGGAATTAGATTAACCTAACTATTTTCGGTCTAAACGAGGGGTGTTAACTCCTTAATATGCTGTTTAGTCAAGCGGTCTTAACAAGCGACATACAGAGGGCTTGTGGCCTCCTATGTGTTAGATTCATTAGCAAAAATAACTTGGTTTAGTTTCAATAAATCACATTTTTCGATAAACGTAGTCGTTAAAGCTAAATCTTCTGAGCATGAGCACGCGGTTGAGACTCTCGCTTAAGTTATAATCGAGAACCGACAATGGCCTTTGCCAAGGGAAAGACGATCTCTAGACTTGTCTCTTTAAGTTAATTAAACACATTTCTAGTCTTTTTCTTTAGTATTTCCACTTTCAAAGCAAAATCAAATTGACCGTCTTAAACACTGAAACTCACCATATAAAACCTACAATTTGATTAAGATAATTCCGATTCCCTAAAGTTCAATCCCGGACTTACTGGTTTATTATGCTATCGACGACCTAATCCTACGCTTGGGGTTTTCAACCTTATTGGAAAGCAAGGTTATTGGCTAAGCAGTCACGCTGAACTAAAATCTTGAAGCCACTGCTGTCTCATGGGCTTGGTTTTGTGAAAGAGGGAAAGAGGCGTGTGGTTTTGTGATTTAGCTCATTGATTGGTACTCGATAAGAAGGTATGGGCAATTCAGGGATAAGAACAAAGCAGGGGGGGGTGTGTGAAACGACCAGGATTTTTGACCTAATTTTTTTTAATACAAATTTATATTGTTAAATTCTAATTCAATAATTAATTAGATTGAATAATTAAAATATATTATTACGTGTACAATTGATATTATTTGCGCTATTATATAAGATATGTATTTAAACTTTAGATAGACAGAAAATTAGGGATTTATATTCATCTCTTATCTTTCCTATCTAAATCCTAATTAGAACTCTATTCAAAC
Source organism: Rhododendron ovatum (assembly GCA_019656835.1). Taxonomy (NCBI): domain Eukaryota; kingdom Viridiplantae; phylum Streptophyta; class Magnoliopsida; order Ericales; family Ericaceae; genus Rhododendron; species Rhododendron ovatum. Next base: position 33,000,512 of record CM033799.1, read on the forward strand.
TAACTCTCCACTTCTCTCTTTCATCCTATACATAAAAGCGTCCAGATACATTCTCACCATGTACATACATGCGTCTACATACATTAGAATTGAAAACCCCACCAAATGTGACACTTGTCCTCTATCTCTCTTATCATTATCAGTATCACTCTCATTCACTCTCCTTCCCCATTCTACCACTTCCACACTTATCCTCTCACATTCTCACTACCTTATTCTCTCCCATTATACATACCTATATAAATCCAAAAATTGAACACCAGTATATTATTTCACTCCCAATTCTATTATTGAGTTTAGAATAGAGAGAGAGAGAGAGTTGTGGCCATAAGTGTGTGCACACCGTGAGTTTCGTGGGCACACCGCTGCTGCGGGCCTTGTCGGAGTGCCACTGGACGCTGCTTCGAGATTTCAGAACCACCACGGCGATCTACGGACACCGTACAACACTTATTCGGACTTAGAATAGCGTTTGACGTAGTTTTCCGGAAACCCGAAACTTTAATCTGCATTTTAATGGAGTTAGGACTTAAATTTAAAGTTTATTGAAGACGATGACCTGCTGTTAAATTGTCAATTTATTTTTAGTCCTATTTATATTAAAATTTAGTCCGATTGTGCTGGAATGATTCGTGTTATACCCTGTGAAAATTTATGATCGTTTAACAAGTGTTTGATTGTGAAATTATTATTGATGATGCATTGTTTATTTGTATTTGAGTGGACGTTTACGTGTTTAATAAATTATTGGGATAGATAAATGTTTATGAAATATTAACAAGAATATTTTATTAGTAAAAATTTATTTAGATTGTAAACAAGAAATATTTTAGATTTTATATTAGTTAATCTTTGACTCTAATAAATATTGACTAGAATAGCCTCTCATAATTTTTTTGTTATGAAAATCTCATATTAATATTTAATATAGTTAGTAAATACTAAATTTAGCAATAAGTATTTTCCAATAAAAATTAGTTTGTAAAATCTATGAATAATATGAGAGTTAAAGAAAATGTATAAATAGTAGTAATGTTTTATAAAATTTCTAAATGAGAGAAATAGACTTAATTTTAAGCGTAGTAATTAATTGGTTGACTGAATATTATTTTATTACTCGCATGATTAATTCTATGACATGATTAATTTTATCGCATGATTATGTGTTGTTAGTACTTTTAGTTGAAATGTTGAACCGTGTGATATTTTGTTGTGGCTGTAGATTGGACAAATAGGTTCCCGGGGTGGTTACGAGTAGTGAATCATGTAGACGATGATAAGTAAATGGAAAATGGTAAAGTGTTGAAAGTGTGAGTACTGTGTGGATTGTGAATTGAGCCATGGCGATGGCAAGGGTAACCTATGGGGTCCTGTATTGAAATGGGTTACCTGCGGGGCCCAGTGTTGTGACGTTAACGTATGATACGTCATGGGAAGTTTCTTTTTGAGGAAGAGAATGGTTCCCATGAGACGGTTATAGTTAGTGAGACGCTAACGTATGATACGTCATGGAAAGTTTCTCTTTGAGGAAGAGAATGGGTCTCATGAGACGGTTATAGTTAGTGAGACGTTAATGTATGATACGTCATGGGAAGTTTCTCTTTGAGGAAGAGAATGGGTCCCATGAGACGGTTGGAGTTAGCGTGGGGTAGTGGATGTCCGACCCTAATGTACGATACGTCATAGGATGACTCGATCCTCCTGTTATGGTCTTAAGTGAGAACATACTCGGTACATAACTTAGATGCGCTCACCTAGGACCCTGGTGCAGGATAATCAAGAGAAAGGATGGACCCATAAGACGATTGTAGTTAGTGGATGTGGGAGGAAAGGATCTCGTGAAGATGATCCTTAGATTACATGTAAGATGATGGATAGTAAAGAAAAAGACGATGTGTTATTATTTTGTACCTTCGGTGTATTATGAATTGTTATATTGTTGATCTGCATATTGTGGTATTGGGTTTAAGGATTTCTACTTAGTGAATTATCATTCAGGATACGTTTGTATCCTGGCAAATCGTTTGCTTCGGCGTTCAATTTGCCAGAGTGTGCAGGATTCCACAGTGGAGTAGTTGATACAAGTGGGACCCCCTGGAATGGAGTCTGGGCCAACGTTACTTGGAATTCGTGTCAAAACTAGAGTCGCTCTGGAGTTGCTTTTGTAAAATAAATGTACATGGATTTTTGTATTATTTTGAAATTGTAATTTTTGTATAAGGATAAATAGGGGCCTAATAGTTTGTAAAATTCAGTGTATTTTAGGGTTAATGTTTTCGAAATCTCTTAAGAAATCGGGGCGTTACAGGGTGCGAAGGTATGGGCAATTTAGGGATAAGAACAAAGAGGGGCAACAACGCGGGGGGGGGGGGGGGGGTTGGGGGTTTATCAATTCAGGGTTTGTGAAAGAGGGAGAGAGGCGTGTGGTTTTGTGATTTCGCTCAATTATTGGTACTCGATAAGAAGGTATGGGCAATTTAGAGATAAGAACAAAAGGAGTGAAAATGTATGGGCAATTCAGGGATAAGAACAAAAGGAGGGGGGGGGGGGGGGTATTAATTTTACCTATCTACTGCTGATGTACATGCTCTTAGAACATCTTCACTCCTTACTTAAATCTTGACTCAAATTCAAATTTGAGTAAAACTAATTCAAAACTCTCATCCACTTCTTACTCAAATTTGGTTAAGACTCAAACTCTTACTCAAATTTTTGAGGGTAAATCTTACACCTTTAAATTTACAATATTGCCATTAATGAATTTTTTACTCAAATTTGTGCATATTTGGGCTTGGGTTTGAGTTTACCTATTAGAACACACAATACCAAATCAAGTTTTTACTCAAATTTGGGTAATAATTTGAGTATGAAATTGAGATGCTCTTACCTGCAAATTTTCAAGCTTGTGGAACATGTGGACAATTTTTAGACACAAAGTAGTTTTCACAAGTCAATTCAATGCAATGGTTTTTTTTTTTTTTTGACACATTCAATTCATTTCATAACAATACCCAAAGGCAATACAGATTTCATAAAAATATATAAGAATGAATCAAAACTACCAAAACTTCGACACAGGCATCTCTTGCACAAGCAAGATTGACGAAATCGCCAAATGAAAATCAATCTAGGTCCATATAGTAGAGAATCGCAAACGGACCCCCAACTCAAATCCGAGAAAGCGTATGTGAAATCTGGACAGCTTCACGGCCGTGATACCAGCACCTGCCGGTGAACCAATGAATGACACAGCCACAGCTACTATGTACCACCTCTAAGAAACCCAACAACTACTACACACCAAACCCACTCCACAAGCCAAACGCGAACCAAACATGCAGCAGCTGAAAACTACTAACTTATTTACCCCCACCACAACCCATCGGATCTGGAACAAACTAGACCGGGACAAGATCACCGGCTAGAGAAACTTTTAGGTATACCGGGGATACCATACCAAGCCCCATGGTATCCCCTCCGGGCCATTTCTTATTTTTCGGCCATTTTCCGATCGCGTTTGGATAATCGATTTCGTTCATTTTGTAGAGTTTGACAAGAACCATAATCATGCCAGAAATTTTGTTCATTGGACTTTATTTGATACATGATCAGTACACGTGAAAATTGACGAAAACCCAAACTGAGTCCAAAAACACACTAAATCAAAAACCAGTTTTGATTTTTTTGTAATTTTCATGTGTGCCGATCATGTATCAAATAAAGTCCGATGACCCCAATTTTTGGCATGATTAAAGTTCTCGCCGAACTCTACAAAATGAACAAAATCGATTATTCAAACGGGATCAGAAAATAGCCGATAAATGAGAAATGAACCGGAGGGAATACCATGAGGCTTGATATCCCTAGTATACCTAAAAGTTTCTCCACCGGCTGGCCGATTATTGGGGGAACCCAGCCGGTAGAAACTCCACTACGGGAGAAACTAACCGAAAAAAGAAACCAAAAAAACTAACTCCGACCACCATATACCCTACTTAATTATTACCATCCAATTGGAGACGAGATGAACTTGTCTGTCTCCAAACCACCACGATCCAGCTCCGAGTTCGCTGGGGAAGACACCACGTGACAGAGGCGCCAGGGGCTGAACTGCGTCACAGGGATCGCTGGAGCAGAACCTATGATGTTAGAGATGGTGTGGATCGGCAGATCCGAGACCACCGGCGCCGAGAGGAGGAGAACCAGGAGTGTGGAGGAAGGAGGGCGGCGTGGTTTGAGAAAGAAAGAGAATTAAGGAGGAGCGTGGGTTAATTAACCCGACTAATTCAATGCATAAAAGCAAACTTATGGATGTCTTCTCACCTCATAATCCAGTGGCGTAGTCAGGAATACATCAGTGGGGGCATTATAAAAATAAAATCTCCGACGATAGCTAACTCCCGACAACATCCCATTGACCCATGACTTGATGGTCGTTAGTGATGCGGCGTGATTTTCGTGTTGGTTGTTACATCATGTTACAATGGAGAGTTTTCAAGTTTTGTAATACTATTTTGTTCACCCATGCACTTAAACACTAGGTGAACATGTGCGTATTACTCTTCAATAAATTCACCGAATCTTTACTTTGATATGATTGCAGACATTGATTTTGTGGAGCTTATTTGTGCAACAATTCAAACAAGTTATTTATATTTTAACAAGTATTTAATCTAATAACATGTGTCTTGCTTTAAATATTTGATAAACTCAAACTACCAATTTAAAAAAAAAGAAAAAGAAGAAGAGGTGCAGTGGGGGCAGGTCCCCCGGTGGGAATTGAGTGGCTCCGCCACTGTCATAATCTCTACAGCATTCAATGCAAAATAAAGACACAACTAGCTCTTGCTCGGACCAAAAAAAAAAAGAAAGCTCTTGCACAATCCAATCAACATTTCTATCCGAAACTGGAAACAATCACATTTCTGTCTCTGGAAACACATGCTGCTGGCAGCTGGTCCTAACACATGCCCTGCCAGCCAGACTCTCTCTGCTGTCCCTCAAGAGGGACAACACCTGCTGTCCCGGCCGAGCGGGATCCGCTCCAATCTTGCTCCGATGATCAGAAACGCTCACTTCGTAGAACTCATCGAGTAAAATAACTACATGCAAAATCAGTTTGATCGGATATCACTAAGTGCCTGATTCGAACACATATAACTTGCCAATAATGTGTTTCAATAGATTTGATTCATTGTTTCAGATCCATTCTTTTCAAAATAAAAATATTTCAATTCGGCACTTAGTGATATCCGATCGAGCTAATTTTTTGCAGAGTTGGTTCTACTTGACGGGATCTACGAAGTAAACGTTTTCGATTATCGGAACGATACCGGAGCGGACCCCTCTCGGCTGAGACAATAGATGTTGTCCCCCAGTCGAGCCCCCAGTCCAAATTATTAAGCCCGTTAGTCCATTCCCAGCGGAAAATCTAAGATACGTATGTGATCTAAATGAAAAATGAAAAGATTGGATTGATAACTTATACATATTGGATTGAGCTAATTTTTCATGGGCTCAGTTGGTTATTTTTTAAAATATTATTGAATGGCTCGGATCATCTGTGTAAGATCCAGAATGGACCCCGCATGGCGGTTGAGGTAGAATCGGTATTGGCCTTGTCGGTGGCTGTAGCGAAGTCCTATTCCTAGCTACCATTTTATTGGTCACCTATATATAACCCACTCGACCACCAAGTTTCTCACAAACTCAACTGTTATACTCACTCCTGGAAGCTCAAGCTTGTCCTAGCACCTACACATCACTAAAAAATCCGGCCCTCATTGATCATTTAAGTTTCTAGCGAAAAAATGGTCAATGTAGAAGATGTTCGGAAGGCACAACGGGCTGAAGGCCCAGCGACAGTCATGGCGATTGGTACCTCAACTCCACCAAACTGTATCGAGCAGAGCACGTACCCAGATTACTATTTCCGGATTACTAAGAGCGAGCACAAGACCGAACTCAAAGAGAAGCTCCAGAGCGTCTGTAAGTTAGATATAATGATCTTTTCCTCAATATGCAGTTTTGGTCATTCATTTTTTATGTTGCTTATATTAGGGGTGTTTGGGAGTTATATTTTTGGAATTTTACACTAGGTATTTAAATTAAATTATGGGTTGTTGGGAGCCCACGCTACAAGAAATTGACTTACAATGACAACCAAAAAATGTAACTAAAACGTTGTGGCATCTAGTTGGAAAAATATGCATACTATCTATAAAGTGAATTCATATTATGAGTGTTTATTGGTTCTTACGAAACTTTTTATTGGTTACTGTGAAATCTTAGTAAATGGCCATGTCTAAAAGCACGATGAAACATAATTCTTACTCTATATTTGATATTCCCACAAATGAACCTGGCTTCACTCAAAATTTATTTACTAACCCAAGTTTCAGGACCCATCTAACCAAGTATTAGTAAATGAATTCACTACTAGAAAATTTCCGATAGGTGACGAAACAAGTGGTGACGAAATTTACTATTTTACAATAGGTGACGAAACAACCAAATTTTCGTCATCAAAAGTTACTATAGGTGACTTTCGGAGACAACCTATAGGTGACAATTGAAATAGTAAATTTCGTCACCTATAGTTTGTCTCCGAAAGTCACTTTTGGTGACAAAAAATAAATTTTTCGTCACCTATAGTTACTTTTGGTGACGAAAATTTTATTGTTTCGTCATCTATAGCAAAACAATAAATTTCGTCACCACTTGTTTCGTCACCTATCGGAAATTTTCTAGTAGTGATTTAAGAAAAATTGAGCATGACCAAGTTTAAACATTTTTCGTTATCACATTACAGGTGACAAATCCATGATCAAAAAGCGTTACGTGTACTTAACTGAAGAAATCCTAAAGGAAAATCCCAGTGTATGCTAGTACATGGCGCCTTCCCTGGACGCTAGACAGGACATGGTGGTGGTGGAAGTCCCCAAACTTGGAAAAGAGGCTGCCACAAAGGCCATACAGGAATGGGGCCAGCCCAAATCCAAAATCACTCACTTGGTCTTCTGCACCTCCACTGGTATTGACATGCCGGGTGCCGATTACCAGCTCACCAAGCTCCTCGGCCTCCGCCCCTCTGTCAACCGCCTCATGATCTACTTCCAAGGTTGCTTCGCTGGTGGTACTGTCCTCCGTGTAGCCAAAGATTTGGCAGAGAACAACAAGGGCGCAAGGGTTCTAGCTGTGTGTTCTGAGATCACGGCTGCCATTTTTCGCGGGCCTAGCGACACCCATCTTGACGCTCTAGTTGGCCAGGCAATGTTCGGAGATGGCGCGGCTGCTATTATCGTAGGCGCAGACCCGATACCCGGAGTTGAAAAGCCATTGTTCGAGTTGGTCTCCGCAACCCAAACCATTATGCCCGATAGCGAAGGGGCCATGGGTGGAAAGATTCTCGAAGCGGGCAGCACTGTCCACTTTGTCAAGGAGGTTCCAGGGATCATCTCCAAGAACATAGAGAAGGCCCTAACAGACGTGTTTCAACCCTTGGGAATCTCAGATTGGAACTCCATCTTCTGGGCTCCGCACCCTGGCGGGCGTGGTATTCTAGACCAACTGGAGTTGAAGCTGGGCCTCAAGCCGGAGAAGCTACGGGCCTCGAGGCATGTGCTGAGCGAATACGGTAATATGGGAAGCGCATGTGTGTTGTTCGTCTTGGATGAGATAAGGAAGAATTCAGCGGAAGAAGGGCTCAAGACCACCGGCGAGGGGCTCGAGTGGGGCGTGCTCTTTGGGTTTGGACCTGGGCTCACTGTTGAGACTGTGGTGCTCCATAGTTTGTGCCCCTGAGTGTGGTTATTATTATTGTTATTATTTGTTTGTTATCATTCCATTGTTTTTGGAATGCCTTATATTAATGGAAGGTCTCACTCCATACTACATGGACGCTCATACGTACGGAGAGTCAAAAAGCTCTGTGTGTGAACGTTCCGACCTCAATAAATAGTATGGAGTAGCAAATGTTGTAGTAAAGGTCATGTGAACTCATAAATAAGGGACTTTTGGGCAAGAGGTCTACACATCTCTCCCCTCCCCATTGTAATCATTTGCTCTAGTATGTAATCATGTTTCCTCCTTCATTTTATTATCTCTAATAGCTTGTGTCCAGTATCTTAATCATGTTTCCTCCTTCTTGCATGGTTGCCTTATTGGTGTCAGAGCCCTAGCATTGAAACACCATTTTCCCCCGATTTACTCTTGGGAGATTCGGCAAGAAGACAGTTAATAGCTACTCAAAGGCACAGACACAGAGGGAATTTTCCGTTCTAACTTAGAATACGTTAAAATCTTCGCCATATAACTTTCTTTTAGAAAGTATGCTCTGTGATTGCCACTTTTGGTGGATCCTCCACATCAGAACTCTAAAAGTTAGATAATGGAATACCTATGTGTTCTAGCAAATACCTGTCAATGCTAAGCGGGTACCTTGAGACTTTGAGATTGTTGTCTCGGTTTTGAGCTTGGCTAAACAGAGGTATGTTAGAACACATAACTTGAGCATTCATATTTCATGATGTTCTACGAGGAAGACTTGGGAAAAATCAACTATTATAAGACATGGCTAGTTCCTTTTATTCCACTTCTCTTATTTAAGTCTCTTTCGTTAACTCGTCCTCCATCTAAAAATCGCTTTTATTCAGAGATATATCATCTTTATGAGGTAGAATACCCAGATGATGATAACAAAGTTCCGGTTACTAGTATCCACGTTATGTCTAGATTATCTTTACAACTTGAGTAAGAATAAAACAATCTAGCTTCTTTTTTTTTTGGGTTGATAAGCATGATTGAACCTATCCCAGCAATGAAGAGCATCATGCCTCCTTTGGTTGAAATTTGGCATATCAAAGTCTCTGTTCCACGACGCTGCTCTCGTGCTGAAATCTTTGTGCACAATTCAAGGCTGCAATGAAGGCAATTTGTGTAGAAATCCACTAGAGGCCGGGAGCACACGCAACCTAAATTTTGACAAAATTTGACTAAACAATAATTGGGAGGCTATTGGGCATATGTAGGTCAAAATTCGAGTTGCACACGCATCGGTATCGCGTGTGTCCAGCCTCTAGTAATATTAATCTTTTATGGGAGATAAACAATTAAATAAGCATTGTACATGCTATAATAACAATTGATAGATTGCACGTAATCGAATCATACGATACCTTGCTAACGCGGTTGTCGACGCCCGTAACTTGGGATGTGCATTTCCTTAGGCGTTAAGGACATGTACCATATAGCTTACACCAAAGAGATGTTCCAAAGTTATGAGACCTTCGCATATTTTTATTCTTTTTATTAGCTAACTTTGCATAAAAAAATCTACAGTATACTTAATTTCAATTATTTTTCAAAACTGTACAGTCTTCAATTTTTTTTCCAAAAAATCCTCACTGGAAAATCTTCATTTTTTTTTTCAAAACCCTAGGAAAAGGCCAATTTTCCAAAATTGACTGTGTTTGGTTTGGGTCTAGACTCAATACTTTTTTTTTTAGCATGGTTCTTAATAATTTTGCCCTTCCCTCAAAATTCAAACCAAACAAAGTGTGACTAAAGTGCGAAAAAGGCTACTGAACGTGGTATAATAAACAAACGTTTTTCATTTTTTGATTGCTTAATAAACAAACGTTTAAACTAAACTAAAGGGGAAAATATGAAGCCCATGGTGTTTTTTTTTTGTGTGTGGTACGTACGTGTGATGGTTGAAGATTAGTAAATGGCGGATCATTTTTTTACCATCTCTCTTTAAATGAATTGGTGTTAGCGAAGGCTTCAATTAAGTTTTTTATGACATTGAATATCACATCTGAAAATTTATTTTTGGAGCGATCGTAAAAAATGACATTATGTAATTAAATCCATAGGTACACTCTAAACCCAAGAGCAAAAGTAATTGTAACAATGATACGCATGCATGCAGGTAGGAGTACAAATCTAGTCAAAGCTCTGCACACATTTGTCAACCTTCTCCACAATTGCAGAAAACAAAAGAATTGTCATTTTGGCACTCCAAAATTGATGGAGAGGTTTTAAAATTAAATTGTATTAATACACAAAACAATGTTTTTTTGAAGTCTCTTTATCAATTTTTGAAGTGGTAAAATCAATTTCCAAAACAAAATTGGGCTCTCTTTTTTCCTGTGAAAAACTAGGACTTTTTCCGGGCCGGTTCCATGTGGGTGGACAATGTTCCATTTGATCCTACCCGCTAATTTCAGAAAAATCGCATAACTCATGGAGTCCTGTTCATTTTTTTTTTTTTGATCCGCAGTCGTGTTCATTATTCGCTTCCAAAAATACCCTTAAAACGCGCGCATTAGTGCGCCTCTCTCACGTGCATTAATGGACACGCATGCGCCGTCCTCCTTTCTCAGAAAGGGCAGCAAAATGCTTATGATTGTGACAGGTCTCCCCTCTCTGTTCCCTTACTTTCGTTGAGTAGTCTCTGTCTCTCCCCGCTCTTTTCATCCTCTCTCCTACTTTAATACAGTACATAGCGGATGATAAAAGGCTAAGGTCCCGTTCCAGAAATCTTTTTAAAAAATAAACAGTTTATTTTATATTTTTAAATTTAAAAATAAAGTAAATAAAAAATAATTTTTCAATTTTTTTTGCATCGTATAAAAGATCTCATCGAGATCTTCCAAATAAGATCCATATTACATATTTTTAGATTTCAATACGATCATAATTTGTGAGTTTGGAATTGTCTTCTTAAAAAATAAAGACTTATTTTGATTTCTGAAACGGAGCCTAAGAGTGCCTCATGGCACATTGGAACTTGTTATGCGGGCCCCTTTAGGCAGTTTTGTACGTTGTTTGTTTTACTTTTTGAAAAGTTTTTTTTAAAAGATTTTACTTATTTTTAATCATTTTTTTTCTCTTTTTACTTACGAAAATGTTACTCACACAATGTACGGAACACTATCGGAACACAACATGTTGATGTCATCACGACGTCAACGGAAACGACGTCGTTTCGCTAAGAAACCCAGCACGAGCCGTTTCAGAAAAAAAGACCCAACCTTATTCCTTTTTTCCTCCAATTTTTCTCTTTCCCATCTGTCAGGTCAAGACGAAAATCACCCAGGTCCCTCCTTTTCCCCCATTTCCCACCGATTCATCTCAAGATTTACAGCAATCCCAATATCCCTTGGGTGCCTTGCGTAAGAGTCCGTTTCAGAAGTGAAAAAAAGTCTTTATTTTTTAAGAAAATAATTTCAAGCTTAAAAAATATAAACTTATTGAATTCTAGAAATATACAAATGGATCTTATTTGAAAGATTTTGATGAGATCTTTAATATGATGAAAAAAAATTGAAAATTTATTTTTCATTTACATTATTTTTGAGTTTGAATATGTGAAATAAGTTGCTTATTTTTTAAGAAGATTTCTGGAATGGGGCCTAAGTCTGTTGACACAGATAAAACGTGCATAGATTGTGCACAGATCTCAATGTGGGGCTCATTACGGGTCCCATACAAAAAATCCGAGCCGTTCATTAGATTTAAAATATTTTTGCAAAAGCTCCCGTGAAAAATCAGTTCGATCCAATACCTAAGTACTCGATCTAATCATATAAGTTTTCATTCAGGTTCAAAGTTGAAAAAAAAGTTAGATTAGTAGATCGAGTATTTCTATCTATCGGATTGAGCTGATTTTTTGTAGGAGCCTTTGAAAAAATATTTCAAATTTAATGAACGATTCTGATAATTTGTGTGGAACCCGTAGTGGGCCCCACATTAAGATCTGTGCACGATTTGTGCCCCCTTTGCCGGTGTAAATAGCACCTCTCATATCCCTTTTGCCTTCCTCCTCGGTACTAAAGGTATGTGTGAATGTGCGTGATTTTTGTGGGTTTTGTTTTTATTTGGGTAACATCTGTGTGGTTTGGATCTGAATTTGTGAGTTTTATGGCAGGGACGAAGGAGTAGAGAGAGAGGGAGTTAAAACGATGGCGCATAAGGTAGATCACGACTACTACTATTTGTTCAAGATCGTGCTGATCGGGGACAGGGGGTTAGGAAATCCAACATTCTCTCTGAGGTTTACCCATAATAAGTTCTGCTTGGAGCCTTGGAGTCCATATCCACCGTCAGAGTTGAGTTTGCTACCAGAACTCTTTAGAGTTCTCTGTGATTCGCCGGTGGTGGCGGGTGGGAGGCCCATCTCTCTCTCTCTCTATCTCTTCTCAGTATTTTAATCGTGAAAGTGGAGATGACCTGTTTCTTGTGCTGTTCTTTTCATTTTTTTCTCTTCTTCTTAGCAAAACGACGACGTTATCACGCTGACGTCATGACGACATCAGCACGTTGTGTTCCTGATTGTGTTCCATACATAGTGGGAGTAACATTTTCGTTCCACTCGTTACCCCTATTATTTTCATAAAAAAAAGGTCAAAAACTCATTCAAATATAGCAGTAGTGTCTTCCCAATGCAAAGTCCCGTCCGATCACATCAAACAAGGCATATAATGATATTTTAAGAATATGTCAGTTTTCTTAGTAATAACAAAATTACCATTGAACACCTTCGCTGTTTATTTTCTTTTCACCGTTGTACTGAGAGTTCTTCAAAACCTTTTTTCTGGTGTTGAAAACCTATTGATTAATTCTTCAAAAGCCTTTACAATATTGGATTGAACTAATTTTTTATAGGAATTCATTACAATATACTCTCTTCATCCTAATTTACTTATCCCAGTTCTATTCTAACTGGATAAAAAAATTAGTTATATTTTTAAATTGGTAATAAATCTTATATCTAATATGGATTTTATTTAATAGATCTCGATTTGTTCTATAATACAATATTTTTAAAATTAGATAAAATATTATAAATTACAAAATATAATCAATTGAAAAATAACGCAAACTTTAAAAAAGAACAATTAAATTAGGACGAAGGTAGTAGTTTAAGAATAATGAGTGATTTGAATTATTTTTGTGGGACTCAGACTCTGTTCGTTTTGAAATTTTGGATTTGGGATTTGCTCCCAACGCACGGTCTACAATAAATTTTTTCACAATTATTACTCTCATTTCTTTAACTCTCTCTCTTTACTCCATACCCAAAATCCCAAATTTCAAAACGAACATGGACTAAATGACCCTTCAAAAAATCAATTGAGTGTCAAATAGAGCTTTAGCAAACACACGTAGAAGCCATCCCACACAAATAATCCAAGACGTTCAAATCTGGAAAAAAAAATCGTTTAACTGAATATCGATAAGGGTCATTTAGTGAAGCCTATCGAAAAAAAATTAGTTCAAATCGTTTAACTAACGTAGAAAGCGTATCAAATTAAATTTTGTAACAGAAAATATCTCCAGATTTTCAAAGAAATCATTTGGTAAAGACTTAAGTTTTTTTTTTTTTTAAATACGGTAGGGGCAACAAATAAAAAAACTTGACAGCGCACAAAAAGTCCCACCACCCCTTGGTAAAGACTTACCCGCACGTCGGGTATTACATATTTTTTTTTCTAGCCTGAAAGTCCACTGTTGATGTGCTTAATAGAAAAAAGGTTGAGATTGCTTAATAACCAAACAAAAAAAAAGGGTAGACAGTGAACACAATTAATAGAGAAAAAATTGTACCAAAAAGAAAATGAGTAAACATAGAAGGACCCGAAATATCAATTTTTTTTACTCAATTGTTAAAAAAAACATATTAAACAAAAGAGGAGATAGAGAGAACCATAGTGCAACCGAAAGAAAATTTACCGTAACTTTAATTCGGGCTTGGGAACCTGTGCATTGTATGGGACAAATAATTTAAAGTATAAATTATTTGCACCTAGCGAATATTTGCATGTATTTTTAAACATAAAATAGGTAACATAGAAGGAGAACCCGAAATATCAAATCCTTTTAACTCAATTGTAAAAAAACAGATTAAACAAAAAAGGAGATAGAGAGAGAAACTGCGACCAAAAGAAAATTCACAGTAACTTTATTTCGGACTTTGAAACCCGTGCATTGAATGGGACAAATAATTTAAAGTATAAATTATTTGTACCTAGTGAATATTTGCATGTGTTTCTAAACAGGCAATCGCGTAATACATTTTATTGAACAAATTCGCTTACTCGTGCGTAGCATGGGCTCACTGCTAGCAGCTGATACAATATTGACTAATTTACACTCTTTAAAATTAGAAGTAATTGCACAAATTATGGACTTACTTGCCAATAAGAAAAATCTGAACAAAATCATTAATCCATCGTGGAAAAATATATGGGTTCTTGTATAGTGGTATGAAAGAGGTACTGGGAAGGAGAATTATACTTTGAAAAGATAAATGACCTCATAAATCATGGGATTCAGCCGGGAAAAAAATAGAGGTCATAATTTTGGTAGATGATTTTGATGAAGTCTGGTGTAAGATGATTTTGGTAGAGGTAGTGCTAATCCTCTTTGTCTTATTTCAATCCCTTGTTATCACCACGTTTTTTCTTCTTTTCCTTTTCTAGGAGGTTATCTCGATGTACTCTTTGTCAAGTTCTAATAAAAAATTTTTGTGTATCAAAAAAAATAAATAAAAGCAAACCGTCCAATCCATTCTGTTAATAGTAGTACCTCGAATTTAAGCTCAACGCAAGAATTCTTTAAAATTTTTTTTTCCTGATCTTTCCTGTAGCAAAATAAACAACAAATGTAAAAGCCAACGCAAAGTTTTTTTTTTTTTTTGATCTTTGCTGTAGGAAAAAATCACGGCTGTTAGCGATTTTGAAATTCATGATTCATAGGTATTCATCCTGTGAACGAAACACTAAAGAACGAAGATACTTAACAAAAAATGCCAGAGAAAAAAACGTCACAGTGATAGCATAATAAAAAAGAGACTTGTATAAAAGATGCCAGAGCAAAAAAGGTAAAAATGGTTGAGGGAAAAATATGCCAAAGGAAAAATCATAACAAAACAAACACGTTGCCGTTCAAAAAAACAAAACAAACACATCAAACCAAAGGCAAAAGATAACCATCTGTTATTTACCACATTATGGTGCCATAAAAATAGCTGCAGTAGGTCAATATCTTGGCAAATCGGTTGCTTCGGTGATCAATTTGCCAGCGGGTGCAGGATTCAATGGTGGAGCGGATTTTGAGACAGGAGGAAAACCAGGAGCGGAGATCGAGTATGCTTAGAATCTGTATCAAGCCTAGAGTCGGCTCTGAAGTTAATGTATTTTGATTCAGTAAATCTATCGTGGGATTGTAATGATTAAATCTCTATTTTGGATAAATTATACTCTTGAAAAGTTATTTTATCTTGCTCTCAAAATTCCTTGAAAAGTCGGGGCGTTACATATTCATCCTGTGAACGAAACACTAAAGAACAAAGATACTTAACAAAAAATGCCAGAGAAAAAAATGTCACAGTGATAGCATAATAAAAAAGATATTTGTATAAAAGATGCAGAGCAAAAAAGGTAAAAAAATGGTAGAGGGAAAAATATGCCAGAGGAAAAATCATAACAAAACAAACACATCGCCGTTCAAAAAAATAAAAAACAAAAAACAAAACAAACACATCAAACCAAAGGCAAAAGATAACCATCTGTTATTCTAACCCTCTATAAGAAGAAACACTTTTGCCAAATCAGTTGCTTGCCAATTTTTGGTTGATTTGGTCAATTTTACCCCTCAATTGCTGGGATATCGTTCATGGGTTGTTGGGCAGCATGGTCAATTCAAGTTCTCCACTTTGCAATTTACGTGGCTTGATGGGGTGGAGTGAAAGGCACGTGGCTTGATGGCCTGATGGGGTGATGTTTGTTTCAACGGTTTTGTTCCTACGCTTACTGAAGTGTTGCATGCTTCTGTTCTGTGAACTCTGGCTATTACATCTTCTCCGACCTTCGTTGTTGAGTTCCCCTACGGATTTCTTGTTCTCCTGACAACTACATCATCTCCCATGTTCACCGGTGAGTTCCCCCCTACTCCCGATGTTTCGATTGGAAAAGGGTTTGATTTTTGGTTTGGCCACCACCACCACTTATGTTTGTTGATATCACAAAAAAAATGCAGGTACTTGATTCAGTTACATTCTCCAGTTTCTGACTTAACTGTGCCATTGATGATTTTGGGGTCTGGTTTGGGTACTCTTTCAAGAAAGGGATCTGGGTGTTTTTTCTTGGACATCTTGTTCACAACCGGGCCTGGTGGGATCTCAATTTTCGTTAACCTAATCTGGGTACCTTTGAATCTTACATTTGTTGATCTAAAATCTTGAGAGTGTAATTTGTGCTTTATTTATGGTTAAATCACCAAGAATGGCAATAGGAAATGGGGTCTTTTACCCCATTGTTGGATTTGCAACATGCATGGCATTTATTTACAAGTCATTTGGGGATTTGTGGGTCAATTACAGTAAAGAACCAGAGTTGAGTTTTGTTCAGAGGAATGGGACTCACTTTTACTTTGGATGGTAGAATTTTCTACATTAACGGGTGGAACTCATATTGCTTAATGGGCCATGCTGTCGATGAATATACTAGACCTAAAGTCATTGCAATGCTTCAAGCTAGGGCGAAAATAGGTCTCACTGTATGCAGAACTTGGCCTTCAATGATGGTTGCTACAATGCCCTTCAAATTTCTCCCAGTCTATACGATGACCGCGTATTCAAGGTAAAAAGAGATCTTGCAATTTCTCGCTTCAATTTTTGCTCCTCGTATGTGCGTTTTTCAATGTCCTACTATAGTTTTAGGGTTATGTTTTGGTTTGTTGATCTGGAATGAAATGATTTGGTGGTAGACTTGTAGTTACTTAAGGAGGATGCCAAAATGAAGATATAGATTTCAATACTCAATTTGACAGCTTTACTGTAATGGGTTTCAAATGACTATGTGATGAGAGGTTTTCAAACCTTCCAAATTAAGGAGTCTAATTGGCCTTTTTGGATGATGGGAAAGGATGAGATAAGAAAGAGGAGTCTTTTCTCACAAAATCTCACAATTTTCTGTGAGATTGGGTGAGGAAGGGAAAGAGTCAATCAAAAAAATTCAATTTTGTACTTTTCTGTCTAATTCTAACCAAAATGCTCAATCCAAATGAGTGATTTGGTTGGAAATTACTATAACCATTTCTAACTGATTGTAATCCAGTAGTGTGATGTGGAATAAAAATTTCGTTCAATCTATATTTCATGGTTCTAGATAGGTCAACCCTTTCAAATTACTATGCAGTATATTGATTTTTGTAGCTTCCCATGTGAATTTAGCCTCTCTTGCACAAAGATAGTATTGAAAGGAATAGGAAAAGTTGATAGTTCAGTTGAAGGATGAGGTAAGGGTTAAAGTGTTGTTGGCTCGTGAGGTACTATATGTATTGATTAATAATGAATATAATTTTGTACATGGTCGCCTCTTATTTTTCTTATTTAGCTCTGCCTTTAATTGTTTCCTAATCTTCTTAAAGCATAGTCAAGCATAAGTTTACATGAGGAATGCGTTACATTATGCAATTCCTGCCCGCTTACTTTGGATACCTAGCAATCGCTTGTGAACCAATAGGCATCGAGATGTCTAAGCTATTTTAGGTAAAAAAAACTAAAACACTTCGTGAGTTGACAATGATATAAGATGATTAATTGGAGATATATCTTGCCTTTGTGGGGTTTTATATTTTTGGAGTATGAAAATTGAGCTGAGCAACTATGGTGTGCCGCGAAATTATATAGTTAAGGATGGAGTTGGATGAAATAGGGCCTTTTCGAATTGAACTGGAAGATTGTCATTGTTTGCTCTAGGATTTGCGAATGAAATCTTTGGCTACACCGCCACACATGTACTCTTACTGATTGTCATATTTCTTTTTTTTATTGTTGAGTTTCAAAACTAAAATTGCCCTCTCTTTTTTTACCTTGCTTGGTCTATTTTTTGGAAATTAACTCTTTCCAACTGTTAAATATGTTTTTATAGTCTTAGAGCTCATGATAATAGTTAAGTTAAATCTTTTGCTCCTCATTGCTATGGCAGCATGCCCAAATTAGTACCTTGGACAAGCTGAAGAGGACCTACCAGATTACGAGGAAGATGGATTTCTATTTGTGAAAAAGACTTGATCATGGTTCATGCTTGTTTTAGCTTTCATTGGAACTTGTATGATCTGCCAAGATGGAGTCATTGGAGCATTAATTCCTAGAATGGGAGATTAGATTCATGTTCCATTTCTCCGATGGGTATATATATGTGGAGCACCGAAATCCTCAAGCTCCACATGGAGGTTTTTATTATCTTATTCCTATTCAAAGCTGAAAGGTGATTGCAACTGTTGCAAGGCATCGAGGTACTGGTTACTTTGATTACAAAGCATATGGTGACTTTGAACACGAGTAAAGAGACGTATTAGGTTTGGGTGATAATTTGAGGTGCACTCTGCACAATGATTTAGTCAAATGGTCGGATGCTCTTGTCCACAATTCGTTCATGCACTATAGTACTCCATGTTTATTTTCCAGAATCTGTTTGATCAGTGTAGATGCATTTTGCATATTGTTTTTCTATTTTATTTGTTATATAGGTACTTAATTATGATAATGTGGGTAGTTTAGTTTATGCAAATTGCATGATAGTATTTTGGATAGTATATATGGTGACAACTTAGCCATATCAAACTTGTGCATTCAACTTCCGTTCCACTCACCTTTGTTTACGATTTCGAAAACTGTTCTCCACAACGGGCATGACAAACATGCCTTGCACGTCGCGTTTCACCTAGTTTACCACATTATGGTGCCACAAAAATAGCCAAAGTAGGTCAATTTTCTATTAATAGTAATAGCGTACTTCTTCCCATAGGATCATTAATAGGAGATTAGGGCATTCTAGATCACGGGCCATTTCAAATGATTGAGTTAGAGCAAGTTTATCAGTAATTAGGTAAAAAAAACTTGTGAACAGTGTACATTTTTTATTTTATCTACTCACATATCTTTCAATACTACACCAAAACTATCTATTTTAACCTATTCTTTATTAAAATACAATTTTTTTCTTTCTCCAACTGTGCACCAAAGTGCAGTTTTTTAAAAAAAAGAAGAAAGAGGAAGAGAGAAGGACGGAGAGAGGAGAGAGAAAATAATGTTAAAAATTATATACCTGATGAACAGTGGAGAGATAAAATTGGCTAAGCACTGTTTATAAATGCATTTTACCTCTATGTTTACCTACTTTGCTGTAAGAGTACTTTTTCTCTTTTGATGAGTTAAAATAGCTACAAAGCTAGTTTACCTATGCTGGTAAACTTCTTTTTTTTTTATCAGATGTTGGTAAACTTGCTCTTAATGATCTAATACTATAAAGCCTGTCTGCAACTTCTAAATACCATACTTGCAAATTATGTTCCTTAAAAAGTTAAAATATCTCTAATAATCAGAAGCTTCTGATTAAACATGAAAAACTATAATAATCACCAACAAAACTCCAAATCATAAAAAAACATTAATGGGACCACTCGTCACTTTCCCTCTTTTGTCAATAGGTTTGACGCAAACTCAGGCATACATGCATGGCATCAAAACACAGGCATTTCGTTCACGTAACGTATTTGGTTTTTTTGAACCATAGAAAGGGGATTTAGCCAACTTAGCCCCGTGTATTAATTCTCATAAAAACTGTTGAAGCAGAAGAACAAAAGATTATCTCACTATCGGTGTCTCGGTGATGTCTGCAATGGTCCTTATAGTCAAAATCAGAAGTTGAAATTTAAAAATCATAATTAAATCAGAAGTTGGAATTGAAAACTAATATAAAAAGTTGAACCATTAGTTTTTCCGACTCCCACACGTAAATTTTCGGAATGAGTTTGTATGAACCATTAAACTTCCGCAAATTTCGGCAAATTTTAAGAGGTAGAGAGAGGAAATAAAACCTGATAAAAGTGATTGGGAGCTCGTATTCACTGGCGTGAATACCTTTGCTTGAGTTTGTGGTTTGAAGGAGGAAAATAGTTATTCTGTCTGCGGAGAAGAGGACGAGAAGAAGGAAACTTGTATTTTGGGGGAGTTCGATTAAGATTAGGAAGGAAATAGGATATGCATAAAGTCCTATTATGATTAGGGAATGAAACCAATTAGGGAATGAAACCAATTAGGGAATGAACGGAATTGGTGGGGTTTCATAAAGTCCCATAAGAGTAGGGAATTAAGGAAACCGAATTGGTGGGGTTTTAGAGTATATTTTTACCACACGAGTATTCATGTTTAAACCACCCATATTTTTTTTTAATCCCCAATTTCCATTCCATTCCAATCCTTTTATTCCGTTTGTAATTCTTTTTTTCTACTTATTCTTCTAATTCCGTTTTCACCGGTTAAAATTCCGTGACTTCTTTTATGCACCCATGAAAACAATTTTCAAATCCTGGAAGAAAATCAGAAAGATTGCGAAGAAATTGGATATGCTGTGCCACGATTGCAAACAAAACTGACATCCCAAAACAAAGATTAAAAAGAAAACTCTCCAATCCCAAAAAAAAAGTAGTACCTCAAATTTAAGCTCAACGCAGAATTTCTTTAAATATATTTTTGTTGATCCTTCGATGTTTGAATCCCTTCGATGAAGTAGCAAAGATTGATCTTATTTCCAAATTTTCGGCTAGCTCCAAACAACCATTTTAATCCTCCTTTGATTTTGGGTACCAAACATACCATTTTAATCCTCCTGTAAATGTCAATAGTCGTTTAAATCAAATTTTAAATCTTATTTCCCAATTTACACTAGAATTCTTATGCTGTAATCTCAGGCGAAGAAAAAATGTATATCGATCCCAGGGTCCAAAATATAGGAGAAAATTTAGGGGATTTGAAAACTACCCTGTCATATTATATAGATTCGTACAAATTATTTTTCGTCAACTTCTCAAATGACAGAAGCTTGTTTTGGCTAAATAATCTGGGAGGATTATTTTTTTTAGTGTTTATTAAAAAAAATCACATTTATTAGTTTTGCGTTATTTTTTTGGAATATTGGTTTGTCTTGCCGAAAAAATCAAAAAAGCAAAAAATTATATTCAAGACTAATTGTTTTTTGAATAAAGAAAAAATAATTTAAAATCAATCTATTTTGAATTATTTGACTACTAGTGCTTGTCCGTGCCTATGACACTACCCATCCTGATTGGAATTGATTTGTACCCTTCTGCTTAGATTCGAACCATGAGCAAAAGCTAGTGAGGGGTGAGGAGGTCTCGATTGTGGAGAGCTTGAAAGACGGGTCAGTGTTGTAGTGAGTGATGGAGGACGGTGAAGGAGAAAAGAGCACATGAGAAGAAGAGAGATGGTCTGGGTGAGGTAGTATTTGTGTGGGATCAGAGAGAGAGAGAAGGAGAACGCTTCTGCAGTAGGGTTTCAAATTTCAAAGGCTTTGTTCGTTTCTCAACTTAGTTTTAGTTTTAGTTTTGTTTTTAATCATTACCCTACTTTTTTCTCCAATTATTATCCTATTTCTTCAATTATTACTTTCACATCTCTCTCTATCTCTCTCCAATCATTACCCCTATCTTCAATCATTAATCTATTTCTCTCTCTACCCACTACCAAAACTAAACTAAACTAAACTCCCAACCAAACACTCTCACACTTTCCTAATCTCAGTCAGTGCATCTCTCTCTCTGTGCCTATGTTAATCGAACTGGTACTAGCAACCATATAACGCCTCCGACAAGACACCCAGACCTCCGACTACTCCGATGACCATCGAACACCACCGGCGAGACCACCCAGACCACCAGTGAACCTTTGACGAACAATATACAGCTTCGGACGATGCTCTGTTTCTGTATACGAACCATATTTAACTATTCCGGCAACCCATAGCTGCCTAGCCTAGGCCCCGCTCCTTAAACCACAACTTTGCCTTCAAATAAGGTTGAAATACCCCAAGCTTAGGGTTACGTTAATAGCATAATAACTGAAAAGTTTGAGATTGCACCCACAGAGAATTTCATATAGCTTTATTGGGGGTAAGTATTATGTAATGAATTTCGGCGTTTAAGACGGTCAACTCTCGGTTTTGCTTTGAAAGTGGAAATATTAAGGCGAAAAGACAAGAAATGAGATTAATAAACTAAAAGAGGCAAGTTTAGGGATCATCCATCCCGTGACTAAGGCCGTTATTGATTCTTGATTATAACTTAAGTGAGAGTCACAACCGCATGCTCACACTCGGAAGATTTAGCTTTAAAGACTACGTTTTATCAAAAGATGTGATTTATCGGAATTAAACCAACTTGTTTTACTAATGAATCGAATATGTAGGAGGCCACGAGCTTTAGGCATACTGCGTGCCAAGACCGTTTGACTAAACGGCATGCCAAGAAGTTAGCACCCTTAGTTTAGACCAAAAATGGCTAGGTTAATCCAATTTTGAAAATCATGCTTTAAGTCCGAGGGTTCGAAAACCAAACAACAACCTAAATCATTAGAATAGATTAGCCCAAGACTTAGCCAAAAGACTACTCACTCATAGTTAAAGAACAAAGCAAAGCATAAAAATGAGACATGATTTTTAACCGATAAAAACGAAAGCAAACTTGATTTAATAGAAGATCCAACAAGTAGCTATAAAATTATAACTTCGGAAATTAACAAACAAAAAGGCTTACATGTACTCTTGAAGGAAATCGCTAGAAAAGCTTGAAAGAGCAACTATGGAGTTCTAGGAAATTTTAAGACGTAAAGTGTAATGAACTAGGTAATGGCCATATATGGCATAAAAACCTATTTATAAACCTTACAATTCAGCCCTATAAAGGACCAAAAGGCTCCCAAAATATCCCAAAATCAATCCAAAAGTAGAAACTTCCATAAATAGAAGGTTGAACAATTCAGCAAAAAGTGCTGGTTGCAGAGCAGAGGTATCGGTACCTATGTTTTGAGGTACCGGTACCTAGCAACATGTCTTCCACTGGATCAACATGGTATTGGTACCTTGTTTTGAAGGTACCGATACCTTTGTCTGCAAAACTGCAGAACATGGCAGCTTGGCTCTTGAGGCCTTGTGGTGCCCCGACGACCCTCCAATACTTCAAAACTTGACCAACGGGACTTGGCGGAGGAGTGTCATGTGGCCTTGGTTTCTCGGATGCCCTGGAGGGATGTCCTTGATGCATTTGCCTTGCTTGCTATGCTTTGGCACGCTCCTTGCCATTCTTGACCACTGAATGTCCTACGAAGCTTCTTATAGTGCCGTTAGGTTCTGGTGACAATGAATTATGTGCCGTCGGGCACTTCGACACTTGGTTGCTCCCCGAAGCATCTCTTGGCGTTCAAAACTGCCTTATTAGCATGATTTACCTGAAACACTTACAAAAATACATTTTTTGGTAAAGAATTTTTTTTTTGGTAAAGAACTTACAAAAATACCTTACGTGCAATATCACATAAAAACATCAACTTAAATACATAAAAGCTACAAACTATAGGATTTGAGCACCAAGAATACAATCTTGAGTGCTTACCAACCTCCTAGCTCCTTGGCTGCCGAACGAACCTCCAAGGGGTGTAGGCGTTGCGGTGACTTGCCGCTGAGTGCCTAGGGGGCCACCAAGGCCGCTATTTAGAACACTAGAATTAAGGAATTAAAAAAAAAAATAGTTAAAAGGGTGGGAGTTTGGGACATTTTGGTCTTCTTGGGGGAGGGGGGAGCAGCTCTCGTGTTCCAATAGCTAATTTCTGTTGGAGTACTTTCTTATTTAAAGAAATTCCCGAGTATGTCAGCATGGGCTAACCCATTTTAATTTTGTGGCAAATTTTGATCAGTACTGAACTTATTACGTACACATCTCTATTTTTATTGGGGACCGTCTAATTTGGAGGATTGATTTTCATCCTCCATATTTGGAGAACGAGGAAAGAAAATAGAAGTTCCTTCAAAACTACTTTTTTAATACTATAAAACTAGAGAAATAATTAAAGTTAACATTGAAGTACACAATTATTGGACTCAAAGTGAGATAAAATTTGAAATGAAGATGGAAAATAAGTCAAGTTTAATTTACGTGCAAAAGAATGGAACCTTAGTAATGCACAAGAGGCCCCGGGCACACGCAAATGCGTGTGCAATTCGAATTTTGGAAAAATTTGCTCAATAGCTTCCCACTTATTATTTGTTTGATCAAATTTTATTAAAATTCAACTTAAAAATGCATCGCGTGTGTTCTGATTTCTAGTAATCTCATAAAGGGAAGAAGGCCATGTTCCAAAATCTTTGTGCACGATTGAAGGCTGAAAATCATTAGAGGAATAATTAGCTGTTGCAATTCAAACATTCTTGTTTTGAACATTCCTTTTCTTACACATCTAGGGGTTGCCTCTGTGGCTCGGCAGGTGCCCAGTGTTTGGGAGTACTCGTCAAGGTCTAGGATTCGATTCCTCGTAGAGTGAGTACCTTGCAGTAAGTTGGGGGCCGTGACTGATGTGGCCGCACTAGCTCCCCTAGAAGTTTGGATTGCGCAGTCGGGTCGATTTTAGTAACTTGACTATAGGGCTATTCTTCCGTTACAAAAAAAACAAAATAAAAAAAACATTCCTTTTCTTTATGACATCTCTCCATTAGTATTTCGTTAATCATTTGTTATACCGAAGCACCGTATATAATTTAATCTCCATCTGAAAAACGAGGGATATGTATATATGAAGAAATATTGCTGCTACTCACACAGAAAGATTACATAGATTTTGTGTGAGGCTCACTACGGGTTCCACAAAAATAATCCGAGCTGTTCATTAAATGTAAAATATTTTTGCAATGGCCTCCGCAAAAAAATCAGCTATACTTGTAGGTGCTCGATCCAATCATCTAATTTTTCATTCATCTAAAATTTGAAAGAAAAATTAGATGATTGGATCAAACACTTATAAGTATCGGATTGAGCTGATTTTTTACAGAACCTTAAAAAAATATTTTATATTTAATGAACGACTCAAATATTTTGTGTGGGATCCATACTAGTGGGCCTCACGCAAAATCTATGTATAAAATATGTGTAGGAATCATTATCTGAGATTTTGGTAGTGGGCGGGTTAGGTGGGCCTCACGCATGCTAACCAGACTGGCCAACTTTTACTTAGAACGTCAGTAACCAGACTGGCCAACTTAATTATGAGAATTGTTGAGGTAGTGTTTACACCGAGTTTTGGCCAATTCTTGAAAGAAGGGTTGATTGAGAAATTAATGGTTAAAGGAGCCTCTTGTCATTGGGCTGGGCCTCTTGGGTGATGGGCCTCTTGTCATTGGGCTGGGTTAAATTAACTGGGCCACATTAGTGAGAAGTCTTTGGGTCACACCAAAAAGTTCATGGGCTAAGGCTAGATTAATGCCTAAAGTTTCATTAATAAGAGCCCAAATCCAATCCATTTTAGGCCTGATCTCACCCGTTTGTTTTTGAGAAGGCTTGTAATGGACTTCCTTAAAGTTAGGCCCATTCGTAAAAACTATTGGGCCAAGGCACAAACATCTATTTTTCAGGCTTGGGCCTACCCTTGGGCCTTAAAATAGGTCCAAATCAGTTAAAGACATTCTTGAAGGCTTGGCTTATGAAGGTCTGATTCTTGAAATGGCCCAAATTCACATTCCATGTTCTACCATATTCTAGAATGTACCCGGCCAATAGGAGTGAGGCCTATGGGAGTACGGTGGAGTAGTGAGCATGGGAAGTTTATTTAAGGCCCGGGAGGGGCCCACCACCTAGGGCCAAGAGTCACCAATTTCGGCCTTCAATTGATTGTCTTCTTGAGGAAGAATTGAAGTTGCTCACAAGCAGTTCAATCAGGTCTGTATAATATGCTTAGTCATGGTTATAAGTAACTCAAGGCCTGCACAACTGTTATTCTTCAAGACGAAGCAAGACCAATAACACATGGCATGCATGCAAGCTGCCAACAAAAGCTGCTCACAAGCAGCTCAATTAGGTCTGCTGTATGAAAGCTTAAAGAGAGCAAATGGTAGGGCACAAGTCCCACGAATCTCTATATTCCGTATATATATGTGTATATATATGGAAATACTTAAAATAATAAGTGGGGGAAGAATCTACAATGGCCAAAAGGCATATAAAGGTCATGGTTTTTGGCCTTGGTGGGCCTAAATATCCATTTTTACAAGCATCCATGCACACAAGTTGCTTAAAAGCAGCTCAAAGGGCCTAGGGATGATGTGTTGTTGCAAATTCATTTTGCTTTAACTGATTTTTAGGCAAAATGGAAGCTTTTCAGACCTGCAGCCGTTTTCTTGGAGTGGAGAGCAAGGCTTGAACAGGTGGTAGCTTCCCATTGGAGCATTCTAAAGCAACTCAAGACCTGAAACTTTTGCCTATAAATACCAGAATTGAAGGCCTTGGCAAAGGTCTCAGCACCAACAAGCCCATGGCTTATCCAAATTACATTTCAATTATCTTTCAACTATTTTTATCTTTCGGTCCCAGCGCCATCAATCTAGCCCAGCCTAGATCTTGTTTTTCATTTCCTTGTACCCAAACTTTGTTAAGCCGTTTAATAAAGTTTGTTTTTATCTTTATCTTTCAATCCTCTCCTTTCCTTTTTCCCATTTTCTAAAAACGGTTAGGAAATTCTAAGTCCTTATCCTGTCAAGGCAAACCACGAACCACATACTGCCTCACACCTTAAGTCGTACACAATCCGCTCAATACGAAGTCAGATTTGAGGCAACCAGGCCTTGATACGCATTTGGACTGCAATGGTACGCCTGCAACTCTAGCCATTTGGTTTTTGCACTTTTTGTTGAGAAACAGCTAGCTAGGATATGTAATTCCTAGCTACCATTTTATTTTCTCACAAGCTCAACAATCATCTACTCATCTTATGTGATAGTGCAAGGAGAATATGGAATGAAATCATGAAGTGGTGGCATATTGTTTGGGTTTGCCTGACAACTTTGAAAGGCCTTTTTCTGTTCTGGAATGGTTTCCCCTTTAAAAATTTGGAAAAATCTTGTTGGCAAGCAACCTTTTATGCAAGGGTGTGGACTATTTGGCTTTGCAAGAACGATACAGCATTTAATGACAAACCATGGGAAGAGGAAGACATTGTGGATTTGGTAAAAACTAGAGTGGCAATTTGGATAAAAGGCAGATTCAATTTGCATGACTATTCTGTGGAAGATTTCAAGTGGACTTTGGATGGAATTAGGAGAGTGAAGAAGTAATGGCTTGCTCAGAGTTTATTGGGTTGTTTTGGGGGTTCGGGGTGGGTCAAGTGGTGGGGGGTTGAGTTTTTGGTCTTTCTTCTTCTTAGTAACTCCCAAGCTCTGCAGGGCTATGAGGGTGCGGCTCTGTTCTAACTTGAGGGGTGGGCTAAGAGTCCAAATGTAGGTGTAGCCAACTCTAAGTGGTTAGCTTTTATTGCTGTTGTGTTGAACTACACGTCTGGATGTTTCATCCACTATATTCTGCTGTAAGTTAGCTAGACATGAATTGAGGCTTGCAGCAAATTTGCCTTGAACTATGAAAGATTATTTCGTTAAGCTGTGGAGATTAGATGATAATACTGGAGATGGTTCTGGTTGACCTTCGGGCTGAATCTGGTTGGTCTTCGGGCTGGAATTGCTTAGATGAGTTTCTGCCACAGATATAATGTGCTGAGCCTGATGCTGAATCTCAACTGTGAAGTTGAATACGGTTGCTGCATTTGAAGATGGTTTTTTGTTGATG
Source organism: Rhododendron ovatum (assembly GCA_019656835.1). Classification (NCBI taxonomy): domain Eukaryota; kingdom Viridiplantae; phylum Streptophyta; class Magnoliopsida; order Ericales; family Ericaceae; genus Rhododendron; species Rhododendron ovatum. Next base: position 33,028,199 of record CM033799.1, read on the forward strand.
GTGTTGATGCTCTGACATTACTTAAGAGTACCAAAAATCTGATGCTGCTGTTGGGCCATGGGTACTACTTGTCATGTTATCACAAATTAGATAATAGTGTTGAACATGTTCTCGTCCGTTTGCTGATGCTCATGGTTTTGAGGATAAGTGCTGTGAAGTGTGAACTAGTGCTGGGATTTCATGCTATAATGAATGGGTTTTGCTAATGCCGCATATGGCGATACTAGAAATGCGGAGGAGATGAGCTTTACCTTTGTTGAGTTAATCTATCAGTTGGAAACATTTAATCTCCATTGAATGTAATTTTCTTTTATTTTGTTTTACCTTAGGCCTATACAGTTCCTCTTTCTTAGTGGTCTGTATTTGGTCTTTTCTCGATGTACCTTTTGTCGAGTTTTAATAAAATCTTTTGTTTATCAAAAAAAAAAAAAACAATTATCTCTCACTCTTGGCAACTGGTCCTAGAGCATCTACACATCACAAAAAGTTCGGCCATCACTAATCTAGGTTTTCGGCAAAAAAATGGTCAGCGTAGAGGATGTTCGGAGGGCACAATGGGCAGAAGGCCTGGCAACAATCATGGCGATCGAGACTCAACCCCACCAAACTGTGTTGACGTACCCGGATTACAATTTCCGGATTACCAAGAGCGAGCACAAGACAGAACTCAATGAGAAGTTCTGGCCAACGCATTTCTAAGTTAAATATAAAGAGATATCTTCCCCCCCGGCTCTCTCTCTCTCTCTCTCTCTCTCTCTCTCTCTCTCTCTCTATATATATATATATATATATATATATATATATGCAAATATGCAATTTTGGTCATTCATTTTTCATATTGCTTATTAGGGGTGCAGGTCGACCTTGGACATTTGGAGGCCCAAGGCAAACTTGCAATATGGGACCCTCTTTATTATTGATCAAATTCAAAAATGAATAATAATTATTAAAAATTATAAATCCATTTTGGGCTAGGTTCAAATTAATCTCAACAAGCTAAACTTGAAGTATTTTCGTAACCGTTATAACCTCTATAAAAGGTATAAGAGAAAGGATGAGAATCAAACCCCAACCAAACCTTGGGTGGGGAAGCCAAACACTTTAACGCTGGTCCATAGGAGGATTGCTCTTAAATTTAGGAGTACGTCATATATAACAAGTATGCCAACTTGGGGCCTATTTTGGGCAAAAAAAGAGGAAGCTCGATGCGACTGCCTCTTGGGTCTTGCCCTAGGCCAACCCAGTGGGGGTGTGTGGGAGTTCTATTTTTTGAATATATATACATTATGTATGTGAATTATTGGCGGTTGGGAGCCATTCGAAAATCTATTTTTTCAATATATTTTGGAAAGCGAAATAAAAAATGAACAATTCAAAAATTACATTTGAAAGAACTCTTTGGAATCTGAATATACTCCCACACACAGTTCTTCCACCAACTCTATTTTGGACATCTCATCTAAATTGTATTCTTATTTCAATACAAAAAATCCTTATTCTACAGTCTAGAACTACCATCTAAAAAATAATTGGGTCTCAAACACCTTAGTGTTTGTGTGATGAGAATTTATAGAATCTATACAGGCATGCATGTGACATTGTGTATATAGTACTAAAGAGATCGATGGCTTATCACTAGTTAAAGGGAAGATTGTGCATCGTGTAGTTTGCTAATTTTTACGCCAATGATTGGTCTACTCTGTTGGTCGGATCGTTCACTTTGTAGAATTTGTCACATCAATCGTGTAAAAAAAAAAATTGACCAGAGCCCGATTGGAGTTTCTAATTGGCAAACAATTATTTTTGGAAATAAAGTAAATTCAGCACTCTAGACTAGCCCACTTTTTCGAAAAGAAATATGGAGATAAATGTTTAAGCTAAACTCATTGTTAAAAGAAATTAATTAGGAGATAATTAAACGTATTCCGACTAAATACAGATCGGGCTTTTTTGTTTTTTCTTTTGATCGTCCATATTGCTTCGATCAATATCATTTTTGGCATGAATTATATTCTTGAGAAACTCTACCAGTATTAAAATTGATCTTCAATTTGTCTTTTGCAAAACAGCAAGGTTGTACATAACAGCATCTCTAGCAAAATTTACAAAACTTAGCTTTGAATTTGTACTTTCCTAACTTTCTACATATTCGTGTTTTTATCGTTTATATTCAATAATTTAACTCTCTACATATTCTTCTTTCCATTTAGGTACTGCAATTATTTTTTGCCATTTATTTATTAGGTATCAACTCTTGTTTTTCTGGCTTCCCACTTGCTATTCAGGTCTGGCCCAAGGGTAAGGCCTTAGAGGCCTGGGCTCCCAAATTTTGGCCCAAAAAGAGAGGCCCCCTATTAGGAGTAGTCATTTATAAAATTTCTTTCCAAAATAAATTGTATGAGTCTCCTTGGTTCAATGGTACGATGAGTAACAATCCACATGTTCTGGTTGGGTTCGATCCGATTCATGCCCCAACACTTCTTTAATTTTAAGTTTTATTTGTAAAAAAAACAATAGCCTCATGGGGAATCTATTGCTGCTGTGATTAAAATTTGTCTCAAAGAGAACACAAGGAAACCCCCAAACCACTTAACCAAAACATGTTCTACATGAAATGTGTTCTAAAACTTTTATACATAGAAATTATCTCTCAATATTGTTTAATATATTGTGGAAAAATTTAAGCCCTCACTTGATGATTGGGCCTAGGGCCCCAAATACCTTGGCCCAGCCCTATTGCTAAAGAAATTACCTAGGCCTCTTAATATTGAGAATGAAATTAATATTGTCCATCATCAATGTATATAGGAAAGCATCTGCCTAAAAAATAAACTATCATTATTTTGGAACGTATACAGATATACTGATACTAGTGCACTAAAGTTCTATTTGAAGTTATGGAGATATATACATCCAACAAGAGAATATGTGTCTTTACATATCCTTGTATATACTTGCACACTTTTTGATCATCTCTCTCCCTCGCACATACGCACAAATGATGTGAGAATTGACTAAATATATTTTGGATTTTTAGTTTGCTATTAAATGTGAGAATTGACTAAATATATTTTGGATTTTTAGTTTGCTATTAAATATGTTTTCATAAGAGGTGAAAAATCCATGATCAAGAAACGTTACATGTACATGTCAAAAAAAGAAACGAAAAGAAACGTTACATGTATTTAACCGAAGAAATCCTAAAGGAAAATCCCAATCCGTGCGAGTGCATGGCACCTTCCCTAGACTCTAGGCAGGACATGGTTGTGGAGGAAGTCCCCAAGCTGGGCAAAGAGGCCGCCACAAAGGCCATAGAGGAATGGGGCCAGCCCAAATCCAAATCACCCACTTGGTCTTCTGCACCTCTAGTTGTGTCGACATGCCGGGTGCCGACTACCATCTCACTTAGCTCCTCGGCCTTTGCTCGTTCGTTAAGCGCCTCATAATGTACTTCCAAGGTTGCTTCGCTGGTGTAGTCACCCTCCGGCTAGCCAAAGATTTGGCAGAGAAAACAAAGGTGTCAGGGTTCTAGTCATGTGTTCCGAGATCACAGTCGTCGCTTTCCACGGCCCCAATGACACCCATCCTGACGGTCTGGTTGGCCAGGCTCTGCTCGGTGATGGAGCAGCCGCTATTATAGTTGCAGACCCGAAACCCGGAGTTGAGATGCCACTGTTTGAGTTGGTCTCTGCAGACCAAACGATTGTACCTAATAGCGAAGGGGACATCGCCAGGTATATAGAATTCTCATGAGGTGAAAGGGATCAAATTTTTACATAATTTGGCGATGCAATTCATGATTCAATATATGTTATCGGGAATTACATCGACCCCTAGTCGATTCCAAATGCGGGGAACATAAAAATATGATATCACATTCTCATTTTTCTCAAAATTAATGACATCACATTTTCGTTCCTCCTCAGAAAAAACTGAGATGGAATGTTGGTTTTAATCTTGGTTAGATCAGATAATGGCCAAGAATTTTTTTCTAATGACATGCTACATTTTTTTCAAACCCATGGTTTTTTCATCAACATTCTTGTGTCGATACACCTCAACAAAATGACATAGTTGAACGTAAACATCGTCATCTAATTGAAGTTGCTTATGCTTTACTTTTCCAATCACACTTAATTACCCGTTTCATTTTGGGGAGATTGCATAGTTACAGCCACCTAACTTAATCAATCGGTTGCCTATGCCATTGTTGAAAGGCAAAAGTCCTTTACAAACTCATTTTTAACTCTCCACCGTACCACATCTTTCTCACTTAAAGGTTTTTGGTTGTCGTTGTTATGCGCGCACGTAATACTAATTTTAACCACAAGTTTGATTCCAAAGCATGCCGCTGTATTTTTATTGGCTACCCTCCATTACAAAAGGCCTACAAATTTTTTGATCTTGATGATTCTCAGACTTTTTTTACAAGTTGCAATGTCGTATTTTATGAGCACATCTTTCCATTTGCTGGAGTGCCTGTAACACCCCATATTGTATATGTCGGACCGCTTTTCTATCATCTCTCCTAAAACCAATTGGTTGTAAAAAGGGCTTCAATTAAGTCTGTTATAACATTCGATATCGCACTCGCAAGTTTATTTTTAGAGCGGTCGCAGAGAGTGGCATTGTGTAACCAAATCCATGTGAGCACTCCGGGCCCAACAATCCCTCCCTCATGATAATGTTCCCGCGACTCGAACCCATGACTTCCAGGCTCTGATACCACTTGTCGGACTGCTTATCCACCATCTCTCTTTGGTAAAAATTAAACCAGTTGGTCTCTTCTTGGTTGATATGACCTCATAGAGATGAGTTGATTCTATTGTTAAGGCTATCATTGCACACTTACTATGACACTTGCATGATTTCATACCCATGGTCGTTCTTTGAAATTTTGTTACGGTAGCTCCTTTGAAAACAATCATTACTTGGGGTGATGTTTCTTTTGTGTATGATATATCTTGGTGATTGAGTGCTTCATGGTATATTCTTTTGTCTCTTTGAGATCCCTCTCTATGGGAGTATATCTTTATTTGGTGAGTGGGAGTATCTTGGTTTCATCGATATATTTGTGTTTATTCCTAGTCTATATGCGCTTAACTGATTTCTCTGCATGTCCTAGCATATGTTGTTCATTTATCAATCCCTGCTCTTTCTTTGTCAGTCCATGACAAAAAGGGGGAGTAGGATGTTGTGGGATCTAACTGTGTGCTTGTTGAGAATATTGCAGGATGATCATTGTGATTGTTGGGATTAGGTGTTAGAGGTGTTAGATTTTTCTATTTGATGTGTTTTGTCATGCATTGCCAAAGGGGGAGATTGTAAGGGCAAAATTTTAATGATTGTCAATGGCATGCGTCAAAATACATTTGTCCCTATAATTGCAATTATTTGATTATTGAGTTGTATTTTATTTATTTTTGTTTCTAGAGTGTCTGCTTAGGAAGTGAAAGAAAATCAATATTAGGTAATTGAGAGTAGGGTGTTTCGGATAGGTAGAAAAGGAAAGAATTGTTTTCGGGAGGAATGAAATTGGTGCTCATGGAAAGTCATGCTGGACGTGGAAAGGATTTTCTGCAAATGCAAACGATCAATCGGTAATTAATCTAAGCAATCTATTAAGGCACGAGATAAGGCATACGGTAGTTAAAACATATTTGTATTGGGCGCTTTTCAAATACAGAGAAAAAAAGAGGTAGACAATTTAAATGACTTGCTATTGAATATTGAAGAAAGAAAACGAAGGGTGCTGTATGTGCAATACATATTGGGTTTGAAGTTCAAATAATATGGTGGGGTTATATCTTTGAATCTTGGAGTACAAAGAAGATCGATGGATCTTTGAGCGTTCAATACAACTTCAAGAGGTTTATAACATTAACTCAGTTAATTTCCGAGCAAAGTTCTTCGGTGGATTCCGGGAGGCAAATGGAAGGCTTGTGGATTCAAGGCAGTAGCAGTCAAGCACTGGGTGCAGTGAATGTGGATTCAGCAAGTAAGTCTTAGGACGATTTGTGAGGATTCAGAATCGTAGGTAAGATTACTTGTAACCGCACAATGTTTTATAGTGTTTTTTTCCGTTTAAGGTTTTTCACGTATATCTTGTGTTCATCTCTTTATTGCTTCTCATTCGTGTGATTAGCTTATATATTGATTGGTGGATTGATTTATTAAAGATAAAAAATAGCAAATATTTATAAGCCTAGGCGATCTAGAATTTTTCAGTATAGATATTGTATTTAAGCCAAAAAGGAAAAAAAAGGAAAAAGAAAAAGAGAGAGAGAAGAAATAGAGGATTAATGATGAAGTAAATGGTCTAGTTTGTCACTAGTGTGCCTTTGGACTTTAGTTAGAGAAACGTGTACCCATGGGAAGAATTTAGCATCCTAGCTGTAGCAATTTTGTAAGCTTATTCATGCATGGGGTTTCACGTGGCTTTGGTTGGGTTATGCATAGTACAGTTTGTATATAAGCATTACTCTTTTAGTTGGTTGGCTTTTGAAGAGTAATCAGTAAGGTTCTTTGAGAGGAGAACCGAGAGAAGAATTGATCGGCAAAGGAACCCAACGTTATTATGGAATTTGAGTGTCGGTGTGTGTGAGATACATATTTCACGTACAATATTAATATTAGGTTCTTGTTAGTTTTGTTATGTGCGGTGATTGTATGTCGTGGAACTGTTTGGTATGTGACGGGATGACTAGGCTAATAAGCTATGCCAAAAGACAAGTTGGCCAATGGGCTATGGCGGGGCTAGTGAGGTGGTACGCCACCTGTCATGTACTGAGGATGTAAGGACCCGTAATTTCAGAAATTATTAAAAAGTTTATCCGATATTATAATTAAAGGAAAATATGAAATCTGTTAAGTTTATTTGATTTGGGGTTAGTGTGCTGGAATCGTAATTAGAGGGAGTGCTAGTGTAATTTGGTGGGTGTGTGAGTATATATAGAGGAGAGTGTGTATGTGTAGGGGATTAAAAATCCTATGTATTTCTCTCTCTCAACTCTCACGTCTCTCTCCCTCCCTCTCGGTCTTTCACTCTCTCTCACTCATTCCTCCACCAAAGCTCAAAAATCCAAAGAATCCAACCCTCTCTCTATCTTTCTCACGTGTTATTGGGTTCGTAGCTCATCCGGTTTGGCTCGAAGAGGAGTATTTTGGGCGTATTTCAAAATTTGAGTTCAAGGGTTCGCGTGGCCCGATCTCTTTGTGTGTTTGCTCTCCGATTGCGAGGTAGGGATTTCTTGCTCCTTCTATATGCCTATGAGTTGAATTTATACTTTGATCATGTTTGAAATTGTTGGTTTGATTGTTGGGAATAGTTTCAAAAATTTGCAGAAATTCTATTTGAAGTGAATCGTTATCGATACCATTGAAATTGTTATTGATACCTCTATATTTTAAATCCCAGAAAATCACTCATTATCGATACCATTTGCTTAGGTATTGATACCTTTGTGTTCCAAAACCCAGAAAATTATTTGTTATTGATACATTTGGTCTTTGTTATCGATACCCTTGTGCCTGGAACACTTTTTGGTGAAATGGTATCGATACCATTGTGCTAGGTATCGATACCTTTGGCTTAGGGACAGCTTTTCAGCTTTGTCCTAAACTTCATCTTTTTGAACCCCGATCACTTCTAACACCTCTAAAACACCTTTAAACCATCTCTAAACTTGGTTACTCGTCCTTTGATGATCCGTTGATCATTTCCACTCTTTAAACAATCGTTAAGTGTCATCTAAGTTTTGTAGTAAATGAGAAATGTACCGTAAAGCTGGTTAGGAGTACCGTAGGATATATGGGGTGCCGTACTAAGTATTATGGGTAGACGTGAGCATGTCTAGCAGGATCTCTTGTCCTCTTGATTCTTGAACTATTAATTCTCAATGGCATTCGTTATCTAAGGTTTAAGTATCGATACATGCGGGTCATACGTCATATAGTTACAATGGGTTGGTAGGTTACTTAGAGTATGGTGACAAATGTGGGGAATGGTATGTGTTTATTCATTAGCCGATATTATGATAAAGTTGATTGTTTAGAATGCTGGAAGTGGAATTGATGTTGTGAAAGAACTGTTAAGATAATATAATGACTTGTGTCCTTACGACTCGTCGAATTTTTTCAATTCCTTTGGCACTCGTCCAATGAGGTTCAAGCCTAGAAACAAATGGATAGAGTATTGTGGGATTATATATAAGGGCTTAGTACGTTATGTGAGATGAGGATATGTAAACTAATAAAAAGGCATGAACACGTATACTTGTGGAGTCATATAATGGTTGACTGAAGTTTCGTGGCACAACCGATATATTGATGATGGAGATGATTATAAAACGATGACGATTATGAAAAATGTGATAGGTGGCCTAAGTGGTCGTTATTAAGGGAATAGACTCGGGGTGACCCTGCGCTCGAGAAAACTAGACTCGAGGTGACCCATGTGATTATTATTATTGAGGGAATAGACTCGGGGTGACTCTACGCTCGAGGGAACTAGACCCGAGACCCGAGGTGACACATGTGATTATTATTATTGAGGGAATAGACTCGGGGTGACCCTACGCTCGAGAGAACTAGACCCGAGGTGATCCATGTGATTATTATTATTGAGGGAATAGACTCGGGGTGACCCTACGCTCGAGGAAACTAGACCCGAGGTGACCCATGTGATTATTGATGGGAAGCACTTGATTTAAAGAAAGAAATGGTTTTGCGATAAAGGGAATTGGTGATAATAAATGTGGACACCAGAAAGATTGTGGTATTGTATGAGAAATAATAAGATGTTTTGGAATGGCTTATATAGACTAACGTAGATTGATGTGAATTTATTAATGTATTTAGTCTGAGAAGTAGACGGTTAGTGACATTTAGGTGAAGTCTAGGATCTTTTGATTAAAGTGTGATGCTCTTTGGTAATCATTCGTACTTTGGGCGTATCTGTCAACACTCAGTCATCCATGGTGCATGATTCATCACATTTCCATATAGTTTGTGTAAAGAATTCTCTACTGGGCACGTGTTTGCTCAACTCTTCTATCACTTTCAGGTACGGACCAAAGATAGCGGCATGAAGTGTTGTGCATGCATGACTTCATCTCCTTTTGAAAGTTGACACCGAGGAATTTCCCAACATCTTTATAGATTTTATTTTGGAGGATGTCATATAGTTCGAGTTGCTTTATTTTGACCAAGGATATTTGTAATACTCATAACTCTCATAACCTTCGTACTTATAATATTTGGGTCCTCGGAGCCAATGATGTAACTTTTTGAAAACTCGTGGATAAGAAGGTACAATTATGGAAGTAGATACGTTAAACTCTTTTGGGTATCGTATGGTTATGGTAAGGTTTCATTTATGAAATTCATTTATATTTATGTTGAAAATCGAGGGCGTGACAGAGGAGGACTGGATATGTGGTTCAATTTATGTGAAATGTGTTATAGTCGTGGTTGGTGTTATATGTGGTGGTGAATGCTATGCATCCAGGAAGTACAAAGTTGTACCGTGACTTGAGAGAGTTTTATTGGTGGATTGGCATGAAAAGAGAGATTGCAGAATTTGAGGCTAGTTGCTTGACATGTGAGCGAGTAAAAGTTGAACATCAAAGACCGGCGGGTCTGTTGTAGAATCTTCCTATACCGGAGTGGAAATGTGAACATGTAATAATGGATTTTGTGACAGGGCTACTGCATTCTCAGGGACGTTATGATTCAATTTGGGTTATTGTAGATTGATTGACGAAAACGGTTCATTTCTTTCCTATCAAGACCACGTACGCTCAGATATATGTTAGTGGAATTGTTAGATTGCATGGAGTGCCTGTATCTATTGTTTGTGATAGGAATCTAAAGTTTACTTCTAGATTTTGGGTGAGTTTACAGCGAGTTATGGGTACTTCACTGAAATTTAGTACAACTTTCCATCCTCAATCCAACGAGCAATCTGAACAGACCATTTAGACTTTGGAGGATATGCTGAGAGCCTGTGTTCTTGATTTTAAGGGCAACTGGGATGAATATTTACCGTCGATTGAGTTTGCCTACAACAATAGTTATCACAACAGCATTGGCATGCCACCATATGAGGGCTTTATATGTGATGTGAAATTTTAATGTACTTGTAAGTGCACGAATTGTACTGAAGTGTAGTAATGCAAGAGCGAGGTCGAACCCACAGGGACTTATGATTCTTCTAGGAAAAATAAATAACTTAAACCGATTAAATCCTAACCTAGTTGACAAAAGTTGTGATTGATTTTTAAACGAAAAGTGGAAAGTAAAAACAATGAACGGAATTATCAAAGACTAGGAAACTGAAATTTCTTTTTAATCGAAGGAGAAAATACCAAGGTTTTGGAATCCACACCCATTAACTAGTATCATTAGATATTCATGATCATTGACTTTATCCAAAATTTCTTCATGATAATCTGAAAGCTAATTCTGTTACCATGGAAAGTATCATTGTGAAAGTTCATTAAAAAGTCTAATGTTTGTTCCTCTCCGCTCGCAAGTATAAAACCAAATCATTAATTGTATCCATTTTTAACAAATCACAATAAATATCCAGTTTTATATGGTTAACAATGAAAATCCAGTGTTCAATGTTAAAGACAATTCCAAATCATGTGAAAAACATGATTGAGCTCATATCCAGAATCTATCCCTAACAATTGCTTTAGAGTAAGAACAATTTAATCAAAATCAAACCACATATTCAGGTAAAATCAAATCTCATGAACATACAAACAATAGTCATTAATGGGGCTTCATCCTCAACCCTAGTTTAAAGGTTTAGCTGCTCATGGAGTACGAAAACATATTTATATAATTGAGGAACTCCATAAAACTAAAGCTTACAAAAGAGTAGAATTTTTCCTCGATTTTTCCTTCTCTCCAGTGCTATTGAATGTCGAGACGGTGCTACCGTGTTCGTGTTCTCCTCCAAGCCGTGAATCATCCCTCAAAACAAAACCTTATCACCTTTTTATTGGCACCGAAGGAACAAGAAAGGAATATAGAATTCTTTCCTAAGTCTAATTCTTGGCCAATAAAATAATGTACAATGATATACTTCCTTCATTTAGGCCCACCATTCATGAATATAGTGTATTGTTTCCTATCTTGCCATCCCAATTCTAGCCAATACCAATTACAAATCCTAAGGCCATGTAGACAACAGGAGAACATTGCAAGGCCATTTGATCATGCCTCAATTCATTTCTGCCATATCCAATTAGCTTTCGTGGTTCATCGTTCACGGCAATTGCTTTGACACCAAGTAAGATTCGACGACATTGCACTTTTTGAATCCAACAGCCGATATGTAAGTTATCATCATTTTTTCCTATAAATGTAATAATCTAAAGTGAATGGTCAAAAAGATAATAATAATATCGAATTAAGCACAATAAGGAACTAACAACATATGGTATTGGAGATTCTCTATATCAATATTTAGTGGTTATCAAATACCCCCAAACCTATGTTTTGCTAGTCCTCAAGCAAAAGAAATAAAATAAAACACAGAAAGTGAAATTAAACGTTGTCCTTTTTCGGAGGAGTCCAATTGCATTTAGCGTATGCAACAAGCCTTTAAACCCCTAGGTTGCCCTAGTGAATGAGTTATAGTCTTGTGAGGGTTTGCCGTGAATATACCCCCAAAATTCTTAAGAAGATGGCACTCGATTAGAATTCCAAAACATAGTCTATGGTCTCTCAAAGTAACTAGCGTGAGAACAACACAAGTTAGAGGCCAGATATTTCATTCATTAATAAAGTTAAACAAGTGAACATTCTAATTTGAATTAGCACAAAAATGGTTCCTCCCACATATATCTAGATAGATAGAAATCACAAGGCATGCGTGTAAAGTGAAAAGTCACACAAAGATGTTCATTAACCTCGAAAACAATACATGCACCTTCAATGCCTCGATACTCATCAAAATGCTTATATCAAATCATAGCCCCTCCCTTTATTCATTTTTTTTCTGCTAGGTCATGCAATGCCTTGGTCCCTTAAGCTTTCTAATTGACCATTGTAGCGAGTTTTAGACCAGTGACACCCAAACCAAACGGCTTTAGGGCACTAGTTGTAGAGAACACCCCAACGGACTTAATCACTCGAGTCAAAAAGACTACGAACCCAAGCTAACCACACATGACAATCGCGGAACTCTCCACCGTTTGACGCGAACACTCACTACTTACTGAGGCAAGAGGCCCGGTTACTAAGTGAAAAGCCCGAAAAAGCACTTTATTCATTTTTATTTTGTTTTTGTTCTTCTTCTCTCTTTTTTTTTTCTTTTCTTTGGGGAAAGGACATTAAGCATTCCAATAAGACGTCTGACTTATACTGAGGCATCAAGAATATACTGTACGATACTCGAGGTCAATTTCAACTCTAAGTGTCATAGTGCTTGTGCAAAGGCATGTACACAAATGATTAATCGCTATCCAAACATAGGTGATACAATCCAACTAAGTGCCACTCTTCGATATATGTGTTCACAAGTTTAACTAAACCAATGAATTCATATCATGACTCCAACTTGGGCAACAATCAAACTAGCACTAATTGAAAACCAATAGCCACGTTGGAAATCATAATCAAGTATCCAAAAAAAAAAAAAAATTAAATTTTTTTTTCAACCTTCACCATGTTTGGTTTTCTTTTTTTTTTTCAAATTTTTTTTATAAGAAAACAAAAGTGATATACTATGGTGTCTATGCACAAAATAAATGTATAAATAATAGGTGAACCCTCCCCCAAACCTAAATATGACAGTGTCCTCAATGTCATGAATGCAAAAGCTTACAAAATAGACCGTAACATAAAAGTGAGAAAGGATAGGATGCACCTGATAAGCGCGATAAGACTGAACTATGTGACACCTGCAAAAGAAATTCTAGAAACACAAGAAGAGAAAAGAAAAATTGCACTAAACAAAAGTAAAGAATTTTTTAGAGCATCCCTCTAATCTAATCTCTACATGGATTTCAATAGACCAAGAGTCACCCACCATGGTCATAGAGCAAGAGACGGAATAGTTGAGGGTTATTCCAATGAAAAATATATACCAAGTGAAATATCACCACCAAGTCACTTTCACTTATTCGCTTTTTATAATTAACAATACATGGATTTGCCTGACAAAATTTTTGTGACCCGATTAACAATTGCTTACTTAATTGTGAAACCAATTTAGTCGAAAGTGTAATTTTACTCACATGATAGAAAGATTCAGCATACCAAGGAAATGTTTGCTTGGAGAAAAGTGCCTCTAACAAAATTCTATGACTAGAAAGTACGAGTTCTGCTCTAATGACAAAATCACACTCAAATTCTTTACTGCATTGGTCATTCTCGTCAACTATCTTTTCCTCTTCAATTTGATCATTATTTGGGATAACGACGGTTGACATAATTTCTGTTGGTCCCACAATTTCAACACTAGGATCAGGTGGCAATGGTTTTAACTCAAAATTGGACTCTCGTTCATCCCACAAACTTGGGGTGTTCTTTGAAAATGGTGGCTCTGCACCACACACACTTTTCAATATATAATTGAATTATTTAATATATAACATATGCGTTTAACATTAAAATATATTTCGAATATCATTTTGAACCTTCAAATATTAAAATTAGAAATTTTGATAAACATGAAAGTTGTAGCCCTTTGTGTTATTGTTCAAACCCAATTTGAATTATTTCAATTAATGGAGTTTTGAGCATAGAGTTGTACTCGAAATACATTTGGCGACGAAACGCAACCTTCATAAATTTCATCACCAAAGGTATCCATTTGGTGACGAAATATATTTTCATCGCCGAAAGTATCCTATTTTTTGACGAAATATTTTTTTGTAGAATGGTTGAGAGTGACATTTATTTAGGGGTATTACGCGCGTAGTCGATTAAGGGGTAAGCGACTTTCAACTTTTCCTATATAAGAGCTTTCATCTTAAGTCTAAAAAAAAATGTGATGTATTCTGTAACTTATGATCTCAGTTTCTAGATGATTGAGATTAAATGTTCTTCTCCACAAAGCATGAGTTCTGCCTACTAACATCTATGAAAGACTCTAAAAAAATATTGATAGATTCAATCGTAGAGTCTTCATCAATGTCGTTAAAGTGAGATAGACAAGCTTCAAAAGGATCCTCATAGCTTGATTGAGGAAGGTGTTCTTTAATTTGACTATCTATCATGTAAACTGCACTCACCTAATCCTCACGTACATGGTGACTGTTTGTCAATGTCAAAAATATTAAGGTCGACAGTCATGTTACCAAATGACATCTTCATCACACCATTCCTACAGTTAATTTAAGCATTAGACGTGGCCAAGAAAGGACGGCCTAATATGACCAGAATGTGCCCCTTTGAGTTTTGGACAGGTTGAGTGTCTAAGACTATTAAGTCTACTGGAAAATAGAATTTGTCAACTTTTATTAGAATATCCTCAATAACGCCTTTAGGAATTTTAACGGATCCATCAGCCAATTGAAGCCTTACTGAAGTGGGTTTTAACTGCCCTAAACCTAATTGCAAGTAAACTGAATATGACAGTAAATTGACACTAGCTCCCAGATCTAACAAAGCTCGCTCAATGTGATGATTACCTATCATGCACGAAATTGTAGGACACCCTGGATCCTTATACTTGACAGGTACTTTGTGTTGGATAATGGAGCTAACTTGTTCGGTCAACACTACTTCCTTAGGGTTGCTGGCCTTCCTTTTTGTGGAGACTAGGTCTTTTAAAAATTTGGCATATGAAGGCACCTGTCGAATAGCATCTAGGAATGGAACATTGATTCTCACTTGCTTAAATACCTCTAGAATATCTCCATGTCTACACCTTTCTTAGGGGCTACTAGTTGTTCAGGATATGGAGCTTTAGGGATGAAACTCCTAAGTTGGGGTTCTTTTGGAGGTCGAGGAGAACTAGATTCCTGATTTTTGATGGGACTACTCTGCCTTTCTTCTGTCTCAAACTCAAACTTCTTTAAACTCTTCTCTATTGGCATACTTACTTGGTTGTCAACCTATTTTCCTGACCTGAGGGTTACAATGGATTGAACTTGCTCATGCTTATAGGTAGAGTTAGAGGGGTTGCTAAGAGCAAATTGTCCTTTTGGGTTAGGTAACGGTTGACTAGGAAACTTTCCATTCTCTCTCTCTGCCATTTGACTAGCCAATTGACTCATTTGATTTTTCAGTTTAGCGATGGCTATGTGAGTGGAATTTTTAATCTCTGTAATGGCTTGAGTATTCGAGTAAGTAGTACTTTTCATTTCAGCCATGAATGCTTTAAGAGTGTCATCTAAGGATGACTGTTGTGGTATAACAGATTGGAAGTTCGGTTGAGACACCGAAGTTGGAGCATAAAAAGGTTGAGATTGAGGAGGGTATAATTGTGTAGGAGGACAAAAACCTGGGGGAGATTGATTTTGTGAATGAAAAGGTTGCCCGCCTACATTTGTTAGAGGTTGATTCTGCGGCCATGAAAAGTTTGGATGTTTTGACCAATTTTGATTGTTTGTTTCCGAAAAAGGACTAGCAAATGATTTTCCATAATTATTGAGTGTGTTTGCTTGTTCAACATAGCTTTCAGAATATCCAATCATGAAAGGACATGTTTGTGTTGTGTGCATGTGACTACCGTAAAGAGAACACACCTCACTTTGAATTTGATTGGCTGACTCCATAGTTTTACTTAAAACTAACGCCTCAACCTTTCAAATAAGATTATCTAACTTTACTCTCATATCTGAATCTTCTTTCACCTCATATAATCCCTCTCTCTTAGGTGTGGAAGTTGGTTTGTCTCAATGAGAAGTAAAATCCCACTGTTGAGATCTCTCAAACAAATTTTCAAGAAACTCATAAGCTGCCTCACCCCTAAGATTTAGAAAACCACCATCGTTCATTGACTCAAGCATATTGTGGTTAGACTGAGTTAAACCGTTGTAGAAAAATTGAACTAGTCTCCATATTTCAAAACCATGAGGGGGGCACTTTAAAATAAGATCTTTAAATCTCTCCCAACTATCATAAAATTTTTCATGTTCTTCTTGACAAAAATCAGTAATCTCCCTCCTTAGAGTATTAGTTCTAGACATTGAAAAGAATTTTGAAAGAAACTATTTAACGAGGGTGTCCCATGAAGTGATTGAGCTAGGGGGTAGAGAATTTAACCATGCCTTTGCTTTTTCTTTTAGTGAGAAGGAAAAAAGGCGCAACTTAACAGACTCGTCAGAAAAATTTTGAAACCTAAAGTAGCACAAATTTCAAGAAAGTCTTTAACATTTATCTACGGTTCCTCTCGTTCAACCCCATGAAATTGAGGAAGAAGTTGTATTATGTGAGGTTTCAGCTCAAAATGTATAGCATTTGACGTGGGTAACACAATACAAGAAGGAGGATTTCTGGTTACAGGTGAGAATAACTCTCTTAAAGGTTTTGTATCTTCTACAAGTTCCATCATTTTTAATTGATTATGTTCAACTCTTTGAATTTTTAAGCTGCATCTAAAGGTTCTCTCAATTTTCGGATCGAGAGGTATTAATTCTATGTTTTTCGAACGGCAACCAAACATAAACTTATGAATGTAAGCAAATAAGGGAAACAATCGAAAGAATAAAAAAATAATAATAATAATAATAAATGCGGCAGAAGTATCTAATGCTAAGAGTGACTTTTTTTTTTTTTTTTTGGCAAACACTGACTCACGAACACGTTAATAATTAAGAAAACAATAAATAATAACAGTAAAGTAAATTCTACTAACCTTCAATCAGTTACTTCTAACTCCAACCACAGTACGTGCACGGAAATTGCAGTGGTTCCCGGCCAAAGTTATTTCAATCAAGCATTTGTAGCCAACTTGGAAATCTCGACCGATAAAAACAAATAAAAAGGCAGCTTTACTGTGTGACTAATAAGGAGACAGCAACCAAAAAAATACTTGGTGACAAAAAGCAATTACTACTAATTAGAGATTCACGGTATAGAAAATGCACGTGATGATTTTTTTTTTCAGT
This sequence comes from Rhododendron ovatum, assembly GCA_019656835.1. NCBI lineage: Eukaryota > Viridiplantae > Streptophyta > Magnoliopsida > Ericales > Ericaceae > Rhododendron > Rhododendron ovatum. The sequence continues at coordinate 33,045,274 of CM033799.1, forward strand.
TTCTTTTTTTTTTTAACTAAACTAGTAGAAGAGTAAAATCAATTCAGAGTTTTTCAATTTTCCTAAAAAAAAGATTAAGTCCCCGGCAACGGCGCCAAAAACTTGATGTGAAATTTTAATGTACTCGCAAGCGCATGAATCGTACCGAAGTATAGTAATGCAAGAGCGAGGTCGAACCCACAGGGACTTATGATTCTTGTTAGCCCAAGGTTTCTATAGAATACCTTATTGATTTTGATGATAACAAAACATATTGGAATTGAAATATAATTAATATTGTGATATTTGGTACTCATTTGAATTCATGTTTATTTTGTAGGATTTGGTTGAAGTACACTGGAAACATCGTTACACCAAATCACTATCTTCAATAGCCAAGATAAATTGAAAGGAGGAAATTAAGGACAAATCTTCTCCTAACTTAATTGGCTAGAGATTGATTCAAATGGATGGAATTATTGGTTGCATGATTTTATATTTCTAACGGCTAATGGAACTTCTCTATTTACAAATGGCTTGCATTTTGGTGGCAAAGAAATAGAAACTAGATAATTGATTGGCTACATTTTTGTTGACTAGAAGAATTATCTCTAACTGCTAAATGATGGGAACAAGTCAAGTGGAATATGGCTACCTAAATGGGTTCCTAACGGCTAGTGTGAAAAAGGACGGAATTGTGTAATTGATTTCCAAATATGAAGTGGTGCTTCCATGGTCATTGGTTCAAGAATATATATATAAGGCCAAGGAAGATTAAAGGGAATGCAGAGGAGAGCTTCACGAAAAATAATCAAGGCCATATTGTATTGGATAATCTTCCAAATATGGTGAGTGCTTCTAACGTTCAATTTGTGAAGAATATATACAAGTGAAGGGAGAAAGAAAAAAACAGAGAACTCTGGAAGACAAATTGCCGTGAACCGTCAATTGAAAATCTGTCAGTCATACTCAATTCTTTATCTTGATATCTACACTCTTGTGTGAGAGAGTTCTTAGTTTGAACCTTATTGTAAAAGAGATTGTACACCCTTGTTCGTATTCTTGAGAGAATTATCTTTTTGTGAGTGGTTTTGGAGAGAAAATCACTTGGAATTAGGTGTTACTAGCACCGGAGTCAAAACTAGTTGGGTTAGGTGTGACTAGCACCGTAGTCAAAATTAGTCGGAGCAACTGGGGATAATTGCTCGTTGTAAAGGTTGTCTAGCACCCTGTGAAGCTAGAAGATTGTAACTATTGGAGATAGTGCATCAAATCTCAAATTGGACACTTGGGGAGTGGACTAGACCGTGAAGTTGTGGACCAAACCACTATAAATCCTTGTGTTCGATTCTCTCTTCCCTACTCTCTTTTCTTTCCGTTTTGCATATCAATAATATTGCATGAGTAGAATAGTATATCATTGAAATTGCAATTGTAGTGGAATAGATTGCAATTAGTTTTTTAAAATTCCGCGTTAAATTTGAGATACCCAATCCACCCACCCTATTGGGTTGCTATTTGGACCAACAATTCTTCTAGGAAAAATAAATAATTTAAACCAATTAAACCCTAACCTAGTTGACAAAAGTTGTGATTGATTTTTAAACGAATAGTGAAAAGTAAAAACAATGAACTAAATTATCAAAGACGAGGAAACTGAAATTTCTTTTTAATCAAAGGAGAAAATACAAAGGTTTCAAAATCCATACCCATTAACTAGTATCATTTGATATTCATGATCATTGACTTTGCACAAAATTTCTTCATGATAATCTGAAAGCTAATTCTGTTACCATGGAAAGTATCATTGTGAAAGTTCATTAAGAAGTCTAATGTTTGTTCCTCTCCGCTCGCAAGTATAAAACCAAATCATTAATTGTATCCATTTTTAACAAATCACAATAAATATCAAGTTTTATATGGTTAACAATGAAAATCCAGCGTTCAATGTTAAAGACAATTCCAAATCATGAAAAAAACATGATTGAGCTCATATCCAAAATCTATCCCTAACAATTGCTTTAGAGTAAGAACAATTTAATCAAAATCAAACCACATATTCAGGTAAAATGAAATCTCGTGAACATAAAGACAATAGTCATTAATGGGGCTTCATCCTCAACCCTAGTTTAAAGGTTTAGCTGCTCATGGATTACAAAAACATATTTATATAATAGAGGAACTCCATAAAACTAAAGCATACCAAAGAGTAGAATTTTTCCTAGAATTTTCCTTCTCTCCGGTGCTCTTGAATGCCGAGACGGTGCTACCGTGTTCGTGTTCTCCTCCAAGCCGTGAATCATCCCTCAAAACAAAACCCTATCACCTTTTTATTGGCACCGAAGGAACAGGAAAGGAAAATAGAATTCTTTCCTAAGTCTAATTCTTGGCCAATAAAATTAATGTACAATGATATACTTCCTTCATTTAGGCCCACCATTCATGAATATAGTGTATTATTTCCTATCTTGCCATCCCAATTCTAGCCAATACCAATTACAAATCCTAAGGCCACGTAGACAACAGGAGAACATTGCAAGGCCATTTGATCATGCCTCAATTGATTTCTGCCATATCCAATTAGCTTTGGTGGCTCATCGTTCACGGCAATTGCTGTGACACCAAGTAAGATTTGACGACATTGCACTTTTTGAATCCAACAGTCTATATGTAAGTTATCATCATTTTTTCCTACAAATGTAATAATCTAAAGTGAATGGTCAAAAAGATAATAATAATATTGAATTAAGCACAATAAGAAACTAACAACATATGGTATTGGAGATTCTATATATCAATATTTAGTGGTTATCAATATGGCAGGTTGGTTAGCGGGCCCGGTACCGGTAGTGCGAGCTTGTCTGAGTTGCTGCGTAAGTGGGTGGTTGTTTATTTACTTTAGAGATAGTTATAAATTATATAGTTTTTTGAATAAAAGACAAATTGTGGTCTTTCTAATATCGTGATGCTTGAAGATCCGGATCGTTACAGTACCCATCGATTCTAATTCTACTGTCTTGCCCTTGTCCTTACCGGATGATCATACTACCTCTGTCCCAAAATGTTTGTCCGATCCACAAAACGAGAACTCAAAAATAATGCACTTCTTTCAAAAAAAATTCTAACTTTTTTCATAAATTAAAAGAATTCATCAATATCTAATAAATTGCTAAAAAATATTTGAAATTTTTCTCAAAAAATTGTATTATTTTTACATCATCATTTTACGGACTGAACAGATATTATGGGATGAAGGGAGTAATACTCAGCCTTCCGCCACACCACCAGACTTTATCCCCTCATCAACACCTATTCGACACTCCACCAGACCAAAAGCTCCACCTCGTTATTTGCAAGACTATATATCATTGTTCTCCAGTCATGACTCTTTAAAATTAATTACGACTCTTTAAAATTGGAGCACTTAATTTTTTTAATATATAAACAATCTAAAAAAATTAAATCGACAAAAAATATATATTTAATCTGTGTTAGGTAAAATAGATAATACTGGTGTAGTTGTAAATGAAATAAAGTGATAGCTAAACCAAAAATATGTAATGTTCATAAGATAGTTTATCTATTTATTGATGTATATGCTCTCTTAAAGGAGCTGTTAAAAAAAAAAAAAAGAGAGAAAGAAGGAAACTTAAGGTAGATAAGAAATGTAAAATAAAGAAAATGGGTTAAAGAAGTAATTCTTCGAACAGTTCCGATAATGGGCGCCATATTTTGCCCCTTATTCTCATAATTAAACTAGTAGTTTAATATTATGTTTATTCATGCCCCACATGACAGCTTTGATTGAAATCGTAGTTACCCCATTAATGTGCTTCCCTAACAGCTCATATTTTGAAAGCAACCTATAGCTATTTCTTTGACGTTGTCACTTTCTCTCTTTCGGTGATATTAATCATATTTTTAATATATAAATAATCTAAAAAAAAGTATTCTAATTTTCAATTTATTTGAAGTGGGTCAACATCTCATTTTTTTGATTATTTTATTTTAAAAAGTCAAAGTTAATTTTTGTCTTTAGTGCTCTTATAGTTAAGTATCTGCTCTATAGAATTTCAAATAAAGAGCAGATACTTAATTATAAAAGTCCTAGAGACAAATATTAACAATGACCCTTTAGAATAAAATGATCAGAGAATTAAGATTTCCACACCGAGTCAAACGGATTGAAAATTATATTTAAAGAATTCGGGGATGTTTTCGATAGTGAAAGAATTCGGAGATGTTTTCGATAATGAAATATTTATATATTTTTAATTGTGGTTGAAAAGTTGTTAGGTATTTCCAATAATGAATAAGTTGTTGAGAAATATCTAATTTTTTCCAGTAGTGCAAAAGTTTTTGCTGAGTATGAGTGAAAAAGTTATTGAATTGGTAAAAACTTTTTTGTTAGTGGAAACCAGTTAATAAAATGCGTTAAGTTTTTAGTATTTTTTATTAATGAAAATGATGCCGAAATATAGATAGGTAAAATAAAAAATATGTACTATCATTATTAGTTATTGCCAACAACTGATGAGAAAATCTTGTCTACAGAGCAGTTGTAAACAGATGTTTACGAAGCTCAATTTTGGCCGTCCAAAAGGTTTTTGGACGGTCTGAATTTAAAAAAATTATTCACGCGAATAGTTATTTTAAAATTCGGATCATTGATTGCTGAAAACGGACGACTCAAATTGCACGACTCCATAAATAGATTTACACTTGCTCCGAAAATAAATTTCTCTCACAACACATAAATGCTAGGTACTAAGAAAAAACACCCTTAAAAGACCTTTAAATTTGGTGTGGGATCTACCATCCATCCACCCACCCGTCCGCCCGCCCGCCCACCCAACTCATTTTATTTTATTTCATTTTTTTCCCCTACTCGGGCCAGCCCTCATTTCTATTCTCTCTCTCCTCTTCTCTTCGTGCAAGGACCATGTGTTTTAAGGATTTCTTTTATTTTGGAGCCTGCCAAAATTTAAATCTCTGCAAAAACCAACACCAATTCTGTGCAATCTCTAAGTAGTTCCGTCAAAATCACTCTGGCAACAATCTTCTGGATTTGGAGTCCAAGAAATGAGAGATTCGCCAAATGGGAGAAATGCAGTGGCGGCTCCAGAAATTTTTAGTAGGGTGTTCAGAAAATTATCTTAACTCTACTAGCTGATCTATAATCAACAATATATGTACAAATTCCATACATTAGTATGAATAGTGCGGTCAAAAATACATAACCTCTATTCTTAGAAAATTATCTACTAGGCTACTACGCAAAATGAAAACTTATATATACACATATGTATTCGTAAAAAAAAAATTATTTTTTTCTAAAGTTCTTGTATTGCATATTGGATAGTGTTTTGAGAATGGAAGGAGTAAGATTTTAATTCTGTTCTAGAAGAGTTATAATATTTGTGCAAACATTAAACCAACGTCTTAATCCATTAATACCCCTTAGAAAGAAATTGTGGATAATAGTTGGGGCCGACCTCTTTAAAAGTATGCTATTTTCAGGATGATATGATGTGATTTTCTATCATAATCCTGAATTTGAAAGAATATTGTTCAACTTAATTTTGTAAGGTAACCAAACAGGAAAAAAAGTAGTTAATGTCATGAATAAGAAATTAACACATTTAGACTATCCGCAATATATAGACATGGAGAGAGAACGCACATCAAGCATGATAGTTACACCAATGTATTCTTCCTTTCCTCTTTCTTTTTTTCAATTTTTTTTAAACTATGATTGTGAGCTTTATTTGTTATAATATTGCGTTAGGTGTTCAAATACGAATTGCTTGGATTATTGGGTTGTAATTGGGTTGTGGCTCAGTGTTCAATTATTTTTGTGTTGGGTGTTCAATTATTTTGGGCCTGGGTGTTCAAGACTATTAGAATTGAGTGTTCAAAAAATAACTAAATCAAAGTTACTACATGTATTCTAACAAAAAAAAAATTCCAAGGGTGTTCAAGTGACCATGCAACAATGGCTGTAGAGCCGCCTCTGGAGAAATGAATGGACAGAGATTCAACTATCTTCTGGGATGGAGATCCATTCATTCTTTGACGTTTGGTTCGGCAAGATTGTAATATACACAAAAAGATATAGGAGAGAGAGAGAATAGAAACAGATTGTAATATACCTTCAATCTTTGAAGAGCAATCCCCTGCTTTTTTGTTCTATTTTCTTGATTATATTTGCTCATGATATCAGAGGTTTATACTTTAAAGTTACTTACACTGTTTTTTTTTTTTTTTTTGATGTTTTAATTTCTTGAGTATTTCCTCTGAAGTGAGTGCTCTGGTTCTATTCGCAGGGCAGGAGCAGGGGACGGGGCAGATGAGGAGGGGGAGAATAGAAATAAGGACTGGCCCGAGAAGGAAAAAAAAAAAAAATTAAATGAGTTAGGTAGGTGATTGGCGCTGCAACAACTTTAATGGTCTTTTAAGGGCCTTCTTTCTTAGTACTTGGCATTTTCCCTCACAACAACTGATTTACAGGTAAGTAGGAGTATAATTTGTACTCCACTTTTGAATTGATGGGATTTCTCATGCATTTGCCTTCTTGGAAAGGCCCCAAATGTGCTGTTGTTTCTGCCCCATGCGTCGGACGAAAAGTTGATGAATTGATTGCAAAACCTTATATAATCAGGAGGCGGGGGGCTGCTGCCCCAAGTCCCGGGTTTTCGGGCCCACTCCAATCTCGCTCCGATGATCGGAAACGTTCACTTTGTAGAGCTCGTCGAATAGAATAACTATGCAAAAAATCAGCTTATTTGGATATCATTAAGTGTCTAATTGGAGCCCATATAACTTTCGGTCCATGGGTTACAGTGCATTTGATCCTGTGTTTCGGATCCATTCTTTTTAAGATAAAAAGGTTCCGATCATGTACTTGATGATATCTAATTAAACTGATTTTTTGCATAGTTATTTTACTCGACGAGCTTTACAAAGTGAATGTTTTCGATCATCGGAACGAGATCGGAGTGGGTCCAAAAACCCGGGACAGCAGCACGCTGCTGTCCCTTTGGGGCAGCCCCCCGCCTCCATCTAATCAAGGGAAAGGTTTAAAAACCTAAGATTTTGTTGGTTTTGAGATTTTGGATTTACATTTGTAGGTAATGAGTGTAGTGAGAAATAAAATAATGATTGAAAATAAGGGTGATGATTAAAAAGAGATTGAGAGAAAATTGAGGGTAATGAATGGAGACAAAAATGAAATAATGATTAGAATTCAAAATACTCTTAACCGAACAAGGTGCAAGTGTTGTTTTTTTTTTTTTTTTGATCAGCAAGGTGCAATTGTTGTTGCAGCTTCTAATGTAAGGTGAATAGCTAAAACTACTGCTGCTGCTGTACATGCTCTTACCTGCCAATTTTCAAGTTTGTGGGACATGTGGACAATTTCTAACAACAAAAGGTTTCTCAAGCCAATTCAATGCATTGGAAGCAAACTAGCTTTATGCATGTCTTGTACCATCATAACCTCAACGGTCTCTCCCCTCATAACTCAACGGTCTCTCCCCTCATAACCTCAACGGTCTACAAAAGTCTCCAGCAAACTTTATGCATATCTAACCACAAAAGTCTACAGCAAACTTTATGCATATCTAACCACAAAATTATGCCTATCTAACCACAAATGTCTACAGCATTCAATGCAAATTAAAGATACTATAGGTAGATTTGAATAAAAAAGTTAAGTGATTTTTTTTTATTTGTTTGTTTTGCGTTAAATTTTTAAGATTTATTGATTTGTCTCGATGAGAAAAATAAAAAAAACATAAAAAAGTTTGATCGAAACTCATGTTTTTTTGAAAAAAGATAAGAATAAATAAAAAATATTGTACATTTCTCTCTCAGAAAATGAGTACTACTGGCAGGCTTGCAGCTGGTCCTAGCACGAGGCCTGCTAGCCAGACTCCAAATTACTAGTATTAAGCAGTATAAGTGTATTGCGGATAATAAGTAATAAAAAATGCAGTAAGTCCATTGGTACAACAAATAGGAACAGTTTTGTGTACAGATTCATCGTGGGGCCACTATGGGTTCCACACACATGATGCGAGTCATTTATTAAATGTAAAATATTTTTTCAAGAGCTTCCGCGAAAATTCAACTCAATCCGATACCTATAGGTGTTCAATTCAATCATTTAACTTTTCATTATCTTGAAATCTAAAAGAAAAGTTAGATGATTGGATCAAACATCTTTAGGTATTGGATTGAACCCCAACAATTATCTGTGCCCAAAATCTGGTACTATTTGCTGTACCAATAGACTTACTGTTGCTCAAGCACGTTAGTCCATTCCTAACGGAAAACCTACGATCCTATAATTTGAATGAAAAATGAGAAGATTAAATCGAATACCTACACATATCGGATTAAGCTAATTGAAATCTTTAAAATGTGAGTTTTGGTCATGAAATTGCCAGCGAAAACACGAGCTCGGCCTATGAAGCTTACACAAATTTTTCATAGGCCCACTCAATTTTTAAAAGAAAATTTATTGAACAGTTAGAATCATCCGTAGCAGTCAGTGTAGAATCAATATGGGGCTTGTCGGTGGCTGTAGTCCTAATCCTAGCTACCATTTTATTGGTCACCTATATATAACCCACTCGGCCACCAAGTTTCTCACACAAGCTCAACTATTATACTCACTCCTGGAAGCTAGCACCTACACATCACAAAAAAGCCGGCCTCACTAGTTTATTTTTCCGGCGGAAACATGGGCAGCATAGAGGATGTTCGGAAGGCAAAGCGGGCTGAAGGCCTGGCGACAATCATGGCGATCGGTACCTCAACCCCACCAAACTATATCGACCAGAGCACGTTCCCAGAGTACTATTTCCGGATTACTAAATGCGAGCACAAGACCGAACTCAGAGAGAAGTTGAAGCGCGTCTGTAAGTTAGATATAATGATATCTTTTAGGCAAAGTCCACTTTCACCCCCTTATGGTTATCGCCATGTGCAGATACCCTCCTCATAATTCAAAACTGAGCACATAATGTACCTGTGATTTTGAAAATGTGCTAATAGACCCCATGTCATCATGTCTTTCATCCATATTAACGGAGGTGTATTTCACATGCCTCTAGAATGTAATCTGAGTCGTTCATAATGTATTAAATAAAGAATAGAGAGTATATCTGTAAAAAATCATCTCGATCAGGCATCAATAACTAAGTGATCTAATTTTTAGTAAATTCAAATTTGAAATTTTAATTTCATAAAAAAATCAATTTGACCATGAGCTTTTCATTTTTTGATTGAATTGAATTTTGGCATAGATGTAGTATTCGTCAAAATTTACAATATCAACGGTTTGAATTCAATTTTTAGTATAGAGGATAGTGTTGTTAGATTTAAAAAAGAAGAAGAATTAAGGGACATAATGAGGGTATATCGGTCTTTTAATATTGTGTCCGTTAATATAGATGTAAAACATGACGGCAGGGGGTCTATCTGCACATTTTCAAAACCACAGGTAGGTAATGTGCTCAGTTTTGAATCATGAGAGAGGTATCCGCACATAACGATAACCACAGGGGGTCACAGTGGACTTTATCCATATCTTTTTCTCTGTATGCAGTTTTGGTCGTTCATTTTTCATGTTGCTTATTTGGGGTGTATGGGAGTTCTATTTTTGGAATTTTACACTAGGTATTGAAATTATGGGTTGTTGGGAGCCCACACTACAAGAAATTGACTTACATTAACAACCAAAAAATGTCACCAAAACGTTTAAGTGGTGCAAAATATTTTGTCAGAAAGGTGTCACTAAATGTGTTTTGCGAAAAAGTATTCCTCCGTTCCAATTTATTTGCGCCTTACGAGAATTCTCCCATTTTATTAATTCAAAGTCTTAGGGTTGAAAGATGTATATATTTTCAAGAGTACCCTTTAGAAAAATACAATAACTTTAATTAGTTGTAAACTAAAGGGGCATAATTGGAACTTTACCCTTTTGGTGGTTACTAATTATGAAAAATTTCAAATAATTGAAGATAACTCAAAAAGAAAACGTGAGAAAACAGAATGAGACGGAAGCAGTATACGATAACAGTTTTTTAATAGCTATCCCCTTTAGGAACACACTGGACCTTCCGCCGACCAAACAGGTACTCCATTTAATTATAAACTCTAATTCATAATACCTGTTTCTAACGCATTGCATGTGTAAAGTTTCTAATGAATTAGGATTTTAATATTAACTTAGCATGCCCCGTGCTATGTACGGCAATTGAAAGGAAAAAAAATATAATAGAAACATTTTAAGAAAGGAATTGATTTTGCCACTTCTCTTTTTGTTAATGCCACGTATTCTATTTCTCTCATAAAACAAATCATCTAATAAAGACAAAAAGGGAAGTGACATTAACAAAAAAAGGAGTATCAAAATCACTCCCCTTTAAGAATATATTTCCTTCCTGCTATAGTGCTATATATACAAATTGTTGTGAGACTAGAAGGGAGAAATTCCAGTATTATTTAGACTATTATGTTACAAGAGACCAGTACATCATTATATAGGGAAAACATAGAAACCCTATTACATGAAAGGACGATACTACCCTTGTAACTAAACATTAATAACATTATGAACATTAATATTAGAGTGACAACTTTATTATTTATACCTTTAACGTCACAAATGTTTCATATAGGTGTCATGCATAATGTCTGGGTATTTGGTGAGTTGTCTAACTTAATATTCCATTTCAGAGCCTAAATTTCACATCTGAAATTGTGCATCTAGTTGGAAAAATATGCATACTATCTATAAAGTGAATTCGTATTATGAGTGTTTATTGGTTCTTACGAAACTTTTTATTGGCTACTGTGAAATCTTAGTAAATGGCCATGTCTAAAAGCACGATGAAACATAATCCTTACTCTATATTTGATATTTCCACAAATGAACCTGGCTTCACTCAAAATTTATTTACTAACCCAAGTTTCGGGACCAATCTAACCAAGTTTTAGTAAATCAATTTAAGAAAAATTGAGCATGACCAAGTTTAAAAATTTTTCTCTATCACATTACAGGTGACAAATCTATGATCAAGAAGCGTCACGTGTTCTTAACTGAAGAAATCCTAGAGGAAAATCCCAGTATGTGCGAGTACATGGCGCCTTCCCTGGACGCTAGGCAGGACATCTCCGTTGTGGAAGTCCCCAAACTTGGCAAAGAGGCTGCCACAAAGGCCATACAGGAATGGGGCCAGCCCAAATCCAAAATCACCCACTTGGTCTTCTGCACCTCCACTGGTGTTGAGATGCCGGGTGCCGACTACCAGCTCACCAAGCTCCTTGGCCTCTCCTCCTCCGTCAAACGCCTCATGTTCTACTTCCAAGGTTGCTTTGCTGGTGGTACTATCCTCCGCGTAGCCAAAGATTTGGCAGAGAACAACAAGGGTGCAAGGGTTCTAGCTGTGTGTTCTGAGATCACGGCTGCCTTTTTTCGCGGGCCTAGCGACACCCATCTTGAATCTCTAGTTAGCCAGGCAATGTTCGGAGATGGTGCGGCTGCTGTTATCGTAGGTGCAGACCCGATACCCGGAGTTGAGAAGCCAATTTTCGAGTTGGTCTCCGCAACCCAAACCATTCTGCCCGATAGCGAAGGGGCTATCAGTGGAAAGATTCGGGAAGCGGGCAGTACTGTCCACTTTGTCAAGGAGGTTCCAGGGATCATCTCCAAGAACATGGAGAAGCCCCTAACAGACGTGTTTCAACCCTTGGGAATCTCAGATTGGAACTCTATCTTTTGGGCTCCACATCCTGGTGGGCGTGGTATTCTAGACCAACTAGAGTCGAAGCTGGGCCTTAAGCCGGAGAAGCTACGGGCCTCGAGGCACGTGTTGAGCGAATACGGTAATATGGCAAGCGCATGTGTGTTGTTCATCTTGGATGAGATAAGGAAGAAGTCAGCGGAAGAAGGGCTCAAGACCACTGGTGAGGGGCTCGATTGGGGCGTGCTCCTTGGGTTTGGACCTGGGCTCACTGTTGAGACTGTGGTGCTCCATAGTTTGTGCCCCTGAGTGTGGTTATTATTATTGTTATTATTTGTTTGTTATCATGCCATTGTTTTTGGAATGGCTTATAATGGAAGGTCTCACGCCATACTACTTCGTGGATGCTCATACGAAGAGCCAAAAAGCTCTGTGTGTGAACGACCCGATATCAATAAATAGTATGGAATAGTATATGTTGTGGGAAATGCTAGTTACAAAGAAAATTTACTTCGAAAGTATCCCGAAAACAGCAATCAATGGTTGAGAATCACTTTGATAATTGTGTCACACACATCAAAGTGAATCTCAACTACTAGTTGATCTTTTCGGAATAGTTTCGGGGTAATTTTTTTTTGTCCATAGCATTTCTGATATGTTGTAGTAAAGGTCATGTGAACTTATAAATAAGGGACTTTTGGGCAAGAGGTATACACACCTCTCCCCTCCCTATTGTAATCCTTTGCTCTAGTAATATCAAGTCCTCTTTGTGTGTGTACATCCCGTCCTTCATTCTAATATCTCTAATAGCTTGTGTCTAGTATATTAATCATGTTTCCTCCTTTGTGGCTGTCTTATTGGTATCAGAGCCCTAGCATTTAAACACCTTTTTTTTCCCGATTTGCTCCTGAGAGACTCGGCAAGAAGACAGCTAATAGCTACTCGATCAAAGGCACGGACAGAGAAGGAATTTTCTGTTCTAACTTAGAATACATATTAACATCTTCTCCATGTAACTTTCTTTCTGAAATTAAGTATGCTCTGTGGTTGCCACTCTTTGTGGATCCTCCACATTAGAACTCTAAAAGTATGCTCTGTGGTTGCCATGTTCGTTTTGGTATTTGGATTTTGGATAATGAACGGAGAGAGATAGAGAGATAAATGACAGTAATGATTGAAAGAAAATTTATTAGGGACTGTGCGCTGAGAGAGAATCTAAAATCCAAAATCTCCAAACGAACTTGGTGGAAAACATATCTTGAGCATTCAAATTTCATGATGTCCTACGTATTTTAAGCTAGGAAGAAGACTTGGGGAAAATCAACTATTAAGACATGGCTAGTTCCTTTTATTCCACTTCTCCTATTACAGCTACTAAGTCTCTTTCGTTAACTCCTTCATCTAAAAATCGCTGTTATTCAGAAATATATCATCTTTATGAGGTAGAATATCTAGATGATGATAACAAAGTTCCGGTTACTAGTATTCACGTTATGTCTAGATTATCTTCAAAACTTGAGTAAGAATGACTTATTCACGTTAGGGTTCTTTTGAATCATGTTCTAATAACTTTAAAAAAAAAAAAAAGCAAAAAATACTTCAAATTAAAGCTTAAAATAATCTCTCTTTTTTTGGGTTGATAAGCATGATTGAACCTATTACAGCAATGAACAGCATCATGCCTCCTTTGGTTGAAATTTGGCATATCAAAGTTTCTGTTACACGATTGAAGGCTGAAAAGAAGGCAACTTGCACAAGAATAATCTCATAAAGGAAGGCAAGGCCATGTGCCAAAATCTTTGTGCATGATTCAAGGCTGAAAATCATTAGAGAATCAGTTCTTGCAATTCAAACATTCTTGTTCTGAACATTTCTTTTCTTACATACCTAGGGGTTGTCTCAGTGGTTCGGCGGATCCCTAGACTTTGACAGTACTCCTTAAGATCTGGGATTTCATTTTTCGTAGGGTGAGAACCTTGCAGCAAGTAGGGGAACCGTAACTTGTGTGACCGCACCAGCTCTCCCAGGGGTTTGAGCTGCGCAATCGGGTCTATTTAGAGACATGGCTGTAGGGCTATTCTTCCGTTACAAAAAAATAAAAATAAAAAAGCATTCCTTTTCTTATCACATCTCTCCATTAGTTTTCTGTTAATCATTTGTCATAACGAAGCACTGTGTATAATTTAATCTCCATCTGGAAAACGAGGGATATGTGTATATATAAAGAGAAACAATGGTGCTACTCACAGAACAAGATTACACAGATTTTGTGTGGGGCCCATTACGAGTCCCATACAAATGATTCGAGCCGTTCAATAAATGTAAAATATTTTTTCAATTGCCTCTGCGAAAAATCAGCTCAATCCGATACTTATGGGTGCTCGATCCAATCATCTAATTTTTCATTCAGATTTAAGGTGAATGAAAAATTAGATGAATGGATCGAACACTTATACTTATCGGATTAAGCTAATTTTTTTGCGATGTGCTTGAAAAAATGTTTTACATTTAATGAATGGCTTGAATCATTCATGTGAGATCTGTAGTGGACCCCACACAAAATTTATGTAGGTATCATAATCTGAGATTTTGATGGTGGGTTAGGTGGGCCTCTCGCATGGTGGGCCTCTCGCATGCTAACCTGCGGACTGGCCAACTTTTAAGAACGTTAGTAACAGCCAACTTAATTATGAGAATTGTTGAGCTAGCTAGGATATGTAATTCCTAGCTACCATTTTAATGGTCACATGCATACATATAACCCAGACGACCAACCAAGTTTCTCACAAGCTCAACAATTATCTCTCACTCCTGCTGCTGGTCCTAGAGCACCTACGCATCACAAAAAGTTCGGCCATCACTAATTTAGTTTTCCGGCGGGAAAATGTTCAGCACATATATAAAGGATGTTCGGAAGGCACAACGGGCAGAAGGTCTGGTGACAATCATGGCGATCGGGATCTCAACCCCACCAAACAGTGTCGACCATTGCACGTACCCGGATTACTATTTCCGGATTACCAAGAGCGAGCACAAGACAGAACTCAAAGAGAAGTTCCAGCGCATTTGTAAGTTAAATCTAAAGATATATTTTCCTCTCTATATATGCATTTTTGATCATTCATTTTTCATATTGCTTATTGGGGGAGCAGGGCTGGCTTTGGACATTCTAAGGCCTTGGACAAACTTGCAATATGGAACCCTCTTTATTATTGATCAAATTCAAAAAAGAATCATAATTATTAAAGAATGTAAATCTGTAATATCCCAAATATTTTAATAAATAAAAATTTCGTGATATTATTTCAAAAATCATTTTCATTGTTTTCTGATTTGCTAGTTAATAAATTTTAATTTAATTAGTTAATTTCTGTTTAAATTCAATTTGGATGTATTAATATCCACGAAAAATATTTTCTTGGTTGTTGAGATTTCTGTTCCGTAAACCGAAACCGGGGTTAGTCCAAAAAAATATTTTTGTTAGTCTATAGTAATATTTTCAAATTTTTCCAAACTCGAAAACCGGACCGCTATATACCACGTGACACACATTTCTGTGCCCGCAATAATAATTCTCCCTCCCCTTTCTCCTCAACAGCCGGCCCCCATATCATTTTCAGCCAACGCTCAACCCCACCACCTTATCCCAATTATATCACCTTCCCACCTCACTCTCCCTTCCCCACGCCAATTACTCCCCTGCAAATACCAGTGACCAGTCTACCCCACACCCCTCTTCATTTACTCTCCTTCCTATACATACATCATACACATGCACACATACGTCATACACATGCACACACTGTGCACAATTATATTTCCAGAGAGAGAGACCACCTCTCGGCCTCCACCACATCCTGCCGTATACCACTATCATATCCTCGCCAACTCCACCACCGAAACCTCCAACACCATATGCCACCACCGTATCACCTCACCACCGGAGTCCACCACCCAACCGGTTCTCCATCACCACCCAAAACACCACCTCCACCCCGTACCACTCCCTCCTCCATAACCGAGATCCCCACAACCAAACTCCATGGCACCACCACCTTTCGGTTCCCCACTGAATCAAGGATGGAGCCAGGGAGGACTAGTAGGGGTGGTCGCTCCTATAAGAAGAAAAAGAAACACTACTATTATATGTATAAAAAAAATTCCTATGAAAGTATTTAGGCTCGCCCTTGTGTAGAATTTTGAAAAAAAAATAATAATTGTAACCTTTGAACTATGAGGATACCAACATTAATTACCAAAGGCTAATGGCTAAAATATAACAAAAAATAAAACTATAGGATTAATTGTGAATATTCAAGTAATAAACTTCCACATTTCGTTAGATGTACTTAGTATTTTGAATTTTTTTTTGTCCTAAAATCTCAATGGCACACCAAACCCCTCCCCCCCCCCCCCCCCCCCCGGCTCTCTCTCTGTCTCTCTCTCGGCACAAACATCCCTAATTGTTAAGACTTCAAAGGCAATTTCGAGAAAATAGAGAAAGAGGAGAAGAGATTTTGGAACCAAGTAATTTTGGTAAAATTTAAGTTGTAGGTATGTCTTTCCCAATTGTTATTCAAGACTTCTCCTAATCTTTGTTTTTTGACTGGTAAAATCAAGTAACATGAAAGCCCATGTACGGAATTCGTTCAGTTGTGTTGAATGAAAAAAAGAAGAAGATGAACAATAAAGAAAAACAAGACACATACATTAAGATCGATCTAATTAGTTAAATCGATTAATTTATTTATGTTATTTTGAGTTTTAATGTATTTACGTGATTATGCATGTGTATTTATATTTTTTTTCTCGCATGCACGGTCGTCCCTGCGTGGTGATATTCTTGGCTCCATCCCTAACTGAACCCACCACCACCGAGACCACCCACTACCGAACCCATCACCTCCAGCCCGTAACCGCCACCACCGGATTGCCGTACCTCACCACGAACAGTGAGAGATTGAGTTGTGTGCCGTGAGTGTGTGTTTTGGTGCGTGCCGTGAGTTTTGTGCAAGCGCCGCCGCCGACAGTCCTGACGGAATGCCGCCGGATGCCGCCTTGAATTTTGAAGCCACCCTAGTGTTCTACAGACACCGTACAACACTCACCTGAGTTTAGAATCGTGTTTGAGGTAGTTTTCCGCAGTGGCGGCTCTAGGAGTTCTTCTAAGGGTGTTCAGAAATTACACTATACTATCTTGAGAAACCACAACTATATATAAACAAAAAGTTATACATAAGCAGTCTCCTTCTTATAAGGGAGTCCTTACTTAGCTAAAGTAAGGACTTCATATTTTTCGACTGAATTTCGATAATCCGAGTCGTTCAATGTGTTCAGAACGCGATTTTAAGAATATTTGCGAGAAATCGGCAAAAAGAAAAAGGCCGGGAAGGGCTCCATTAGAGCAATTTTTTTTAACCGTTCAATAAAAACTTCTCGGATGAAGCTCTTCTTGGTCTTTTTTTTGTTGATTTTCCGCGGGTACCCTTAAAATCACATTCTAATCACATTGAGCAACTCAGATCATCGAAATCCGATCGAAAAAGGGGACGTCCGCACTTTGCTAAGTGCAGACGCCCTTAGGTGAAACTATACATAATATCTAAAATGCAACCCAAAAATAGCAAAGTATATAAGCTATTAGAATTGTCTTCGATGAGTTTTCATAGTTTGAAATTGTTGCATGATATCCTCGTTATCAACGGTATCAAATACATCACTCTCTATATAAGTAATTAAGCAATCATTTATCCATTGATCTCCCATTCGATTGCACAAAATGCTTTCAATTTCAAGTGGATTAATTTGTGGGCTATTTTTGGGGTGGATGTTTATTAACATTTGGATTGGGTGTTCAAACAATTGGGTTGGGTGTTCATTGACAATTAGATTCGGTGTTCAAAGTAAGGCTAGTTTAAAAAATTTACATATATTCTAAGTGGAAAAAAAAATTGGGTGGTCAGTTTAGGACTAAAACTTAATCTGCATTTTAATGGAGTTTAGGACTAAAACTTAATTCCTGTTGTATATGATAACCTGTTTCTAATTCCAGAAGTTAATTAATTATCGTTTAGTCCTGTTTTCATTAATATTTAGTCCTGTTTGTGATAGGAAATCAGAGGTAAGGCCTGGAAACGATTTTATTCTTAAATTGAGGATTATTCGCGAGGTTATGGTGGATTGTGGTGTTGAAATTCATGTGCAGGTGAAGAATTGTGCCATTAATAAATTATCAAAATAATCATAGTTTATGTAGTAATTATTTAATAATTAAATACGTAAGGATTTAGATTTAAAATATAAATGAGGAGATATTTGTTCAAGCTAAAAAAAAATAGTTACTACTTATTACCTAATTTCAAAATATTTTATTGGCCATATTAGTCTCATATCACCTCATTATAAAGATCTAATATTAAACATTTATTGTATTTTGTTAAAAAATAAAAAAAATAAAGTTAAGTAAATACTAAATTTTGTAATATGTATTTTTGAATAAAAATTAGTTTGTAAAATCTATGAATAATAATATGGTAGTTAAAGATAATATCTTAAATAGAAAAATAGTGAAAATGTTTTATAATTTCTAAATGTGAGAAATAGATTAAATGATTTCGAGAATACTATATAAGTTGATATTAGTAATTTGGTAAAAGAAAAAAAATAAAAACTTTATCTTGTAAGATAATGATTTTATTCAAACCGTCGTTTACTTATCTTGGCTTATTCGTCAATTGATATTTAATAAATTATTAGAATATTGTTATGTCAGAGTTTATGCATGCAATATTCTATTTGTGAATTTTGTATGATGTTGATTGTTACGTGGATTATGGTAATTTGAATTGCTACGTGAACGTAGAAATTGGACAATAGGTACACTTGGTGGTACTCGAGATTGTGACTAAATTGATTCGACGTTAAAAATTAAGGAAAGTGAAATATTGGAAAGTCACTGTGGTGACAGTTTCGGTCAGGAGAAAACCAAAGTGGCCGAGAGCCCGGTGGGTCCTGAAAGCATGGTCGGCGGAATTGGCACTTGTGGTTAAAGCCGGTGGATTATTAATTCGAAATCCTGATTATGGCATTGTAGGATTTATCTTCCGGATATTACCGGGGATGGGTTTATTTGGATGGAACTAGAGTATGGGTATCATTTCTCACAGTTGGTTGGTTTATCATTCGCTCCTTGTGATGGTACATCTGAGTTCGACCCAACATATAGTTTGGTCTTATTCGTCTGGGACCTCTAGCTGGGCAAGCAAGGAGAGGGTAAATCTATAGAGTTGCCATAGCTCAGAGATTATTTGGGAGGAGTATTTCTCATGGTGGAGAAATCTAGAATTCACTTAAAGATAAGAAATTCATTAAAGGCTACTTGTGACTGTGTCCTATAATTGTTCTATAATTTTGTGTTATTTTGTTGAAACTGCAAATTGTGGTATTGGGTTTAGGATTTCTACTTGGTGAATTATCACTCAGGATACGTTTGTATCCTAGCAAATCGTTTGCTTCGGCAATCAGTTTGCCAGAGCGTGCAGTATTCTGCAGTGGTGCAGTTGATACAGGTGGGACCCCTGGAACGGAGTCTGGGCCAATGTTGCTTGGAATCCGTGTCAAAACTAGAGTTGCTTTGGAGTTTTTTTTGTTAAATAAAATGCACATAGATTTTTGTATTATTTTGAAATTGTAATTTTGTATAAGGACAAATAGGGGCCTAGTAGTTTGTAAAATTCAACATATTTTAAGGGTAATGCACCCGAAATTCCTTGGAAAATCAAGGCGTTACAAAATCTATATTGGGCTAGGTTCAAATTAATCTAAACAAGCTAAACTTGAAGTATTTTCGTTATCGTTAACCTCTATAAAAGGTAAAAGAGAAAGGATGAGAATCAAACCCCAACCAAACCTTGGGTGGGGAAGCCAAACACTTTAATGCTGGGCCTTAGGAGGATTGCTCTTAAATTTAGGAGTACTTTATATGTAACAAGTATGCCAACTTGGGGCCTATTTTGGGCTAAAAAAGAGGAAGCTCGAGGCGGAGGCGGCATCCTCTTGGGTCTTGCCCTAGGCCAACCCAGTGGGGGTGTGTGGGAGTTCTATTTTTTGAATATATATACATTATGTATGTGAATTATTGGTGGTTGGGAGCTATTAGAAAATCTATTTTTTCAAGATATTTTGGAAAGCGAAATAAAAAATGAACAATTCAAAAATCACATTTGAAAGAACTCTTTGGAATCTGAATATACTTCCACACACAGTTCTTCCACCAACTCTATTTTGGACATCTCATCTAAACTGTATTCTTATTTCAATACAAAAAATCCTTATTCTACAATCTAGAACTACTATCTAAAAAATAATTGGCTCTCAAACACCTTAGTGTTCGTGTGATGGGAGTTTTTATAATCTTTACAGGCATAAATGTGACAATGTGTATATAGTACTAAAGAGATCGATGGCTTATCACTAGTTAAAGGGAAGATTGTGCACGGTGTAGTTTGCTAATTTTTGCGCCAATGATTGGTCTACTTTGTTGGTTGGATCGTTGACTTTGTAGAATTTATCACATCAATCGTGTCAAAAAAACATATTGACCAGAGCCCGATTGGAATATCTAATCGGCAAACATTTATTTATGAAAAAAAAGTAAATTCAGCACTCTAGACTAGCCCACTTTTCAAAAAGAAATATGGAGATAAATGTATAAGCTAAACTCATTGTTAAAAGAAATTACTTAGGAGATAATTAAACATATTCCGACTAGATACGGATCGGGCTTTTTTGTTTTTTCTTTTGATCGTTCATATCGATCAAGCTTCAATCAATATCATTTTTGGCATGAATTATATTCTTGAGAAACTCTACTACTCCAGTATTAAAATTGATCTTCAATTTGTCTTTTACAAAAAAAAAAAAAAAAAAAGCAATGTTGGGTGGTGGTGTTGGTTTGGGCGGTGACGCTTATGGTGCTTTGTGTGGCGGCAGTTTGGGAGCGGGCTAGGGTTTTGTGGGGTTGGGTTTGCCGGGCGGGTCTTTCTTGGCCTGTTTGTTTTGTTTGGGTTTTGTTGTTTATTTGGGTTCCGGATGGGCTAAATTGTATTATTTTTGGATTCTCGTGTTAGACCTTTTGGGCTGGGCTTTAGTCCTTGTGATGTACTATCCAACTTTTTGTTGGATTTTTTTTTCCCTCTTTTCGTTTTTAATAAATTTTTGCCTAAAAAAAAAAGCAAGGTTGCACATAACAGCATCTCTAGCAAAATTTACAAAACTTAGCTTTGAATTTGTACTTTCCTAACTTTCTACATATTCGTGTTTTTATCGTTTTATATTCAACAATTTAACTCTCTACATATTCTTCTTTCTATTTAGATACTGCAAATTTTTTTTGCCATTTATTTATTAGGTATCAACTCTTGTTTTTCTGGCTTCCCTTTTGCTAATCAGGGCCGGTCCAAGGGCAAGACCTGAGAGACCTGGGGCTGGGGCCCCAATTTTTGGCCCAAAAAGAGGGGCCTTCGTTAGGAGTAGTTATTTATACTATTTCTTTTCAAAATAAATTGTATGAGTCTCCTTGGTTTAGTGGTACGATGAGTAACAATCCACGTGTTGTGGTTGGGATCGATTCGATTCATGCCCCAACACTTCTTTTAAGTTTTATTTGTAAAAAAAAACAATAGCCTCGTGGGGAATCTATTGCTGCTAGGATTAAAACTTGTCTCAAAGAGAATATAAGGAAACTCCCAAACCACTTAACCACAGCATGTTCTACATGAAATGTGCTCTAAAACTTTTATACATAGAAATTCTCTCTCAATATTGTTTAATATATTGTGAAAAAATTTAAGCCCCCACTTGATTGATTTGGCCTAGGGCTCCAAATATCTTGGGCTAGCCTTGTTGCCAAAGAAATTATCTCTTAATATTGAGAATGAAATTAATATTGTCCATCATCAATGTATATAGGAAAGCATATGTCTAAAAAATAACTATCATTATTTTGGAACGCATACAGATATAATGATAGTAGTGCACTAAAGTTTTACTTGAACTTATGGACATACATATATTGTAACGACTCTAATTTTCATTAAATAAAAATTTCATTTTCTTATTTCTTTTTAATTACTCAATATTATTCTAAATATTTCTTTTCAATTCCTATAATTCGTCATAATTAGATTTTAGCCCTTCAAAATTCGTTTCTTGATTAAAAACCCTATTTGGCTAGTAAAGTTTGTTTCCAACTGATTAGTTGGAGGAACTGGACCACCGATCCACCTAGTTACAATACCTTAACCCTAATTGGACCTTTTTGACCACTTTTGAGCCTTATGAACCCCTCAAAACCCTATTGAACCATAGAGGTAGTCATTATTACCCCATGACTAGTCATTTCAAACCCTAATTATATCCAAAATCCCTTTGACCTTTGTACAATAAATATTAGGCTTGGCCAATAAAGCTTGATGTGACAAGTCAAGAAAAGAATCTTGGGTCATGTTATGTCAACCTTACTTTTTCTTTACCCTTTGGTCCATAAATGTTAGGGAAATTATTATCCCTTGATTAATAGAAATTAGGCTTGCCAAGTGTATATACATATATATACAACTTGATAAGACAAGTCATAGCCATCATTTTGCTTCCAAAAGAAGCAAGACTAGCCATGTCATGCATGCACACCTAGGTCATAGCCTTAAGCCTAATTATTAGGTTTTACTTTCCTAGATGTATGTTTGTTTGTACATTGGACGAGAGAGAAAGAGAGAGAGAGAGAGAGAAAACCGAGAGGGAGAGATAGAGGAGAGGCCAAGAGAGAGAAGGAGGGAGAGTATGTTTGTGCTTGTGTATTGTCCACTCCAACAAGCTACCATATAGCCTTAAGGCTATTTATGACCATGCCAACCCATTTCTAGCCTTCCAAAGTACAAACCTAGCCTTTGATTATGTTCTTTCTTGCAAGCAACATCAACATAGGACAAGACTAGACAAAAACCCTTCATGATGGCCTAAGATTTGGCTTATAAATGGAAATGACAAGTGAGGGAAGGCTATGGATTGATTGAAGGACTTTAAATGACTAGACAATGGAGCAAATCCATTGGACAAAGAGAGAGGGAGGGAGCTGGCCATGAGGGGGGAGGGAGAGGCCAATGCTTGGCTATAAATAGCACCCCATGTTTGCCATCCAACTCACACCTTCTTCTTCCAACTTCTCTCTCTAAGAAAGTTTGTGTTCTTGCTTGTTCTTGCCTAGTTCTTCTTTGTTCTTGAAGTTTTTCCTAAAACTCATTCTAAAACACCTTTTCGATCCATAAAGTCCAAGTAGTTTAGTCAAGATCAAGTTTCGAGAGAAATCCTTCTCTTTCGAAACGTCCGGAAGCATACCTTAAGAAGTTACTCCGCCCGACATACTTTTTCGGTAACCGCCACTACCGCCAAGAAGAAAGGTAGAACCCCTAGTCCAATAGCTCTACGTATAGCATAGAATCATACGTTAGAAGGTAGAATGTTCTTAATTCAAAATATCAATATCAATATCAATATTCTCATCGTTTTCCTTAAGTAGATAAGGTTATCTATTGTTTAGTTTTTAAGTAGATAAGGTTATCTATCATTTTTTATCACCATGCATGGTAGCCAACAAGTGTATCTTAATAATGGAAGAATGAGCATGTTGAATAAGCTACTTTTACACTCTAATAAACATGTGTTATTTTGAATCTCCTGTAAAGAAAGAAAGAATGATTTTCGAAAGATAAAGACTTTATCATTGAAAGAAGTATTCGTATTTTGATCTTTAGGATGGTCATGAGCGTCCATGCCCACCGCCACCGGTCACCGCCATCAAATCAACGCCGAGCCCTTTGTTTCCCTACTCAACTAGTCTGGTAGTCCCCCTTTTCTCTCTCAATTGACCAGTCCCCGTTCTCTTTCAAGTCTCAATCAATCCCTGAAGAGGAAGAACTGAAGAAGGCAAGAAGCCAAGAACCCTAAATCGACATTGATACAACAGTGTTACAGTGGTACGTCTCTCTCTCTCTCTCTCTCTCTCTCTCTCTCTCTCTGTGAATTTCTCTACGAGAGTCGAGAGTCAAGAATATGACTGTTACAGTGA
Organism: Rhododendron ovatum; assembly: GCA_019656835.1. Taxonomy (NCBI): domain Eukaryota; kingdom Viridiplantae; phylum Streptophyta; class Magnoliopsida; order Ericales; family Ericaceae; genus Rhododendron; species Rhododendron ovatum. The sequence goes on from CM033799.1 coordinate 33,069,130, forward strand.
TAGGGCTTTACGAAAATACTTTCTCTGTGATTTTGATATGATGAATTGATAGAATATTGGATTGGGATGGATAGGGCTTGAATCGATCAAACCCCCGTGTTTAATTTTTCCCCCCTTTTTGGCTATAGATTAGTGAGTTTTTGGCTAGTTTTTTCTGACTGGTGTAGCTAAATTTTTGAGTGATAAAGGCGTAAAGCAAAAAAAAAAAAAAACAATTTATGATTCTATTTCGATTTTTGACTGGTGTAGCACTTAATTCCGCGCCCCCCCCCCCCCCCCCCCCCCCCGCTTTGGCTGTAGATCAGTGAGTTTTTGGCGGATTTTTTTCAAGTGGTGTAGCTAATTTTTCGACTGATAAAGGCGTAAAGCAAAAAAAAAAAAAAAACAGTTTGTGCTTCTATTTTCAACTGGTGTAGGTTGTAGCACTAAAGCTAATTTTATGATTCTATTTCGACTGGTAAAGCAAAAGAAAATAGTAAAGCTAATTTTTTCTCTTATTTCAACTAGTTTAGCACTATATCTATATGCATTGCAGTTTATTGATCTTGATTACACTTGTTTGTAGGTGATGGATTCAAGCAATTTTGATTTCACGCTTGGAGGGGAACTTGAAGATGATGTTGTAGATGTTGAAGAAGTTGAACTTAGAGGTAATTCTAATCCTCCTGTGTCTACGAATGCCGATGTTATTGATGTTCAAGAGGATACAATAGTTGAAGTTGGACAAAATACTGAAAATAGACTGAAAAGAAAGGTTCCACCACGAGCGCCTAAACCTAAAAAAGAGCCTGGAAAAAGATATATATCTTCTTATTGGGATCACTTCAACGATATTAAAGATGACAAGGTAACCAAATGGGCTGAGTGTAAGTATTGCAATAAACGATATGCGGCTGAAAGTAAAAAACATGGCGTTAGTAATTTGAAAGCTCACCTCCCCGTTTGCCCACTATATCCTAATAGAGACCAACATGGACAACAAAACCTTTCATTTCGACCCACAGATGGGGCAGCGTCGACGTACCCATGTCTTTTCTTTTGACGATTGTAAGAGAGCTCTTGCTGAAATGGCCATCATCGATGAAGTACCCTTTAGGTTCGTTGAGGGGATTGGGTTCAGAAAGTTTTGTAAGGTCAAGCAACCTAAGTTCTCATCGGTTTCTCGCCAAACGATAATTAGAAAGGTTGGTGCAATTCATAAAAATGAGAGGGGAAAATTGAAAAAATTCTTGAAGGGTCGTAGGATTTGCCTCACGACTGATACATGGATATCAATTCAAAATCTTAACTACATGTGTCTCACCACACACTTTATTGATGATGATTGGAAGTTACAAAAGAGAATCTTAAATTTTTGTCAAATTGAAGATCATAAGGGAGTTAACATTGGCAAGAAAATTGAGTCATTGTTGCTTGAGTGAAATGTTGATGGTATTTTTACTTTGACCATAGATAATGCAAGTTCGAACACCACGGCTATTGAGTACTTGAAAAGGAAAACAATGGATTGGAAAAGGACTGGCTTGGAGCATGAGTATATACATATGCAATGTTGTGCACATATTTTGAATCTTATTGTTGTTGAGGGGTTGAAAGATACTAGTGAGTCTATTCTCCGTGTTCGTGATGTTGTGAGGTATGTGAGATTTTCTCCACAAAAAATGGAGACTTTCAACAAGTGTGTGGAGAAGGAGAAAATTAAGTCGAAACAAACTTTGTGTCTTGATGTGTGTACTCGGTGGAATTCCACTTACTTAATGTTAGAAGTAGCCATCAAGTTTGAGAAGGCATTCCAAAGAATGGGGGAGGGAGATAGTAGTTTCATAAAAAAATTTGGCATAAAGGAAGGCGAGGAGGATTTGTCATTGGAGTTGGAGGGCCTAGGTGGGAGCCATAGGATTAGTTTCCCAACTCCAAGACAACCAACTATCCCAAACAAGCTTGATTGGAAGAAGTGCGGGTTGTTTGTTACATTCTTAAAACTTTTTTATGATGCAACCAAGAAATTTTTGACTTCTCTATTTGTCACATCCAATATGTTCTTTCATGAGTTGTATAAGGTTCAAGTGAAGATAGATGAATAAATCGCCAACCGAGATCCTTATATGTCTTCAATGACAATTGAAATGAAAAGAAAATTTGAGAGGTATTGGGGGGATCAAGAGAAATTCAATCCTTTACTTTATGTGGCAGTGGCAATGGATCCCCGGTTTAAGTTAAGGTTGGTAAAGTTTTGCTATATAAAATCCAAAGGGAAGGCGGAGGGTGAGAAAATGGAGAAAAAAATGAAGGTTGTTTTGAACCGGTTGTATGATTCTTATGCAAAAGAGGGTGAAGTTACACAACATGTGTCTAGTGCAAGTCCAATGCCGAGAGTGGAGAATGAGGATTGTGATTCTCGCTTGAATTTAGCTATGGAATTTGACACTCACTTGGAGGAGGAGTATTCTAGTGTTTATTCCTCGGAGGTAGACAAGTACTTGGGGGATTTATGTGAACGTAGGGACAATCCAGATTTTGATATCTTGGTGTGGTAGAAGAACAATTCCAGCAAGTATCCAATCTTGTCAAAAATAGCGCGTGATGTATTAGCTATGCCCGTGTCTACCATTGCTTCCGAGTCGGCTTTTAGTACGGGTGGTCGCGTACTTGATCCATTTCAGAGTTCACTCTCACCGTCAATGGTCGAGACTCTTGTATGCACCCAAAATTGGCTTTTAAGCACAGTTCCAATCTCTCTTCAACTGGCTATGGATAAAGTTGAAGATCTTGAATGAGGTAATTTAATTTAATTGATCTGGACCATCTGGTCTACAATTTAATTGATCTGGTCTATTCACAAAACATTTTCTAGTATTGTATTGAATTAAGTGTTTTTTTTTCCAGAATTCTTACTAACTGATAATGCAAGTTCTTAGGGATTGATGGGGCTTTGGACCTTAGTAAAACATAACAGCAGATGTTATTTGATGATCTTTGAAGTATTTACTTATCAAAAAAAAAAATTCTATGAAGTTTTTAATTGTCTTCTAATTTTCTTTCTATGTAACAGGTTTGAACTTTGAACGGATATGAGAAATATGGGGTTGGGAGTAGCAGCACTATGGAGAGTATTGGCTAATTTAAATTATTATGGACTTCTTTTAATCATTTTAGACTTGTTTTGGTGGTCGTCTGAACTTGTAATATGGTGGTGGAAAACTAAAAATATTTTGACTTCTTGTTGATTGGTTGTGTTTGTGTATGGTTGCTGAAAAAATAGGGGAGTAGAGACTAGAGAGCTAACTGCTCTCTGTATTTTTTTTTGTTTTTTTCCTGTGTGGTGGTGGTGGAAACTGGAAATGTGTGTGACTGCATACTGCTCAGTGCGCACTGAGTCATTGTTGAGAAAATAGGGGAGGAGAGTGCTGAGAGCTGGTTGCTCTAGTGCTCTCTGGAAAACTGGAAAACATTTCTAGCTAAAATGTTGGCTTTTTTTTTTTGTTATGTGGTTGTGCTTTTATGCCTGCAAATCTGCAATGCAAACTGTGTTTGGAATTTGGATTGAGAAATGTGGAAACTGGAAAACAGGGCTTGGAGCCTTGGATTGAGCTATGGGGCATGGCCCAAAATATTTATATTAATCCTTGGGCTATTTGGCCTACTGAAATGGTGGAAAACTAGCCCAAAATAACTAAAGAAGTTTTAAAAAAAATGGCCCAAAAAATAAAACCAGCCCTAATAATGGCCCAACAAAACTGGCCCAATCCGATTATCTGACCGAACCCGACCAACTCAATCAGACAACAGTTCGGTCGGAGCCCGACAAATTGCACGGTCGGGTTTGGGTGGCATTTATTCAATCCGACATAGTCGGGTCGGGTTGGACCCGACCCAACCCCGCAAAAAATCTGACCGTGGACAGCCTTACTCTCAAGCCATTGCTAGTCTTTCCCTTGAAAGTAAGCAATACACCACCTATTCTTATCCATCTATACAACCATCCTCCAAGCATCATCCAACCAATCCATCCATTCAAAGCTCAAGCACTCTTTCAAACCCAAAAATCAAAGGTATACGTCTTTGTACTGCTTTCTGTTCTGATCCTTGAGGGGGGCTAGCAGGGTCAAGGCCGGTAATCAATACTGGTCCTGGCCCTAAAGCTGGTAAGATTTCAAAAACCGTATATAGTTAACAGTGGCGCAAGCCGGTAGGGTTGGTACGCCAGTAATGGCTATACGTGTAATATTGGTGTGGGGATCAGTGCTTAGCTGTTTTCTGTTCTTTTGAATATTTCATCACCTTATTGCATGTTAAAAACTAGTTTACAATTTTCTGTTTTTAGAATTGTGCAATCATAATGTTCAATATGTGCTTCTGTTACTTTGGAATGCTTCTAGGATCCTTCTGATCATGTTCCAGAACCTAGAAAATGCAAAGTTAAGCATTGAGCAAAAGGGATGTAACTGGCGTACAGTATGCTTGTACCGACATACGACAGTTAGATCTAGCCCAGTGGCTAGCCACTGCATGGCAACTAAGGTATGGCCTCTGTTTACTCCTCCCATAGTTTATGAAATATTCTGTTTATTTTATGGCTCTAAAGCCATTTTAAATGTCTATAACTATATATAAACTGTGATATAAACAGCGTGGTTTGTCTTAGGTGTGCATTTATCCTTTACAGAGCCCAGAGGGTTGAAAGTAAGAACTATGAGTTTAAACTTACTGGAGTACGCCAGTTCATGTGTGGCGTGCGCAGGTTAGGTCTGCAAGCAGTGACTTGGTCAATGCATCACTGACCTTCTTCCTGTGCACATCCCCTTGGATCAGTGTGATCCAGTCTATTAAAAATGCTCACAGAAGTCTGTTTTCAATCTTTATTACTTGTTTCAATAAAGCAAACATACAATTTTGTTACATCCTGCCAACTTGTTATGATTTTAATCCCCTTTAACTGTTCCCCCACCCTAATTGGCTAAAAATGATTAATGAGAGAAAAGTGCAAATGTTTAACGAAATGCCCGAGTAGAGACCAATCTCCGGATTGGGCAAGAGGGGTGCCTTAAAACCCTTCTCCTTTCGTAACCTGGCTCCCTAACCTCAGATATCGAAGGTGATGACAGACCAGTCTACGCCTTTTCAAAATCAAAACGTAGCAAACATTTCAAGTTCAGTTCCTTGGGTGTTTTACCGCAAAATCAGAGTGGCGACTCTAAATTGAAGCATTTTGCCTCTCTTTCCAAAAAGGGCCGCACCCAATTTTGCATAAAATTTCAGCGGCGTGTGCCCGCAGTGGCGAGTCCTCCGTGGACTTATTGCATTGGTTGATATTTGGATATGAATACATAAATGAACAATCTTTCAAAAGTCTGTCAAAACAGCACGCTTCGCGCTGCTGAAGAAAGGAATGGTAACATAACATGATCTCATATTTGACTAATACGAATTGGCGCTTTTATTATTGTTCACTTGTGTAGTTTTCTCCAAGTGTCGATTAATAAAAGTGAGCCCAGCTTGAAAAGGGCATTTTTGACAAACGTTACATTTCTCTCTCATTAATCAATCTTTTGGCATTCTTCATGTACATAGATGTTGGCTAGCCCCATTGAGGTGTTTTGGATAACCGGCACAGTTTACTAGAGCCCGGGGTCCTCAAATGCTCAACAACCTTAGACGATGATGAGTTGTACTACCGTTTGATTGTTACTCTGCAATACGCGTTGCAGTGAGAGGTATATCATGGTTCTAGTCTGAGGAACCCCCTCAAACCAAAATCGGCATTTACATGTATAAAGCACTAGAACTCTCCAAATTAGGATAGGTACCCGTAGGGTAAGATTATTTGCATCTAACTCCCATATACTGTCTACGTGTTACTGCTTTCCCTATCGCATGCATCGTACATACATACTGTTTTGCGTAGAAGTATGTTTAGGACGGCTTCTAGGTTGTCTCTCTTTCGAGTAAGTCTTATGCTTATTAGAACGTTGCCATGACCCGATGAAGAGTCATGCATCTCAACGATGCACGTTGTCAATTTTCAAAGTCTTTGATTCAACGAGACTTTGGAAAATCAAGATTTTCTAAGTCTTTATTTAACGCCCGATCGAGGTTTCAAACAGAAAACTAGGAACATCATAGAGAATGCCGTGATACTTGCACCACCCAGGTTGAAAGTTCTAATCACTTACACTACTCGGGCTATGGCACAGTGCTGCTTACGCCATTTCGGTTAAGGTATCACATCATCTACACCAAGTTGTTCCGACTCCAAAAGTTGAAATTTTGAGAATGGACTAGTCAAAAAGGCTTAGACTATTTTGATATCTCTTAGTGTTAATCGATTCAATCAAAGGATGCACCCTCGAAAAGAATTCTGAGGATTCTGGTAGCGTCCGAGCATCATAAGATAGGCTCGTCTTTAGTTTTAGAGTCTAGGAGGACACTGACGATAATGATGTGCGCATTGCATTCCTTTAAATTCTTTCAAAAGCTTACTGCAGGAACACCACTGAGTTCTTGTTTACTTTACTGTCCAAAAGCTCTAGGCCATTTCACTGCAAAGAAGAGCCAAACCCACTTAGAAGCGTCTGCTGGGGCTATTTCACCAGCCATATCACCCTTTTCGATCATTAATCCAAAAGGGCAACACAAATAGAGCTGGCTGAGCTGAAGAGGGTTGTATAAGAATTGAACCAGAAAATGGACAAACAAATGGTTATGGTCCAAGGTTTGGTTGACCTCTTTACCTCCATAGCCCCACAGCCGAATATGGGACTAGTTAAAGAACCTCCTCAGGCCCGCCACACTCCTGCGGTCGGAACCAAGCAGTGCTCGAAAGACAAGTTCAAATACCTGGCCGAGTTTCATGAAGCCAGGACTCACCCGAAGGAGGATGCTGGATCCTTATTCAAAGCCAACGTTGAAAGGGAGGATATGCTCGATAAAGAAATTAACCCCAAAGGCAAAAGAGTGCATTCTGTTGATGGTGCAATGTTGTGCAGCTGCAAAGCAAACAAAGATTCCACCTTGAACCCCCAATCCAAACGCCGGAACCCACTAAGGACCTTCTCCCACTTCTCCACACCTTTATCCTCGGTTTATGAGAAGCTCCTTGAAGCTGGCTTTCTCAGGCCACTCCTTCCAACTCTTTCACCTCGAACATTCCACATCCTATAGCCCAAATGCTTACTGTGCTTTCCATTAAATGCCTGGCCATCTCACCAATGCCTGCTTTCGCCTTTGACATGAGATTCAAGATCTCATCGATAATGGCACCATTAAAGCTCCACCCCCATCAAACCCCAATGTCATCTCCAACTTCATGCCTCAACACAGTTCCAACCCACGTGTTAGCCAAATATCCATCAGCTCCACTCAAATCAACCCCAGGTCCACCATATTCAATCCAAGCCGTTACATCGTCCCAGCAAGCCAACCCAAACAAATCATATAAATCCTGTCAGAACCCGAGGTTAACATGATGGCTTTAGGTTGGGCAATTGAGGTCTTTATTGCCGACACCTGGATTGACAGTGATGAGGAGCTTTCAAAGGAGAAGACGGACTAGCTGAGGTCCTTCAATCATGAGTGTTTGGAGCTGTTGTTCAAGGAGTTCTCTCAAGTGGGTTTGGTCGAAGAAGTTGATGAAGCTGAAGTGTTGTTGTTTGGGCCTGATGTCCTCTAGATTTTGCCCCTTTGTGAGGAAGTCAAGGGTAGCTATAAAAGTTGCATTTTCAATCGCGTCTATTTTGCATTGACACTTTTGAGTCTGATTCTGACATATTGTCTTTGAAGTTGTTTAAGTCTAGCTCCAACTCAGAGTTCGTGCCTCTTGGTCCTCCATGTCGTAGCTTCTATTTTCAAATCGAGTCTTTTGCTGCACTTGGCAACCCCCGAGGGGCTTTCTTTATGATATGAACTATCTTGCTTCTAAGTATTTTGTTGGCTTTTACATAAACTGTGTCGACCCTGACGACGAAGGGATAGATTTCGATGGGATCATCCTCAAGGAAATGTGTTCCCTCGCCGAATGGGAAGACGAAAAGCATGCTCAGCCTATTAAAAGAAGAAGTAGTTTCAATAAACTTGAAAGAAGAAAGTAGACCCTTGAATGGTTCAAATTGGTTTAACGTTGTCCCTAGAGGAGCATTGTGCATGGTCAGATAGGCTCGAAGAGATCATCGGCAGCTTGGCAAGGTCTTACAAAAGACACGCTTAGCGCCTCTCCTAAGATAACGAAGCATCAAATCCCCTGCTACCGGTGCCAAGTCAAAAAGCAGAACCTCAGAAGGCTCTGAGCTTCATACCATGTTCAAAGTAGCAAAGCGATGATCCACCAATCAGAAATGAGAAAGTTCAAAAATGACCCGGAGCAAGGAGTTTCAGTTGAAGCGCTCTGGATCTTTCATTATCAAAGCCATTCTATCTGGGTCTACAATTAAAGATCATCGACCTCGACGGCAACAAATTCAATGCCTTGGTTAACCCGGATCAATTCAAGTGCTACTTTTCCCTAAGAGAAGCTCATTGGACTGAAAACCACAAGGGTAGGTGGTTCCAAGCAAAAGTTAGGACAACCTGCTAGACCAAAAAAAAAACTAAGGAGGTGGTCTAGTAAAAAATAAATAGGCAAAAAGTCGAAAGCTCGCTAAATCGAAGACCTAAAAAAGGCGGTTCTAGGCAAAAGTTAGAGCGTAAAAGGAGATGTGAAATACACGATTGAACCTTGGCCTGAATTACGTTTTGACCTGATTCCCAGAATGGGATACTTATGCAGTCTCTCTTCGAGACTCGGTCATAATCTATCAATTGGATCCATGGTTGACATTTTGGTACACACCAAGGGTCGTGAACAAGACAAACTTTGTTAGAGAATTAGAAGGGAAAAAAAAACCTTCGTCTTTCAATTTTATTTCAAACTACTATTTCTAACATACAAGCTGAGCATAAAAGCCTTAAAAATATTTGAAGCGAAATGCTTACGAGGCCTAATAGCTCACAATTTATTCTAAGTTCAGCGAAGTTTAGTTTGAGTAGATGTTGTAGCTTTACAGTCACACACACTAATTTGAGGTTCACGCACGCTTGTTCAAAGTGATGCACACTGGTCTCAAACTTGCTCGCGCTTATTCGATTCCTAGAGCAGGCAGCAGTAGGCAGCCATCGTGCCCAACAAAGATTTTGGACTCCTGCGGGGGTACTTCAAGTTCAAATCAAGGTCTCGGCGCCTCGAAAGTTGTTCTATGGTGGTTGCCAAGTTTTCTCATACCATACAGTCATGTGCACCTAACACTATTATACGGGGTGTCGGTTTTAATTCGGGACCTATACGAGTCATCCCTTTGCGTCTTTTTATCCATCTTTGTGACATTTTTCGAGTGTTTCTGTCTGTTTCCCATTCTGGGGCTTTCTTCTCAATTTTTTTTTGTTCGTATAGGTTATTGTACATCTATTTGACCTTATGCAAGCGCCAGTTTCACCTATCTAAGGAGATATTTGAGTTTCTCATTAATGCCTAAAATTTCATTATCTTCTATGTGTCTAAGGGTCCACGTCTTTTCGTGGGGCTCTTTCTCCCTTTTCGTTCGAGCTAGGTAAGTTTGTGCATGTGCGCATGTCTGTGTGTCGACTCAGTTCACTTGTAACGCCCCTGAATTTCGATCAGTAAAAATTTCATTAAATATTTGAATTTTATTTGAATTACTTATTTTCTCTTGAGTGGCTATATAATTTCTTGTTAATTTTTGTCGTAGTTAGATTTTGGTCTCGACTAGAAACTCTACGTGACCAATTTAGTTAGTTTCCAACCGACTACTTGGAGGAACCGAGCAACCAACTCACCTAGTTACTAAATGAACCTTTTGGATCTTTTGAAACTTTTGAACCTTTTGCCTTTACCCATTGGACCATAATGGTTAGGATAATTTTTGTCCATTGGATAATAAACTTTTTATTATAAAAGTACATGTAGTCTTTTAAAATCTTATTTTAAAATAAAAGGTACTTGTACTCTTTTGTCCAATGGTTATTAACCGCAAGAGGAATTATTATCCATTGGATAATAACCGTTAGGGAAATTAGTGACCCTTGGGTAATAGAATCCTTTGACCCAATAAAGTACCGATGTGACTAGGGAACGTTCCAATAAAGTTGATTTGACTTGTACTTTATTATTATTTTAATAGGGAGAATCCTGGCCTTTTTATTTAATTGGGGTACTTTGTACCACACCTAATTTAATATAAGGCTTTTGTCACATGCTTTAAAGGACAACCTTGATTATTTTAATATAAAAGTTTCCTAGTAGCTATTGTCCATTGGACAATAGAAGGTAGGGGATTAATTATCCATTGGGTAATAGCCCAAATCTTTTTCCTAAGTACCCTTTTATTATTTTATATTGGGGTTTTGTACCCAATTGGATTAGTTTAATGGGGGGTGTGATCTACCTAGATTACAAAGTACCTAGTATGATTTAAATATTGCCTTAGTATGCATGTGCCTAATTGTATTTGATTTTGTAAAATCTTGTACTTTGGTCCTTTTACTTATTCTTTCTTGTTTATATAAGTATACATATATATGTACTTGGGAGAGAGAGAGAGAGAGAGAGAATGCCGAGAGAGACCCGAGAGAGAGAGAGAGAGAGGAGGAAAGAGAGAGGAAGGTTGGTTGTACCATGCTTGATTTTTCTTTGACCTTTCAAATCCTTGGGTGAATCTTTCTCCTAACCAAACATAACTCTCCATTGTACTTCTATTTTTGTTTAACACAAAATCTTGTACCGTTGTCTCCAAATCTTCCAACAAATCTCTCATAATCCTATCCAAGGACAATCTTAGCCATGCAAGCCTAGGGTTAGGCTTTGATCTTTCAAAGATTGCTTGCCATGTGTCAAAATTTGAGGTAGAGAGAGAGAGAGGGGGGCCGGCCTTGAGAGAGAGGAGAGGGCATGTCTTTGCCTATAAATAGCAAGCCATTCCAAGCATTGAACTCACACCTTCAAGCTTTGCTCTTCCTTCTCTCTAGAATTCCTTTGTTCTTCCTTTGTTCTTCATGTTCTTGAGTTCTTCTTGAGTTCTTCAAGAAACTCAACCTAGACCGCCACTCGACCACCCTCTCGATCCAAAAGTAGTAGTAGTAATAGCCAAGGTCAAGTTTCGAGAGAAACCTTTCTCTTTCGAAGCTACTGGAGACCACCGTAGAAATTTACTCCGTCCGACTGCCGATTACCGTCCATAAGCCGTTACTACTGCCAAGAAGTAAGGTAGGATTCCCTTATCGTCCACCCCAAGTATAAAGTAGATTCTCTCTATCTACTACTCCTAATTATATATAGTGCATCTTTACTTACTTATCGTTTGTTTAGAAGTATTTGTATTTTGATCTTTAAGATGGTTATGAGTATGCATATATGAGTTGCTTGTATTACTTGTGATGTGGTAAAGCATAAGTGATTTCACTCCAAAGACGTCCGCACATGTGGCATTGTGCTTTGAATAAAGCATAAGTGATACACTCTAAAGGCGTCCGTACATGTGGCGTTATGCTATAAGTGGTGATTTAGCATGATGAGTGGTATAGAATTGGATGATCTTGTTAGTATGTTTCATGCTTACTTTTGTCCCACCGCGGAGTCTTTGCATGTAAACGAGACACGAGAATCGAGAAAGTAGAAACATGACACCTAGGGTGTGGTTAATGAAAGAAAATGTTTTTCGAGGAAGAAAATATTTTGAAACTACATAATGACCAGTTTTGGGTGGCATTATGTGTGTGTGTTGTGTGCTAATGGGAACCCGGGACGGCGGAACCATTGTGAGGATACTCGGGAGACCGGAACGGCAGAACCGAGGTTGGGTGAGTTAAAACAAACGATTTTTGAAATGTTTTGAAAACCACAATGTGGCCGGGGTTGCCCATTGTGCGGTGTGTGTTTTGTGTGCCAATGGGAACCCGGGACGGCGGAACCATTGTGAGGATACTCGGGAACCCGGAACGGCAGAACCGAGGTTGGGTGAGTTAAACGAACGATTTTTGAAATGTTTTGGAAACCGCAATGTGGCCGGACTTGCCCATTGTGTGGTGTGTGTTTTGTGTGTGTTCCAATGGGAATCTGGAAAAGATGGAACCATTGTGAGGTTATGTGCGTTCCCATGGGAATCCGGAGCAGCGGAACCATGGTGAGGTATGGCTTGGTTATCCGTGGTACGGAGCCAATGCAATTGTGTGCCAATGGGAACCCGGGACAGCGGAACCATTGTGAGGATACTCGGGAACCCGGAACAGCGGAACCGAGGTTGGTTGTGTTAAAAACAAGTTTTTGAAAAGGTGATACGTTTATGAAATGTGAAAATGTTGACACGGTCTACGATGAGTCGCGTAGGAGAAACAAAGAGAATCTTGGACACCAACGATAGTTGATTAACGAATGTGGATGTGTCATTGTTAACTGTGTATATTCGTATCATGTGAAAATTGATGTTTTATTATAACCTTACTTGTAAGTTAAGGTTGGTGGGTAAGGATTTCCTATTGAGTGTTGTAGCTCACGGTGTTACCTTTTGGTGACCCTGACATATTATATGGGTGGCGACGCCGGTATAATGTGTCAGACTTCTTAGATGAACAGGGTAAAATGTACACCGTGGAAGCTTTTGGAGCAGAGGAGCTTACTAGGATGGAAGAGCAAGCAGAGTAGTATTAGGAACCCTAGTTTCCCTCCCTTTTGTAATGAAAGTACTCTTATGGAGGTTATGATGTAATAAAGAGCCAGACTCTATTTTGAAGTTGCAATAAAATTGTCTTTTTAACGTACTCAAAATTCGGGTGTTACATCACTTGTCAATACAAATCGGATATTAACGATTAGTTTTTGCATTCTTTTAGATGTTTGCAAAGGAGAGTCAATAAACTGGAAAATACAATTCTTACATTGCTACCCTAAACATCTATAATCCATAAGCAGTGGAATCTCGTGAACGGCAAGGGCACGTCGGTCCAAGGCCAAGCAAAAGCATATCTATAAGGCATATCCGCCCAAAAGTCAAAAAGGGGCACGCAGGCCTAATGTCACTGCTAAATGTCAACTGAGGCATGCCGGCCCACTCAACGTCTATCTATCTGGGAGCACATCTTAGAAGCAAAAGAGAATAAAGTAATGAGGCTCAGTGGTAGTCCTCAGGCTCCGTCGTCCTCTTAAGAGCTGCCCTTAGCTTGCATCTGCGTTTTCAATTTGTGCATTCAATTTAGTAGATATCATTGCATATTGTATATCAAATGTTGAAAATAGGAAAAGTCTGTTAAGTGCCAAAGCACGCCTATCCAGCACCGAAAACAGCAAGTAATCAGGATTTTGGGGGTTCATACCTGGGATCTAGTCACTTCTGGAACTAGAGCAGGAGCCGCTGCTCTGGGATAATGCAATTGTAAGAGTGGGTGCCACATGTCGTTCTCCCTATCCATTTCTCCATGGCAAATGTCAAACACACAGGCTCATTGTCCCACTCCCCTAACACATGGAGCATGCTTTGGGGATTAGAATATAATTCAAAGCAGCAATGGCTTGTGCTACCCAAATCCAAGTTCACCGACGTCACGTTCATCCTGAAGAATGATCTGCCCGTCTCCATTAATGACAGTCGGTCTTGTCCAATCCCCTAAACGGCATGTTCATTCTGAAGCATGATCTGTCTGTCCTGTCCAACTCAACGATGATCAGAATACCGTCCTCGTCCATTTCAAATCAATCAAGGACGATCAGCCATGTCGTCCCTTTCAAATCAATCAACGATGATCAGCCATGTCGTCCCTTTCAAATTAAATCAACGATGATCAGCCATGTCATCACTTTCAAATCAAACTAACGACAATCAACCATGTCGTCCCTTTCAAATCAAATCAACGACGATCAACCATATCGTCCATTTCAATCCGTCAACGACGATCAGCCATGTCGTCCCTTTCAAATCAATCAACAACAATCAGCCATGTCGTCCCTTTCAAATCAAATCAACGATGATCAGCCATGTCGTCCCTTTCAAATCAAATCAATGACAATCAACCATGTCGTCCCTTTCAAATCAAATCAACAACGATCAGCCATATCGTCCATTTCAATCCGTCAACAATGATCAGCCATGTCGTCCCTCTCAAATCAATCAATGACGATCAGCCATGTTGTCCTTTTCAAATCAAATTAACGACGATCAGCCATGTCGTCCGTTTCAATCATTCAATGATGATCAGCCATGTTGTCAGTTTCAATCATTCAATGATGATCAGTCATGTCGTCCTTTTCAATCCATCAACGGCGATCAGCCATGTCATCATTTTCAATCCTTCAATGACAATCAGCCATACCATCCTTTTTCAATCCATCAATAACGATCGAATATCGTTCGGTTCCATCCGTCAACGGCGATCAGAATACCGTTCGTTCACTCCCTCAACGGCGATCAGAATATCGTCCGATCCCAATCTACAACAACGATCAGATTACCGTCCAATTCAACGATGGTCCGCATCATCCTCAATGATGACCCTTCGTCCAACTCAACGATGGTCTGCATCATCCTTAATGATGACCCACCGTCCAACTCAACGATGGTCTGCATCATCCTTAATGATGACCCACCATCCAAACTCAATGATGGTCTGCATCATCCTCAATGATGACCCACCATCCCAAATCGACGATGGTCTACCCATTCTCTTAACGATTACCGGTCAAATCCATAAACGACACGCTCATCCTGAAGCATGATCCGCTAGTTCTGTCTAACTCAACGGCGATTAGAATATCGTCTGCATTCAATCTGACAACGGCAATCAGAATATTTTCTGCGTTCACTCCCTCAACAACGATCAGAAAATCGTCCAGCTCAATACATCAACAAAGATCAGAATATCATCTGACGGTTTGTTCGTCCGCAACTAACTATTCCCAGGAGAGTCCGCCTCGGCCTGCCTCGAACAAATACCTCTACTTCAGTCTAGCTTCAAGCGCATCTTCCAGCAACCTTATTGCTCTGTCTCAGATGGTCTTTGATAAGGAGAGGGGTGCCTTAAACCCTTTCCCTCTCGTAACCTGGCTCCCGAACATCAGATTTTGAAGGTGACGACGGACTAGTCTACGCCTTTTAAAAATCAAAACATAGCAAACGTTTCAAGTTCGGTTCCTTGGGTGGTTTACCACGAACCCAGAGTGGCGACTCTAAATCGAAGCGTTTCGCTGCGCTTTTCAAAAATGGCCGCACCCAATTTTTCATAAAATTTCATGGGCATGTGCCCACAAATGATGATTTTGATTTCAACATTAAAATGATGTCAGAATTGACTAAATATATTTTGAATTATTAATTTGCTTTTAAATATGTTTTCGTTACAGGTAACAAATCTATGATTGTAAACATCCCAATTTGGCCTAACGATTATTTCAAGTCCCACCTTGGAGACCACCTCGATGATGATATAGATACAATGAATGCTGATTGACTTCTCGTGAACCTCAGGACTTATGGTGAGAGCTTCTAGCCACTTAGAGGACTCAATCTAGTGTTAAATAGCTTTTCAGACAAAAATACAGAATCCTAGGAGAATCTTTCTATCGGCCGTAACATTGATCTCACAGCCTCAACATCATTTCTTAACCCGTGAAGCCTGTTGCTTGAAAATCTTCCTGAGAGATTGATTAGCCGGCCACCAGATCCATTCTTTGGCCACAACATCATTTCCTCGGCCGCTAGATCGTCTATTTTCTAAATTTTAGAACGTTCTGTCAATCGTTTGATCCGATCACAAAACCCTAGTAGCCTTTTTTCGATGCGTTCGGGCCACGCAGTAGATTACGTTTAGAGGTCTTTGAACCCTAGAATTCCTTTTTTATTCACACCATTTGATTGGCTGGAGTGAATAATCCAATGCCTATATAAAGAAGCCTTAAGGTTCCGAAATTAACATTCAATTCTTCCATCTCATAGCTCGAAACTCTGTAGAAATTATCTTTGATATCCTTTCTACAAAAGCCGTAAACCTTTGTGAGCAGCCACAGCTCAAGCGATCAAACCCCGAAGTACAAACCCTAATCCTAGGGTTTCGAGAAGAAGATCAGTCAATCACCCTTAATCCGAAGCAATCAAGCACTTAGGGATCGAGGTGGTGAGGCCCAAGGGCCTATGGTTTGATTCATCTTCTATTTTTTGTACTTTAATCGTAGTATTTTAATTCCTAATTAACTCTTTATCCTGGTGTGAGGAAGAACATCAGCTGAGGAATCAATCCTTCGGCCGATACATCAATCCAGTGGGATTCCTCGACCGTGACATCAATTCACTCGCCGAGGGATCTATTTGCTGGGACATATTTATTTTCTGCTTATTTTTTTGCATGCTTTCAATTATCGTACTAGCTCACCTTATAAACTATTAAAAGCTAAAAACCAGATTATGTGTTATAATTAAATAAAGCAAATATACATTATATGTCGAACGATTATGGGCCAATCTCACGACTGGGCAAAGAGGGGTGCCTAACACCTTACTCTTATTGTACTCTTGACTCCCGTACCCAGAATCTTTATCTATTTTTTCTAGTTTTAATAAATTAGGTGGCGACTCGTTATCGTGTGGCAATGTTTTAATAATTTTTTCTATTTTGATGATAACCATTATCGTGTGGCAATGTTCCTAGCCATGGGAATATCCACGATCTTGGTTGATGAAGTGGAACCAAATAAGCGTGATCAATCTATATGGTGATGCCCCATTTGGGAGGTGTCTACAGTTTTTGACCTCTCTGTTGGGGATTTAAGAGCCATAACCAGAAAGTTCAACATGGAATTAATATTTGCTTTATTTAATTCTTTTTCATATGCATCGAGCGGGCAACTCACGTTGAGTTCACCTAATATCCTGGCATGTCACGGGCTATGTTAGAGGTTCCAGCAAACTCCTAACAGAGCACCCTTTGAGACTACCCGAAACCTTGCATATTGTAGAAAGCCATAGAACTCTTTCCAAATTAGGACAGGAAATCCCAAATAGGTTAAGACTATGTATTACATTATTTCTCAAGCTCTCGTTTGATTCAATGATTATCACTTTGTAGAGTTTTAATTGCTATAGAAGATGAATTCATGCTCATTTTATTAAGAGTTTGTGATGAAGTCTATCTCTCTTGAGATAAAGAATAGTCCTTGCATCTCTCTTTAGATAAATTTTGCCTTGTGAAAGGTTGCCACAGTCATATACTGTTAGGAGTTCTGAAAAAACAAAAAATAAAAAACAAAAGTCTTCTTTTTTCTCTAGGTTTTATTTCTTTCTTTCTTGCTAGGATATCCTTTCAACCAAAAAAAAAAGAAGAATCTTTCTTTTTATTTCTTTCTCTTTAATCTTTACTAGGATCTGTTCAAAAGAAAAAAATCTTTCCTTATTCTTTAGGTTTTCATAAATTTCTTTCTTTCTTTGTTCTTATAAAGAAAAAAGAAAAAGTGAGGGTTTCATCAATCTGTTATCTTGCATGGTACATTGTATATATGATCACTTGATTACATAATTGTCGCATGATTGGTTGCTATATATCGCATTACAATCTTATCACATCACTTCATAATACTAGTACTTTGATCAATCACTTGGTTGCATACATGGTACATGGATCATCATATTAGGGGGCAATAACCATTGGTACACACTGCACAATCACTTGATTTGGGATGTCTCAACATGAATGTAATTAGGCTTTTGCTTCTCTTAGATTTGCGTTTGGACTTAGTTATGACAGTTGTGGCCGCCGATATCTCAGAAGCCCTTTCCCACAGAAGTTGATAGCGCCGTGATCATAATGGAAAACCATGAGCTTGCTCAACAAGTCAAGGACATCAAAGCTGTCTTGGCTCACTCAAAAGGAGATCAAATCCTTGATTTTGATGGACTCTGCCTTTTCCCAAATGCCAAATTGCTAGATAAGTTCAAGATGCCCGATATTGAGAAGCTTAATGGCACCGGCAATCCCGCCAGCCATGTTCGCCATATCATTAACACCCTGAAACCTATGGGCCTGAATGATGAACTCATTGCCCAACTTTTTCAAAGGACTCTCACAGGCAGTGCTCTCGACTGGTTTCTCACTCTGGACTTCACCAAGTACAAGGGGTGTCAAGAAATTGCCAATGCTTTCATCAATCAATATGCCTACAATGTCCAAATTGAGGTAACCACTCGAGATTTGGAGATGCTCAAACAAAAGCCAAATGAGAGCTTTGCCAATTTTCTTGTTAGGTGGAGAAAGAAAGCTACACAGATAAAAACTCTTCCCTCAGAAGAAGACCAAGTCAGAATGGTAGTAAGAAATTTACAGCCACAGTTCCTGAGGCACATGTATTCCCAGGCAATTTCTACTTTTAAGTGCCTCTATGCTACTGGATTGCAAGTTGAAGACGGCCTTGATCAAGGATTACTCGACAATGGAGAAATCAGCCACAAGGTAGAGACAAGCACAAATACCAACAATGATAGTGGTATTAATATGGTGAGATCTCATCACAAGCGTAAGAGGGAATTTGTTCCTCTTCGAATGAAGTTAGAAGATGTGTTCCACATCTTAGGAGCAATAGGCGATCTGAAACCATTGCAACCAAAATTTCCTAATAATCTTGCACAAAAGGGTGGGGAGTATTGCAAGTATCACCAAGTGACTGGTCATTCCATTGAACAATGTGGAGCTCTCAAGAATGCAGTCCAGAATCTCATCAATCAAGGGATAGTAGATCCAACCAAGCTGAATGATTGAGAAGCGGCGGCCTCATGTGTTTTGAGTCAGTTTTTTTAGGCCTTTCTTTTGGCCCTTATTTGCTTCTTTTTAGGGTTTGAGTCTCGAGTTTGTTCTCTTTTAGGAATTTGAGTTTTGAGTTTATTTTCTCATTAAAGTCATTTTGTTCGTCAAGGTATTGGACCAACTCTTTGCACTCAACATGAAATGTGAATCTCTCCCGGAATATGAATCTCCTTAGACATGAACTACGAATGGCTTGATTCTCTTTAGAGATATGTAGGCACCTTAGGGTCGGTCACATTTTTTAAAATATTTTCTTTTGTGCTAATTTCTGCCATGAAATACTCATAATAACATTAAGTGTTGAAAACAATCCTCAAGGGTTTGAAAGTAATCTCATGATATCGCTCGAAACACATCATAAATCACTCGAGTTGTCAAATGCAAAGAATGAGTTATCACCCATATCATTCATGTTGAGTTGAGGGGGAATTGAAAACATGTGTGTGCTCTCATGGAGCCGCTCATAGGAGAAACATGTTGTTGAAGATAGAAAGGACAAAAAATGAGCTCGCTAAATTAAAAACCCTCAAGGGCGGTCTAGGCAAAAGTTAGAGCATATAAAAAAAAATAGTCATGTCGCCATGCACCCACTTTGAGTCTCAAGACTTGTCCTTGATTTTGAAAATCCACTTGGTAAAACATTAAAGCCTCTTAATCTCTTAGTTAGGATTCTAGTTGCTCTGTCGCGTGATTCAAAATGAAGAAAGACCATCATTTCTCTATCCAAACACTTAAACTTTGCTAGCCACATTGAGCTTCTCAATAGTTTCTTTCAAATAAAGCCTGCTAGGCAGCCATCCCCCACACTGGGGTAGATAAAAATGCAATGAGAGATGACTACAAATGGAAAGTAAGCATCCCGTCACACAAGGGGATTTTGAAAGAAGAAAAGAAAACATCATCCCTTCCAATCCAAAAATAAGAGGCATTTTGAAGAAACATCTCCTTCTCATACAAATAGAGCGATTAGATGGCTGCTAGCTTTTAGAACCCAAGCATGCGTAGAAAGTAGGTTTGAGCCGTTATATCCCTTGCTTTCCTAAGCTAACACCCTAACTTATAATATGGTCCATAATAAAGTCCTTTCGGATTGAAGAACGCGAATTAGCAACAAGGTCTTAGATACTTGGGGCATAACCAATGTGGAAGGTATGGACAAGGAAAAGTGGTATGAAGCAAAAGGGCACAATTGCATCCCCCTTTTTAGAAGCGCACAATCTTTCATGAGGAGTGCAGTGGTCACTTATCAATCCAACTCAAAGTAGTTAATTCACCTTGAAGCAGTAAACTCGCTAGCGTCATGGGTTTGTAGAACAATTTTGCGTCTCTTAAAGATTGAGTGGTTTGAATGTGAATCATGTAGGTAAAATGATGTGGTTTTGAAATCCTCAAGGAGAAATTTGCAAAATTGATTTTATCCTAAGCATTTTTGACACAGCAATACAAG
The DNA here is from genome assembly GCA_019656835.1 of Rhododendron ovatum. Taxonomy (NCBI): domain Eukaryota; kingdom Viridiplantae; phylum Streptophyta; class Magnoliopsida; order Ericales; family Ericaceae; genus Rhododendron; species Rhododendron ovatum. Next base: position 33,089,396 of record CM033799.1, read on the forward strand.
CACAATTACTTATTTGCAAATTTTCACTAAGATAACATGGGTTTCCCATTTCATGCAGAGTGTAGCTAGAAGGTCCCTTGGCCGTACAGTTTGTTACCAACATTGCTAGAGTGTTGCAATCTTTCAAATCTCTTGGATCTTATCGTCTTATTTGTCATAGTCATTTGGCTAGTATAGAGTTTGTTGCCATCTTATGGTGTTGGAGAAGCACTAGCTTGAGTATGCAAAAGTTGAGATGTCCCAAAACACTTGTTTGCATATCACCACAATCACATGGTTGCTTGATGTGTAGTTTTGGCAGTTGCATTGGCCTCTTGGCCCGCACAATTGATTTGTCTACATGAGCACCCCACTGTTTAGTCTTATTTAGACATTTCCCTGAGCCTTTTTGGCCCACGCATTTGATTCGCTTTTATGTCTTTGTGGTTGTTGTGGTTATTTGGTCTTGCATTGGTCTTTTGATCTAATACTTGATTTTTGTCTTCACTACTACATGTTGCTTGCATTATGAATGTGTTTGATTATCTATTGGTGTGACGCATCTTGGTTCTGAAGAGAAAAAAATAAGCGTTATCTCTTGATATATTAGGTCTCTCGACCACTATGCCTCTTGGCATTTTCATCTCTCGATGTATTAGGTCTCTCGACCACTATGCCTCTTGGCATTGCATCTCTCGATGTATTGGATCTCTCGACCACTATGCCTTTAGGCATTGCATCTCTCGATGTATTAGGTCTCTTGACCTGTACACCTCTCGGTGTTATGTCCCTTGACACTTGAGTCTCTTGACCTACATGCCTCATGGCCTTACATCTCTTGATATGTTATGTCTCTCGACATGTTGTGTCTCTTGGCCCCTAAATGATGTGGTATTGTGGTGTACTGTGTCTCTTGACATAGTTTGCCCCTTAGCATCCTTTATTGTTGCATGGCCTATTTTACTCTAAGCATTCTACTAACAAAACAATGTGCACATACCTTTTACACCATTGTGTCTTAAATAATGTGGCTTGCAATGGTTGATGTCTTTGTTGCATGTCACTTGACATAAACTAATCACATGTCCAACGTTTTGAAGCATGAGGTGTAATAGAATAAGTGTTACATTCTAAATTCCAAATAGAGTGCACAGAAATCAAAATTACGTCTCCCATCTTGTATGCCTCATGGCGTTGTATCTCTTGATGCATTATGATGATGTTTGTGAGTTACTAGACTTATTTTGCCTGAGCATTCCCTTGAATGAAACCTGGTGCTACACTCATATGATTCACTAGCTGAGTGCGTTTTGCTATCAAATATACCCTGTGTTTGTATTTGAAATAGGTTACAACCGGCTCTACGCCTTGGTTCTACCACTTCAAGCTCCAAGCTCAGGCTTCTCAGCTCTTGCCTTATGATTGATACCGGCTCTACGCCTCGGTTCTATCACTTCAAGATCCAAGCTCCGCCTCCTCAGGCTCTTGCCTTATGATTGATACCGGCTCTACACCTCGGTTCCATCACGTCAAGCTCCAAGCTCCGACTCTTGAGGCTCTCGCCTCATGATTATAACCAGCTCTGCACCTCGATACTCTCACCTCTAGCTACTGGCCTAGTGCCCCTATATTCCAAAACCAGCATCCAATCGTCTCCAGAAGAAGGTATGCATTCCATCCAATTACATCAATTCCATCCAGCTCATTCGCAAGATAGGCTACCCAACTGAGCTCCATTTAGTTAAAGTAAGGATGATCATAAAAAGCAATCGACTCACCCGCTGTGTACTGGTCTTGTTACCCAAATTATGCAACCTAGAGGGGGGGGGGTGAATAGGATTGCTAGTAATAATCACCGATAAAAATTTATTTCTAACAATCTATGCAAACAATAAGTATGCAATCAAATAGAGAGATAGAGAGATAGAACCCGTTTATAGTGGTTCGGTCCGGATTTGTCCACGGTCCGGCCCTACTCCACTTCTCCTCAAGCAATTACTTGAAGGTTCCACTAATCTTTAAAAGATTACAACTTGTAAGTCTTGCGGGTGCTTACAAAACCGAATGCTTCTAGCTTTCCCGAGGAGCTAGCACAACCGCAAGAGTTTTCTCCGAAAACTCTCTCAAAAACAAACACCCAAATCTATTAGATTTTGGTCTTCTAAGGTTTACAAGTGATCTCTCTCAATCACTCACTTAGGGATACAAATTGTGAAGAATGATGAGAAGATGAAAGCTCACAATACAACAAAGTTTTCTCACAACAATAAATATGACAATGGAATAGAATAAGTGTGTTGTTCTTGGATCTAGAGAGAAGAGAATATCTTTTTGCTTGAAAGTGTAAGAGCTTTTTTTTGATGAATCAATAATGAACTAAAGTGCTTTATGCTCCTGGTTCTGCTCTCTAGCCGTTGTACCTCAGATCCTGCCGTTGGAGTTTAATTTGAGCTGTTGGATTTAGATCTGGAAATGCACAACTGGACGAAATTTTTGGCCGGTCGTCCGGGCGGTCGACCAGGCGGTCGTCGTCGTCCCCTCCGGTAGACACACTCCTCTGGTCTGACAGCCGGCCTGTCAGCCGGTTCGTCAACCGTACCATAAAATCATCTAAATAAATCCATTAAGTCATGTATTGAGCTCAATAATAAATAAAACATGAATCCAAGAGACTTAATGCTATTTTTCAAGGTTACGAAAATATTTAGTCCGTGAAAGATTTTTCGATAATTTTATATTTGCCGAATAAAAACATCATTGAATTAATCATCAAAATAATTAATAGAGATACATATAATTTTCAACAAATTATAATGCATACATTTTTCAACAATCTCCCCCTTTTTGATGATGACACAAAATGATAGTTTTATGCAAGAAAAATTTATGCCAATCTCCCCCTTAATATATGCTCCCCCTAAATAAGAACTTTTAAGGAATACGAGGGATATTACTGAGAATGATTATCACATAGGTGATCCCTGCAAGGTTAGTGACATGAAATTCATATCGGCGAAGTATATAGGACATTTAAACATTAAGCCATGAAGTTCACACAAACTTAGTGTAATAGACTAAATTAACCAGAGATAGCAATGCGAAAGCTTGAATAAGTCTCAACCATGGGTTCGACGATCAAGATTAAAACCGATGCAGCTCATAATCAGAGATCAACCTACTTAAAGAGTAAGTTAAAACTTAAAAAGAACGACTAATGCAACCTACTTAAAGAGTAAGTTTAAACTTAAAAAGAACGACTAATGAGTCAAGTACGAGTTAAAGCATAAATAACATAAAACCAACACTTTTTCTCCCCTTGACATCATCAACAAAGGCTAAAGTTGGGAAGGTAGGAAAGTTACTGCGGTGGCGAGGGTGGGTGATAGGGTGGGTAAGGCACGAAAGCAGGGTACTACTGATGGTAATGGCTGAAGTAGTGCTGCTGAGCTTGAACAATGTGATCCATTCGATGCTCCACTCTATCAAATCGACTATTCTGAGCAATGGCGAACTGTTGGAATTCACTAACATTTGATTTTGCGAGGCTTGCAAAGCATCAAACCTAGAAAACATTTGTTGAGAAAAATCTCTGTCAAATTGAGGGTGTGCCATCTGCTCGCCCTGCTGTCCCGCAATGTTTTCTTGTTCTTGCACAACATTGGCTTGAGGGTTAGGAGCTTCCTCATCATTAATGTGACCCCTAGTAAAAACATAATCTCTGATGGCTCCAGGGTCATTCAGCAAAGTTTGTTCGCGAATAAGGCTAACACCATCACGCATAAACAGTTTAGTGAGCAGTGCACCATATGGTAATGCCTTATTATTATCTTGAAGAACGGATGCCATTTCCTTGAGTACCAAATAACTTAAGTCCATATAGTCACCAATCTCTAGACTATGCAAAATGAGACACTGAAGAGGAGAGACGGCATCATAGTGGCCTTTTAAGGGGCAACATTGTGGGCAATGAACAGATGCAAAGATCGAAGATGCTTTTTTAATTCACTCTTTGAAATACCCCCACCAATACTCGATTTCAGTTATGGTTTGATAAAAAACAAACACATCATCTATAGCATTCATCAATTCATCATCATTTGTCACATACTGAAGGTTTTGCACAACTTGGCATCCTAAAAAGTTACTCATAGAACTCACATCCAAGATAAAATCAACTCCCTTCACCCTTGAGATTAGAGTAAACTCGTCGGCATTTCGATCAATATCCAAATTGCAGTAGAAGTAACGCACAAGTTTCGGATAGTAGACGTTTGGTATATTCATCACATCCCAACCCGCAGCAGTGATAACATTATTAATGTAGCGGTGAAAACGGGGTGAGATCATTACCTATCGACCCGAAACAATAGGTCGCGATTTGAAACCTGCCCAATTTCCTTCATTGACACGGTTGGAGAAGAGTTGTGTGTTGTAGTCGGGTTGAGGTTCGCTTGGTTCTCCCCTGAACGCTCCTTTTTCCCTTTCCTGCCATTTTTCATGAAACCTAGGGTTTGGATAGGTTTGAAGATGGTTTGGAGGGTTTGGAGTGGAAAATGGTAGAAGAGACTGGAGAGAAGATTTTAGGAAGGATTAGTGGATTGGTTTAGGATGGTGGTTTGAGGAGTTTTGAAATTTTGGGAGGGTTTTCGCCTGCTGGTTTCTGTCGAGAGGGGGGGTTTTGAAAAAGAAGAACAGATCTGAACTTTAAAAACGACCCAAAAATACACTTACCCGGTCGACCTCACGGTACGTCCGGTTGGAAATCCGCTCGACATCCGGCTGACAAATGCAGGTTAAGTCCAGAAACATTTAAGAGGATAGCATTAAGGACCAGAAAACTGTTTTCTGCATACCAAACACAGAAAATTAAACATACGATAAAATGTTTGGAGGGTGATTTCTTTATCAAGATCATTTGTACTCTCCATCAAATATGATATTTACAAGTTCAATCAACTTAACATTGAATCCAAAAAAAAACTTTTGACATCAAAAACACGAAACTTTTTCATAAATGATTAGACATGCCGAGTTCTCGTCGAATGAAACAAAATTGTTCTTCACCAAGGGGTTTTGTGAAAATGTCCGCCAATTGCTTGTCGGTACTAATAAAGTTAAGTTCAATATCCCCTTTTTGAACATGATCTCTTATAAAATGATGTCTAATCTCAATATGTTTTGTTCGAGAATGTTGAATCGGATTCTTGGTTAAGCTAATTGCACTAGTATTATCACATTTAATAGGAATATGATCATATTGCAAATTGAAATCCTCCATTTGTTGTTTGATCCACAATATTTGGGCACAACAACTTCCGGCCGCTACATATTCCGCCTCGGCGGTAGATAGAGCTACGGAATTTTGTTTCTTGCTATGCCAAGACACTAGAGAGTGCCCTAGAAATTGGCAAGTCCCACTTGTACTTTTACGATCAACTTTGAAACCTCCAAAATCCGCATCCGAATAACCAATTAAATCAAATGCAACTCCGCGTGGATAAAACAATCCTAAATCATGAGAACCGGCAACATATTTAAAAATACGTTTAATAGCTTTTAGATGCGATTCTTTAGGACATGATTGAAATCTAGCACACATGCAAACACTAAACATTATATCCGGTCTACTTGCCGTGAGATAAAGTAATGAGCCGATCATACCTCGATACATCTTTTCATTGACGGCCTTACCATTCTCATCTTTGTCTAGCTTAGTTGATGTGCTCATTGGTGTGCTCGTTGGCTTTGATCCTTCCATGCCAAACTTCTTAATAAGTTCCTTCGCATACTTGGCTTGGTTGATTAGGATCCCCTCATTAGTTTGCTTGATTTGAAGTCCGAGGAAGAAGTTAAGCTCCCCCATCATACTCATTTCAAATTCACCTTGCATACACTTAGCAAACTCTTTGCACATATTATCATTAGTGGCACCAAAGACAATATCATCAACATATATTTGAATAATGAGCATATCTTTACCTTTGGCTTTAATGAAAAGAGTAGTATCAATTTTTCCACGAGTAAAGCCATTGTCAAGCAAGAATGAACTAAGTCTATCATACCATGCACGTGGTGCTTGCTTCAAACCATATAAAGCTTTTGAGAGTTTAAAAACATGATCGGGGTATACATGATCTTCAAAGCCGGGAGGTTGTTTGACATAAACTTCCTCATTTATGAACCCATTCAAAAATGCACTTTTCACATCCATTTGATAAGCTTGAAATTTTTGAAAGATGCAAAAGCAAGTAATATGCGAATAGCCTCTAATCTAGCTACCGGTGCAAAAGTTTCTTCAAAATCAATACCTTCTTCTTGATTATAACCTTGAGCAACAAGTCTAGCTTTATTCCTAACAATATTTCCGGATTCATCTAGCTTGTTACGAAAAACCCATTTAGTACCTATAATAGAGTGATCAAGAGGCTTAGGTACTAATGCCCAAACTTTATTCCTTTCAAATTGATTCAACTCATCTTGCATGGCCAAAATCCAATTTTCATCATCTTGAGCTTCCGAAAGTTTTTAGGCTCAATTTGAGAAACAAAAGCTTGATTATCACAAATATTTCTAAGAGACGAGCGAGTGGTTACCCCTTTCGAAACTTCTCCAAGAATCAAGTCCTTTGGATGGTTTTGCACGAATCTCCAATCCTTGGGAAGATCTTGGTTGTTCCCATGGCATCTTGAAGTTGATTAATAACTTCATCTTCTTTGATTTGAGAGCTTTCTACTTGAGTATCACCATCAACTTTTTCTTGAATTGTCAAGTCATGAATCTCATGTGTAATTTCTAAGTCATCATTATCAACAACATCCTTAGTAGCACAAGGATTAGATTCATCAAAGGAAACGTGAATAGATTCTTCAACAAGATTAGTGCGCTTATTATAAATTCTATATGCTTTGCTAGTAAGAGAGTAACCAATAAAGATGCCTTCATCCGATTTAGAATCAAATTTACCCAAGTCATCTTTTCCATTGTTTAATACATAACATTTACAACCGAAAGCATGAAAATAATTAATGTTGGGTATTCTACCATTCCAAAGCTCATAAGGGGTTTTCTTGAGGATAGGCCTAATTAAAACTCGATTCAAAATATAGCATGAGGTATTAACGGCTTCCGCCCAAAAATATTTTGGCAAAGAGTTTTCACAAAGCATAGTGCGGGCCATTTCTTCCAAAGTACGATTCTTTCTCTCAACTACTCCATTTTGTTGAGGAGTACGAGGTACGGAAAAGTTATGACCAATACCATGTTCATCACAAAACTTTTCATATAAAGAATTGTCAGTTCTTTTCCATGATCCGTACGAATGTTAGAAATAACAAATCCTTTTTCATTTTGAACTCTTCTAAATAGTTTAGTGAAATTAGGATAAGCCTCATTCTTATGAGCTACGAACATCACCCATGTATTTCTAGAGAAATCATCAACAACAAGACAATAATAGTTCCCACAAAGACTTGGAGAGCGAGTTGGTCCAAACAAATCCATATGAAGTAATTGCAAAGGTCTAGTAGTTGAAACAACATTTTTGGACTTAAAAGAAGTCTTTGTTTGTTTTCCTTGTTGGCAAGGGCCACAAAGTCGATCTTTTTCAAATTTGATTTTAGGAAGACCTTTTACCAAATTTTTTCTAGAGAGTTTTGAAATAGCATCCATACTTGCATGTCCTAGGCGCCTATGCCAAAGCCAACTATTTTCACTCAAAGCGGAAAAACATTTTATATCACAATTACTTAAATCATTGAGATTAAAAACATATACATTGTCAAGTCTTTGTCCAACGAAGAGTGTCTTGTTGCTTTCGACATTTTCAATGATACATTTGGCTTTTTCAAAGATAACACGATTTCCTCTATCACATAATTGACTTATGCTAAGAAGATTGTGTTTTAAACCACTAACAAGTAAAACATCTTCAATAGTAGGAGAATTACCTATATTGCCGATTCCTTTGATTTTACCTTTGTTGTTGTCTCCAAATGTGACATGTCCACCATCTTTAGGCGAAAGAGAATTGAAAGCCCTCTTGTCACCGGTCATGTGTCTTGAACATCCACTATCAAGGTACCAACTACCTTCCTTGAGAGAACTTTTGAAGCATACCTACAATAGCACATCAATTTTTGACTTTTGGTACCCAAATCATCTTGGGTCCTTGAAGGTTAGCATTGATACGGTTCTTAGGAACCCAAACCTTTTTTGCATTAGGAGATGAGTATCCTTTCATAGGACATGTAGGAGAAATATGACCAATTTTACCACAATAATGACATGTCAATTTAGAATGGCTAGAAGGAGGAACATCTTTTCCAAAAAGATTTTTGTGTTGAGTGGGATTATAACCAATTCCGGCCTTGTGAAAAGAGACCATTTGTTTTCCAAGAAGAATGTCTAAACTTTCTTTTCCATTAGTGAGTTTTGAAAGAGAATTAGTTAAATCATCAATTTGTTTTTCTAAAGATTCGTTTTTGGAAGTATCCTTCAAAGACTCTTTTTCTTTTGCCAAAGAGGTTCTTAAACTTTCATTTTCTTCTTCCAAAATATCTTTTTTTTCAATTAAATCATCCATTTCTAGTGAGAGATCTTTAGCAACCTTTTTAAGAAATTTGTTTTTAGAAACAACTTTGTCAAATTCTACTTTCAACTCTTTATAGGCCACAAGTAATTCGTCAAAAGAACTAGTAGAGTCAAGATCTACCTCTTGGTCCTCAATGGCCATGAGGCACAAGTTGGCGACCTCTTGTTGCTCATCGTCCTCATCGGAGCTATTATCGTCACTATTGTCCTATGCGGCCATCATAGCTCTCCTTTTGTCCTTCTTTGAATATTTCTTGGCATAAGGACATTCGCTTTTGATGTGGCCGGGCTTCTTGCACTCGTAGCAAATGATTGGATCCTTTTTGCTACTTTCTTCTTTGCCTCCATCTTTTCTTGAAAATCCTCTACCTTTGCGAGATGCTCTATTTTTAAGGAGTTTCTTAAACGTTTTTGTGATGAGCGCCATTTCATCATCCTCACTTTCGTTGCTTGAATCCTCCTTGCTTTTTGATTTGCTTGTTGAACTTTTGAAGGCAAGATCCTTAACTTTCTTCTCTTTTTCACCCTTGAGGTTGTGATGCATTTCCTCCGTCATGAGAGATCCCATGAGCTTGTCCATCGTGTATGTTGAGAAATCTTTGGATTGTAGGATGATGGACGTGGTGGTGTCCCAATTGGTTGGCATGGAACGGAGCACCTTCCTTGTCATTTCGGATTGACTGTAAATCTTTCCAAGGGCTTTTAAACCGTTAGTAATACTAGCAAATCTAGCAAACATTTGAGATATAGATTCATCCGGTTTCATTTTGAAGAGCTCATAGCTATGCACAAGAATATCAATTTTGGACTCCTTAACTTGACTATCTCCTTCATGTGACATTTCTAACTTATCCCATATTTCTTTAGCCGATTCACATGTGGAAACACAATCAGATTCATTGGGAGTAATAGCACAGAAAAGAAGGTTCATAGCTCTATAGTTCTTTTCTATTGAAACCTTTTCCGAATGACTCCACTCATTATCTGATTTAGGCATAGTCTCTTCCCCAACTTTCTTAGTAGGAATAATGGGACCATTTTTGATAATTTTCCATAGATCATAATCCGTGGATTGAATAAAGATCATCATTCTATTTTTCCAATGAGAGTAATTTTCTCCGGTGAACAAGGGAGGTCTATTGGACGATTGACCTTCGATACAAGAAACATTACTAGTGGTTGCCATGGATCTTAACTCTTAGATGGTTAAATCTACAAACAAGAGCCGAAGCTCTAATACCAATTGTTACCCAAATTATGCAACCTAGAGGGGGGGGTGAATAGGATTGCTAGTAATAATCACCGATAAAAATTTATTTCTAACAATCTATGCAAACAATAAGTATGCAATCAAATAGAGAGATAGAGAGATAGAACCCGTTTATAGTGGTTCGGTCCGGATTTGTCCACGGTCCGGCCCTACTCCACTTCTCCTCAAGCAATTACTTGAAGGTTCCACTAATCTTTAAAAGATTACAACTTGTAAGTCTTGCGGGTGCTTACAAAACCGAATGCTTCTAGCTTTCCCGAGGAGCTAGCACAACCGCAAGAGTTTTCTCCGAAAACTCTCTCAAAAACAAACACCCAAAATCTATTAGATTTTGGTCTTCTAAGGTTTACAAGTGATCTCTCTCAATCACTCACTTAGGGATACAAATTGTGAAGAATGATGAGAAGATGAAAGCTCACAATAACAACAAAGTTTTCTCACAACAATAAATATGACAATGGAATAGAATAAGTGTGTTGTTCTTGGATCTAGGAGAGAAGAGGAATATCTTTTTGCTTGGAAAGTGTAAGAGCTTTTTTCTTGGGATGAATCAATAATGAACTAAAGTGCTTTATGCTCCTGGTTCTGCTCTCTAGCTGTTGTACCTCAGATCCTACCGTTGGAGTTTAATTTGAGCCGTTGGATTTAGATCTGGAAATGCACAACTGGATGAAATTTGCTTTGGCCGGTCGTCCGGGCGGTCGACCAGGCGGTCGTCCGGTTTGTCATCCGGTCCCCTCCGGTAGACACACTCCTCTGGTCTGACAGCCGGCCTGTCAGCCGGTTCGTCAACCGGTACCTCATAAAATCATCTAAATAAATCCATTAAGGCATGTATTGAGCTCAATAAAGTCTTTGTAAATATAAATCATGAATCCAAGAGACTTAATGCTATTTTTCAAGGTTACGAAAATATTTAGTCCGTGAAAGAATTTTTCGATAATTTTATATTTGCCGAATAAAAACATCATTGAATTAATCATCAAAATAATTAATAGAGATACATATAATTTTTCAACAAATTATAATGCATACATTTTTCAACAGGTCTACCCAAAAATACTAAGGATGCTCTCCGCAAAAAATTTCTCCGGCAGCCCAGCGCTCCTTCAACTACTCTCCGCCAAAATCCTGGCATTGCACAGGTACGTCGCATTACGACTTTTTAAGTCTAAAGGTACGCCTTCTGTTTCTAACCCTCCAAACTTTTTATTTTTTTTTATTGCCTCCGAACTACGGTTGGTCTAAATTTCCCTTGTAGAATACGTACGCAGCCTCCCGGCCCGACCATAACTAAAATCTTTTTCAAAAATCATTGGAATAGTGGTTGGCCCAAATTGAGTTGCTTTTACAACTTTGACTCTTACTGAAACATGTCTCGCGATCTGTCTAAGCTCAGTCAAAGAGGAGCATCTGTAGACACTCCAATTTGGCCTAACGAATATTTCGAGTCCCACATTGGGGACCATCCCGATGATGATATGGATACAATGAATGTTGATTGACTTCTCATAAATTTTAGGACTTATGGAGAGAACTTCTAGCTACTTAGAGGACCCAATCTATAGCCAAATAGCCTTTCAGACATAAATACAGAATCCTAGGAGAATCTTTCTATCGGCCGTAACATTGATCTCACAGCCTCAACATCATTTCTTCACCCGTGAAGCCTGTTGCTTGAAAATCTCGCTGAGAGATTTATTAGTCGGCCGCCAGATCCATTCCTCAGCCACAACATTATTTCCTCGGCCGCTAGATCGTCTATTTTTCAGATTCTGGAACGTTCTGTCAATCGTTTGATCCAATCACAAAACCCTAGCAGCCTTTTTCTGATGCATTCGGGCCACGCAACAGATTACATTTAGAGGTCTTTGAACCCTAGAATTCTTTTTTGATTCACACAATTTGATTGGCCGGAGTGAGTGTCATCCCATACCTATATAAAAAGGCCTTAGGGTTCCGAAATTAACATTCAATTCTTCCATCTCATATCTCCAAGCTCTGTAGAAATTATCTTTCAAATCCTCTCTACAAAAGCCCTAAACCTTTGTGAGCAGCCGTATCCCAAGCGATCAAACCCCGAAGTACAAACCCTAATCCTAGGGTTTCGAGAAGAAGATCAGTCAATCACCCTCAATCCGAAACAATCAAGCACTGAGGGATCAAGGTGGTGAGGCCTAGGGGCTTATGGTTTGATTCATCTTCTGTTTTTTATACTTTAATCGTAGTATTTTAATTCCGGATTAACTCTTTATTCTGGTGTGAGGAAGAATATTGGCTAGGGAATCAATCCTTTGGCCGATACATCGATCCAGTGGGATTCCTCGGCCGTGACATCAATTCACCGACCGAGAGATCTATTTGCTGAGACATATTTGTTTTCTGCTTATTTTGATGCATGCTTTCAATTATCGTACTTGCTCACCTTATCAACTATTAAAGGTTAAAAACCAGATTATGTGTTAGAATTAAATAAAGTAAATATACATTGTACGTCGAACGATTATGGGCCAGTCTCATGACTGGGCAAAGAAAGGTGCCGAACACCTTCCCCTTATTGTACTCTTGGCTCCCGTACTCGGAATCTTTATATATTTTTTCTAGTTTTAATAAATTAGGCGGCGACTCTATTTTTATGATAACCGTTATCGTGTGGTGATGTTCCTAGCCATGGGAATATCCACGATCTTGGTTTATGAAATGGAACCAAATAAGCGTGATCAATCTGTATGGCGATGTCCCGTTTGGGAGGTGTCTACAATGGTCAAGAAGCGTTACATGTACTTAACCGAAGAAATCCTAAAGGAAAATCCCAATATGCACGAGTGCATGGCACCTTCTCTAGACTCTAGGCAAGACATGGTTGTGGTGGAAGTCCCCAAATTGGGCAAAGAGGCTGCCACAAAGGCCATAGAGGAATGGGGCCAGCCCAAATCCAAAATCACCCACTTGGTCTTCTGCACCTCTAGTTGTGTCGACATGCCGGGTGCCGACTACTAGCTCACCAAGCTCCTCGGCCTCCTCCGGTCAATTAAGCGCCTCATGATGTACTTCCAAGGTTGCTTTGCCGGTGCAGCCGCCCTCCAGCTAGCCAAAGATTTGGCAAAGAAAAACAAAGGTGTCAAGGTTCTAGTCGTGTGTTCCGAGATCACAGCCGTCGCTTTTCGCGGCCCCAGCGACACCCATCCTGACAGTCTGGTTGGCCAGACTCTGCTCGGAGATGGCGTGGCCGCTATTATAGTAGGCACAAACCCGATACCCGGAGTTGAGAAGCCATTGTTTGAGTTGGCCTCTACAGACCAAATGATTCTACCTAATAGCGAAGGGGCCATCGCCAAGTATATAGAAATCTCATGTGGAGAAGGGATAAAATTTTTACATAATTTGGGGGATGTGATTCATGATTCAATATGTTATCAGGAATTACATCAACCCCTTTTCGATTTCACATGTGGGGAACATAAAAATATGATATCACATTCTCATTTTTCCTCAAAATTAATGGCATCACACTCTTGATCCTCCTAAGAAAAAACTGTTGGGTTTTGCCTATGTGGTTTGGAAAAAGAAAAGGCCGGTTTGTTGGGTGTTGGCCGAGAAAATTAAATGATCAAGGAAACTAAGTGAACAAGTCAATTGTGGTTTGTTCCAAGGAGGAGAATCTATGGTTAGTTCCAGATTCTTCTGGCAGTTCAAGGGTCAGTTTGTGCTAGTCTAGTCATGCCTATTTATTGGGTCTCCTGTACCGTGTGTGGGCAAGAGAAGAGTACAAAAGAAAAAGGCAGAGAACAAGAAGAGAAGTCAACATTTTGTGTGTGCAAGTGTGACTATGTGAGAGCCGAAAGAAAAGGGCTTGTAACAGTGAAGAAAAAGAGTGTGGGAAAAATACCAGGTGAGGGTGTATTTGTATTTCACTATTGTACTCTTCATTGTTATAGTGGATTACTCTATCTCTCCATTGACGTACCTGAGTTTGGGGAACCACGTAATCTTGTGTCTCTTTTGTGTGTGATTATTTTCGTTACGCTTCCGTTGTGCGGGTGATCGGATATTTTTTACCCAACAAAGTGGTATCAGAGCTACGGTATGGCGGGGAAAAGCACCGGGTTCGCGGTTGAGCCTTTCAATGGGCAGAATGATTTTACTCTTTGGCAACAAAGGGTGAGGAATATTTTGGTGAGAGAAGGTTTGGTGAAGGCACTCAAGCCAAAATCCGAAATCTCATGTAGAGAAGGGATCAAATTTTTACATAATTTGGGGATGTGATTCATGATTCAATATGTTATCAGGAATTACATCAACCCCTAATCGATTCTACTTGTGGGGAACATAAAAATATGATATCACATTCTCATTTTCCTCAAAATTAATGACATCACACTCTTGTTCCTCCTAAGAAAAAACTGTTGGGTTTTTCCTGTGTGGTTTAGAAAAAGAAAAGGCCGGTTTGTTGGGTGTTGGCCGAGAAAATTAAATGATCAAGGAAATTAAGTGAACAAGTCAATTGTGCTTTGTTCCAAGGAGGAGAATCTATGGTTAGTTCCAGATTCTTCTGGCAATTCATGGGTCAGCTTGTGCTAGTCTAGTCATGCCTATTTATTGGGTCTCCTGACTCTCCTGTACCATGTGTGGGCAAGAGAAGAGTACAAAAGAAAAAGGCAGAGAACAAGAAGAAAAGTCAACATTTTGTGTGTGCAAGTGTGACTATGTGAGAGCCGAAAGAAAAGGGGTTGTAACAGTGAAGAAAAAGAGTGTGGGAAAAATACCAGGTGAGGGTGTATTTGTATCTCACCATTGTACTCTTCATTGTTATAATGGATTACTCTATCTCTCCGTGGACGTACCCGAGTTTGGGAAACCACGTAATCTTGTGTCTCTTTTGTGTGTGATTGTTTTCGTTACGCTTCCGTTATGCGGGTGATCGGATATTTTTTACCCAACAAAAACTGAGATGGAATGTTGGTTTTAATCTCTGTTAGATCAGATAATGGCCAAGAATTTTTTTCTAATGACATGCAACATTTTTTTCAAACCCATGGTGTTCTGCATCAACATATATTCTTGTGCCGATACACCTCAACAAAATGACATAGTTGAACGTAAACATCGTCGTCTAATTGAAGTAGCCCATGCTTTATTTTTCCAATCACACTTAATTGCCCGTTTCATTTTGGGGAGATTGCATACTTACAGCCACCCAATTAATCAATCGGTTGCCTACGGCATTGTTGAAAGGCAAAAGTCCTTAACAAACTCATTTTGAATTCTCCACCACATCTTTCTCACTTAAAGGTTTTTGGTTGTCGTTGTTATGCGCGCGCGTAATACTAATTTTAACCACAAGTTTGATTCCAAAGCACGCCGTTGTATTTTTATTGGCTACCCTCCATTACAAAAGGCCTACAAATTTTTTGATCTTGATGATTCTCAAACTGTTTTTACAAGTTGCAATGTCGTATTTTATGAGCACATCTTTCCATTTGCTGGAGTACCCATCGATTCTAATTCTACTGTCTTGCCCTTGTACTTACCGAATGCTCGTACAATCTCCGTCCCAAAATGTTTGTCCGGTCCACAAAACGAGAACTCAAAGTAATGCACTTCTTTCAAAAAATTTAAACATTTTTCATAAATTAAATGAACTCATCGATATCTAGTGAATTGTTGAAAAAAATTTAAATTTTTCTCAATCACAAAAATTGTATTATTTTTACATCCTCATTTTATGGACCGGACAAACATTATGGGATGAAGGGAGTAATACTCAGCCTTCCCCCTCACCACCAGACTTTATCCCCTCATCAACACCTATTCAACACTCCACCCGACCCGAAGCTCCACCTCGTTATTTGAAAGACTTTATATCATTGTTCTCCGGTCATGACTCTTTAAAATTGGAGCACTTAATTTTTTTTAATATAGAAACAGTTTGAAAAAATTAAACATACAAAAAAATATAGTATTTTTTCTTTGGTGTTTGGTAAAATAGATAGTGTTAGTGTAGTTGTGAAAGAAAAAAATGATAGCTAAACAAAAAATATGCAATGTTCATAAGATAGTTTATCTATTTATTAGTGTACATGCTCTCTTGAAGGAGCTATTAAAACAAAAAATGAGAAAGAAGGAAACTTAAGGTAAATAAGAAATGTAAAATAAAGAAAATGGGTTAGAGCATCCACATCTCTCTCGTTACTCCCCTCTTCAAACTAAATTGAAGGGCCAAAAAGAAAAGAAAAGAAAAGAAAAACTCAAAACCCCCTGCATCAGTCTATCTATGCCTCTTCCTTCCCTTCTACTTTGAAAAAACTCTAACATTGCTACAATGGCTCGTTTGGATAGATGAGCAATTGTTCACTTGCTTCTTATTTTATATTGTTTCCCAATCTCTCTCTCTCTCTCTCTCTCTCTCTCTCTCTCTGATTTTTATACCTTTCTTGCTTTTGTTTCTCTCTCTGAGGCAAGGGAGAGTATTTAATTGAGGTGGGTTTGATTATTTATTGAGAAGAGAATGAGAGTAAAGAGCCTGATGTACTAGTTATTTTGAAAATGGATAGCTAAAGTAATAAAGTGACTTTTTAATATGTAAATTGGTCCAAAATATAGAGAATCTGGTGTGAATGCCCTTAAAGGAGTAATTCTTCGAAAGGTACCAAATGTGGTATTGTTTCTGTCCCTTGTACAGTTTCAGGTGAAAAGTTGATGAATTGATTGCAAAACAGTACGCTATGTTGCGCCTGATAGCATTTCCGATCCAAAAATGTTACACACACAACATCTCCCACACAATAATTCACACAATCGCTAACGTCATGCTAACGTCAGCATAAAATGACGTCATTTTGATAAATAAATAAATAAATAACCCACGCACAGAACGCTTCCCCTTCTCCTTCCCCTTCTCGTTCAAAATACAGATTACAGTCAAGAGAAGCAAGAGAGGGGCTCCCACCACCACCGGCGATGATGCTTCCCACTTCCACCGGTAACCACTCTTTCCACCTCCACCACTAGAACCCAACCTCAGCGCTCTCCACCGCCGGCGACCGCCACCACCACTGGCTTCTAAGTAGTTCGACATTGTTACCCCCACCAGAAGCTCTCTCTCTCTCTCTCTCTCTCTCTCTCTCTCTCTCTGAACTAATTGTTGATTTTCTGGAAAAAAAACAACCCTAAATTGAGTTTCTTGAAAAAAAATTCCCTAATTCAAAAATTAGGGTTTCATTTTGAACTTTGAGTCAAATTGGCTTGCTCTAATGTTAAAGGGATGAAACTGAACTGTTATGTATAGATGAATATACAAAGACTAGTTTGTCTGCATTTAATCAAGCTCTCATGTCACGGTTTACGTGATTGTCCTGGAAAAAAAAAAAAAAGAATGTATTTGGAAGTCATGAAAGAAAGAATGCATAAATGAAATAGATGATTTAGACATGGAATTTGCATTTGCAAAACTTCTGACTGCGCGAAGTTTTGGTGCCATACTATGTATTTTTGTTCTGATAATTTGCATTCACTATTTGTAGATGTTGCCATGTTGAGTTTTTGCTCAGTAAGTAGAGGTAGTTTAAAGCTGTCTAGTTCATGATGTTTGATTAACTATGGTATGTCAAAAGCTTCCTCACTTGAGAGATTCTTTCAGGCAACTTCAAAATTGTTTGAACATGCGTGCGAGAGAGATTTATCACTTATGGGATTGCGGTGGTGACTTGTTTATACTCCTGCTTCCTTTTGATGTATTATTATTGATTTTAGGACTCATGCTTGGTTAACTTGTGGTTTTGGGATCCTCATTATTGTAACTTGTCGTCCGCTAACCAATAATCACATGTTTCCTTATTTGATCTGCAACCCTCATCAGTTTATTCTGCGTTCCCCGATTCCTAGTCACGGACTCACAATTATCAAGAGAACTTTCACGAATACCTCCCCTATCATTTCTCTATTACCCATCCCTCACCATTTTTCTGCCATTTTGGTTTGAAAACTTTGTGTTTCCATATCCTCTCTTGGGTTGGGAAAGTGGAGTGATAAACTTGTCCATATCATTCATGTGACTTAAATGAACTTGGGTAGTGTTAATAATTCATTGATTTCAATCTGTTATTTGATTGTTGGCATATAACATATATTATCGCTATTTATAATGTTATTCTTTTCAGGAAAAGTATGGTGAGGCCAATGGAGAGAGCCATATCATGAAAAGTATCAACACATCCCAATCCGTGGTTGATCTGAAACAAGTATCAACACATCCCAATCTTGTAGTCGATGACTATATGGGATCACTTGATGGTGGAGCATATCAAGAAAAGAAGTCATCTCATCATGCAACTGTAAAGGATAGTTCAGCTCTTGCGAAAGTTAGCTATGGGACTAATAGCTTTGCAAAGATTAGTGGAGACTCGAAAAGATAGTGAAAGAGATTGGAGCTATTCAAGTGAATCAAAGGTCAAGGAAAATGATCAAATTTGTTGTACTTTGGAATATCAATATGTACTATGCTTTGTAATATCAAGTTGTATTATTGCGAAACCTAACTTCGTATGTAATTGATAATTGTGATGAGAACAACCCGGCGTGGGTTTTAAATTTATTGTATTATGGTTTTCATTGTGAAATGATAATTTGGCAATAAATTGTGGCTATGAATGTGGCTTGTGAATGGTAATTTAGAATGAGAAATGCCCAGGGTGGGTTTGTGCGTAACCTCATGTTGTTTCTATTGTTATACTGACTGAGACGTGAGACGTCAAGCTAGGTCCAAAAAATAGGGGAGACTATGCCGAAATTTTTTTAGAACCAAATATACTAGCATGATTCTAGTATTGATATTGCTAACTGAATTCACCTCAAAAGTTAGTACTATTTTTCTTATATTCTAAGCAATCGATAACACCTTGAACTGACCAAATCATCCTCTATAAAATTAAAAAAAAACTTTCAAAATCTTATCTGATGGAACTATGAATTCAACAAGCAATCAAGTAATTATAGGAGCAAAAAAAAAAAAAAAGAAGTGGAGCAATTTTATGCACAAAAGTAGAATGCGTCTCATTAAAGAAGTCAACTAGAAACAGAAATCTCCAAACCATCTACCTTATGAAAGGTCATTACATGACCAACAAGCAATCAGGCCTTTCAAGGACACAAAAGGGGACACAACACACAAGACACGATGTGGACAGCTTTTAAGGACACAAAAAGGGACACAAGACATGATTGTGATCCAAATTATTCATTCCCAACAAAAACCATAAAACAATATAGTCACACAAATAGGCTACAATCGAAGTTAGATTTCGCAAAACTAAAACTTGATTCTACAACTTGATATTCCAACAAATTACAATTTCATATTTCAAATTACAATAATTGATCATTTTCTTGGCCATTGATTCACTTGAATAACTTCAATCTCTTTCAATGGCATGTGGCATCTTGAAGTTGTTCAACTGCCAAGTGGAGTCATCTTTGTGCCGATATCTCTCTGTTTAAACTCACGAATCATCTTAGTCCAAGTTTCTTTGTTGGCTGCAAGCACTAGCTGTTCTTTCTCCTCGAGCTCTTTCAGTGGTCCAAGTTTCCTATCTTCTTTTTCTCGTCATTGTAGAAATTCCTAAACAAATCCCGGTCCGAGTAGAGCTGAAAGAAACTAGTCAACTGGAATGGTGATTGATCACCTAAGAGAAGCTAAAAACAACATCATTTCAAACAATTAAAATCAGGCTAAATGCATATAATAAGATGGTAGGTACATCACAATATCTTTCCTTCACACATAGCAAATATCCTTGCTTCAAAGGCAGCCTGTAGGGTTCCAGTAACCTCAATAGGTTGCTATAAATGATGCATTCAACACTTATCTATTAAGCCCACTACTTCCTTATTATAGCACTACTTATCTATTAAGTAAAGGATAATGAAAATCCAACAAAGATGCAGTATTGCAGTCTCAAAGGTTAAGGCATCATCAGGACTCATGAGTTAACACCAAGCCAATCTCTCTCCTTTCAACTGTGTTGCACAAAAAACTGTATAAGTATGACTTCTTATAGGATTGGTAGGATTGTGACACATGAACCATTTGGACACATGAACCATTTCACAAGACACTTGCTCTAACAACATTACCAAATGCTCTACGTAACCCAACTTTCAATCTGACATCCAATAACAAAAATAATGCATTATCCACACAATAAAAATAGAGACCATTATCATTGCTACAAACCCCATTTTCTATTGCACCTGGAACTCAGTTTTGACATCTTAAGATCTAATTCCAGCAATTAGGGCCAATTTACAGCACTTAAAGCTTAGTTCCAGCAAATCAAAGTCAATTTCCAGCATATAACCATCAAAATACTGCACTTCTGGACAGTTTTAGCATGAAACACATATTTCCTTTCCTGCGCCTAAGGTATACTTTTCAGTGTTCAGTTCTCAGGTTCAACATGTAACAGCACTTAAACCATCAAAAAGGCATTCATTTTCATGTATGTATATGAACAAAAGCATGATAATCATCTATAAATAACCACACACAGTATGACAGAATTTCCTCCATCATCAAAGCCCATAATAAGCAAAAAATCAAAACCCTAATTTTTGAATTAGTTCAGGGAGAGAGAGAGAGAGAGAGAGAGAGAGATAGAGAGAAACCGTCGTAGGTAATTATAACGTCGGACTCCCCAGAAGCCGGTGGTGGTATCGGTCACCAGCAGTGGGGAGCGTTGGGGTTGGGTTCTGGTGGTGGAGGTGGGAAGCGTGGTCATCGGTGGAGGTGGGAAGCAACGTCGTCGTCGGTGGTAGTGGTAGTCGTCACACCCTCCCTCTCTTCTCTGAAAATTTTAAGCGTCAATGGGGTGGGAATGAGAAAGGGGAAAGCATTGTTCGCAACCTGTTTTTTTTTTTTTTATCAAAACGATATCATTTTGAGCTGACGTCAGTGGTTGTGTAAGTTGTTGTGTTGGAGTTGTTGTGTGTCTAGCATTTTTATTTCCAATCGAATTCTATCATAGTCAAGGGATAGGTAAAAAATCCTAGACAGTAGGAGATTTGAATTTTAGATTTGTAGATAATGAGTGTAGACAGATAGAGTAAATGATTGGAAATAAGAATACTGATTGGAAAGAAATTGAGAGAAAAATGAGGATAGTAAGTAGAGAGAAACAATAATTTTATGAGATTGTCTTGTTTTCCATTGTGCTGTAATCAACACTAACCAATCACAGTCGTCCAAAAGTGTTCTGGATGGTCAGGATTTTAATGCAACTTTTCAAGAAAAATTTTCACTCTTCCTCGAAAAAGTTTTATTAACATCCGGATCGTCCAGAATACTTTTGGACGATCACGATTGAGTGCTGTAAATACTTGTCTACAGCACAGCCGAAAATAAATTTTTCTCTAATTTTATAACCACATGCAAACACTTACACACACTCACAAAGGGACCCCTTTGTGAGAGTGTGTAAGTATTTGTATGTTTGTGTGTAATTGTAGTATTATTGAAAAAGAAAAATAGCCTTTGTGAGTGTGTGTAAGTATTTGTATGTTTGTGTGTAATTGTGGTATTATTGAAAAAGAAAAATAGGATAATGATTAGAATTCAAAATTCAAAAGTCTTAACCAAACAAAGTCCTAGTGTTGTTGCACCTTCTAACGTAAAGTGAATAGCTAAAACTACTGTTTGAAGATTTTTTATAGCAATTTTACCTATTTTTTTTGGGTAGAAGAATGATTCATAAAACAATTTTACCTATTTACTGCTACTGTACATGCTCTTACCCACGAATTTTCAAAGTCGTGTTTGAATGAGTTTAAAAAAAAAAATGAAAAATTTTGTAAGATTATGAGTTGAGAGATAAATAAGAGTAATAATTGGAAGTAGAGATAATAATCGAAGAGAGATAAAGAGATAAATGAGAATAATGATTGTAAATATGGATGAGTAATGATTGAATGTAGGGTTTGCATTAAAAAGTTAAGTGACATATTTTTTTAATCTTTATTTAATTTTTATTTTCATTTATTTGTTTTGTATTAAATTTTTATGATTTATTAATTTATCTCAACGAGAAAAATCAAAAAAAAGTAAAATTTGTTGATCAAAACTCTTTTTTTTTTTTAAATAAAGACAAGAATAAATTAAAAGAAGGTACATTTCTCTCTCTGAAAACGAGTACTAGTGGCAGGCTGGCAGCTTTGTCCTAGCACATGTCCTGCTAGCCAGACTCTCCAAATTAGTACATTACTGTAAAGCTACTGATACAGCAGGAGGAGCACAGCAGCCGCGCACAGATCGTTTTTGCGTCCGTCTCGGGTCCTGCAAAGATGATCAGAGCCGCTCATTTTGTTCAAAATACTTCGTTTAGGGTTCCTGTAAAAAATCATCTCAATCCGATATCGGGAAGGGTGTTTACGAATCATCCAACTTTGCTTCAAAATTTAACCTAAATTTTGAAGCAAAGTTGGATGATTCGTAAACACCCTTCCCGATATCGGATTGAGATGATTTTTTACAGGAACCCTAAACGAAGTATTTTGAACAAAATGAGCGACTCCGATCATCTTTGCGGGACCCGAGAAGAGCGCAAAAGCGATCTATGCGCGGCTGCTGTGCTCCTCCTGCTGTACCAGTAGCAGCTTTCAGTACATTATTACTCTGTATTACTCAAGTAGTAAGTACATTGATACAACAAATAGGAACAGATTTTGTGTACCGATTCATCATGGGGTCTACTATGAGTTCCAAATACGTGATGCGAGCCATTTATTAAATGTAAAATATTTTTTCAAGGGCTTTCGCAAAAATTCAGTTCAATCCGATAACTATAGGTATTCAATTCAATCATTTAACTTTTCATTATCTTGAAATCTAAATAAAAAGTTAGATGATTGGATCGAACATCTTTAAGTATCAGATTGAGCTGAAATTTTTGCGAAGGCCCTTGAAAAAATATTTTACATTTATTGAATGGTTCGGATCGTTTGTGTGGGATCCGTAGTGGACTCCAAGAATTATCTATGCCCAAAATCTGTTCCTATTTGCTGTATCAATAGACTTACTGTTTCTCAAGCACGTTAGTCCATTCCTAGCGGAAAACCTACTATCCTATAATTTGAATAAAAATGAGAAGATTGAATCAAACACCTACATATATCGGATTGAGCTAATTGAAATCCCTAAAATGTGAGTTTTGGTTATGAAATTGCCAACGAAAAAATGAGTTCAGCCTATGGAGCTTACACTAACTTTTCATGGGCCCACCCGGTTTTTAAACGGTTTTTAAAAAAAAAATTATTGAACGACTCGAATTATCCGTACGAAACCAACCGAACCCCGCATAGCGGTTGGTGTAGAGTCGGTATTGGCCTTGTCGGTTGCTGTAGCAAATTCTTATTCCTAGCTACCATTTTATTGGTCACCTATATATAACCCACTCGACCACCAAGTTTCTCACAAGTCCTAGCACCTGCACATCACAAAAAAATCCGGTCCTTACTAATCATTTATTTTTCCGGCGGAAAAATGGTCTGTGTAGAGATGTTCGGAAGGCACAACGGACTGAAGGTCCAGCAACAATCATGGCGATCGGTACCTCAACTCCACCAAACTGTATCGACCAGAGCACGTACCCAGATTACTATTTCCGGATTACTAAAAGCGAACACAAGACCGAACTCAAAGAGAAGTTTCAGCGCATCTGTAAGTTAGATATAATGATATATTTTCCTCTATATGCAGTTTCAGGTTGCTATTATTAGGGGTGCGTGGGAGTTCTATTTTTGGAATTTTACGCTAGGCATTATGGGTTGTTGAGAGCCGACACTACAAAAATTTGTTCAACATTGACAACCAAAAAGTGTCACTAAACATTGGAAATTAGTCATTAAAACATTTTAGTGACTCAAATTTTTTTGTCAGAGAGGTGTCACTAGTGTGCTGGTAAAATGTGGTTTACAGTAACACGTTTTTAAAAAGTGTCACTAATAGTTATCACCTTTAGTGACACACGAGAGTTTGTTACTCGCTTCGTCTCAAATAGGATGACAATTTTTGAAATCTGTGCAATTTTTCATTACTTATATCTTTCAATCTATAATATTTTCATGAGTTTGAAAACTTTGTATAATAAAACTAATCGAAAACTATCAAATAAGATCCATATTGTATATTTTTTGAAATTCATATTAAAATATATAAGAAATTAAAATTGACACATATATAAAAAAATTATCGTCCAATTTGAAACGGAGGGAGTACTATGAACTCACTTTTAGTGAGAACATGGAGAATTGTTCAAAAAAGTGCTTTCCAGCCCTAACTGAGCCTAACTTCAGCACCACCAATCATCATTGTGTACCCCTTTTCTTAAATACTCCCTCTGTCCCAATTTGTTTGTCTAATTATCGAAATACGTGTCTTTCAAAAATATATTTATATCTTACAATTTATAAATTTTTTATTATTTTGAAGATTTTGTATAATAAAACTAATTGAGATCTATCGAACAAGATCCATATTGCATATTAAAAACATTACGAATTGAAAATTATAGCAAATTCTTTGAGAGGTCAAACGCTCTTAAAAAGTCAAAAAACGGACAAACAAACCGGGACGGAGGGAGTATATATTTACATTAATGTATAGTCAAAGCCGGCACCAGGATAAGCCCCCACAAAACCTCGGAATTGGACAATCCTCCACTATAGACAATCACAAAAAATATAAATCCAATATAATCTTGATTTTATTTATGTTTTCCTTTTATGTTCTTTTATTTTTTACTGACTATAGTAAGTGGACAATTAAGCTTGGGATCGGACTTGGACAACCCAAATACCAGGCCGACACTATGTGTAGTCCATTTAAGCTTCGTTCTGCTAAGAAAAATAAGTATGAACCTTAGCGAAACGAGACTTTATATATAGTATGCTAGCTAATACCTATTTGTAACACATTTTGTTAAGTTTCTTATATATGAATAGAGTTTTAATTAGGAGAGTGATTTTGTCACTCCCTTTTTTATTAATGTCACTTCCCTTTATTTTTTGATTAGATGATTTATTTTGAGAGAGAATGAGAGTGACATTAACAAAAATGAGAGTAACAAAATCAATTCCCTTTAAGAGCAAGTACACCAGTTATTAGGTAAAAAAACTAGTAAACAGTACACATTTTTCATTTTACCTATCCATTTTTCTTTCAACACTACACCAACACTATCTATTTAACCTATTTTCTAATAAAATATTATTATTGTTCACGGATAACTATGTACTGTTCACAGTTGTATGACTATGTACTATTGGAGAGAGGGAGGAAAAAGAATAAAAAAAATGTTACCGGGTGAATAGTGAAACGGTAAAGATGATTAAGGCCCCGTTCCAGAACACCTTCTTAAAAAATAAGTACTTATTTCACATTTTCAAATTCAAAAATAATGTAAATGAAAAATAATTTTTAAATTTTTTTTGCACTGTATAAAAGATCTCTATGAGATCTATCAAACTAGATCCATATTGATAGAAAAATTATTTACGTAAACATATTATTTTTAAGTTTGAAATTGTCTTTTTAAAAAATAAATACTTATCTTGAGTTTCAGAACGGGGCCTAACAACTATTTATGGATGTATTTTACACATCCTTTTGTCTCATCTGTTGCAAGATGGTTTTGCCCCTTTCCCTGGCTAAAGTAGCTTAGTTTGGTTGGTTTACTGTACTGATAAAGTTGCTCTAACTATACTAGTGAAAGTGCACTCTAGTGCACGTGCTTTGTACGTGATATTTATCTATGTCGACAACATTAATTTGAAATAACTTTTAGCAGAGTAGACAAAGCCCGCTTTTTAAAAGAAAAATGTGGAGATAAATTTATAAGTTAAACTCACTTTTAAAATAAATGTGGAGATAAACGTATTTTGAATAGATACTGATCGGGCTTTTTTCGTTTTCCCTTTTAATCGTCCATACCGATCAGGCTTCGATCAATATGATTTTTGGTTTTTATTATATTCTCGACAAACTCCGCAAAGGGAATGATTTCGACTATTGAATTGTATCCATCGTCGTCCCCACAAAAATAGAATATTGCAGTGTCTAGTCCCCCTAATTCCACTGTTGATCAGAAGTTGTCTCCTATCCTAGTACTAAAATTGCCCTCTTCAATATGTCGTTTGCGAAAAAAGAAGGTTGCACATGCATAACAGTAGAGCTGTGCTACGTGCACAGCAGCCGTTTTCTTTCGCCTCGGATCGCAAAAAGATGATCGGAGCCGCTCATTTTGTTCAAAATATGTCGTTTAAGGTCTCTGTAAAAAATGAGCTTCGTTCGATATCGTTAGAGGCGTTAACAAAACACCCAAAATCACCCCAGAATTTAGCCTAAATTCTGGGGTGATTTTGGGTGTTTTGTTAACGCCTCTAACGATATCGAACGAAGCTCATTTTTTACAGAGACCTTAAATGACATATTTTGAACAAAATGAGCGGCTCCGATCATCTTTTTGCGACCCGAGGCGGAAGAAAACGGCTGTTGTGCACAGCTTGCTGTGCACATAGTTTTTTTGATAACAGCATCTCTAGCTAGCAAAATTTTCAGAAATTAGCTTCGAAATTGTATATATTTAATAATTTAAGAACTAATTGATCTTCTTTCCTTTAATTAGATAATACTAGAATTTGTTGTTAATTGCTATTTACTTATTAGGTATCAACTTTTGTTTTTCTAGATTTACCACTTGCTAATGAATTATCCACATGTTGTGTACTTAGTTGAGAGGATTAAGGATCAAATTAATATCGTCCATCATCAATACATATTGAAAATGATAATATTTCTCGAAAATAAAGACTAGTATTTTGGAAATAGGGGGTAATAAATGAAAAGAGATAGAGAAAAAAATGAGACTAATAATTGGAGAGGAATAGAGTTATGATTAGAATCTAAAATTCAAAACCCTTAAACGAACATGGTCATATAACCTTATTCGTTTTGGGTATTTTTGATTTAGATTTATAGATTATGAGTGTAGAGAGAAGTAATAATTAGAGAGAGATTGAAAGAAAAATAAAAATAATGATTAGAAATAGAAATAATAAGTGGAAAAAAAATAGAATAACAATTACAAATCCAAAACCAAAATACCCAACTGAACGGGCTCATAGAACTCATACTGATATTAACTAGCGAACTAAACCATTTTTTTGAAGTTTATGGACATATACATACGTCCCAACAAGAGAATCTAGTTTTTTCTTGCACCTTCACTATTACTTTTTGCTCTCTCTCTCTCTCTCTCTCTCTCTCTCTCTCTCTCATATTGACACACACTCTCCAGCTAATCAATGGTGATTTTGATTTCAAAATTGAAATGACATGAGGGCTAACTATATATTCTGAATTATTGATTAGTTTGCTTTTAAACATTTTCCGCTATCAATTAATGTAACGCCCTGAAAATTGGGTACGTTAAAAGTAAAATTTACCATTTTATTTAGGAAAAATGTCAATCTCATTAAAACTTTAGATAGTCACCTACTAACGGTAAAAGAAATTAACGAACTTATTACAACTGAAACTTGTATGAACATAAAACTGTCTGAATCTCAAAAATTTAAATGAATGTCAACAACTTAAATAAAATTTGAACAGGGCTATCTAATTCTTTGAAACTACTGATAGAGCCACGGCTCCAACGGTCCATCTCTATACTTCTACTCCGTCACCTCCGTCACCTCGTATTCTCCGGTTGGTTCTTCATATCTCACACTATCCTCAAAACCTGGCGTAAAATGTCAGAACCACAAAGAGAGCACCGTGAGTGAAAATCACTCAGTAGGACACCCGAAGCTACCCCTTTACTAAGAATTACTCATGCATCACATGTATTCACAAAATCTCATACATACAAGATAACTGTAACCATTCAACATTTCTTCAGTAAACTCACATATTTATCATTCGTTCACAAAGGTTCACAACCCACAGAATACCAAGCCACCATGCTATCCGATTTTCAGTTTCCCAGTCATCTGACTAACTATGACATCGATTCCCATCCACAACCATCCCAGTACACCATACACCAGGTTTAACTCTCCAGACCTCTGGCACGACTCATGACTGTTGGCTCCCATACACTCAGCCCACTCCTAGGACCCGAGCACGGCTCAAAACCCTTGGCTCCCATACACCGGCCCACTCCTAGGACCCAGGCACGGCTCAAGACCTCTAGCGATATTGCGACTGGCTCACGACCCATGCGGGATAGAAGCACCCCAACCCACATTGTCATAATTTTATTCATTATCTTAATTAATATATCAACATGTCATTTGCACCAAAATACGGGACTCATGCGTCACATGGGTTTATCAATCACATAAGTCCGAAAATTAACTTACAATGAACATAAAAACACAAATACCAATGTTCAACAACATAAGAATGATAAAAATTCAACTCCAAATATTATGATATTCTACAGTAGCGTGGTTTATTAAGTTAGGAACAACTTTCATGTTTCATGCGAAGTCTAATTTTAATGCTAAACGGGGCCAATTTAAGATTCAAGTCAGAACAACAATCTGCCTAAAATCTGTGCAGCGCAGTCTCTTCCAAAATCTGTATTAAATTCCCTCATCCTATGATTGGGACGAGTTACACATCAACGTCGCTAACAATTTAATGACCTACAACTTCTGTGTACGTTTTACTTAAAATCTAATTCTTCCGTTAAAAAGGGTAAAAATTGGTTCAAAGACAGATTCAATTTGTTCCGTATTCCCACACAACTTTTCGAGATCTACAACTTTTGTGTTATAAGTTTTCCCCGAATCCGCTTCGAAGGGGTCCGAATCTCCTGAACAGAATACAGCGCTCATGAAAAACGTTTTTCACCGTTTCGTTTCCGTTTTATACCTTCGATACCCTAACGGTTCGACTCCTTATATTATATATATACTATCCATCGGTCACATACTTCTCCCTACGATACAAACGTATACAAGAAGACACATACGCAGTAAAGCTAAGTAAAAGTTAAGTTTCAAACGCCCTACCTTTTATCCGATGAATCAAGCGTTAGCGCAAATAAATGGGAACGGAAACGTTGAGCGATTACGACTTCGAAGAAAAATCTGCGAGAAAGAAGTACCCACAATAATTGTGAGAGAGATGTGTAAGGGTATTTAAGAAGAGAGAGAGAGAGTTAATGAGGGTGAGAGTTAATGATAACCGTGAGAGAGAAAGGGGAGAATTGAGGAAGTAATTGTGTGAGAAATAATTACCTGATGAGAGAGAGGAGAATTGGCGTGGGGGAGGAGAGGGAGGAAGAGAGGGGATTTATGAAGAGAGTTAATGAGATTAGGATTGCAGGAGTAATATAAGGAATGTGGAGAGATATAGGTGGGGTGGGGGAGTTAATTAAATGGTTAGGAGAGATATACATTGATAGTTAATTTCTAAGATAACTCTAATTTAAACACGGCGCGCGCACACACATATGTATAATATAATCAATAAATCCTATTATTTTAATAATTGTAAAAATCGGGATTTTACAATTACAGGTGACAAATCCATGATCAAGAAGCGTTACATGTACTTAATCGAAGAAATCCTAAAGGAAAATCCCAATCTGTGTGAGTTCATGGCACCTTCCCTGGACGCTAGGCAAGACATGGTTGTGGTGGAAGTCCCCAAACTTGGCAAAGAGGCAGCCACAAAGGCCATACAGGAATGGGGCCAGCCCAAATCCAAAATCACCCACTTGGTCTTCTGCACCTCCACTGGTGTCGACATGCCGGGTGCTGACTACCAGCTCACCAAGCTCCTTGGCCTCCGCCCCTCCGTCAACCGCTTCATGATCTACTTCCAAGGCTGTTTCGCCGGTGGTACCGTCCTCCGCCTAGCCAAAGATTTGGCAGAGAACAACAAGGGCGCCAGGATTCTAGTCGTGTGTTCTGAGATCACAGCCACCACTTTCCGCGGGCCTAGCGAAACCCATCTTGACGGTCTGGTCGGCCAAGCTCTATTTGGAGATGGCGCGGCCGCGATTATCGTAGGCGCAGACCCGATACCCGGAGTTGAAAAGCCACTGTTTGAGTTGGTCTCTGCAAACCAAACTATTCTACCCGACAACGAAGGGGCCATCGATGGACACCTTCGCGAAGTGGGAAGTACTTTCCGCTTGCTCAAGGAGATTCCATGGCTCATATCCAACAACATAGAAAAGGCACTAACAGACGCGTTTGAACCCTTGGGAATATCGGACTGGAACTCTATCTTTTGGGTTCCACACGCTGGCGGGCGTGCTATTCTGGACCAAGTGGAGTCGAAGCTGGGCCTTCAGCCGGCGAAGCTACAGGCCTCGAGGCACGTGCTGAGCGAATATGGTAACATGTTGAGCGCATGTGTGTTGTTCGTTTTGGATGAGATGAGGAAGAAGTCAGCCGAGGACGGGCTCAAGACCACCGGTGAGGGGCTCGAGTGGGGCGTGCTCTTTGGTTTTGGACCTGGGCTCACTGTTGAGACTCTGGTGCTCCATAGTTTGTGCACTTGAAATGTGGTTATCATTACTGTATTATTATTTTTTTATCATGGCATTGTTTTTGGATTCTCTTATAATAGAAGGTCTTACTCCATACTAACTTCGTGGACGCTCATACGGATTGCCCAAAAGCTCAATGTGTGAATATTCCGACCTCAATAATTAGTATGGAGTAGTAAATGTTGTGATAAAAGTCACGGGGACTTATAAATAAGGGACTTTTGGGCAAGAGGTCTACACATCTCTCCCCTCCCCATTGTAATCATTTGCTCTAGTAATATCAAGTCCTCTTTGTGTGTACATCTCCGGATCATTCCAGTATCTCTAACAGCTTGTGTCCGCTATCTTATCATGTTTCCTCCTTTGTAGTTGTCTTATTGGTTTCAGAACCCTAGCATTTAAACACCATTTTTCTCGATTTTCTGTTCTAAGTTAAAAAATATTAACATCTTCTCCGTATAACTTTGTGATGACCTAAATGGGGTCGAGTACCCTAAACTGCTGTATGACCTTTAATTTTATAATATGTTCCTGTTTACCAAAAAAAAAAACTTTCTTTTAGTCTGTGGTTGCCACTTTTTGTAGATCCTCCACATCAGAATTCTAAAGTTAGATAATGGAATACTGAGATTGTTGTCTCGGTTTTGAGCTTGGCTATGTTAGAACTGTAACGCCCCGAATTTTGGGTACGTTAAAAAGGACAATTTCATTGTAAACCTCAAAATAGAGTCTGGCTCTTATTACAACAATCTCTCAACAAGAGTTCAATATATACATAAATGAAGGGGGTTCTAGAGTTCCTAACTACAGCTCCTCCTGCTTCTTCATCCTAGCCAGCTCTTCAGCTCCAGAGGCTTCCACGGCGAACTGTTCGTCTTGAACAACTACAAGGTCTGACACATTATACCGGCGTCACCACCAATATAATACGTCAGGGTCACCAACAGGCAACACCGTGAGCTACAACGCTCAGTAGGGAAATTCTTACCCTCTAACCCATAACTTACAAACAACAGTTATAATAAACATCAATTTCCACACGATAGGTATATACACAGTTTAACAATGACACATCCACATTCGATAATCATCTATCGTTGGTGTCCAAGATTTTCGGGTTTCTCCTACGCGACTCATCGTAGACCGTGTCAACATTATCATTTACAAAACAACCTTTGTAAATCATTTGCATTGGCTCCCTACCGCGGATAACCAAGCTACACACTTTCAGAATCATTTGCATTGGCTCCGTACCGCGGATAACCAAGCTACACACTTTCAAAATCATTTGCATTGGCTCCGTACCGCGGATAACCAAGCCACACATTTTCAAAATCGTTTTGCATTGGCTCCGTACCGCGGATAACCAAGCTACACACCCAACCTCGGTTCCGCCGCGCCGGGTTCCCGAGTATCCTCACAATGGTTCCGCCGCGCCGGGTTCCCATTGGCACGCAATTGCATTGGCTCCGTACCGCGGATAACCAAGCACACACCCAACCTTGGTTCCGCCGCGCCGGGTTCCCAAGTATCCTCACAATGGTTCCGCCGCGCCGGGCTCCCATTGGCACACAATTGCATTGGCTCCGTACTGCGGATAACCAAGCACACACCCAACCTTGGTTCCGCCGCGCCGGGTTCCCAAGTATCCTCACAATGGTTCCGCCGCGCCGGGTTCCCATTGGCACACAATTGCATTGGCTCCGTACCGCGGATAACCAAGCACACACCCAACCTTGGTTCCGCCGCGCCGGGTTCCCAAGTATCCTCACAATGGTTCCGCCGCGCCGGGTTCCCATTGGCACACACACAAAACACACACCACACAATGAGCAAGTCCGGCCACATTGCGGCTTTCCAAATCATTTCACCTTTTTCAAAATACGCACACACAACTCACACAATGCCACCCAAAACCGGTCATTATGTAGTTTCAAAATATTTTCTTCTTCGAAAATCATTTCCTTTCATTAACCACACCCTAGGTGTCATGTTTCTACTTTCTCAATTCTCGTGTCTCGTTATCATACAAAGACTCCGCGGTAAGCGTGAAACATACTAACAAGATCATCCAATTCTATACTACTTATCATGTTAAATCATCACGTATAGCATAACGCCACATGTACGGACGCCTTTGGAGTGTATCACTTATGCTTTATTCAAAGCACAACGCCACATGTACGGACGTCTTTGGAGTGAAATCACTTATGCTTTATCACACCACAAATATAACAAGTAATTCATATATGCAACTCATAACCATCTTAAATATCAAAATATAATTACTTCTAAACAAACAATAAGTTCTATCTTAGCAATTCAAAATAACAACGTTAAACTTAAATACGTAAGTAAATAAGGAGTAAGTAAGGGTTTCCTTACGATCCTTCTCGGCGGTAGTCAGCTACGGAAGGTACGTCGGCGGTCGGAAAGTACGTCGGTGGTCGGACGGAGTAACGTCCTACGGTATGCCTCCGGTAGCTTCGAAAGAGAAAGGTTTCTCTCGAAACTTCTACTTGACTAATACTACTACTACTTTTGGATCGAGGGGTGGTCGAGTGGCGGTCTAGTGGCGGCTTAGGTTGAGTTTCTTGAAGAACACAAGAACAACTCAAGAACAAAGGAAGAACTAAAGAAAGAACAAAGAAATTCTAGAGAGAGAAGTTGCTAGGTGAAGGTGTGAGTTGAATGAGAAGTATGGGGTGCTATTTATAGGCAAAACCTTGGGCTCTCCCTCTCCTCTCAAGGCCGGCCCCCTCTCTCTCTCTCTTCCTCAAATTTTGACAAATGGCAAGCACTCATGGAAGATCAAAGTCTAAAACCCTAGGCATGCATGGCTAGATTGTCCTTGGATTTGATCTTTGGAGGATTTGTTGCAAGGAAAGGAGACAAGGGTACAAGATTTAGTCTTGAACAAATCCTAGAAGTACAAATGGAAGTTATGTTTGGTTAGGAGAAAGATTCACCAAGGATTGAAAGATGTAGGAAGATATGGAAGATCAAGTCAAGGTACAAGTCTAATTCTTTCTTCCTCTCTCCTCTCTCTCTCTCTCTCTCTCTCTCTCTCGGGTCCTCTCTCTCTCTCTCTCTCTCGGCATTCTCTCTCTCCCTCTCTCTCTCTCTCAAGTACACACACACACACATGTATATATATGTATACCAATGCAAGAAAGAATAAGAAAGGTACAAAGGTACAAGATTTTTCAAAATCAAATCCTATTAAAGAAATACAATTAGGCACATGCCTCTTTAAATAAATAAACTAGGGTACTTTGTAATCTAGGAAGATCAACTCCCCAAATAAATTAATCCAATTGGGTACAAAACCCTAACATAAAATAATACAAGGGTACTTTTAAGAATCTTAGGCCTTAAAGGCTACTAAGGCTAATAAGTATTTTCAAATTAAAATATTGGTACTTCATCACATGGGAAATTAGGAAAAATGACTAGATTTAATAAGCCCATGTACTTGGTTAAAAGACCAAACTATTACCCAATGGATAATAAATACCCTAACTTTTATTATCCAATGGACAATAATAACTAGGAAACTTTTATATTAAAATAATCAAGGAGTACTTTTTAAAGCATGTGACAAAAGCCCTATATTAAATATAGGTGTGGTACCAAGTATCCCAATTAAATAAAAAGACTAGGATTCTCCCATTAAAATAATAATAAAGTACAAGTCAAATCAACTTTATTTGGAAGGTTCCCTAGTCACATCGGTACTTTATTTGGTCAAAAGAGTTATTACCCAAGGGTTACTAACTTCCCTAATGGTTATTACCCAATGGGTAGTAATTTCTCTTGCCTTTAATAACCAATGGACAAAAAGAGTACAAGTACCTTTTTATTAAAATAATATTTAAAAAAGACTACATGTACTTTTATAATAAAAAGATTTATTATCCAATGGACAAAAAATTACCCTAACCATTATGGACCAATGGATAAAAGCAAAGGTTCAAAAGTTCAAAAGGTCCAAAAGGTTCATCGAGTAACTGGGTAAGTTGGTTGCTCGGTTCCTCCAACTAGTCGGTTGAAAACTAACCAAATTAGTAAACTAACCAAATTAGTCACGTTGGGTTTCTAGTCAAGACCAAAATCTAACTTCGATGAAAATAAACAAGAAGTCATATAGCACTCAAGAGAAAAATAAGTAGTTTAAATAAAATTCAAATATTTAACGAAATTTTTATTGACCAAAATTCAGGGGCGTTACAATCTATCCCCCTTAAAACAATTTCGTCCCCGAAATTGGCACGCAGCTACAGGTTAGACTTGGTTGCTAAACCAATCACGGAATCATCGACTATCCCCCGTAAAAATTTTGAAGTAGGTCACCATCAATCGAATTAAGCCTCATCACTTGCTTAACGAGATGGGGTTGAAGTTGCTCCTGCCGTTGAACAGCTTGCCTCGTCGTACGTCTTTGGTAAGGTCTCCACCGTAAATACTAACGTCAAAAACGGAACTTCTACCAAATCATCTTGCGGACTAGCATCCCTCAAGCATTCCTAGCACATCCTTGTTGAACCCTCATGCTTCTCGATATTAAACCCATTTCCAAAAGTAGGAAACAACGGGTTCATTCTTCATAATCGTAATTCATGAGTATTCCATCGAACATCAGTAGGTAAGCCCTACGATACTCTTCAGTATTCGCAAAGGCATTGAAAAAACCTATGCAGCCTACGGAAGATTATCCTCTCATAGTCGAAGCGTGCCTTCTTTCTTCTTCTCGAACGACGTCGGTGCTTCCCATGGTAACGTACTCGGCTTGATAGGCCCTTAATCCAATAGCTCTTGCAATTGGGTCTTGATCTCCCTTAGTTCCGCAGGGGCTTTTCGGTATGGCGTCAAAAGAGATTGGTGCGATTTCTGGTTGAAGTCCTATAGAGAAGTCTATTTCTCCTTAAGGCGATAAGCTAGGAAGTTCTTCAGGGAAAACATCGGCATACTTGCACACGATGTGTGGTAATCCCACTTCCATTCTATCGGCTTCTTCCTACTGGAAACTAGCGGCCATCCAAGTAGTGGATTCTGCTACCTTCATCTCCTCGTCATCAAACTCGTTGTCCGTCTATCCCCCTTAAAAGGAATCGAGTCCCTTCTAGGGTATAAGTTGTCACCATCCTTTAATGACAGTCTACGACTGCTCGATGCGCTGATCGCCAATCCAATCATCGGAATCCATCATGTCGATTACTCCGAGGTTGCAGGTCAGGCGCAGGTTAAACATAGGTTGGCTATTACTAGTTCGTACCCCTTACGCACTAGACTAATAGCTATACTCCCTTCAGTTGATACGTGGTCAAGGCCACACGATCTCCGTCCTGCGTAACTCCGAAGGTTCTGAGGATCATCTTGACCTCATTCAGCCACGTCTCGGCCACGACAGGGTTGGTGTCTTCGTGAAAGGTCGAAGGTCAACGTTTACAAAACTCGTTCATCGCTCGGGTTCGAGTCATCGGTCCGTCGTCGTGGTTTTGGTTTCGGCGGTTGGCGTTTCAAAGCAACTACGAATGTTTGCACGATCAGGGCTAGGTCGGGGTCCGCGTGAGAGGATTCTCCGTTATCGTATCCTAATTTGCGGCGCGTAATAACAATCCACGAGGGAAAAATCGAAAAGGGTTTTTGTTTTACCAAAACAAATTTTCCTTTTGCAAATGGTCTATCTTTCAAAAGTCAAAAGAATTTTATCAACTAGTATGCAACGGTACTCTTTAAAAATAAGCAGGTTTTTCATAGATAAGAACATCATACAACATAAGCATAGAATTACAAACATAAACATAGAGTTCTACCATAAACAAGTAGACTAGAACAAGATTTTCTACTACAAACTGGGACGGTCCTACACAGTCCTACAGTTGGGCAAGTCTTATTCCATACTGCTAGTGCAATATTCTAGGGTAGTTCGGTTCCGAAGACTTCCTTCAGCCACATCTTGTATCTCCTTTCAGCTGCGGTCTCTTCCCTAAAAAGACACTCACGTTCTTGTGCGAGCAGTTCTTCCATAGTCGGGATGTTTGACTCCTCCATCGGTTCCCGGTAGTACTGAGAGAGGTTTAGTATCGCAGCTTCCAGCTCTGGGTCAAACATGAGATCATCATTGGGTTGCTCAAAGTTTTGCACAAGCGGTGCGGGGACAAAGGTAGGCGGAGAGTTCTCGGGAACTGCAACTGGTGGAGGCATTTCCCAAGTGATTGGGACATCATAGAGCTCCATGTCATCCTCTGATGGGGGTGTTGGTCGAAAGTACTCAGGTGCTAGTAACGAGCGATAATTGGCCAAAACACGCGGGGCAAAAGGTGGGCGTCCTCCTCGCGGTATGTTCGACATCTATAACAATAAGGAAGGTTATATTGCTAGACTTATCGTGGCAAGGGGTAGTTTTCACGCCACAAGGGGTAAAATGCAAGTCCATACATAAACAACGATCATATACTAAAGAAAACATAAGTCTCTTATTACCAAATATAATGAGTACAACATAGATGGCTTACTAGCCTAATCTCTAGTTACAACAAAAGGTCCACTACTACCAAATCCTTAACATCTTACGTCCCGAAGGATTACAACGGTTACTAGGTTTATTCTAGGCACGCCTAAGCAGTCTTCTTGGCCTTCACAGATCTTTTGGGACCTCGTCCTCTTCGAGATCCTCTTCCTTCGTACGGTTTTCTCCCATAGCCACTTCATTGGCGTCTTCATCACCATTGACTTTTTCCTCCTTAACTCCAACCTCAAAGTTCTCCATCGGGGGTAAAACACCGAAATACTCATAGAAAGCAGACAGGATAGGAAACATTGCAGAAAACCAAGGGTCCTTCTCTACGGGAATAGGGGTATTCTGCTGCATTCTTTGGAAATCTCTCTTTTCTGCAAATACAGCAGCGATAAAGTCGGGATCTTCCAGTTTCTCGGCCGTCAAGGTTTCTATGGTATTTTTGGGTTGATAGGCTTCGGCTAGAATATCGACTAGATGTTTCATCTACAAGAGAAAGGTTTCAACCTCAATTAGTAACAGCGTTTCACTAACTCCAAAGAAAACACTTGAGTTTCTAAGTCCCTCATTTGATAAGTCATCATCCAATTGTTCGGGAATTTCCAGCTCAGCGGTACTGCCAATTTCCACGCCTTGCTTCAATCCGAAGATTATTTTGACAGAATTCCACCCAATTTGGGACGGTAAACTTAAACTCAATTCACGGCGGTGCAACGGTCAACTTAAATTGTGGTTCTACCCATTCAACCCATGACCGAGGTTTTGAATCAAAAGCTTTGATACCAAGCTGTAACGCCCCGAATTTTGGGTACGTTAAAAAGGACAATTTCATTGAAAACCTCAAAATAGAGACTGGCTCTTATTACAACAATCTCTCAACAAGAGTTCAATATATACATAAATGAAGAGGGTTCTAGAGTTCCTAACTACAGCTCCTCCTGCTTCTTCATCCTAGCCAGCTCTTCAGCTCCAAAGGCTTCCACGGCGAACTGTTCGTCTTGAACAACTACAAGGTCTGACACATTATACCGGCGTCACCACCAATATAATACGTCAGGGTCACCAACAGGCAACACCGTGAGCTACAACGCTCAGTAGGGAAATCCTTACCCTCTAACCCATAACTTACAAACAACAGTTATAATAAACATCAATTTCCACACGATAGGTATATACACAGTTTAACAATGACACATCCACATTCGATAATCATCTATCGTTGGTGTCCAAGATTTTTGGGTTTCTCCTACGCGACTCATCGTAGACCGTGTCAACATTATCATTTACAAAACAACCTTTGTAAATCATTTGCATTGGCTCCGTACCGCGGATAACCAAGCTACACACTTTCAGAATCATTTGCATTGGCTCCGTACCGCGGATAACCAAGCTACACACTTTCAAAATCATTTGCATTGGCTCCGTACCGCGGATAACCAAGCCACACATTTTTAAAATCGTTTTGCATTGGCTCCGTACCGCGGATAACCAAGCTACACACCCAACCTCGGTTCCGCCGCGCCGGGTTCCCGAATATTCTCACAATGGTTCCGCCGCGCCGGGTTCCCATTGGCACGCAATTGCATTGGCTCCGTACCGCGGATAACCAAGCACACACCCAACCTTGGTTCCGCCGCGCCGGGTTCCCAAGTATCCTCACAATGGTTCCGCCGCGCCGGGTTCCCATTGGCACACAATTGCATTGGCTCCGTACCGCGGATAACCAAGCACACACCCAACCTTGGTTCCGCCGCGCCGGGTTCCCAAGTATCCTCACAATGGTTCCGCCGCGCCGGGTTCCCATTGGCACACACACAAAACACACACCACACAATGGGCAAGTCCGGCCACATTGCGGCTTTCCAAATCATTTCACCTTTTTCAAAATACGCACACACAACTCACACAATGCCACCCAAAACCGGTCATTATGTAGTTTCAAAATATTTTCTTCTTCGAAAATCATTTCCTTTCATTAACCACACCCTAGGTGTCATGTTTCTACTTTCTCAATTCTCGTGTCTCGTTATCATACAAAGACTCCGCGGTAAGCGTGAAACATACTAACAAGATCATCCAATTCTATACTACTTATCATGTTAAATCATCACGTATAGCATAACGCCACATGTACGGACGCCTTTGGAGTGTATCACTTATGCTTTATTCAAAGCACAACGCCACATGTACGGACGTCTTTGGAGTGAAATCACTTATGCTTTATCACACCACAAATAATACAAGTAATTCATATATGCAACTCATAACCATCTTAAATATCAAAATATAATTACTTCTAAACAAACAATAAGTTCTATCTTAGCAATTCAAAATAACAACGTTAAACTTAAATACGTAAGTAAATAAGGAGTAAGTAAGGGTTTCCTTACGATCCTTCTCGGCGGTAGTCGGCTACGGAAGGTACGTCAGCGGTCGGAAAGTACATCGGTGGTCGGACGGAGTAACGTCCTACGGTATGCCTCCGGTAGCTTCGAAAGAGAAAGGTTTCTCTCGAAACTTCTACTTGACTAATACTACTACTACTTTTGGATCGAGGGGTGGTCGAGTGGCGGTCTAGTGGCGGCTTAGGTTGAGTTTCTTGAAGAACACAAGAACAACTCAAGAACAAAGGAAGAACTAAAGAAAGAACAAAGAAATTCTAGAGAGAGAAGTTGCTAGGTGAAGGTGTGAGTTGAATGAGAAGTATGGGGTGCTATTTATAGGCAAAACCTTGGGCTCTCCCTCTCCTCTCAAGGCCGGCCCCCTCTCTCTCTCTCTTCCTCAAATTTTGACAAATGGCAAGCACTCATGGAAGATCAAAGTCTAAAATCCTAGGCATGCATGGCTAGATTGTCCTTGGATTTGATCTTTGGAGGATTTGTTGCACGGAAAGGAGACAAGGGTACAAGATTTAGTCTTGAACAAATCCTAGAAGTACAAATGGAAGTTATGTTTGGTTAGGAGAAAGATTCACCAAGGATTGAAAGATGTAGGAAGATATGGAAGATCAAGTCAAGGTACAAGTCTACTTCTTTCTTCCTTCCTCTTCTCTCTCTCTCTCTCTCTCTCTCTCTCTCTCTCTCTCTCGGGTCCTCTCTCTCTCTCTCTCTCGGCATTCTCTCTCCCTCTCTCTCTCTCTCTCTCTGTCTCTCTCAAGTACACACACACACACACATGTATATATATGTATACCAATGCAAGAAAGAATAAGAAATGTACAAAGGTACAAGATTTTCCAAAATCAAATCCTATTAAAGAAATACAATTAGGCACATGCATCTTTAAATAAATAAACTAGGGTACTTTGTAATTTAGGAAGATCAACTCTCCAAATAAATTAATCCAATTGGGTACAAAACCCCAACATAAAATAATACAAGGGTACTTTTAAGAATCTTAGGCCTTAAAGGCTACTAAGGCTAATAAGTATTTTCAAATTAAAATATTGGTACTTCATCACATGGGAAATTAGGAAAAATGACTAGATTTAATAAGCCCATGTACTTGGTTAAAAGACCAAACTATTACCCAATGGATAATAAATACCCTAACTTTTATTATCCAATGGACAATAATAACTAGGAAACTTTTATATTAAAATAATCAAGGAGTACTTTTTAAAGCATGTGACAAAAGCCCTATATTAAATATAGGTGTGGTACCAAGTATCCCAATTAAATAAAAAGACTAGGATTCTCTCATTAAAATAATAATAAAGTACAAGTCAAATCAACTTTATTTGGAAGGTTCCCTAGTCACATCGGTACTTTATTTGGTCAAAAGAGTTATTACCCAAGGGTTACTAACTTCCCTAATGGTTATTACCCAATGGGTAGTAATTTCTCTTGCCTTTAATAACCAATGGACAAAAAGAGTACAAGTACCTTTTTATTAAAATAATATTTAAAAAAGACTACATGTACTTTTATAATAAAAAGATTTATTATCCAATGGACAAAAAATTACCCTAACCATTATGGACCAATGGATAAAAGCAAAAGTTCAAAAGTTCAAAAGGTCCAAAAGGTTCATCGAGTAACTGGGTAAGTTGGTTGCTCGGTTCCTCCAACTAGTCGGTTGGAGACTAACCAAATTAGTAAACTAACCAAATTAGTCACGTTGGGTTTCTAGTCAAGACCAAAATCTAACTTCGACGAAAATAAACAAGAAGTCATATAGCACTCAAGAGAAAAATAAGTAGTTTAAATAAAATTCAAATATTTAACGAAATTTTTATTGACCAAAATTCAGGGGCGTTACAAGAACACAACTTGAGCATTCATATTTCATGATGTTCTAAGTATTTTAAGCTACGAAGAAGATTTGGGAAAAATCAACTCTAAAGAAGTCTCTTTCGTTAACTCCTCCTCCATCTAAAAATCGCTGTTACCCATAGCAGCATATTAGTCTTAAGTTCAAATGAAACAACTCTATAGAAGCTTTAATCCAGTCTAAATTTCTATGATGTGTAGAGTCCAATAATAAAAATATTTGTTGTTAGCCAAACAAGGCCATTGTCTTATTTAAAACAATTTAAATGAAAAAAGACATTTTTTGACGAAATTTGACTAAACAAT
The DNA here is from genome assembly GCA_019656835.1 of Rhododendron ovatum. Classification (NCBI taxonomy): domain Eukaryota; kingdom Viridiplantae; phylum Streptophyta; class Magnoliopsida; order Ericales; family Ericaceae; genus Rhododendron; species Rhododendron ovatum. The sequence continues at coordinate 33,130,889 of CM033799.1, forward strand.
AATTGGGAATTAAGCTATTGGGCATACGTAGGTCAAAATTCCAGTTGCACACGCATCGCGTGTGCCCATCCTCTAATAATACTATTAATCTTTTATGGGAGATAGACAATTAAATAAGCATTGTACATGTTGTGCCGAACACGAAATTGAGAATATAGCAAATCAACAAGTGATAAATAAGAACACAAAGATATACGTGATTCCGTTCAAACACAAAGTAAGAACGTACTCCACAGGGAAAAGAGTAAGAAGATTCACTATAAACGGGAAGAGAAACAAAGAGCCGGCTATACCCGTAACTCTACTTGAAGCACCAAACAGATATTTATGGACAAATTTCTGGTGGAACCCAAAAGGGAGACACAAACCCTTGGTGAAACCCTAAAAGATGAACAAAACCGTAATATCTAAGCCCTTAAACAAAAGACTATAACCCTAAGAACCCCCAAGGTCCCTATTTATAGGAAAGTACTAAATAAACCTAAACCGAATAAGAATAGGAATCCTAGTTAATTTAGGAATTCTAGTCAATTTCCAACAGTACATACTATAATAACAATTGATAGATTGCACGTAATCGAATCATACGATACCTTGCTAACGCGGTTGTCGACGCCCATAACTTGGGATGTGCATTTCTTTCCAAAAATGCTAGGGGTACATATGAAATGTACATATTATGTACATATTAGTTTTGTGGGGCCCACTTCGGGTCCCACAAAGATTATTCAAACCGCCCATTATTTTTCAAACATTTTTTTATGGAGCCCTGTAAAAAATCAGCACAACCCGATATCAGTAAAGATTTTTTCTTAATTTGTGGAGGCGAAACTACTTAACTGTTTAGTTTCTCCCCTACAAATTCAGAAAAAATCCTTACCGATATCGGGTTAAACTGATTTTTTACAGGGCTCCATAAAAAGATGTTTTAAAAATAATTAGCGGTTCAGATCATTTTTGTGGGATCTGAATTAGACCCCACAAAATCTATATGTACATTGTATGTACATATTATATGTACCAATAGTAGCACTCTTCGCATATTTTTATTCTTGTTATTAGCTAACTTTGCATTAAAAAATCTACAGTATACTTAATTTCAATTATTTTTCAAAACTGTACAGTCTTCAATTTTTTTTTCCAAAAAATCCTCACTGGACAATCTTCATTTTTTTCTTTTTTTCAAAACCGTAGGAAAAGGCCAATTATCCAAAATTGATTTTGTTTGGTTTGGGTCTAGACTCAATACTTTTTTTTTTAGCACGGTTCTTAATAATTTCGTCATTCCCTCAAAATTCAAACCAAACAAAGTGTGACTAAAGTGTGAAAAAGGCTACTGAACTTGGTATAATAAACAAACGTTTTTTATTTTTTGATTGCTTAATAAACAAACGTTTAAAACTAAACTAAAGGGAAAAATATGAAGAACACGCTGTTTTCTTGTGTGTAACCCCGTTCGCTTTCTCCCAAAATCTTCTTTTTCAAAAAGAAGGTAATTTTAAATTCAAATATAACGAAAATAAAAAATATTTTTTTAATTTTTTTTGCACCGATTAAAAGATCTCAATGAGATCTATCAAACAAGATTCATACTAGTAAGAAAATTATTTACGTCAACACTTGATTTTTGACCTTTAAAGTACTTACTTTTCCCAAAACCTTCCTTTTGCAAAAGTGGAACGCCACCGTACGTGTGATGGTTGAAGATTAGTAACTATCTGACAGTTTTTTCACCATCTCTCCTAAAATGAATTGGTGTTAACGAATGCTTCAATTAAGTCTTTTATGGCATTAGACATCCCATCCATGAGTCTGTTTTTAAAGCGGTCGTAGGGAACATGTAGCCAAATCTATAGGGACACTCCAAACCCAACAACAAAAGTAATCGTAACAGTGATACGCATGCATGCAGCTTGGAGTATAAATCTAGTCAAAGCTCTGCACACATTCGTCAGCCTTCTTCACAATTGCAAAATGCAAAAAACAAAAGACCGCTGATTTTGTTACTTCTTCTTTTTAATGTACAAAAAAGAGTAGTAAAATTATTTTCCAAACAAAATTGGCTCTTTTTTTTTCTGTGAAAAATTATATAACCATTGGGTTAAATATCGAAATCGGCTCTCTCTTTTTCTGTGAATGAAACAATTGGGTAAAGATGAAGAAACTGAAATAGGAGCAGTTGAAGGAAATGGGGTGTATCCTTTGATGTATTCCCTTCGTCCCATTTTTATTGTTCATTTTTATTTTTCGTGTCGTTCTTTCAACGCTTATATCTCCTAATCTATCATATTTTTCATAATTTTGAAAACTTTTTATTATAGATCTAATCTAGAACTATTAAATAAGATCCATACTGTATATTTTTGGAGATTCATATTAAAATATATAAACGTTGAAAGAACGACACAAAAAACAAAAATGAATAATAAAAATGGAACGGAGGAAGTATAATTTCCTTTGTTACCCCAAACGAAAAAACAATTTTTTACAATTATTGTTACACAAAAAAAAAATGTCAGGGCAAAGAAGGTACTGTCAAATCACTTCTAACCTAACTGCCACAGCCCACGTTCTCCCCCTCTTTTCCTCCGGAGTCCTTTTAGCACCACTCTCATTTACACATTCATTCACCAGTTATGTTATTTGAAGATATATTTTTACACATATTTTGCACATATATTTTTATAGGGCCCACCTCGGATCCCACTAATATGATCCGAATCGCTCATTATTTTTAAAATAATTTTTTAAGAGTGCCTGTAAAAAATCAACTCGATAGAATATCGGTAATGGCTTTTTCAGAAATCATAGGGTGAACAGTCTGATTCGCACTGCGATTTCTGAAAAAGCCCTTACCGATATCCTATCGAGTTGATTTTTTAAAAAAACTCTTAAAACATTATTTTAAAAATAATGAGCGGTTCGGATCATATTGGTGGGATCCGAAATGGGCCCCATAAAAGTGTATGTGCAAAATATGTGTATAAATGTATGTGTCCTTGCCATTTTTGCTCATTCACATATTTACACTCATAATAAGAGTGGAGTCCGTACACATTCTTATTATAATGTGAGTGTGTGAATAGGTGTGTAAATGAATGTAGTGTTAGAATTGTTGATTATTGATAATTATATAATCACACCCATTTTACACAGCCATACATAAGTGTGGAGTTTACGCACTTATATGTATGAATGTATATTTAGGTACGTGTTTAAATGTGATTGCAGAAGGACTCACCTCTTGCTACAGTCACAAGTCAGCCTCATTCACAGTGTACGTCCCAAGGTAGCACAGGTCACGTCGGCTCCAAGAGCCATCTTCCAATGGGTACAATCATGGGGGAATTGCATTTCAGCAGAGAGATGGGCAAAAAATGCCTAACTCATGGATCATGTTTTTGGAATTGCTCAACCATGGGAAGGAAAACAATAATTTTTCAGATATGGAATTGAAGACAAAAATACCCCTCTCTTCTGTCATGAATCAGGAGCAACTTAGCTTTATATACGGGACAATTTAAATTCATGCACAGGATAACTTAGGTTCATACACGAGGCAATTTATAGGGCAACTTTGGTTCATACATTAGGCAATTTAGATTCCGACAGGGGCAACTTATAAGGCAACTTAAATTCATACATAGAGCAATTTAGATTCATATACGAGGCAACTTAGAGGACAACTTAGGTTCATACATAGGACAACTTAGAGGGCAATTTAGATTCATACATAAGGCAATTTAAATTCATACATGAGGCAACTTAGAGGGCAACTTAAACTTATACACGGGACAATTTAGATTCATATATGGGGCAATTTAGATTCATACACGAGGCAACTTAGAGGACAACTTAGGTTCATATACGGGGCAATTTAGGTTCATACACGGGGTAACTTAGATTCATACATGTGGCAATTTAGATTCATACACAGGGCAACTTAGAGGACAACTTAGGTTCATACACGGAGCAACTTAGATTCATACATGAGACAACTTAAATTAACACACCTTGATACCTTGATACAAGGTGCATCTTATTTTCATAACATCTTTGCACTGGTTCAAACGGATTGAAAATTGAAACACTTATTTTTTTAACTATATTTTTTAATATGTATATAGGAAAAAAAAGAGAAAAAAAAAACAGTCGGATTCATTAAAGGCAATACTTACACTTCATGCTAAGAGTGTTGATTCGTGTGCCAAAAATGTTATTTCTAGAGGCTATAAAAGGAGGACTTTGTGTTTCAACTATATTTTTTAACTAAAAAATTGAAATACATAATTTTTAACTATATTTTTAATATATAAATGGTATAAAAATATATTTCAAATTTCAATCCGTTTGAATCGGTACAAAGATATTATTTTTCTGACCATTTTATCCTAAATGGTCGTAGTAAATTTTTGGCTCTAAGGCCTTTCAACGAACACCCTAAGATTCTTTATTTAGTTTTAGAGTTCTCTTAGGATGCATATTGAAAGGCCTTAGAGTGAAAAATTTATTACGATCATTTAGGATGAAATGATAAAAAAATAATTTTTTTGCACCTGTTCAAACAGATTGAAAATTGAAATACTTATTTTGTAACTATATTTTTGAATCTGTAAAGGACAAAAAAGAAAAAAAAACAGTTGGATAGAAAGAGAGAAAAGGAAATAAAGAGGAAAAAAAATGAAAAAAGAAGAAGATTCAAATTGGAAAAAAAGAAAAGGAAATAAAGAGAAAAAAAAATTCAAACAAGAAAGAAAAAAAAGGAAATAAAGAGAAGAAAAAAAAGAAAAAAAATAATCAAACTGAAAAGAGGGGGGGTTAAATGTGGAAATGGGATGGTGGGGTTGGGGTAGGGCGTCAGGGAAAAAAACACAAAGTAAGAACTTAATTTTTAAGGTTTCAAATATGTATGGATATATTAGTCCTTTAACATAGCATTTTCTATGCATTGGAAATTACTTTTCTCTTTTTCATGTTTAGATGAATTTTAAAAAAAAATGATCCATGAGTTCAGCATTTTTGCCTCTCTTTCCACTGAGATGTAATTCTCCCTACAATCATTCAATATGAGGAGACCACTGACAATGACATAAGCAGTAGCTTCTTTACATTTTTACCCTTAGTTTTGGAAGTAATAACAAAACTAACATTTTTGACAATTTAATTCCCAACAAGAATTCAAAAAATGAATAAGACAAAAATAATTGTCAAGTAGACTGGTAAAGTAAACATTTTTTATTTAAAGCGCGGAAAGTGCCCACCAAGTACAATAGTTTGTCAAAATTGTTAATGTCAAAAAAATATTTGACAATTTTTATTTTGTATAATAAGTTTAAATCAAATAAATAAAAAATTCAGTTTATTTAAATAAAACAAATCAAATAAATTTATTTTGACAATCGAACGAATCAAACTGATTTAAAAAATCAAATAGCTTTTTTTTTTTTTTGCACAATTTGTATGTTGTATCGATGAAATAAATTCAAAAAATATTAAGACATAAATAAAGTTATTTTTTTATTCGCTTGGACAAGAGGACTCAAAAAAAATTAAAAATATATATAATTTATATGTTAAAACAATGTTAAGAAGAATAATAAGTTATAGATAATTTTTACTACTATTTAACAACAGGAATTCAAAATTTGAACAAGTAAAAAATAATTCGAACCAACCTCTTATATTGCTGTGAGAGAGAGTGGAGAGGGGGAGTAATGCTCTCTCCTAAGGTTTCAAGTTCGAAACCTCTTAGGTGTTATTAAATCCTTTGGGGCTAGTTTATAAAGAGTTTTGCTCTACTTTTAATTGAGACTATTGCAAGTGGGCTGTGGAATTGGTCTCTTGAAATTAGTCGAGGTATGTAAAAGTTGGCTCAGACACCCAAATTATTAAAAAAAAAAACTGACTCAGACACCTAAATTATGAAAAAATATATTACAGAAGTGGCTTCAAGTGTTACCGTGTTAGAAGTTATGAACATGTAATTTTTTTTTTTAACTTTTCAATCTCAATTTTAAAGTGAAAAAGGTCAATACATTATTTTAGGGGAAAGTTGTCGGTTACAATTTTCTACTCGTACGACGTGGGCTGCCCCCCTCTGTCTCTGACTTCTCTGAGGAGAGAGTACAATTCCCTAATTGTTGTCTCTTAAAAGTAAAAAAAGAGAGCAGTTTTTCATAGAAAAATACAAATTCATGAACATCAACCGGTGCAACTATTCACTCAATAGCGGGACCGATTCTACAGTACTCGAGGTATACCAAGGTGTTCCAATACTAGCTAATTTCTGTTGAAATTCCCGAGTATGTCAACATGGGCCAACCCATGTTAATTTTGTGGCAAATTTTGATAAGTCCTGAACTTATTAGGTAGACATCTCTATTTTTATTGGGGACCGTCCAATTTGGAGGATTGATTTCCATCCTCTATATTTGGAGAAGTAGGAAAGAAAATAGAGGTTCCATCAAAATTACTTTTTGAATACTATATAAAACTAGAAAAATAATTGAAGTTGACATTGAAGTACACAATTGTTAGACTCAAAGTGAGATAAAATTTGAAATGAAGATAGAAAATAAGTTAAGTGCAAAAGAACGGAACCTTAGTAATGCACTAGAGGCCCGGGGCACATGCAATGCATGTGCAATTCGAATTTTAGCAAAATTTGCTCAATAACTTCCCACTTACTATTTGTTTGATCAAATTTAGTTAAAATTCAACTTGCAAATACATCGCGTGTGTCCCGGTCTCTAGTAATCTCATAAAGGAAGGGAAGCGGGGGGGCTGCCAGCGTGCTACTGTGCCCCGTTTGTGGGCCCACTCCGGTCTTGCTCCGATGATCGGAAGCGTTCACTTTGTAGAGTTCGTCGAGTAGAACAACTAATTAAAAAAATTGGTTTAATTGGATATCATTAAGTGCTTAATCGGAGGCTTTTTATCTTGAAAAGAATGGATCCGAAACACTGGATCAAATCCATTGTAACCCACGGACCGAGAGTTATATGGGCTCCGATTAGGCACTTAATGATATCCAATTAAGCTAATTTTTTGCATAGTTATTCTACTTGACGACTTCTAAAAAATGAACGATTTCGATCATCGAAACAAGACCGGAGTGGATCCACAAAAGGGGCACAGAAGCACGCTGCTGCCCAAGGGGGCAGCAGCCCCCACCCCCCCCCCCCTAAAGGAAGGCAAGGCCATGTTCCAAAATCTTTGTACACGATTCAAGGCTGAAAATCATTAGAGGAATAATTAACTCTTGCAATTCAAACATTCTTGTTCTCAACATTCCTTTTCTTACGTATCCAAGGTTTGCCCCAGTAGTTCAGCGGATGCTCAGTATTTGGGAATACTCCTCAAGGTCTGAAATTCGATTTTCCGCTGGATAAGTACCTTGCAGTAAGTAGGGGGCCGTGACTGATGTGGCTGCACTAGCTTCCCCAGAGGTTTGGGTTGCACAATCAAGCAGCGGCGGATTTAGTAAGGGACCAGTGGGGGCACGTGCCCCCACTGCTGCAAAATTCCGGAATTTTTTTTTTTTTTACTTTAAAAAAATATTAGCTCTTTAGACCTTAGTGCTACCTTTTTCACTTTTTGTCTCCTGTACAATTCCTTCCACCGACCCACTTCTCTCTCTCTCTCTTTCTAAAAAGGCAAAAACTGATTGAAATCGCCAACGAAGCCAGGAACCAGAGAGCCGATCATCGACGTCGAAGCTCGTCGAACCAGCTCCAACGCCGATCGCCGGAGATCGTCGGACAGTTGGGTACACCGTATTTTTCTTTTCTTGTTTTGTTTCCCCTTCTTTTACAAGAAAAACTAGGGTTGTTTCTCCTTCCTTTTCTGTGAATCTGTGTTCTAGTGTTCGTATGAATTGTATTTTGATGATGATTTATCTGTTTAACTGAATCGTGGTTAGTGGTCCTGTGGGGAAGAAAACAAGGTTACAACTTACAAGGGGACCTAGACCTGGGGAGGTGAACCGTGAATCTAATAAATGATAATATACATATATCTATAGAATAATATAAAACAAGGGGAATAAAATAAGTCTACACTACTTAGCAAAAAAAATAATCAATAATGCCCACTAGCATCAAGATGACTCCTCTGTTTTTTTTCCGGAAGTGTTTAATTGTGTTACATACTATTTTTTGTTTACAGATATGAAGAGATACTATAAAACAAAGCCAAAAATTGATGAAATCCGTGATTCTCAAAAACAAGATGAGATTTCTCCTCTTTCCAAACGAAGTTGTGTGGATTTTAATTTGACAGAACTTCCCGCGGATCCAGAGCTATGTCCTTCGATTATGAATTGCAATCCAAATGATCGAGACCAAAAACAAGATGAGAGTTCTCCTCTTTCTAAACGAAGTCGTGTGGAACTCAATTTGACAGAACTTCCCGCGGATCCAGGGCTACGTCCTTCGATTATGAATTGCAATCCAAATGATCGAGACCAAATCCGTAGGGCATATCTACAAAAAGGTCCTTGCCAGCCTCATAACCATAACTTTCCGAACAAAGCATTTGGGAAAACGATGCGGCGTTTTATTCCGGCTTGGTTTAAAGAATTTCCTGATTGGTTAGAATATAGCATTACAAAAGATGCCGCTTTTTGTCTTTATTGCTATCTTTTCAAGCCGGATATTGGCGATCAAGCGGGAGGTGAATCTTTTGTTGGTAATGGCTTTTCAAATTGGAAAAAGAAACGTAGACTACGTACTCATGTGGGGGGCCACAACAGTGCGCATACTCAAGCTTGGAGAAAATGTGAAGATTTGTTAAACCAAAAGCAACATATTGAGACTATAGTTTTGAAGCAATCAGAACAAGCTCGGATTGATTATCGTACACGGTTGAATGCATCAATTGATTGTGCTCGATTTCTTCTAAATCAAGGACTTGCATTTCGTGGACATGACGAGTCTGAATTTTCACGTAATCAAGGTAATTTTCTTGAACTTTTAAAGTGGCATGCTCAACGTAATCAAGATGTTAAAGCTGTTGTATTGGCCAATGCTCCACAAAATAATAAGTTGACTTCTCCTGAGATCCAAAAAGACATTCTGTGTGTGGCTGCACGTGAAGCTGTTAATGTGATTGTTAGAGATGTTAGTGATGCACTTTTTGCTATTTTGGTTGATGAAGCCCGTGACAATTCAATCAAGGAGCAAATGGCACTTGCAATTCGGTATGTTGATAAGAAGGGTCATGTGATTGAGCACTTTTTAGGTGTTGAACATGTTCCTAATACTAGTGCTATGTCGCTCAAGAAAGCTGTGGATAATTTATTTTGTAGACTTGGATTGAGTATTGGAAGATTGAGGGGGCAAGGTTATGATGGTGCTAGTAATATGCAAGGTGAGATAAATGGTCTCAAACCACTCATACTAAAAGAGAATTCTTCTGCACATTATGTTCATTGTTTTGCACACCAATTACAATTAGCTCTTGTTGCTGTGGCGAAGAAAGATGACCGTATTGGATATCTCTTTCAGTTAGTCTCTAAAGTTGGGACCGTTGTAGGAGCATCATGCAAGCGGCGAGACATTCTTAGGGAAAATGAAGTGGAAAGAGTTCTTAAAGCACTTAATCTTGGAGAGATTGAAAGTGGGCGAGGGTTGAACCAAGAAACTAGTCTCAAGCGGCCTGGGGATACACGTTGGAGCTCTCATTATAGTTCTTTGGTTAGGTTAATAGGTATGTTTGCATCGGTGATTGGTGTGCTTGAAATAGTCGAGGAGGATGGTACATACTTGGAACAAAGATTAGAAGCAACTTCTTTGTTGGAGTCAATGCAATCCTTTGAATTTATCTTGTATCTTCATTTGATGAGAACAATATTGGGAATTACAAATGACTTATCGCAAGCACTCCAAAGGAAAGATCAAGATATTGTTAATGCTATGGCTCTACTTCAATTGTCGAAAGGGTGGCTCCAAACAATGAGGGAGAGTGGGTGGATCACTCTATTGAATGTTACATCATCTTTTTGTGAAAAACATGAAATAGTTGTTCCCAATATGGATGATTTGTTTGTACCTCGAGGGGGAAAGAGGCGCAAAGCTCATAAGGTGACAAACTTACATCATTTCCGTTTTGAGATATTCAACTCCGTTATTGATTTGCAAGCTATTGAACTTGATGCTCGTTTCCCTGAATCGACTACGGAGTTGCTTCTATGTGTGGCATGTCTTAATCCATCTAGCTTGTTCTCTTCTTTTGAAAAGGAAAAATTGATCCATATGGCTGAATTGTATCCGCAAGATTTTTCCTCTATGGATCTCATGATACTTGATGATCAACTTGATAATTACATTGATGATATGCGCACTACCATTGATTTTTCAAGCTTGCATGGAATTAGTGATCTTGCACAGAAAATGGTGGAGATTGGAAGACACCGAGCTTATCCATTGGTCTATTTGCTTTTAGTTTTGGCTTTAACTTTACCAGTTGCGACTGCTACAGTTGAGAGGGCATTTTCGGCTATGAATTATGTGAAGAATCAATGGCGCAATCGAATGGGTGATGAATGGACAAGTGATAGCATGGTTGCATATATAGAGAGAGACATATGTGAAAGCATTGACAATGAAACTATCATGCAAAGCTTTCAAAACATGAAAACTCGTCGTGGTCTATTGTAAAACCTTAGTTTAGTAACTTTTGTTTATGACTATGGTAGTTTTTGTTAGTATTTGTGGACAGGTTATTAACTCTTATGTGGGTTGATGAATATTTTGGTTTTTGGTAGTATTGTTGTATCATTTTGTTATATTTTTTTTTTTTTTAAAGGTGGTGTTTTTGTTACGCCCCCAGAGGTCTTCATTCCTGGCTACGCCACTGACAACAAGGGTGCCAGGGTTCTAGTCGTGTGTTCCGAGATCACAGTCGTCGCTTTTTGTGGCCCCAGCAACACCCATCCTGATGGTTTGGTTGGCCAGGCTCTGCTCGGAGATGGCGCGGCTGCTATTATCGTAGGCGCAGACCCGATACCCAGAGTTGAGAAGCCACTATTTGAGTTGGTCTCTACAGACCAAACGATTCTACCTAATAGCGAAGGGGCCATCGCTGGACACCTTTGTAAAGCAGGCCGTACTTTCCACTTGCTCATGGAGGTTCCAAGGCTAATCTTCGACAACATCGAAAAGGCCCTAACAGACGCGTTTCAAACCTTGGGAATCTGTTTCTTCTGAAAAAGTAACAATTTGGCCTAGGAACAGCGTTGCGGGTAGTTCTAGGCCTGATGCGGGCGTGCCAGGGCAGGATTGCTGCCCAAATTCGTATCAAGGCCTGGAAGCCTCAATCTGACTTCTAACTAGACAAAAGTGCACAGCCTAAGGGTGGAGACCGTGAAGAGGTTCATGGTTTGCCTTTGCGGGCTAAGGACTTAAAATTTTCTAATCGTGTGAAAAATGGAAAGAAATGTAGAGCAAGGCCTAAAACAGAAACAAAAGGACTTCATTAACGGTTTAATAAAGTCTGATTACAAGGAAATGAAATAAAATCTAGGCTTGGCTAGATTGAACGGGAAACTAAAGATAATTGAAAGATAAATCGAGTAAGCCGAGGGCTTGATTGGTTGGGGACTGAAAAATAAAAATAGTTAAAAGATAATTGAAATGTAATTTAGATAAGCCATGGGCTTTGATGGTCGTGGACCCTAAGATAGAAGATAAAGGAAAAATAAATATGCATAAGCCGGGGGCTTGATGGTCGGGGACCTAAAGATAAAAGATAATTAAAACATAAATTTGCATAACCCGGGGGCTTGATGGTCGGGGACCTTTGCCAAGGCCTTCAACTCTGGTATTTATAGGCAGATGTTCCAGGTCTTGAGCTGTTCAAGCTGCTTCCACAGGCCTTCATGCATGGCTGCCAAGTGTCCGTTTTGAGCTACTTCAAAATGCTCCAATAAGAGGCTATTCTTTGATAAAAACGTGCCTTTTACTCCAAGGAAATGGTAAAGGCCTGAAAAGCCCTTCTTTTCTGCATAAAACTTTGTAAAAGAGTAAAAGGAACTTCAGCATCCAGGCCTTTGAGCTGCTTGTGAGCAGCTACTACTTGACTGGATGTCTTTTGGGCCCACCAATGCTGAAGACCAAGGCTTCTTCAGGCCTTCCCACCATTTTATTGGTCCTTGCATCCCTTGTGGGCCCTTAAATCCTCTAATCTTGACCCTTATGGAAGAAGAATCGAGAAACAAAGGCTCAGCCAGATCTGGGTGAGCTGCTTGCGAGCAGCTTGCTTAGGTCTGCATGAATCAGTTACCAACAGCTCCAAGGGCTGCATGTATGCCACCTGTCCCTGGCCTTGCATCATGCTGAAGAATGGGGTCCCACCAGTTCAGACCTTGAGCTGCTTGTAAGCAACTTACCTAGATCTGCCAAACAAGAACATTCTAGGCCTTTGAGCTGCTTGTGAGCAGCTTGAGGCTTTTAAGCTGCTTGTGAGCATGGATGTTTATAAAAAAGGGATATTTGGGCCCACCAAGGCCAAAAAACGCAGGCCTGGTTGAGCTGCTTGAGCAGCTTGCTAGGGAGAAGCTTCTAGGCCTTTGAGCTACTTGTGAGCAGCTTAAGGCCTTTGAGCTCCTTGGGAGCTGCTTGTGAGCAGCTTAAGGCCTTTGAGTTACTTGTGAGCAGCTTAAGGCCCCATAATTGCTCATTAAAGGCTTTAACGATGCTCTTAAAGCAGTGGACCTTTCATCAATTGGGCCTGAACTTGTTGGCAAAATCATGGGCCTTTGCCCAATGTAAGCCTTCTGAGTCCAAGCCTGGTGAGAAAACCAAGGCTTCTACCAATTTGGGCCCATTTCTTAGGCCTTTGTTACTTCTAGGAATTTGGGTTAGGCCTGGACGAAATACTCAGGCCTGGTGGACTGATTCAAGCCTTAGGCCTTTGACTGATTTAGGCCTATATGGAAGGCCCATCATTTCTTAAGAACCGGCCCTAATTCGTGGGCAATTGGTCGTAAGATCTTTCAAAGCTAGGGCCTCGACCCTCGAGGCTACCTTTTAACCCGTAAATCCATTTCCTGATTTTTGGCCAAAAATGGGTGTAAATATTGCCCCCCCATGCCTTGATTCTTTATTTTTAGGATCAAGGCATGTATAAAAAGTAAAACCATTTTTTGGCATCCAAACAGGCCTCGATTCCTATTTTTGCATGTATTCTTTTGATTGCCTTTCCTATGGACTTAGTAGGCATTATACATTTTTTAAACATGCTTTCAGGCCTCCCTGATAGTATTCTCTAAATTCAGACCTTGGAATGAGTCTGCCAACCATATTTTTGTTGGACAGGCATGTGAAAGGCCTCTCTTAAAGATGAAAGGCCTCAATCTGCATCCTTTAGGGCTGTTTAGAGCAATTGGATGATGATCATGCCTATACTAGAGTTGAATCTCAAGGCTCATTGCCTCTTATTAGCCATGTTTACGTCAATAGAGGCTATGCGTTCAGGCCTGAAACCATGAAAAAGCCTAGCAAGGACTGAAAATATGCTAGAAGGCCTGAACTTTGTACTTGGATTGCTTATATTAATGGTTTAGGCCTAGACAATAAAATAAAAAGGCCTCCACTTCTGCAGAAAAGGCCTGGTAAGAACTTAAAAATAAGGCCTACTCAATGACTGGTAGGCCTTGGCCGAACAATTTAGAGATGTTTGTTCGGCCTTCGAAGGACTTTCTCCACTTAGCCCTTCCCACAACCATGATGTTTTCGTGTAAGCCAAGTGAATAACACTCGCTTTTGATGTGCCCCACAAATCCAATGTGGGCGTGATTCAAGAACTTTAAGGCCTATAGTTGGCCTACGCTTGTAATGCCTTTTGGCAGGTCGGACAATGCCAAAAAGGCCTTCGTTAACCGGGGGTGGAGGGGGATCTCCAATCATAAAAGAATCATGATCAAGCCCTGGAGCGTCATCGTTTTCCTCCTCTTCATGCCGTTCTTTCTCTTCTAGAACAGCTGCAACATGCAATTCAGACCTACCTATAGGGCTGATGGCAAGCCTGGATCGTTCTAGGCCTGCATCAATGATCTGCTCATCACCTAGGACTGAATCTGGATGTGGTAGCCCTTCAGAGACTTCAAAAAGCTCTTGAGAGGAGAAAATGGGCTGATCTTGCCTCATAATTAGAGTTCCCATGTTCTGGCTTATTCCAGGCCTAAGATCTTGCTCCCCTTGCGGCGAAACAGGCCTGTCGTTTGGCTCCTCTAGGCCTGGAACTAGCTTTTCATCTAAAAGTTTTTGAGAAACTCCTGAATGTTCGCTGCTGCGTTCAGGCATGAAGCTATTGTAACCCAGGCCTTGCCGCTGGTCGGGAATCTTCAAAGGCTTGAACTGAGAATCTTGCCCCCCGAGTGCAATTTCTTGGCCTCCTTGCCCCCCGAGTGCAGGGCTTTCGGAAGCTAAGGCCTGAAAGAAGCCTGAAGGCCTGGTGTGCTTGTTAGAGGTTTGTTTAGACACATTCAGGCCTGAAGTCGAGCCTAAAGTGTCAAATCGTGATACCGGTGGTGGAAGAGTTGACAACTTATCCCTGAGTTTAGCCATCGCTTTATCAATGGCCTTGTCGAAGTTGTCAATGGCCTTATTGCAGTTGATAGTGGCCTTGTTGTAGTTGATAAGACATTCCTCAATCTTAAGCAAAGATGCATCCAAGGGATGAGAAATCTCCCGCGAGAATTCTTCGTTGGATGCAACGGTATAAGTCTGAATGCCCATATTTTCATCAACTTGGCCTCCAAAGGTCTGAGTATAAGGATCGCCAAAGCCACCATTTTGGAATTCAGGCTGTTCGGGCAGGCCTGAATGCATGATACTTGAATAGTCACGTGACTTAGCATTAAGGAGATAGGCTACCTCATTGCGTAATTGGCATTCCTCATCTTCAAGTCTGCCAATTTCGTCTTCAAGCCTTCTAACTGCATCATTGTAGTAGTGTTGTGCGTCGAGAAACCAACCCTCCGTAGGATTGAGTCGATACTTCTCCATGTTGAGACGGTTGATCTCATCTTCAAGTTCATCGACCTTATCATAGCGCCAACTAATTTCTTCTTCAAGACGCCGAATCTCAACATCCAATTCAATATATTGAATCGACATGAATCGGCGTGATCATACCCCTTAAAACGATTAGGGTCCCACCGGGCGTGCCAATGTTTCTTCTGAAAAAGTAACAATTTGGCCTAGGAACAGCGTTGCGGGCAGTTCTAGGCCTGATGCGGGCGTGCCAGGGCAGGATTGCTGCCCAAATTCGTATCAAGGCCTGGAAGCCTCAATCTGACTTCTAACTAGACAAAAGTGCACGGCCTAAGGGTGGAGACCGTGAGGAGGTTCGTGGTTTGCCTTTGCGGGCTAAGGACTTAAAATTTCCTAATCGTGTGAAAAATGGAAAGAAAGGTAGAGCAATGCCTAAAACAGAAACAAAAGGACTTCATTAACGGTTTAATAAAGTCTGATTACAAGGAAATGAAATAAAATCTAGGCTTGGCTAGATTGAACGGGAAACTAAAGATAATTGAAAGATAAATTGAGTAAGCCGGGGGCTTGATTGGTCGAGGACTGAAAAATAAAAATAGTTAAAAGATAATTGAAATGTAATTTAGATAAGCCATGGGCTTTGATGGTCGTGGACCCTAAGATAGAAGATAAAGGAAAAATAAATTTGCATAAGCCGGGGGCTTGATGGTCGGGGACCTTTGCCAAGGCCTTCAACTCTGGTATTTATAGGCAGATGTCCAGGCCTTGAGCTGCTTGAGCTGCTTCCACAGGCCTTCATGTTTGGCCCAAGTGTCCTTCTATCAGAGGCTTGAGCTTGAGCAGCTTCGAAATACTCCAATGAGGGGCTGTTCTCTGAACAAAACGTGCCTTTTATTCCAAGAAAAGGGCAAAGGCCTGAAAAATCTTTTTTTTTTGCATAAAACTTTGAAAAAGGGCAAAGAAAATTTCAGTTTCTGCAGTATCCAGGCCATTCCGGGCCCACCACAGCTGCAGACCAATACTTCACCAGGCCTTTCTTATCATTTTATTGGACCTTGCATACTTTTGGGCCCTATAAATCCTCTGAGGTTCATCTTTCACGGAAGAAGGATCCAGAAACAAAGGATTAACCAGACCTGGATGAGCTGCTTGTGAGCAGCTTGCTTAGGTCTGCATGAATCATTCACCAACAGCTCCAAAGGCTACATGTGTGCCACCTGTCTCTGGCCTTGCTTCATGCTGAAGAATGGGGTCCCACCAGTTCAGACCTTGAGCTGCTTGTGAGCAGCTTACCCAGACCTGCCTATCAGGAATATTCTAGGCCTTTGAGCTGCTTGTGAGCAGCTTAAGGCCTTCGAGCTCATTGTGAGGTGCTTGTGAGCAACTTAAGACCTTTGAGCTGCTTGTGAGCTGCTTGTGAGTAGTTTAAGGCCTTTGAGCTACTTGTGAGCAGTTTAAGGCCCCCTCATTGCTCATTGAAGGCTTTAATGATGCTCTTAAAGCAATGGGCCTTTCATCAATTGGGCTTGAACTTGTTGGTAAATCATGGGCTGAAACGACCCGCTCTAGGAGGATTAACATAATCAGTCTTAATGAAAGCTTAATATCAACCTTAATGACATTCGTTCCATAAACGCAAGACAATGTCTACTAAGTATATTACAACCGGCTTCCAAAATAAAATTTACAAGAGAACTATACAAGATGAGTTGCATTCACATACGGTATGACAACTCTCCAAAAATTGATATTAAGCAAAATATAATGCGCCAAAAGGACACCAAGTCGCCCATCACCTCCACTCCTACAGCCTGTCCGACTAGTAGTGGACCAAAACTCTACTTCGGTTACCTAGAAGGATTGTGAGTGTTACTACTTCATTCAAGCAAAAAGCATAAAACAATTTACACAAGCAAACATGGATCGAGTAATGCTTCTAACCATATTTAGCAAGAAACAAGTTATTCTTCACAAACCATTAAATAAGCACAATATTTCAAGAAGCCATAGGGTTGCTTCCCTCGCAACCAGGAGTTATGACGGTACCGTGACCCTGTAAACAGGGTACTTCCAACAATTTATACCCTGTTTGTGTACAGCAAACAGACAATTTATACCCTTCTTGTGTACATCAAGAAGAAAACAATTCCATCCAACAATACAGCTATGGCATGCTCTTGAAATAAATCATGTTTCAAGCAACTTGATCCATATCCACAACTATCGAAAATTCCCAACATTCGCAGAAAAAGCATAAGTTTACTTTTAGCTAATCACTTCAATGAAACAGTACACTCACCTTAGAGATTCAAAAGACAAAAGCGAAACGCCTCCTTCTCAACCTTGAGGTGGAGACTCGTCCCCCGATCCTAAAATATGAATGACACTACACTTAGTATCTTTCATACTCCAACTCATGATAAAATGCAAGTAAAATGCATCAATAAGTCTAGCATATGATCTTCTTTTTAATCTCCATCCCTAGTATGATACTGCATGAGACCAATGCAATAAAAATGATGGGTGATGTTCTTCAATGCTCAAAAGATGATTCAATGAAATTTGATACAAACATTCCCAAGAATAAGACTTAGACCATGACCAACATGTATTGTTCTGACCGTATCCGAAACATAACCGTGAATTGAAGAATGAGACTTTAACCATTGAAAAGTAAACTTCTTCCTCTTCGAATCGACAGGTCATTCATAAAAACGGAGTTCGGGTAACCTTATTACGGCCTCGTGATTATAGCTTAACATAATATCAAAACTGGTGCAGAGACAGATTTTAGGTCAACTTCAACAGAAAATCTGTTATTGCTCAGGCATAACCAAAGCACATGGGTTGCATCGTTGGAAAGCTCTACGAGTCTAGTTTTCAACAAAGCAAGCGGATTGTGATTTCGAGTCTCGAGCTAGGAGATATGACTATTTTCCCAACTTGTGTCAGTGCAGTCAGCAATACGAATTTCACAGCAGCAGTTCGGTGCGCGATTTTAACTTTTTCCCCTCTTCGAAATAAATTTTGAAAATTTTACCCAACAAACTAGACATGCATATCCATCTCCAATAAAAATTTCGAAAAATTACAAGGTCAGAAAGTCTGTGAGAAAAATTCGCTAAGAACAGGACAGATTCAGTCAAATTCAAACTCTAATTGACAGAATTGAGACATGTCTCAAAGATGGACGAATTTGCTAGGTTAAAATCCATTCTCTTATGAACCAATTAGGGTTTAAACTACAAAAATATGCAGCAATAACCATGTTTGATCAAAACCCAAAACATAGATTTGGTATAACATGGGTTACCTTCAATTAGTTTTTCCCCAATTCCTCCTCCTCCTCTTCTTCTTCTTCTTCTTCTTCTTCTTCTCTTTCTCTCACTCTCTCTCTCTCTCTCTCTCTCTCTCTACGTGGTACAGAGAAAACGGTGGAGGGTGTGTGGAATGGTGTAGAATATGGTAGAAGTTAGATTTATTAGGGAGAAGTTATCCCATGAGGTTGGGTGCATGGGTTTAAAAGGGTAATAACTCATTTTAACCCTTCATTCTCCCTACCAAGACCAAACCCTTTTTAATTAACTTAATTAAACCCTCAAATTAAATCATGTAACGCTAAACAATTAATGAATGCTATGCGAATGATAACATAACACGTGTATCAAATAATATGACCTATGCAACATAAAGTTAAATGTCATATGCGATGCACGTGCATGCTCGAAACGGGTGTTACATGGGCCTTTGCCCAATGTAAGCCTTCTGAGCCCAAGCCTGGTGAGAAAACCAAAGCTTCTACCGATTTGGGCCCATTTCTTAGGCCTTTGTTACTTCTAGGAATTTGGGTTAGGCCCGGACGAAATACTCAGGCCTGGTGGACTGATTCAAGCCTTAGGCCTTTGACTGATTTAGGCCTATATGGAAGGCCCATCATTTCTTAAGAACCGGCCCTAATTCGTGGGCAACTGGTCGTAAGGTCTTTCAAAACTAGGGCCTCGACCCTCGAGGCTGCCTTTTAACCCGTAAATCCATTTCTTGATTTTTGGCCAAAAATGGGTGTAAATAGAATCTCAGATTGGAACTCTATTTTCTGGGTTGCTCACCCTGGCGGGCGTGCTATTCTGGACCAAGTGGAGTTGAAGCTGGGCCTTAAGCCGGCGAAGCTACGGGCCTCAAGACACATGCTGAGTGAATACGGTAACATGTCGAGCGCATGTGTATTGTTCGTCTTGGATGAGATGAGGAAGAAGTCGGCCGAGGAAGGGCTCAAGACCACCGGCGAGGGGCTCGAGTGGGGCATGCTCCTTGGGTTTGGACCTGGGATCACTGTTGAGAGTATGGTGCTCCATAGTTTGTGCACTTGAATGTGGTTATTGATGGAGCATTTATTTATTTTTATCATGACATTGTTTCTGGATTCTCTTACATTTCTTCTTGTGGTGAAGATTTTTTTTGGTTGATTTCACTTTCTCTTCTTTTTTTTTTAATAATAACTGTAATGAAACAATTTCCGGCGTGCTCAATTGATGACATGTGATCATGTTGTTTTCAGATCAAAATATTTTGTTTTGTAAAAGTTTAAAATTAACAACTACTCCGTAGAATAATGGTCGTTAAGGCAGAGTATCATTTTTCAGGGACTCAAATGGGTAAGTTACATTAAATTCAATAAATTGCTAAACTAAATTAGGAAAAGTGATTTGTTTGTTAAAGCAATAACTAGATGAGTAATTAAAGTAATGAAAATCTAGGGAAGAACAATGTAGGATTTTGAATCCATTACAACCGCATAAATTTACAAGTCATGAATAAACCCAGTTTACTATTCAAAGCAATTACGATTATTGCTAGGACTTGCAATCTAACATATACTTAAAGTGGGCCCATAAAATCATTAATATCTAAGGGATTTGCAAACCTTTTTGGATGGAAGTAGAAAAAAAAATAAAGAAACAAGTCCATAAAGCTATAGGAGCAAGTCCATCTACAAATGGGGAAACCAAAAATGGAGACGCATGGAATGCCCATATTTTTGGAAACGTTAATTAAATTATTTTAACTGATTTAATAATTTATAAAATATATTTAAGAAACAAAAATTAATAAACAGAGTTTAGTAGCGGAAGTCTCAATTATTAAATTCCAAACTACTTAATTATGTCTTACACCTCAACAAAATAAAATAGAATTTGACAATTGTGACAATACTTTTGAAAATTTAAATAATAATAATTCAAATTAATAGAGCTTCTAAAGATAGGACATCCAAGGCTTGACAAACTCTCCTTTCTCAGTTGAGAGATCCTCACCCTAATACTAGAGTTGTCTTATAGAGGATTATGCTCTTCTGTCCTCTGAATACCTGGCATGAAACGCCAGACCCAATAACACTAAATTGAGTTTTGACTCTCAGTTGATAATTCCAACCCTACAAACCATTTACCTTATAGTTAGTAGTTCAACAATATAAGAATAATAGCACATTGTCCATTTCTTTACTATCCATTAACTTACATGAAATCTAAGAATTTTCTCCACAAGATCCGTTCCTCCTACATCAACTAACTATAATTATCCTTCCTTTTGCCTGTCCTTGTCCTTCTTTGGGGGTTTTTTTCTCTTTCTGTAGGACGATGCATTTATGCGCTTATAAACTATTTCTGTTGGAGTGTCCAATCTGTGGACTCTTAACCTTCCCTCATGGGGATCTTTTAATGAATACCCTCTCAACTTTTGACAAAAGAAAAAAAAAAGTGCTTTTACTCATTTTCTTATTTGCCTATAATATTTTAATGCCCTAGACTTATGTACAAAAGCAACCTGGTGGCATTCTAGAGGTAGCTTAGTAACTTCGTTACATCAAAGATCAAAGTAAGGATTTTGCTTCTTTTTTTTTCATTCTTGTTCTAGTTTACTGAATGTACATTTTTATTAGCTACACTTTCTTATGCTTCTAAATTGTATTAACTCATACTTGGGGATTTTATACAATACTTATTATCTTATACTTACAAACAAAATTCCTTCCCTGAAAAGATATACATTAGACTTCTAGATTGGTTAATGTTTTAATACAGTTAGTATATGAACTCTTGTTTTGCAATTATTTTTCAATACGCATTCAAGTTTCTAGTATTTCCAAGCTTAGTCTTAATTCTGGATGTAGATTCATTTATCATCAAGATTTTGGAATCACATAATATCACCTGAAACATTCATCACAGTAATAATTTTTAACAGTAACTTGTTTCTGTTTATGCCCATTTTTGACACATAATCTTGGGCTAGTGCTACAGGGCCATTTAATTGAAATTCTATTAAATTGGGCCGTAAATTAAGAGTTTAATAAGCTAAAAATTAATGGGCTATGTATCAAAAAGCCCAATTAATTTTTATTTGACTGGGATAGGAGACTCGGCCTTTTTTAGCTTAATTATTCAGATGAAATTCTAAGAGGCCCATAGCTCATGGAAAATGATTAAGGTTCTGGAAGAATCTTTAAGGGTAAAACATATAATAAGGCTATCTAATTTAATTAGATGGGCCATTACCCATGATCACCATGAAAGAAGGAAGTGGGTTGGCAGTTTCTTAGAGTGCAAGGCTGTTTGACTAGGTCAAAGGATTTGTGTTTCTCTGATGGCCACGAAAAAAGGGGCATGCATGAGGTGGCCCATTACCCTTGATAACTTCTAACAAACAACTCATGATCTCAATTAACTGCTACAACGTGCATGGGGCATGGGACACTTGTCCAATTCAAAGGAGGCAGTTGATTTCTGAAGCTCT
Source organism: Rhododendron ovatum (assembly GCA_019656835.1). NCBI lineage: Eukaryota > Viridiplantae > Streptophyta > Magnoliopsida > Ericales > Ericaceae > Rhododendron > Rhododendron ovatum. Next base: position 33,152,677 of record CM033799.1, read on the forward strand.
GCAAAACTGTAGAGATCCTTGCCTATAAATACAAGTTTGCAAGATAGAAAAAAGGTCCAACACCAATCAAAGCCCAATGCTTGTAAATACTTTCCTACTTTCAGCAAAGTAGATTATCAAGTACTTCGTGCTTAAACCCCATTCAAACTCACTTCATCAAGTAGTTTGGATTTTTTACTTTTCTTGTAATCAAACTTTAAAATCCCGAAGTAATAAAGTTCACGCTTTTACGTCCCATTTCCTATACGACTAGGAAATTTGAAGTCCACAACCGTGTGGCAAACCACGAACCTCATTGTGATCTTTAACCTTTGGGTCACACACAATCACTCTTACGTTAGAAGTCAAGATTCATGGGAATCTTCATCAAAAGTTAGGCGCTACAAGTCTTGGTACGCCCGCGCTCAACGAATTCTCACCGCTGCCAAAAACAAGAGTTTTCATTGGCATGCCCGATGGACCTTAGTCGTTTCAAGGGTTATTACGCTGATTCATTCGCATGTCAATTCGATACGTTGAATTGGATGTTGAGATTTGGCGATGTAAAGAAGAAATTCATTGGCGTGATGATAAGGTCGACGAACTTGAAGATGAAATCTACCGCCTTGATTGTGAGAGGTGTCAACTCAATCCTATGGAGGATTGGTTTCTTGATGCACAAAATCGCTACAACGATGAAATTCGAGTGCTTGAGGTGAAGTTGACAGACTTGAAGATGAGGATCGCCAATTACGTTATGAGGTAAACGGTCTCTTTATTGCAAAGTCACATGGCTATTCAAGCATTATGTATTCAGCCCTGCCCGAACAACATGAACTCCAAAATGGTGGGCTTGATGATCCTCCTACTCAGACGTTTGAGGGCCAAGGCGAAGAAAATATGGGCATTTAGTCCTCTACTATTGCATCCAATGAAGGACTCTCACAAGAATTCATTGATCCCTGGGGTGAATGTTTGCGTACGGTTTAAGAATGTATAATCAAATCTAAAAAGGCCATCGAAGACAATTTAGCACGGATATCAACTCCTTTTCCACCATGGATATCACAATTTAGCACCTTAGGCCAAACTTCAGGCCTGAATGTGTCTAAACAAGCTTCTAGCAAGCACATCAGACCTCCAGGTTTCTCTCAGTCCTTAACTTCTGAAAGCCATACAAGGGGGGCAAGGAGGCCAAGGAATTGGACTCGGGGGGCAAGAGTCTCAATAAGCTTCCAGCAAGCACACCAGGCCTCCAAGCTTCTCTCAGCTCTTAGCTTCCAACAATCCTGCACTTAGGGGGCAAGGAAGCCAATGACTTTGACTCGGGGTGCAAGAGTCTCAATTCAGCCCTTTGAGGATTCCTGAATAACAGCAAGGCTTGAATGATTCAGATCGTGGCAACAGTTTCAGGCCTGATCACATAAGCCAACATCCAGGAGTTTTTAAATTTTTTTTGGATAGTAAGCTATTTCCATGCCCGGAGGAGCAAAAAGATAGGTCTCTTGCAACGCAAAGGGAGCAAGATTTTAGACCTAGAATAAGCCAGAACATGAAAAGACCAATTATGATGCAAAATCAGCCCATTCTCTCCTTTCAGAAGCTTTCTCAAGTGTCTGAAGAACCACCACATTCAGATTCACTCCTAAGTAGTGATGCAAGTCAGGAACGATCTAGTCTTACCATTAGCCTTGGGGCTAGGTCTGAATTGCATGCCGCACCCGTTTTAGAACAAGAGGAACTAAATGAAGATGAGGAAATCGATAACACTCCATGGCTTGATCACCATTCATTTGTAATCGAAGATCCCCCTCCTCCCCCGGTTAATGAAGGCCTTTTTGGCATTGTCCAAACTGCCAAAAGGCATTACAAGCATAAGCCAACTGTAGGCCTTAAAGTTGTGGAACGACTCCCGCATTGGATTTGTGGGGCACATCAAAAGAGGATTTATTCACTTGGCTTACGCAAAAATATTGTGGTTGTAAAAATCGCTAAGTAGCCAATGAATAGTCATTCGAAGGCTGAACAAACATCTCTAAAATGTTCGGTCAAGGCCTATCAGTCATTGAGTAGGCCCTATTAGAGTTAAACTAGGCCTTTTTCGTTAAGGTGGGGGCCTTTTCATTTCCTCGAGCAGGCCTAGAAGTTCAAAGCAGAGGTTCAGGCCTTCCAATATATTTTTGGTCCTTACCAGGCCTTTTTCATGATTCTATGGTTTCTCTACAACCAGGCCTAGCACACAGGACTTTATTGATTTACAAAGGCCATTTCCATAGAGACGAAGGCCCTTTGAGCCCTTTATTCTATTTCTCTAGGCCTGAACCACATTTATAAGCATTCCAAGAAGAAGTTCGGGCCTTCCAACGTATTTCTAAACCTTTTTGTCGGGTCTTTCATGGTTCAAGCCTGAAGACAGACCTCATATTGTCAAGGGCCTGAATGGAGCATAAAAAGGCCTAATGCCTACTATTCATAGGCAAGGCAAGCAAAAGAAGTCATGCTACAACAAGATTCAAGACCTGTTTGGGTTGCCAAAAATGGTGTTACTTTCTATTCACGCCTTGATCCTAAAAGTAAAAAATCAAGGCATGGGGTGGCAATGTTTATGCCCATTTTTGGCACATAATCTTGGGATAGCGTTGAAGGGTCATTTAATTGAAATTCTATTAAATTAGGCCGTAAATTAAGAGTTTAATAAGCTAAAATTTAATGGGCTATGTATCAAAAAGCCTAATTAATTTTTATTTGACTGGGATAGGAGACTCGGCCTTTTTGAGCTTAATTATTCGAATGAAATTCTAAGAGGCCCATAGCTCATGGAAAATAATTGAGGTTCTGGAAGGATCTTTAAGGGTAAAACATATAATAAGGCTATCTAATTTAATTAGATGGGCCATTACCCATGATCACCATGAAAGAAGGAAGTGGGTTGGTAGTTTCTTAGAGTGCAAGGCTATTTGACTAGGTCAAAGGATTTGTGTTTCTCTGATGGCCACGAAAAAAAGGGCATGAGGTGGCCCATCACCCTTGATAACTTCTAATAAACCACCCATAATCTCAATTAACTGCTACAACGTGCATGCGGCATGGGACACTTTTCCAATTCAAAGGAGGCAGTTGATTTCCGAAGCTCAACAGAATCGTAGAGATCCTTGCCTATAAATACAAGTATGCAAGATAGAAAAAAGGTCCAACACCAATCAAAGCTCAACGCTTAAATCAAAGTCTTCCCAGCGAAGCACACTTTCCTACTTTCAGCAAAGTAGTCTATCGAGTACCTCGTGCTCAAACCCCATTCAAACTCACTTCATCAAGTAGTTTGCATTTCTACTTTTCTTGTAATCAAACATTATTATCCCAGAGTAATAAAGTTCATGTTTTTATGTCGCATTTCCTATACAACTAGGAAATTTGAAGTCCACAACTGTGTGGCAAACTACGAACCTCATTGTGATCTTTAACCTTTGGGTCACACGCAATCGCTCTTATGTTAGAAGTCAAGATTCACAAGAATCTTCATCAAAAGTTAGGCGCTACAAGTCTTGGCATGTCCGCGCTCAATGCATTCACGCCTTTGGCAAAAACGAGAATTTTCATTAATGAAAACTCTCGTTTTTGTCACGCGTATGCCGAACACGGCGCGAATGCGATTGCAGGCGTTGGTTGGTTGAGTGCGTGCATGCCAAGACTTGTACCGTCTAACTTTGGATGAAGATTGCCGTGAATCTTGACTTCTAACTTGTAAGCGATTGCGTGTGACCCAAAGGGTAATGATCACAATGAGGTTCGTGGTTTACCACACGACAGTGGACTTAAAATTCCCTAGTTGTATAGGAAATGCATAAAATGTAAAACATAAACTTTATTACTCTGGGATAATTAAGTGGTAAAAGAAAAGTAAAATTCAAACCACTTAAAGAAGTTAGTTCGAATGGGGGTGAATACAAGGTATTCGATAATCTACTTTGTTGAAAGTAGGAAAGTCTTTGAAGCTCTGGGCTTTGATTGGTGTTGGACCCGTTTTTCATCTTGTGAACTTGTGTTTATAGGCACAACAGTAAGCTGATCCAGGCCTGAATCCGAATTCTGCTTTTCTCCATAAGCTAACATGTGTCCCATGATGCTCCACTTTTCATGCATGCAAGATCATGGGCAGTTTCTGGCAGTTAACAGGCCATCGGTGATGTGCCAATAACTCCCCACTACTCCCTCTTTGTGCTAGCTTAACACATGGCCAATTGACTAAGTCAATTGGCCTTTGATTTTGGAGGGAAATAACCTCATCTACAACAACCAATTCCCTAAAATCGTGGGCTGCACTTCGTGGGCCAAATCAGCATTTTCCTCATGGGCCAAACCATGGGTTTCCTTCCCAAAAATCGTGGGCTACGTTCTTCTCACGGTCTGCGTTCTTCTTGGGCCAAAATGGGAAAAGCTCATGACCCAATACTTAATCGCCAATCAATTACCCAGTTTCGGCCAAATTTAATCAAATAATTAATTAAATAGCCAATCACGGCTAGCCCGATCTGCGGTGCCAAAAATGGGCATAAACATTGCCCCATCACGGCTAGCCCGATTTGCGGTGCCAAAAATGGGCATAAACATTGCTCCCCCCCCCCCCCCCCCCCCCCCCCCCATGCCTTAATTCTTTACTTTTAGGATCAAGGCGTGAATAGAAAGTAAAGCCATTTTTAGCATCCCAAACAGGTCTTGAATCTTGTTGTAGCATGACTTCTTTTGTTTGCCTTGCCTATGGATAGTAGGCATTAGGCATATTTATGCTCCATTCAGGCCTTTGACAATATGTGATCTGTCTTCAGACCTGAACCATATATGAAAGGCTCGATAAAAAGGCATAGAAATACGTTGGAAGGCTTGAACTTCTTCTTGGAATGCTTAGAAATGTGATTCAGGCTTAGAGAAAGAGCTTAAAGAGCCTTCATACCAGCCAAAAGGCCTGCTTACACCAATATGAAGCCTGCGTCCAAGCCTAGTTGTAGAGAGGCCATAGCATCATGAAAAGGCTTGACAAGGATTAAAAATATAGTGGAAGGCCTGAACCTCTGCTTAGAACTTTCAGGCCTGCTCAATGAAATGAAAAGGCCTTCACCTCGGCGAAAAAGGCCTAGTAAAACTCTAATAGGGCCTACTTAATGACTGATAGGCCTTGGCCGAACATTTTAGAGATGTTTGTTTGGCCTTCGAATGACTTTTCATTGGCTATTTAGCCATTTTTACAACCACGATGGTTTTGCGTAAGCCAAGTGAATAAAATCTGCTTTTGATGTGCCCCACAAACCCAATGCTAGAGTAGTTCCACAACTTTAAGGCCTACAGTTGGCCTATGCTTGTAATGCCTTTTGGCAGTTTGGATAATGCCAAAAAGGCCTTCATTAACCGGGGGAGGAGGGGGATCTTCGATTACAAATGAATGATGATCAAGCCCTGGAGTGTTGTCGGTTTCATCATCTTCATTCAGTTCCTCCTGTCCTAAAATGAATGGAATGTGCAATTCAGACTTGGCCCCAAGGCTGGTGGTAGGACTAGATTGTTCATGACTTGCATCTCTGCCCAGGAGTGAATCTGAATGTGGCGGCCCTTCAGACGCTTGAAATGACTTTTCAGAGGAGAGAACGAGTTGATCTTGCCTCATGATTGGACTTTCCATGTTCTAGCTCATTCCAGGTCTTAAATCTTACTCTTTTTGCGTTGAAACAAACCTATCTTTTCACTCTTCCGAGCATGGAAATAGCTTACCATCCAAAAGTTTTTGGAAAACTCCTGAATGTTGGCTGCTGCGATCAGGTCTGAAACTGTTGCCACAATCTGTATCATCCAGGCCTTGCTGCTGTTCAAGAATCTTTAAAGGGCAGAACTGAGACTCTTGCCCCCCGAGTCAAAGTCCTTGGCCTCCTTGCCCCCTGAGTGCAGGGTTGTTAGAAGCTAAGGGTTAAGAGAAGCTTGGAGGCCTGGTGTGCTTGATGGAAGCTTGTTGAGACTCTTGCCCCTGAGTGTAGGGCTTTTAGAAGTTAAGAACTGAGAGAAGCCTGAAGGCCTGATGTGCTTGCTAGAAGCTTGTTTAGACACATTCAGGCTTGAAGTTCGGCCTAAGGTGCTAAATTGTGATATCCATGGTGGAAAAGAAGTGATATCCATGCTAAATTGTCTTCGATGGCCTTTTTGGATTTGATTAGACATTCTTCAACCGTACGAAAACATTCATTCCAGGGATCAATGAATTCCTGTGAGAGTCCTTCGTTGGATACAATTGTACAGGACTGAATACCCATATTTTCTTCACCTTTGCCCTCAAAAGTCTGAGTAGAAGGATCATCAAGCCCACCATTTTGGAATTCATGTCGTTTGGGGAGGGTTGAATACATAATACTTAAATAGTCACGTGACTTGGCACTAAAGAGACCGTTTACCTCATAGCGTAATTGGCGATCCTCTTCTTCAAGTCTGTCAACTTCATCTTCAAGCCCTTGAATTTCATTGTTGTAGAGATTTTATGCTTCAAAAAACCAATCCTCCGTAGGATTGAGTCGCCGCCTCTCACAATCAAGGCGATAGATTTCATCTTCAAGTTTGTCGACTTTATCATCACGCCAACGAATTTCTTCTTTACATCGTCGAATCTCAACATCCAATTCAACGTATCGAATTGACATGTGAATGAATCAGCGTAATACCCCTTAAAATGACTAGGGTCCCACTGGGCGTGCCAATGAAAACTCTCGTTTTTGTCACGCGTACGCCGAGCAAGGCGCGGATGCGATTGCAGGTGTTGGCTGGTTAAGTGCGTGCGTGCCAAGACTTGTAGCGCCTAACTTTGGATGAAAATTCCCGTGAATCTTGACTTCTGACTTGTAAGCGATTACGTGTGACCCAAAGGGTAATGATCATAATGAGGTTCGTGGTTTGCCACATGGTTGTGGACTTAAAATTTCCTAGTCGTATAGGAAATGCGTAAAATGTAAAACGTAAACTTTATTACTCCGGGATAATAAAGTAGTAAAAGAAAAGTAAAATTCAAACTACTTGAAGAAGTTAGTTCGAATGGGGGTGAATACAAGGTATCCAATTGTCTACTTTGCTGAACGTAGAAAAGTTTTTGAAGCGGCTTTGATCGGTGTTGGACCCATGTTTCATCTTGTGAACTTGTTTTTATAGGCACAATAGTAAGTTGATTCAGGCCTGAATCCGAATTCTGCTTTGCTCCATAAGCTGACATGTGTCCCATGATGCTCCACTTTTCATGCATGCAAGATCATGGGCAGTTTTTGGCAGTTAATAGGTCATGGGTGATGCGGCAATAACTCCCCACTACTCCCTCTTTGTGCTAGCTTGACACATGGCCAATTGACTAAGTCAATTGGCCTTTAATTTTGGAGGGAAATAACCTCATCGACAGCAACCAATTCCCTAAAACCGTGGGCTGCACTTTGTGGGCCAAATCAGCATTTTCTTCATGGGCCAAACTATGGGCTTCCTTCCCAAAAACCGTTGGCTACTTTCTTCTCATGGGCTGCATTCTTCTTGGGCCAAAATGGAAAAAGCTCGTGGCCCAATACTTAGTCGCCGATCAATTACCCAGCTTCGGCCCAATTTAATCAAAGAATTAATTAAATGGCCAATCACGTCTAGCCCGATCCGCAGTGCAAAAAATGGGCATAAACAGTTTCATAAGTAGTTATTCTAATTTATTAAAGTGAAGATCTAATACTCCATTAATACCAAGTTTTAGGGCCGAAATACAAGGAATCATAAGACTAAGGGCTAAAGTGTATTAACAGTATAGAAATTAAGAGAGAGAGAGAGAGAGAGAGAGACAGAACGTGCATTTACAGTAGCATTTCGGTTCTATTTCGAAAAACTGAGCACTGTAGCGTTTTCATGGATGGCTACGATTTCCCCCATTATAACTTATTAAAATCATTATAAAGGGAATAAATATATTTAGGAGAAAGTAGGGAAGCCATTATCTTATCTCGAGTCTAGTCTGAAATGTATTGAACGGTTTTGATGGGTTTTTGGCAAATGGAGAAGGCGACCGGAATGGGGACCTCGGGGCGGCCGATCCGGGACTGTTTTGAAGTCAAAACGGGCTGCATTCGGGCTGTTTTGGAGCCGAAACAGGGCTGGTTTGGGGACTGGTTCCACGGCTATTTTGAGACTGAAATGGAGTTGGAAATGCTGGTGTAATGAGGTCCCGAAAATGGAAAGAAAAAAGGAAAAGGGGTGGTTAGTTTTCCTTCCTCTTTCTCGTCTTCTCTTGCTTCTTTCTTCTTCCTTTTTTTCCGAATTTCTTCACTCTCTCAGTGGAAAGAAAAATGGGGAAATGAAAATTAAGGGGGGAAGTAATAATGGAGAGGGATAAGAAGTTTTCTCTCTCCTTTCTACAACCGAATATAATGGGAATGGGGGAGATGGGTCGATATTATTTTTTATTTATTTATTTATTGAGAGAAGGTGGGTGCTTGAGTGTGAGAGAACAAGGGTAGACGTGGTGGAGTGTGGGAGGAAAGTGGAGGATTGATTTGGATAGAATTTTGGTTAGAGATGATAAAAGATGAGTATGAATCTTTATATATCTAAAGTATAAATATATATCCTATACAAGTTTGTAAATAAACATAATTATGTATTTTAATTTTTCAATCTAATTAGAATTTTAAGTTTTTATTTAAAAAAATTAAGGAAAAAAATTAGGATCGTTACGACACAAAGTGGGCTCATGAAATGATGAACTTCTGTGGCATGCTCGCGGTTTTGGGGGTGCAACTGCAAGTCTCATAAAAAAGAAAAAACAAGTTCATGAAATTGTGGGAGCTAGTTCATCTAATACAAAGGTTAAGTTCAAAAATGGAGAAGCAAACTTGCCCTTGAAATTACTCCATCCGTTCCTATTTTATAGTACAGTATTTCATTTTGGGCTGTCCCTTAATAAGTGTCTATTTTGTAAAGTTAGTGGGTAAAAGTTGGTGAATTTTTTATTTTGCCCATAAAAGTAGATTCCATTTTAAAAAGTTAGTGAGTAAAAATGTAATGATGATGGAAAAAATAGAGAAAAAAGTTGATGTGAAAGGTATAATGATGATGTCTTTTTAATAAGTTGGAGTTACGAAACAGGACACTTAAAAAGAGACGGAGGGAGTATTACTTTTTAAGACATGTGCATATCTTTTAAGGTGCAAATCTTGTAAAAGGAAGAATAAGTTCATAAAATTACGGGAGCAAGTTCATCTACTACAAATGAAAAGTCCGAAAATGGATACACCAAAAAGTCTGAGATATGATGGTGAAATGGTTAGGCCATGTCGTGAACACCATGTTTTGGAGAAATTTTTGGATGCAAATAAGATACGGCTGACGTGGTATTCGTGCAACACATTGTAGCCATCCAAACAAACGATGGCTCGGATTGAAACACACATTTCCCTTTCATTTTCTTTTAAACCTGTTCGGTACTTTTCAATCTGAACCGTCAGTTGTATTATTTGGATGGCTCGAATGTGATGCACGGCACCATATGGTACCCGATTTGCACCAAAAACTTTATCATGTTTTGGACATTTTGTTGAGTGGTTACAAAGTCAAACGACGCAGCACAAGGTCAACCAGGAAATTCTCTTTCCCACCATCACAATTAATTCGGGGAATGATCGCCAAAAGCTTCTAGAAGTTGACTGTGGAAAGATCATGAGGATCTTTTCCACTTTTGGATTATAAAAAAAATATATGTATATGGCGTACACCAAATTTACATTAGATTGTGTCAGATTGATTTTTGAGGTCTCACAAAAATGATCAAAGTTCAATTTATTTAAAACATGATTTAAAAATCCACATTAATAAATCACATGATTTGGATATTGGTAAGAGTTTGAATGACTTTTGTCTTTGAATTCGCGGGGACAAAAAGGGAATTTTGGAATGTTCTAGGCCAAAATCTGAATGAAGTGGTTAAACCCTTACCGATATTCGACTGACCTGCCTTTTGTACGGACCACTTAAAATGATGCTTTAAACAAATTAAACGGCTCTGATCATTAGTATGTGATCCTGAAATATACTAGTGTATATTTAGTGTACACCAAATAAACCCATAGTTGGCCTCATCAATATAAGCTCACTTCTCAACTTATCTTTCCAGGATTCACTATATGTAGTCGCATCTTATCTTATTCTTCAATGATGAAATGAAGTGGGGAGGGCATGGCAAGGTCTAGTGCTTTTCTTCCAATTGATGGTGGTGAAAAAGTGAAGCCGTTCATCCAATGAGGCATTAGAGAACTCCACTAGTACACTAGAGCTTTCATTAAATTTGTGGACATGGAAATTTCATTGACAAACAAAACCGTTCGAGTTCGAGCTAGTGTTCGCATGGTAAATCTGACTTGAGATTGGTTTCTTGCTTGAATGTCTTTTTGAAGGTCATTAAGCTTTCAAACCAAATTCGAACAAATTAAACTACTGCTCAACTCGCTCGACTCATGATGTACTATTAAAATTCAAGTTACCTGAGATTAGTTTGTGATTAAAAGTTGTTTGAGATCTGTTTGTTTCATAAACAAGTCAAGCTCGAGCATACTTTTAAAGCTTATTAAGTTTTCAAACTAAAATTTGAACAATTAGTTGTTCGGGTCATCCGGTTTGTTTATCAGCCTTACCTTTGATGTTGGACTTTTGAAAGAAGTTACAGGCCAACATTAAGGTCAAAAAAAGAAAAAAAGCCCAAGCGCACAAGCTTCATCTAAAGTTTCAAGCTAGTTAAGCTTTTTAATTTGAAATTAAATAAAGGATGGAGTCAAGGTTTTTGCGTAGAAGAGACGAAAAATACACAATCAAAAAAATTAAAATTAAAATAAAATTAAATAAACAATGGAAACTTTTTACTAACTCCAAAAAATAGAAAATAATACCAATACATATAAAACTAATTAACATGCTTGTTATATCAACTTAGATTGCAAAAGTATTAACGTTTCTCTAATCCTATCTACTAAAATCAGACGTATTTGATTAAATGAGAATATTAACCCATTACTTACTCTTTTATTTATTTTAGCCAATATTTTTAAGTAATTGTTGTTGGTATTCTTATTTTCTTTAAAATGATTGTAATTAAACCTCATCAAAACCAGTTTTAGTACAAAGTTATTTCATAACTCAAAAATTTTAAAAGTATTACTATGAATTTTTTATAACAAAAAATTGGAGAGGGGATGGACTATATCTCGGGATTGACTTCAAGTTACATTAAAAAAAATAATACTTCCTCCGTCCCAAATTAAGTGTCAATTTCCACTATTTGGGAGGTCTCAAAATATACATTGTCTATATCTTTTTATCTATGATATTTTTTATATTCAATATGGATATTGTTTTTTGTTTGATAGATCTCTATTAATTCTTTCATACAAAATTTTAAAAATCTTAAAAAAGCATTAAAAATTAAAAAATATAAATTTTTTTAAATCACGACTACCAATAAAGGACATTTATTTTGGGACGGATAGAGTACTATTAATGACAATCCCAAAGGCCAAAGCGACAAGGAGAAGCTTCGGATATTCTTACATCTGAGTATCTGACAGGGAAAATAATTTGTTCAATTAAAGTCAACCCTTACAATTAAGGAAGATAATTTGTTGACAATATATAATTTGTTCAGCTACGGTTGTCACGACCAAAACCGGCGTCACATTTTGTACTACCCGATTCCATTAAGCCTCAATACCCCATCTCATCATATTCCCAATTTTTGTCCACATTTTCGGGTCCAAAACTATGATCCGAACCGTTCGTCGTGTAAAATACACAAATAACTGTAAGGCTACAAAATATTATGATAGAATATTGGTAAATATATGAATAACTTACACTTTGTTCTGTAATATTGGATGGTTTGATTGTAGGATTTATTTACCGTTCATTTTGCACAACAATATGCAACATGTTCACTCATTTTATATCACCAAGATAGCGTAATCCGGTCAAATCTCGTGGTCCATTTTATAAGGCTTCATGAATCATGACTAGCATTATTTTTTTATTTTTTATTTTTTTTATTTTTATTTTTTGAAAATGTCAATCCATTACGAAATGGAGAAACCCGAAGACAGACAAATTACATCGCAAAAATACAGGATTGAACTAAAACTAACACTAGCTAGACATGAGTACATGCTAACCAAACACTACTACTCTAGGCACCCTTGTCAAAGCAGGCCTGCAACTCGGCTGTCGGACTAGGAGCCCGTCATCGAAAGTGATAGTAGAAGTCTCGAGGGACAGCAGTCCAACCCCAAACTACGCTCATGATGCAATCTGGTCGGGGACGATATCCAGAAAGCGCTCAAAACACAGGCACACCCATATCCGAAAGCTGGCGAAACACCACTGCCGACAACCCACTGACACGGGTAGACCACATCAAAGCACTTCGGCACACGATCGTCGGCAGCACGACGGATTCGTGGAACTGCAACGGAGCAAGCAGACACCACCCCCGAATACCAAAACCTTCAACTACAACCCAATCGCGCACCAAAATCGCCGGCACAACCCAGGCACGCAACGGACATCACTGCAGCTGAAAACTCCGGTCAAAAACAAACCCTAACCTAAAATTATTATCCCACCACCAACACCGCCAACACCCACTGGATCTAAAAGCCTAGACCAGTACGGACCGGACCGAGGACACCAGCCGATAGAAGACTAGGCCAAACGGTTGGTAAAGAAGAAAATAAAACAAAACCCTAACCGCAGGACTCACCTTATTGCCACATCAAACGCCCGCCGCTTGCCGGACCACCACTCATCGCCTTCTAGCTCCGGTCTGAACCAGCATCGCCAGACATCAAGGACGGAAAGCCCATCACGAGAGCCGGACCACCGGCCAGAAAAAACGGAAGGAAGAGGAACGAAAGAGGGGGGGAAGCGGGGAGGAACGAAGACGGGAAGCTGTGAGGTGGGGAGAGGGAAGAACGACGTCGGGGGGAGGAGGGAGGAGGAGGTGGCGGCCCCCCTCCCCCGGATCTAGATCTAGTTGGAGGGGATCTAGATCTGGTTGGAGGAGTTTTCTAGAGAAAGAGAGAGGGGATTCTAGATCTGAATGTTGTGCTGACTAGCATTATTTAAACTCTGCGTGTTTGGACTAAATTAATTTTTGTTAAAAACAGTCAATAGGAGTATTATTTACCTTTTAGTTACTCTTTTTAGAAAGCATTTCAGCACAATTTTTCATAACATCTTTTGTCTTGTTGAGAGAAATAAGAAAATATAAATACATAGATTAAGGTTGAAAGAAGTTCGCTAAAGACGATTTTTTTTTTTAAAAAAAGTGTAGTCTTTTAGCATCTTTATTGTTGTCTTATACAAACTTTTATGCATTTTGATTTATATTCTTACATGTACTTTTCCCGATTTCTCTCGTCTAGACCAACGATTTATCTAAAAAAATTTACCCAACCAACAATTAATCTGAAATTTTTTACCCGAAGTTTGTATAATTTAATAACTAAAACAATGAAAAGGACTTGGTCAAAGAGATCAAAGAAATTAGGTAAAAGGAGTGAATTAAGATGCTCTCATGCAACGGCAAAATGGATTTGATCACGAGTCCTTTGATGATTCAAATAGTTCATTTCGTAAGTCTCGAGTTGTGTTTATTAATATTCATGCAAAAAATCAAGTTAATTGGAAATTATTATCCATTTTAAATAGACAGTCCATTTATTTCCTTCAGACATATATAATTGAACCAAATTTTTACCGATTTCGATAAAATTGATTTTTGACACAGACATTAAACAAATTCATACCTATTACTAGAATGATCTCCCTCCATCCCGATTTGTTTATCCCTTTTCATTATTTGGGACCTTTGAGAAAATTGTTTACATGTTTCAACGTATAGTGTTTTTTATACGCAATACAAATCTTAATTAGTTCTTTAATATGATATTTTTGAAATTATATAAAACATTATGGCCGGATTGTAAGATAATAGATAATTTTTTGAAGGACATGTATGCCGAAATTGGACAAACAAAATGAGATGGAGGGAATAGTAAAATAGAACTATGTAGTTCTCGGATTGGGAGATGCTGCCTAGTGGAAGTGCTTGGCAGTAGTGCTGAACAACCGATTCGGTCGTTCATTTTGGTAATTGATGACTCGGATTTTGATCGAGTAATGGACGGTTTAAATTTGTATGCGCACGGATTCAATTTGAGTCGTTTGTGCCGAAATGAACGATCGGAAGTTGCTCAACCCCTACTCGGCGGGGGTGCGTGGCAACATCCTCAGGTCATTGCATCACACGAGGGTTCGCTTTCCAAATGCCGGAAAGGCAAAGGGCTAAAAGCTTCCCATCATCAGAGAAACCATTGCTTGTGCAGTTGGTTGTCTTCCTTCCCCTCTTTGTGGAGGCCTCGGTTCGAGCCCCATAAGGACCGGACTTTGTGAGCCAAGGTTATGGATAACTTCTGAACCTTTTGTGCTAACTCTAACAATACATCCACAATGGAATAACCAAAATCATAGAGTTGCTAAAGTTAGCAATATTTTCTCAAAAAAGTACTCACGGTGGGATTAACTCATCAAATTTTGGCCATTGGATAATTTTTGCATTTTTCAAAAACTGTTTTTATTAAAAACTATTTTTTAAAACTATCTTTTTTTTTCAAAAAATTGTTATTTAAAAAATGGTTAATGATTTTGCCACTCCTCTATTTGTTAACACCACTCCCTTTTTGTTTTTATTAGGGTGAATTTACTAAACCACCCTTACACTTTATGATGCTAGCTTTTTCTCACTTTTCTAAATGTAAGGTGTTTTAGTAAATTCACTTTAATAAAAACAAAAAGGGGTAGTGGCAAAATCATCTATCTACAAAACATCTTTTTTTTTTTCAAAAACCATTTTTTAAAATTATATTTTTCAAAATAAAAGTTTTCAAAAAATTATTTTCTATTTCTAATAACCTATTTTTATTAGTTTGAAAACTATTTTTAAAAAAATTATTTTATATGGTGACAATTTTTAGATTTGTATATGTTAAAATGTGATGTGACAAGTTTTAATTATTCAATTTTGATTATGTTATTGCGCACATCTACATTGCTAGCAACTTCTTAAATGGATAACCAAAAAATAATATGATAACTTTTGATTATTCCACTGTGGATGCTCTAACCCCTGCTATTGTACTCTGTCCCAATTTAATTATCATTTTTGAGAGTTCGTGCTATTTTTCAATTGATTATATCTTTTAATTTCTACTATTTTATGTGATTTTGAAAATATTATAGTATTATAAAACTAATCAAAATCTATCAAATAAGATTCATATTAAATATAAAATTTATTACTGATTCAAAGATATAACTAATTTTTTATCCGGTTCGAATGAAACAATAGACTATAAAATTAGGACGGCAAGAGTACAATATTGGAAAAAAAATTAAAAAAATTAAAAAAGGCTTTCCCATCATCATAATGAGATGTGGCTGACATCATCATATCATTGGACCGAGGAGAGAGAAACTATATGGGCCCACACCCATTTTCCTCCCACGCCTGCTCCTCAAGATTTTTTGTGGGGCAACAGTCCCAACCAACCGACCCATCCCTTTCCCTATTCAATTCTTCTTTCTCCTTCTTCTCCTGTCATTCATCACTATATATAATCTGGAAGTTAAACAGATTTCAGAGAGAGAGAAAAAAAAACCCACAGAAGAGAGAAACAATGTCTGGGTCAGAACAAATTTCGCTATTCGATTGTCCAAGATTAGTAGCCAAGAAGGTCCTAGCCAAGCCGCAACGCGAGGGTGATGGGGCTGTTGTTAGGAGAAGTATTGGAAGGTATAGAAGAAGGTTGTTGGTTGGTTTATTTCCTTATCATTTGTGGGTTTTCTTTCAAATCTTTTCCTGGGCTCTATTTGTCTTTCTGCCATTTGAATTTCTGGGTTTCTTCTCTTTGCACTTCTTGGTTTAGTCGAAGAATGAAATTTTTTTTTTTTTTTTGAATTGGTCAAAAAATGAAGTTATGAATTTTTTTTTGCTTTTTATATTCCTTTTCTACGAGATGCTGGAAATTCCTTCTCCTTCTACTGCATTCCTAATGATTGTGAGGCTCTGTTTATGATAGAAAGTGGGGTGGTGTGTCTATGTACTCTTCTTAGATTTAATTGTCTAAACATGTAACAATAGTTTTCCATTGCGGGATAAGGGGAGGGGTTGATGTAAGCTGCCTTATCCTTACAAGCAGAGAAGTTGCTTCAGAGACCAATGGAGCAATTTTACTGTTGCACTCAAGGACGGAACCATGATTTTACTCTAGCAGTGGCGAAATGTATAATAAAAAATCTAGTGGTGGCGAGACTATATAAGTTGGGCATAAATTTTTTTTACATATAATAATTGTATTTTCTAAAATTCTTGTCTTGGCGGTCGCCGCCATTAGACCCTTGATCCCATCCTTGGTTGCGCTAGGCCCGCCCTTCAATAGTTTTCTATTATAATAGCATAATCAAATTCGACTAGATGCTTTCTGGGGATTGAATCTCTTGCAGGTTTTCTGAATTTTAGTCAAGTATGATCCTGCTTTCATTTTGTTCACGGGCGTTTTTTTCCTGAATTCTTGTGCTTTTGGATATTTTGTTTGGTGATTCGAAGAGTTGATATTGTGCGTGGTTTTTGACCTTTTCAGGCCTGAGCTTAAATATGTGGATCCTTTCCTCATGTTGGATGAATTCACAGGTACAAATTGTCGACAGTGTAATCGTAGTTCTCTTACTATATTTGACGGGATCAATTCTTAAGTTATATGCACTCAGGGGTTATGGTCTTTAGACAAGTTGTTTCCGATATTTAGAGTTTTAGTTGATGTATGTGAGGACAATGACCTCTGTCGAAATTTGTGTTTCTATGGGATTTAGACTGTTTAGTCCGTTCAGACAATATAGATACTAAGCCTGATAAGTTGTCCATGAAATTAATCGTGATGCAATTCATATTAACACTCCTCCCCCGTATTTTCTATAACTTATAGATTCTACGAGATTATGTATTCATTGTGCATCTAAATTCAGCTTGTAAGAATAACAAAGCTCTTGGATATATGGTCTCGTTGTATAAATAATCCAACAGACGCGCATATGAACCAAATGCCCCCATTGTTTTCATAAATTTGGTGCTAAGACTCTTCCTTGTCGATCTTCTTGCAGTTTCACCTCCTGCTGGATTTCCCGATCACCCACACAGAGGTTCCATTGACATTCTCGTCTGCTTAATTAAATCCACGTCGTTTCTTGTATTGTGCTTGCTGTCTACGCATCCTATGCTTGCTCATTTACTTGGATCCTAATTCACAGCCTCTTTCTCTCAGGTTTCGAGACGGTCACATACATGTTGCAGGTACACTTGTTTAATCCACGCGTTGCTAAGTAATTTCATTCGACAAAGGTAGTTAATTAGATATACCGTGGGATTCTCAACTGAGTCATGTGGATTTCAGGGGGCTTTCACTCATCAGGATTTTGCAGGGCATAAAGGAACAATCCAAACAGGAGATGTGCAGGTACGGGAATTTTATGAATTCGGAATGTTCTTGTTGGATACGACTCATCAAGACTCTCCTGTTTGTATGGTTTTGGATCTTATTTTGTATGATTATATGCAGTGGATGACTGCCGGTAGAGGGATAATTCATTCGGAAATGCCAGCAGGAGACGGAGTTCAAAGGGGTTTGCAACTCTGGATCAATCTAGCCTCAAAAGATAAAATGTAAAAAATCACTGATTTCAGCCCATCTCTTTGTCAATAGTTAGAGCATCACGGAAATTAGCACTCACACTCATCTTTAGTTTTCAGGCTTAGTTTGGACATGAATATGCAAAGGATTTCAAGGAAGCAACGAAATTACTCTTGCGTATTCACTTCATTTGCGTTTTACTTCTGTTTTTCCTTGACAAAACCATGCCCCAAACACCACCTTCGAAATTGGGCGACGATCTCAATAGTCAACGGTCGCACGAATTGATCCGGAGAGCATTGCAGATCATCATGCAGAAATTAGCCCTCGCAATCATCTTGAGATTTTCAGGCTTAGTTTGGACATGAATGTGTAAAGGATATCAAGGAACCAGAGAAATAAGTTTTGCTTATTCACTTCGTTTGCGTTTTACCTTTTGTTTTCCTTAACAAAACCAAGCCCCAAACACCACCTTAGAAATCGAGGCAATGATCGCAGTTGTCAATCGTCATATGAATGAATCCTGTGGTCATTAATAATTACAATCCCATGAAGTCAAAACCAATTTTTATTTCTCAGTATTTGAACTCCTAAACTTGTTAAAAACTGCAGGATCGAACCGAGGTACCAAGAGCTGCTTAGTGAGGACATTGCAAGGGCAGAGAAAGATGGGGTTGAAGTCAGAGTTATAGCAGGAGAAGCAATGGGAGTCCAGTCTCCAGTTTACACCCGAACGCCGACAATGTATCTCGATTTCACTCTAAAATCGGGAGCCCAGCTGCACCAAAGCATTCCCGAGTCCTGGACCTCCTTCGTGTATCTAATCGAAGGCGAAGGGGTCTTTGCCTCCTTCAACTCGTCTCCAGTAA
Source organism: Rhododendron ovatum (assembly GCA_019656835.1). NCBI lineage: Eukaryota > Viridiplantae > Streptophyta > Magnoliopsida > Ericales > Ericaceae > Rhododendron > Rhododendron ovatum. The sequence goes on from CM033799.1 coordinate 33,171,296, forward strand.
CGGCCCACCACGTCTTGGTGATGGGTCCCGGAGACGGTCTCAGCGTATGGAACAAGTCATCAAAGTCGTTGAGATTCGTGTTGATCGGAGGGCAGCCCCTCGGCGAACCGGTGGTTCAGTATGGACCCTTTGTGATGAACACGCAAGCCGAAATTGAGCAGACTATTGAAGACTATCAGCACTTCAAGAATGGTTTTGAGATGGCTAAGTATTGGAGATCTCAATCAACGGGTTCAAGATTCGATGGATAACGACTAGTATAATTTTTTCGAAACGTACTCCAGACTCGTTCGATGTATGTGGAGCCTTGTGCATTGAACAGTTCCGGATACAGTTGTATGTGTGGCATTGCTGTAATTTTTTATAGCAATAAAATATGAAAATTGAATTTTACTCCCTCTTTTTTGATATCTATACTCTTTTTTTTTGTCTTTTAGCAAAAAAATTACATACATTTTCAACACTAAAATCTAAAAAAATGAATGTAAATATCAAAAAATAGGGTGTAGAATTCAATTTCCTAAAATATGACCATCTTCATCTATCAATGTCTATCACCATCTTCACCAATAAGCAACAGAGCAATCAAATATGAGCTGTAAATAAAAGATTTGATAGTCATTGGACCTATCAAAACTTCTAGAAGCCTTCAGATTCTCTCTATCACCATCTTCATCTATACGAAACAGAGCAATGAAATAACAGCGATGCCACCTCACTTTTCATCGTTTTCTTTACCACAGTGTTCAATTTCATTGTCCGTCTTAGCAATAAAAGATTCGGATTTTAAACTCTTACCCGTAAGATTCTTTTAAAATCCAGACCGTCTTAACCACTTTTGAACGGTGAATTTTGGACAATGAAATTGAGAGCGGTGTAACAGAGCGATGGGTAGACTTTCAGATGAAATAATAGCTGTAAACAAAAGATTTGATAGTCATGGGACCAAACAAAACTTCTAGAAGCCTTCAAATTGCAGCTGCAGATAAGTGTGTATTTTATACTGATGTCATGATGGATCAGTGTTGGTTGATCTTTTCATATATATATTTATTTCTGAAAGTTAGAATGAACTTTTAGCTTGCCATTGCTTGGTTTCTTTTCTTTTTGTGTGTGTTTGTAACTAAACCTAGGTAACGGGTTATGTCGGGTCGTATTTGTGTTGTGTAAATTGGATTCATATCACAAATCATTCAATCCGAACCCGATCCATTTAGAATTCGTGTTTTTCGAATAGTGTCATTTTCGTGTTTTGTGTCAGAAATACTCAACCCTATCCCGTTAACTTTGTGTCCTGTTTGTGTCATGTTATCGTGTCCGTTGCCTAACTCTATATAGAATTATAGATATACCATATTATAGAATTATATATATATATATATGTGTGTGTGTGTGTGTGTGTGTGTGTGTTCGTGTTTATGGGTGACAAAGATTAGAAACCGTGTTGGTTGTGTCAATTTCGTGTTTCGCGTGTTCAACCTGAACCCGACCCATTTAGAATTTGTATTCTCAAGTTGTGTTATTTTCGTGTTTCATGTCAGAAATGTTTAACTCTAACCCGCTAACTTCGTGTCTGGTTTATGACGTGTTATCGTGTCCGTTGCCGAACTCTATTTGTAACACTCATATAATCTTTCAAAATGACATTTACCCTGCGCTTTCAATCATTGCTCGGCACTCTCAATTCTTACACTCACGAATTTTAGTTGTTTGGGAGGTTTTCGAAAGACGTTTTCACGTTCACGCTTTTGCACCCACAGCGGTCTACGCATTAGGTGGCTATAGTTTGGGATGCTGGTGGGGCCCTTAAGTTGGAGTGAGTTGGGGTTGACAACCATATGGACCAAGAAGCCACCCATGGTGACCCTCCACATAAGAATAAATGTAATTGCTGGTACCACTAACAAACTGGCTGATGAGAGAGGAAATTGTTTGAACAATATATAAATGGCAGAGCTTGGGTTGGCAATCTACACATTTGATTTTGTTGCTCAAGTGCTCAAATCACCCAAGAGAGATATTGGTTAAATATTGAAAACAACAAATTTTATTTCACCACCGAAATGATGTTTAATTATGTGGTCCTCTGGTGGTTTTAGCTCAATCAATTCTTTAGTATTACTCAATGTGCATTAGTTTTCAAATTCTCATATGTGTAATTCAGAAAAAAACTACGGTACACAAGCACGTACCATATGCACCGTATAACTAAACCATTGAAAGACATAACGTAGGCATAACATTTAGGCGTAATCAAAACCAATTAGAGGCTTAACAAAGGCGTAACCGTGCATACCATATGCCCTTAACCATTGAAAGACATAACCTTAATAATTGAAAGACATAATATTTTTAGTTATACCGGGTGAGTACCGTAGCCATTCTCATGTATTTCAGAAGTATTCGCAAATTTTTGTATTGGATGTATTTTGGATACTCTGTCACGTATCCGAACTTTAAGAAAATTAAGATTGTGACACTTCTCACATAGTATTGAGGAAAATTGTTCGGGATATACAAAAATTTTAGTGGGTATTATGAGAGAGAGAGAGAGAGAGAATTTAGAAGACACCAACTAGCTTTATATCAACCTAAGTTCGGCCCACGTCTTAGAAATCAAGAAATACTCGAGTCTGACTGTTGAAACTTTAAATGCAAATTTCCTTGGGTTTAATTTACCCATGGTTGAGGCTATGTCTCCATCAATAGAGATAAGACGGAGAACACCAAGCCTTATCTAGTTCCACTAATTATTGTGCAATGAGCAATTTTATAAATAAAAAAAAATTATGGGTACACCATTTTGACACTAAATGTTCACCGGATTATATGAGACCTGCTTTTGAATCTTACACAAATAAATCGAGCTGTTTAATTTGTTTAACATAATTTTGCAAGGGTCTTTGTAAAATATCTGCTCAATCGAATATCAGAAAGGGAGATTTAGTGATAGATCCACAATAGACATTTCATAAACCCAAAAGTCCACTTAATAGTTTTGTAAAGTCACAAGTCCACACAACCTAAATCCTAGGGTACCCTATAAAAGTACCTAAAACCCTAAACCCTATGAAAGTGCTTGAACCTTATAATAAAAAAGTGCATCCTAAAATCCTATAAAGTGCCTAAACCTTAGGGTACCCTATCCTATAATAAAAAAGTACACCATAAAATCTTATGAAAGTGCCTAAACCCTAGGGTACCCTTCTTTACTCTAAGGTACCCTAAAATAGACTTGAGACCTTACAAAACTAATAAATGGACTTGTGGGCTTATAAAGTTCATATAATGGACCTAAGACTAATTTTCTATATCAGGAAATGACTTCGTCAATCCATTCGATTTTTCAGTTCCCAAATTTCCAGGTATTGAAATTCGAATAAATTGATCAAGCTTTTATCGATATTTGATTGAACTGACTTTTTACAAAAACCTTTAAAAATATATTGTATACAAATTAAATGGGCTGAATCGTTTGTGTGAAACCCCGAGCTAAGTCCCATAGAGTCCTATCTATATTTGCCTATTTGGTGTACCCAAAATAGTGTACCTATAGTCGGGCTGGATATTCACATGGACGGGCATATCGTCCCCCAGTCGCTTAATAGTTCATTTCTTTTTGAATGGATCATTTTGATTCGGATGTGCATGCAGTTTAAGAAATAAATCGATCATTTTGATTTGGATGTGCATGGCCCCTAGACTATGTGTTTTGCATCACTCTGGTCCTTCAAGTCTTCGTTTTTTCAAACTTATCCTACAATTTGCAAGTGAGTCAAATTTATTCAAATTTAAAAGGCTGCGAGAGTTGTTAGACAATTAAAATATGTACATGATCTTAAAAGTATGCATTTAATGTCCTTTTGATCCTTTTTAATTTGGCGTAAAAAATCAAATAAATAATATATAAAAATATTTTTTTTGAGGTTTGAAAATGCATGAATTTCCGTAGGAGATATTTAAAGTGGGACGGAGGTGTGAGTCTGCTTCTAATTATATTATACATTTTGAAACGATTAGGTTAACGAATGGGAAAAAAAAAAGGACGATTAGAAAAACTATAGCTACTTAATTAATTACCTCCTCAACTTGGAGTGGATCTTTTAAATGAATGCCCAATAATTTAAATTGTTAACTGATTGAAGTGTAACTCTCAACATGAATGTCTACAATAATTTGATTACGATTTTTATCATTAAGCCCTTTGAAATGGATTTCAAGAAACATGGGCATAGAGTGATCAAGAGCGATTTCATATAAAATTATAGATATCAGGCATCAAATTTATATGAAAATAAAAAAGAAGTATACTTTATGAACAATTTTAGTAAACCTTTGGGCTCCGTTCAGTTGTCGAGAAAGTTGTGTGGGAAATTGGTTCCCAGGAAAAGTGAATTGAGGTGAAGTAAAAGAAAAAGAAAATTATTTTCCCGTGAGTGTTCATTTGACAAAAGAATTTTGCAAGAATAATTAAGGTTTAATTGTTCATTTGTCAGGAAAAAGAAACTTTTGGGAAAATTTTGTGAGTGTTCACTCATTTTCCTTTTCCCGCGACGCAAAATCCTGTGTTTTTTGTAGGATCACTTTTGCAGGAAAGTAATTCCTGCAGGAAAACTTAAAAACATGTTTCCCACTACTTTCCTGCCAACTGAACACTACAAAAACCATGGGAAAGTTGATTTTCCCATCCTTTCCTGTACTTTCCTGACAACTGAACGGAGCCTTGAGTAATAGGTTATAACTACCACGTGGTATTTCTCTAAATGAAAAAAGAGATATTTTATTATTTTGAAAATAAATTACAAAGATTAAAGAACCTTTTGCATTAGGCATCAAGCTAGAACAGGAACACACCCATAAAGAAGACACATCCACACTTCGACAATCATATGCCGCTAGGACCAAAATGGAGAGAAGTAACAACCTAAGAGCATCCACATTGTAATAAGCAAATTGGTATGGATAAGCAAACTTAACAACAATGCTAAAAAAATACCTCACATTGTAATAAGCAAAGTTACAAGTCCTTTTAGCAAATAACCAAATTCCACCCATTCCATAACCAAACTTAACAACTTTTACCATTAACAAAAACTCAATAATCAAACCCAATAACCAAATTCAAAACTAAAAAACATCCCACATTAGAATCGTCTCATCGAGAAGAATAATTTGGTGTGGTCGGGTGCGTGATTAGAACTCGTTTGTAATTGGACATAGGTGCATTGCGTATTGTGGGGGTTTTTTGTATAGGGATGTAAAAATAAACAATGTGGAGGTAAAGTTTGTTAAGTATGATTATGAACTAAATGGATAATCAAATGCTGACGTGACACATTTTGGTTATTGATTTTAATTATTCCCATTGCGGATGCTCTAAGGTGGGCAAGAAGCCACCTAAGGCATAAATCCCAAAAGGAAAAACATGCAACACCCAAAGCGACAAAATCCTACCAAGGTAAAAAAAACACCCAAAAGAGATACCTAAAGATCAAACATCGTGTTGAAGAGCGTGAACCTCTGAATGACGGATCACTTTTCTAATTGGTTTTAGAAAATGTTTTAATTAAGTTTTTTTTATAGCATTTGACATCACATTCACAAGTCTATTTTGAGGGGATTCGCAGAGAGTGATATTGCGTAAACATATCCATAGGGCACTCCAACCCCAACAAAAAGCAGAAAGAATATCGATATAGCAGCACGCTTATAGATAGCACGTACAACGTGTTTTTTGGCCCGTCTCGGGTCCAACAAACAGAATCGAAACTACTCATTTTGTTCAATATATTTCGTTTAGGGTTCCCGTAAAAAATCAGCTCCATCCAACATTGATAATGGCATTTGTGAAACGTCCAAAATCGCTTCAGAATTTACTAAGGCCGTTTACTAAATTTTGAAGAGATTTTGGACATTCATAAACACCCTTATCGATGTCGGATGGAGCTGATTTTTTTTCGAGGACCTTAAACAAAATATATTGAACAAAATGAGCGGCTCTAATTATCATTGTTAGATCCGAGACGAGCCAAAAAGCACACTGTATGCACTGTCTATGCACGTGCTGCTGTATGAGTAGCATCTCTCAATAGAAAGTGATTAAAAAAAAAACGTATAGTTTAGGAAGAGTGTACTTTCCATAAAGAGCTCAAATAAAAAGTGGATGGTCTGAGTGGGCTCGAAACTCATTCATGATCAATCTAGATTAGCTAGCAATCATCCAAAGTAGGATGAGTTGCACAGTTTAACCAACTACCTACTCTAACCTACTACATTCTCACTCTCTACCAGACTTAATTGGGTGGCTCTTACACTTTCCACTCGTCCATCATTCTGAATTGATAGTGAAGGGAAAACCCACCACCCAATACTACTATAACAAACCATTCTTCGTGTGTAAGTATCCAAAACCATCAACTTCCAATAACTCCTTTTGGAAACTCAAGCATTCCCTTACTGCTTCTACACTCTATGAAATGATGAGATCAGACAGAATGGAAAGCTTAGTAGTTCTTCCCTTCTCTCTAGGCTGCGTGTCTCATTCCAGCGTCGCAGTAAGAGGCTACAACCTGCAGCCCAAGAGAACAAAATCAGAACCAAACTCACCTGTAACAAGTATGATCTCTCTCTCTCTCTCTCTCTCTCTCTCTCGCAGGGGTGTGTGATATTTATGCTTGCTGTCTTATGTGTTGTAGAAGGAGAACAAGAAAGTGAAGAGAGCAGTTCATCTGTGGTGAACATGAAGAACTCTTGGAGTTTTCTAGCGATTCCAAAGCCTAACATTTCAAGTGGAGTGCACAGATTGGTGAAGACTATCAAAAGTTTCTCTCACTTGTTTGGTATGTGGAGTATTTGGAAGTTGAATAATGCAAAAGGCTATGCCTATTTGGCATCAATTTCATGATTAGCTACTTATTTACCAGTATGAATTAATCAGATAGTGTCAAGAAATGCTACTACTCCATTCGTCTATTTACAAGTGGCCACTATTCTATTCTGGTTTGTCTCCACAAAAATGTCTATTTTCAAAAATTAATAGATAATTCTTGGTAAATTTGCTACATAGCCCTTTTCTTTTATATTGACCATTCCAAATCCAAAGAATCAAATTAAATGGATCAATATAGAAAGGGTATTTGAGAAAAGTTCACAATTTTTAATTACAATTAATGTGTCTCTTTAAAAAATTTGACTTTCAATTAAAGATAGACATTTAAAAAGAGATGGAGGGAGGGAGTATTTCATGACATACCTTACAACATGAGCCAGGTCTTTAGCTAGCCCAACTTGTTGTGGAGGCCGGGGGCCATTAGTTTCGATGGATGATATATCATGTTCGAGTTGATGGAATAACATTGTTATTGCTTATTAACAAATAACATGCCGATCGACTCTATTAGTATGGAAAAACAAATAAAAATGCATACCTTATGATATGACATCGTAACAAAAAAAAACATACTAATTAATATATGTTCTAACAAATTAAATACAACTCCAAGGAAATTTGAAAACATATGGAAGCTAGCTCTGTAGATCTGGATTTCGTATCGTATTGATAAATGCATCTATCAAATGCATTTCGTTGTTTGTATACCAAGAGAAACATGTCCTTTCAAATGCACAATTTTCGATCACTTGCATGATTCCATTTTTTCGATATATTTAGTGGTGTTTGTTGGCCCATGCTCTTGAAAACTCAGAGAAATCAATACCTGCTGGGCGTACACATGTGGTAGGAACATCCAAATTTTATATCCACACGTTTGGATGGCCCGGCTAATGATGATCCAGATCCTTTTCATCATTTCTTGCAACCTTCATATTTGGTCTCATGTTTGGACCGTCATTCTTCCAGTGTCCCTTTTTGATTAAAAAGGACATACTCATCTATTGCCAATCGTCGAATGTTTAATTTACAGATATATCCTTTGACTCTGAGCGATCGAGATGCCCTCCAAACTTTCTATCGTGTTTTTTTTTTTTAACGAAGGAACAACAAGCCACTATATAGACCAAACTACGCAACTCAAACCTTTGGAGAACTAGCATGGCCATATCAGTCACAGGATTAGTCATGCCCCTTATTGTCAAAGCCGAGTTATTGGGGTCAAAATCTTACTTAAATTTGTGGTGCCATAGCCTTAGCCTATGTTGGTCCTGCCATGTCGATTGGCTATTTATTACTCCCTCCCGTTCCTTTTTTAGAGTCTAGTATTCCATTTTGAGTTGTCCCTTAATAAGTGACAATTTTATATAGTTAGTAGGTAAAAGTTGGTACATTTTCAATTTTGCCTCTAAAAGTAGATTCTATTTTAAAAAGTTAGTGAGTAAAAGTGAAACGATTATGTTTTCATAGAGGGTGAGTAGAGAAAGTAAAAGCAAAATTTGATATGAATATTGTAATGATGATTTCTCCTTAATAAGTTAAAACTACGAAATTTGACACTTAAAAATAGACAGAGAGAACACTATTTAGTACTAAACTAGTCACCTTGTTTTCTTCCTTGGAAAGGGCTAATTTTCTTCCAAGTAAACTGCCTCCATGCATATTTGAGGCTGTTCTACTGATATTCTCCTCGAATTTTCAGTCTACAAAGAAGAAGAGATGGAAGAGAGATCAGAAATGGAGATGGAGATAGGATTTCCGACGGACGTGAAGCATGTCACTCACATCGGATGGGACGGGACTAATACGATGATCAAACCCGATCACAAAGGCAGCAGCTGGGAGAATCTCACAGTCACAGCTGCTCCTCCTCCTGATAATCAATTTCTCTCTTTTCCGAATTCGGTCTCTCTGAGGCAGTTCGAGCTCGCCATGGCTGCCCAAGCTGAGGCACCATTGTGTGATCATCTCACTACTGCTTCCAAGCTTCCTTGAGCTTACTGGTTTGATCATGATGTCTATAAATTGCAGTTGCTGGTGATAATGAGCATTAATGTAAAGGATTGAATTGATCCTAAAAGGTGTGTTGTGGGATCGATTTTGCAGAAAATCTAGATGTTAAATATATATGATACCCCACCAAATCGCACATATTGAGATCCTACACCAAATAATTAGTAGTATTTACATAAAGAAAAGCGAGTGACACGAGAGATTTGGTCTTATTAAAACTGGGTATAACTTCTTCCGTCCAAAATTCTTGGTCCTCTACGGTTTTACGTGCAATTTTCCATGGCTTGTATCTCTTTATGTATATTGTTTAAAATATGCAATATAAATCTTTTTTGATAGATTTCAATCATTTCTATAAAATAATGTTTTTAAAAATAGAAAAAATAATATACTTTGAGAGACACACCCAGAGGTCGTCTCAGTGATTCAGGCGGATGCCCAGACTTTGAAAGTACTCCTTAAGATCTGAGATTTGATTCCCCCATAGGGTAAATACCATGAAGTAAGTGGTGGGCCGTGACTGGTGTGGCCGCACTAGCTCCCCCGAAGGTTGGGTTGCGCAATTGGATCCATTTAGTGGCCTGACTGTAGGGCTGTTCCTCCACTACTCAAAAAAAACTACATTGAGGGATATCGACAATTGAAAATTACACGTAAAACTATATAGGATCAAAAATTTAGGACGGAGGGAATGGAAAAAATTGGGACGTCCCCTAGTTTTTTTTTTTTTGATCCGGACGTCCCCTAGTTAACAAACAAAAAATTTCGCCTGGCACGGCTGGATTTTGTTTGGCGACATGACATTTACTCGATAATTATATTTTTAGGCCACTAGATTAATTTTAGTTCCAGAAGACAAACTTTTTGCGCTAATTGAATATTTTCACGAATCGTCGTACACGATTGCCCAATGAACAGATTGTCGCGGCCAACTGTTTTGTTTCAACACTTGATTTAAACCGTTGATATAAGACGATGAAAAAAACTCAAAGACTGATTTTTTTGGTTGTTTTATATGAATTTTTTTTTCAATTTTGATATATATATTTTTATTTTTTTTATTCTTCTCATCAAAACAAAAAAAAATATGATTGAAAAAATTAGTCTGGATAAAAATTTAGAGAAAACAACAAGTATTGCGTCAAAAAATCTGCAAAAAATTAGGTAGAATAAACTCATCTTGACTAGCCCTCCTGGCAGTATAAATTCCTGTTTGTCCATTCAAGTTTTGGGTACTGGGTGAGTATCACATGGTGTCCGAGCAACCCATCCGGGCCGTTCAAAAATATATTGGATGGCCCAGATCTCTCTCTCTCCAAATTCGAGCTATCCAAAACCAAAATGGACAGTCCGGATGTGTCAGCAGGCACCACGTGATACCCACTCACTACTGAAAAATTTCTCAAGTTTTGGGCTTTTTTGGTCGTTTCTCATTTCTTACTTATGGATCGGACTCCCAAGTTCACAACGGTTAATCCCTCCGCAAAAGTCCAGTAAGTAAAAATGGGCTAAGACAGGTTTTAGGCCCACAAGTGGTTGCGGGGATAGGTTAGCTCTGTTTCCACTTTGGAGTATTATTTTCTTTGGAAACAAAACGCTGCAATTAGGTCGTAATCTGGTATCCAAAAAGAAGCTGCGAGAACCGCCGTAAGTCGGAATCAAGATCCGTTTAACATCACCATAGAGAAGGTATTACACCTCTCTCTCTCTCTCTCTCTCTCTCTCTCTCTCTCTTGACTTTTGGGAAAATAATAATGTCTATCATTGTATGGTTGTTTTTCTGATCTTTGGATGATCAAGGCTTTCAGAGTGAGTTCACGTTATAGTTTTTGTTTTTAGTGTTTTTTCTAAAACTTAGTTATCGTAATTTTTTTTTAGCTTTTCGTCACAATTTTTGGATTAATTTCGTCCCAACAAGAGGAGTCAGGAAAATATGAAGATGTGGACCGGAGTTAAAAAACACTCATATAAAACGATACTATAGGCAAAAAATACAACAGTTTGGTATTTTTCCGTCTTTAGTGTTTTTTTTTTCTTTTGATCATAATTTTTTCCTTTTTAACTCCTTGTGAGACAGATAATTAATCCAAAAAATTCAACAAAAATTTAGATGATTCATTCTGCTAACTTTGAGCAGAGCGATTCATTCTGCTAACTTTGAGCAGAGCAAAGCAACCCCATGTTTCTATTACCAGATTCAAAATCAAAACCGTAGGCTTCAATTTGAAAGCCCTAAACCTAAATTAACTTGCGAAAATTGATTATTTCTCATATTTTGACTTTTTATTTGTGTTTTAGGAATTGTAAATTGCGGAACCTTGATGGGTTTGCACGTTCACAAGATCAAAATTTTTTGCATAGATAAGTTTCCCCCAAGTTTCATAAGAACTATGCATAGTTGAGTTTTGTCCTTGGATCGGTTACTATATGCCTTGTTGTACTTTGAGTTGTGTTACCTAAGTTGGGACTTTTGATTCAAACCAACATAAGCCAGCTTATTTGTGGCATTCTTTTTAGAGATCTTTTTGAAAAAAATGTATCACTAATTATCAACTTGTATAAGTTACAATGAGGTTCCGAAGCAAAGAGCATTTTTCTAGAGTACTTATTTTCCCCTGTTTATCAAGTAGGAATACCAAATTATGCACTGTGTTATAGATACTTGACCCAAATAGCCATCAAACCTAGCTCTGCCCCTGCTTCAGCCATTAAGAAATAAATTTTCAACATTCTATAACATGCTATTCAACAACCTCCCTCAAGTGCAATCCTATCTTGCACGTGGAGATGGCATATTTATATAGATAGAGAAAAATAGAATACGAAGGGGAGAAACAAAATGCAAATGGGGAACAAATGTAAACAGAGAAACTTGAATCAAGACCTCTCCCAACCTGAACTCTGATACCATGTTAAGTTACCAATATATGTGACAATTTATTTGGAAATCTGCTCAATAATGTGTATTAAACTATTCAATAGGAAGAATATATGTGACAATTTATTTGGGACATTACTGTGCATAGATGGAAAGAACAAGGATATAGAAAAGACACTAAAGAATTTGGAGGATATGGAGATACAAAAGGAGTTGCACCTAACAAGGTGTGCGAATGGGTCATTTGATAAGCCCCCAACCAAGTGCATATTGTCACATGCAGAGGGAGAAGTCATGATTGTCATCTCCCTTCTTCTTCTTCTTTTTATCCGAAGCACATTTCATTAAAAATGTCAAAAGGCACTTACAACGATTCCATTCAAAAACAGTAAAAAGGAAAACTATAGCCAACCCATCATAGAGAAATACATAAAAAGCACAAGGACAAAGAGACGAAACTAAAGTCTAGATCCTAAGTTGAGCCAAAGGCTCACTACACACCGCCACTAAGGGTCGGGTCACTCCTTTGGCAACAACTTCTTTTGATTGGGATGCATAGCTATTTGAACAAGGAAATTGGCACTGCGTTGTTTAAGTTAGGTAACTTTCACCGTCAATTATGCTTAAAAACGGCGAGGATGAGTGATGTGGATTAACTTAAAGAAAGCATTGTACTTGTACTTTGCATGCTTGAAAAGATTCTCCCCCTACTTTTTTTGGCGTTACGGTATACTTGGCTATTCACTTTCCTCGCGAGGTTAAGTTTGGAGGGCTAGTACAATATCAATGGATTTACTCGATTGAAAATTTGAAAGGTATGGTGGAATTATTGGGCTAACTTTGTCATTTAGGTTTGGTCATATTTCTAACAAATTAATGTGGGCCTTTTATAAACTACTTGGAGTTCAGATACAATTTGTAGCATGTAAAGCTTGTCCTGAAGGTTCAATTATGAAGGTTTACATTTTCAAAAAGTGAACAACCTTTTGTTCTATGTATCTCGATGAAATTGAGTTTAATTGTGAAGAAAGGAATGAGTGTTTAATCACTAAGAAATGAATGACAATGGTGGAGAGTGTGCACTCGGTTTAGCAACATTCACTCAAAATGTCTGCCCTTTTGGTCTAATCCTAAGAGCACTTGATGTACCTGCCAACCAACATGACATTATTCATCGGTTTGTCTTCTACAATAGCCTTGAAGTCGAACCATATCTAGAGTACCCTATTTGACTAAATGTTTTCTATATTGAATTTGAAGTTTTACATTTATTTCTCCCTCCTTTTTTATTTTTTTCAGGCTAAATGTTTATTTAATTAGCTGACTAAATTGGCCGACATAAATTAAAAAATTCGTCTAAGGTCCATTATATGAGTTTGGACCAAGGCCCAGTCCACCTTTCTTTTTTGTAAGGTGTCGGGTCCAGTTGTAAAATTTTCGTAAGGGTTGATGTCCACTACATTCAAAACATATTTTCTTTAAGACTAAAATGCCCTTTTTTCAAAACATGTTTATTTCATTACCGAGAGAGAGAGAGAGAGAGAGAGAGAGAGAGAGAGATCACTTCAATTACTTCGGGGTGCGTATGTGTTTACGATTGTAATTATACGTATATGTATTGTTTACTTATTTTTTTTTATCTAGTGTTGCAATTGATTGTTTCAGTGATTAGTGATCCTCACTGTTACAATTTTTTGTGAAGTGATGTTGTTATTGAAGTGTTCTGTTTAGAAAATTAGATAGGAATGACGTCTTGTATTTGCAAGGAAGGTTGAGGAAAAATTTGATGGTGTAAATCTTAGATATTAGGACATTGACATTTTCAATTTGACCTATTGATTTTTGCTTGATTACATGTGTAAAATTTGATTACATGTCGATCGATCTGGTAATAGGTTCTTTACAACAGATACGGTCATCTGATCAAACAATACAAAGCATAAACTTGTTTTGTTGTGTATTTTTATTTGTGCAGTTGAGTTGCGTGGTGGGGTGATGGATTCAACAATTAAGTTGCTCTATAAGTATGGGTTGCAGACTCTTCCTGTTAGGTTATCTAAAGAATGTTTTAAGTATCATTTGTAATAGGTGGTAGAACTTTTTTGTTGATAGCTTTTCTGTTTTGTATGCATTGGATGATGATTTTTGCTCCCTTGAGAATGAAGATGATTTTGATATATGTTGTTCTTGTTTAGTAGTTGTGATCGGATAAATGCTAAAGTTGATGAGGTGAAATCTAGCAGCGTAGTAATGGTTGGTAGCATTAGTGATGAAGTGGTTAACGGTGTGGTAGAAGTTGTAAATGGCAAGACCCTTTGAAAAAGTTTTGTTGCCATGCTGAGAGTAGATATTTGACGGATGGTTGGGTTTACTTGATAGAGTAGGTTGGACAAGAATTTACCAGAGGTGTGGAGTTTAGGTAGGTGCTGCAGAAATATTCGATTGAGATTGATTTTATGTATAGTCCTGTGAAAAATGACAAATAATAGGGTGACTACTAATTGTGTTATTAGTGATTGTGAATGGCATGTGCTTGCCATTTTGAATAGATCTAATTGAACGTTTTGTATAAAAGAAGTTCAAAATGAGCATAATGGTAGTTCAACATATCAAACAAATAAGCATAAGCGCATGACATGTAGTTTGGTTGTGAATGAGATTGTTGGTATCATAGAGAAAAGACCCAAGACTACATCAATAGACACGTTGAATTTCTATACGGACAAGTACGGTCTTGATTTACTGTATCACAGTGACTGGCTAGGTGTTGAGAAGACGAGGGGGAATTATTTGGACATTATGATGAGTTATTTGATAAGCTTCAGTGGTATGTTAAAGCTGCAAAGGTTATGAATCCGGGGAGCGTCCTAAAGCTTGAATTTGATCCCGTGAGCAAAGAGTTTTCGAGGTTGTTTATGGCACTCAATGCTTGTATCAAAGGGTTCAACCATTGTCGACTTTTGAATCTACCCTTCAAATGTGTTGCATCAAGGCAGAGAAAAGATCGACAATGATTGAACCCCTTGATACAGGCATTGAATGCACAAACAGCTTCGAAAACTCTTTGCTCATAGAATCAAATTCAAGTTTTAGGATGCTCTCCGGATTCGTAACCTTTGCAGCTTCAACATGCCACTAAAGTTTACCAAATGATATTATTCAAATAATTCTCTCACCTTCTCAACGCCTAACCAAGCACTGTGATACGGTAAATCAAGACCATACTTGTCTGTATAGAAATTCAGCATGTCTATTGGGGTAGTCTTGGGCTTTTTCTCTACGATACCAACAACCTCATTCACAACCAAACTGGACGTCATGCGTTTATGCTTATTCGTACGATATGTTGAACCACAATTATGCTCATTTTGAAGCTCTTTTACAAGAAATGTTCCATTAGATCAATTCAAAATGGCATGCACATGCCATTCACAACCACCAACACAATTAGTAGTCACCCTATATTTGTCATTTTCACAAAACTGTACATAAACCCATTCTCAATTAAATATTTCTACAGTACCTCCCTAAACTCCTTCGCACCTTCGGTAAATTCTTGTCCAATCTCCTCTATCAAATAAACACAATCATCCATCAAATATCTACTCTCAGCATGCCAACAAAACTTTTCCCAAAAGTCTTGTTTATTTACAATTTCTACTGCACCATTAACCACTTCATCACTAATGCTACCAACCGTTACCACGCTACTAGATTTCTCCTCATGAGCCCCTAGCATTTATCTGTTCCCAACTACTAAACAAGAACAACATATTATCAAAATGATCTTCATTCTCAAGGGTGCCATAACCATCATCCAACGTATATGAAACCGAAAACCTATTAACAGACAAGTTCTTCCTCCTATTACAAATGCTACTTACAGCATCCTTCAACCTAGTACCACCAGATAACCCCCTTCAACCTAGTACCACCAAATAACCCCATAGGAAACGTCATTCCAATCAACAGGTCAAATTCAAAATGTCTGTGTTCTATTCTCTAAGATTTACACATGCAATCAAATTTTTCCTCAAGCTTCTTAGCAACAGATCGAAGACATCATTCCACTTTAGTTTCCCAAACATAACACTTCAACGACAACATCACTTCACAAAAAATTGGAACAGCGAGGACCACTAATCAATAATGCAATCAATTGCAACACTAGATAAAGAAATAAGCAAACAATGCATACACTTGTTGTTCAGTCCGGAGTGCTCCCATTAATTTGGTTATACAATGCCACTTTCTCCAATCGCTCTAAAAACAGACTTGCTGGTGCAATGCTGTAAAAGACTTAACAGCATTTTAGTCTAAAATCCAAATGAAATAACCCCATAGGAGTTTTAGTCCAACCTAAGTTTCTGTGATATGTAGAGTCCATTAATAAAAATATTTTAGAGTCCAGAGTCTGTGAAAAGACAAAATTGCCATTAATAAAATAAGGATTTTGTTTGGCTAACACAAAAATATCTTTTTTCATTTAAATTGTCTTAAATGAGACAAGAGCCTTGTTTGGCTAACACAAAATGTATTTTTTCGTGTTTTTTTGATCTTGTTGCACTTTCATATGATACCCTAGAGTTTTAGGGTACACTTTCCTATTATAGAGTTTTAGCGGTTTAGGCACTTTCATAGGGTATCCTAGGGTTTTAAGTACTTTCATATATAGGGTACCTTAAAGTTTTAGACACTTTCATAAGATACCCTAGGGTTTTAGGCACTTTCAACATTGGTCAACCTTTGTCAACGCCAGTCAACTTTGGTCAACGCCGGTCAACCTTGGGAGGGGTTTTTTTTATAAATCCTTGGCAGAATGTCTTTTAGACTTTACGAAAAAATATTTATGTCATTATTATAGAAAAACCCTTATAGTATGTCCTCATACTCAATTTGCCCAAGACTTAATTGAAGTCTTTCCTTTCCTAACACCAATTGGTTTTAGGAGAGATAGTTGAAAAACGGTCCGACAAATGGTTTCAAAGCTAAAAAGTCATGGGTTTGAGTCATGGGAGCATCATCGTGAGGGAGGGATACTTCCTACGACCGTTTTAAAAATAGACTTGCGGGTGCGATGTCGAATGTCATAAAAGACTTACTTGAAATCCTCCTTAATACCAATTGGTTTTAGAAAAGATGGTGGAAAAACGGTCTGACACTTGTAACTGCAATCATAGGAATATAAGTACGTCTGAGCGGGGTCGGAGAAGCTTGTGCGCGCGCTCTCTCTCTCTCTCTAACGAAATAAACGGGTTTGAAAAATGGGCATTTTTAGTCTTAAAGAAAACAAGTTTAGAAAATTAGGGGCCGGTCCCCTTTTTTAGGTTCAGTTTGAACCCAACCCTAAAATATTTTACCGAACCTAAATAGGCTCGGATAGGTTGTATAATGGCTTTTTTACCCCGTTCTCTTATTCTCTCATCCCTTCCTCTCTCTGCAAGTAGACTACAACCAAATTCATCTCACTCCACTCCATGCCTCTCTCTGATCTCACTCCGACGCCTCTCTCCCTTGTGAACCACCACCGACCACCTCTTACCCATAGCCGATCCTCGCCGGACCTCCGACGAGTGTCCAGCAACCTCCGACGACCACTGAAAACTAGTTATTGGCAACCGACAACCCTGAGGCCACTGCGAAACCTCTAGATTTGCTCTGTAACCTCTGAATCTGCTCCATAACTACTGTTCTGAACCTTTTCTGCACTCACCAGCCATTGAAATCTCTTCGCCTTGGTTTGTACGGTGATTTTGACTTCTCTGGCAACTTAGACGAAGTTTCAACGACTTCATTTCCGGCGATTTCGATGGCTGAGGAATCAAGATACAAAAAGCAAAGAAAAAAGAAGGAAAAAAAAAAGGGAAAACCAATTCTCGCATTTCTTGATCACAACCAGGTGAAAGAAAAAAAGATCTAATTCTAACGATTTCGTTCGAACAAATATTCTTTATTTTTTTCCCGAGTTGTTCTGCAAATTTTATGGAGCATATAAAATATATTAGTGGTGTATGTTGTGGAGTTTGGTTCGTGATCTGGCGTGTAAGATGAGTTTTGATGAGTCAATGACAATGGAAACGATAATGATAATTATGGTTGTTGCACAGCATTATTACTTCACTTGAAGTAAAATACACAGTTTACAATTTTTATTCGTGTGTGTATTTTTTTATAAGAATTGTGTATTTTTTATGAGAACTGTGTGCTGTTCATGAGAATTGTCTATGAGAATTGTATATTTTTCTATGAAAACTGTATATTATTCATGAGAATTATCTATTAGAACTGTGTATTTTCTATGAGAACTATATATTTTTTATGAGAACTGTTGGTAAGAGTATTTGAACTGTGTATTTTTTAGTTCGCATAGACCAGTTCTCATAACCAATTCACAAAGTTAGTTCTCTATGAGAACAGGCACTTCTCATAGAACTGACTATGAGAAGTGACTGTTCACATAAGCAGTTCTCATAGAACTGTGTATTATTCATGAGAACTGTCTATGACAATTGTGTATTGTTCTTATAGAACTAACTATGAGAATTGGCAGTTCACATAAGCAGTTCTTGTAATTCAATTCATATAGCCAGTTCTTTATGAGAACTAAGCAGTTCTTATAGAACTGCCAATGAGACTTGGCAGTTTTCATAACCAGTTCACATAGCCAATGATATTTTTGTAACCGTGTATTTTCTATGACAACTATATATATTTTTTATGAAAATTGTGTATTTTAGTGTGTGGTAAAATTATATGAATTGTGTATTTTTCAGTTCATATAGTCCAATTCTTATAATTAGTTCAGAAAGCTAGTTCTCTATGAAAACAATCACTTCTCATAGCCAATTCTTATAGAATTGACTATGAAAATTGACAGTTCTTATAGAACTGACTATGAAAATTGGCAATTCACATAGTCAGTTCTCATAACTCAGTTCACATAGTCAGTTCTCTATAAGAACTAAGCAGTTCTCATAGAATTGACTATGAGACTTGACAATTCTCATAGCTAGTTCACATAACCAAAGGTATTTTTGTTCGAAATAATATGATTCAAGAATTGATTCTAAAAATATAGCACTCATAGCCTCAGTTCTCATAGCCATAGTTCAGGGGTATTTTTATTCATTTGTATATTTTCTATGAGAATTGTATTTTTCTTATGAGAACTATGTATTTTCTATGAGATTTGTGTATTTGTTCATGAGAACTGTCTATAAGAACTATGAATTTTTCATAAGAATTGTGTATTTTCTATGAGAATTGTATATTTTCTGTGAGAACTGTCTATGAGAATTGTGTATTTTCTATAAGAACAATGTATTTTTTTTATAAAAAACTGTGTATTTTTTTAAGAGAACTATGTATTTTTTATGAGAATTGTGTATTGTTCATGACAATTATATATGAGAACTGTGTATTTTCTATGAGAATTGAGTATTGTCCATGAGAACTGTGTATTTTTATGACAACTACGTATTTTCTATGAAAACTGTGTATTCTAGTGTGTGTTGAGACTATCTGAACTATGTACTTTTCAGTTCACATAGTCATTTCAAATAATTCTCATAGAACTGACTATGAGAATTGACAATTCTCATAGCTAGTTCACATAACTAAGAGTATTTTTGTCCGAAACAGTTCTCATAAAGACAGTTCTCATAGGGACAGTTTTCATAGAAATAGTTTTTATGGACAATTTTCATAGAAACAGTTCTCATAGAATTTTTCATAGCAAATGGTATTTTTTTAATCTTTCATAATTTCATATTCAATATGGATCTTGTTTAGTAGATATCATCGAGTAGATTCCAAAAATATAATTTTTTTTACAAATGAATAACTACAACAAAAGATATGACTTTTTGAAATTTAAACAATGTTTTAATGGTGCACCAGTGCTCATGGAGCATTGGATAATTTTTCTATACTAGATGTTCTCTAGTTCCGTCCGCTGATGCGCGTGGAAGGGCATGGTTGGAATAAAAAATACAAATAATTGTACAGGACTAAAATAACACCGAACCTAATTTTTTGGGCCGGCCTAAAAATTCCCCAAACAAGTTTTGAATGCAGTGGACGTCAGCCCTTAACGAAAATTTTAAAACTAGACCCTGACACCTTACAAAAAAGACCGGTGGACTGGGCCTGGGTCCAAACTCATATAATGGACCTTATTATAAATTGCTTGGTTGGGGTAAAGTTTCGTCGACCCAAAATTTGGTCGCCTTATGGCGTTTCTTTCTTGTAGTGGTTAAACTCGTACTCCTAATTTTTGTGCTTATTTATCTCTTCACAATTCTGAAATTAATAAAAAATAAAAAAAAGTATCAATACGTGTAACCTTGCTAACATTGTACTGAACAAATGCTTGTACTTCAATTACTCTTCCATACCATAGTCTTCTGTGAGAAATTGCAATGGAAATTTCGTTCAATTACCTAACCACTTCAAAAGTCTAGTGACTAGTTCATCTTTCCATGAATAACAGCCAATGAATTAATTAACAGTATTTCAGAAGGTTCACTTAGGTAAAAAAAAGTTTGGGGGCAAGAAAAATGACGACCGGAAAATAATACGCTCCAAAAAAAAAAAAAATTACTCCCTCCAACCAAATTTATTTGTCTATTATTCCATTGTGTCATTTTTCAATTTCTGATATCTTTCTTGAAAACTTAGTATAATATAACTAATCGAGAAGTATCAAACAAGATTCATATTGCATATTTTTGAAAATTCATATTCAAAGATCTGAGCAACTAACCAAAGTTAAGAGCATCCGCAATGGTAATAATCAAAACTAATAACCAAAATGTGTCACACCCGCATTTGATTATCAATTTAGTCCATAATCAAACTTAACAATTTCTACCTCCACATTGGTTATTTTTGCATCCCTAACCAAAAAAATCCTCACAATACACAATGCACATTTGTCCAATTGCAAACGAGTTCCAATCACGCACTCGACCACACCAAATTATTCGTCTCAAGTGTTTTTGAGTTATTGAGTCTTAAGTTTGGTTTTTGAGTTTTGGTTATTGGTAAAAGTTATTAAGTTTAGTTATAGAATTGGTGAAATTTGGTTATTTGCTAAAAAATTTATAACTTTGCTTATTACATTGTGAGGTATTTTTTGAGCATTATTGTTAAATTTGTTTATCCACACCTATTTGCTTATTACAATGAGGATGCTCCAACACGATCATCAAAAATTTATATTATAAAATAGAGCGGTTTTTATCTACCCATACAAACATAAGCACCTTTTCAGCCGTTGATCGCCTTCAAGCTAAGATCGTGAACGTTCGATTAAGATAATGTTTCCTTAAGTTATACTTTGACCTGCTGTTGTGAGAATATATACACTTTTCCTTTCCAATTGATTACGTTTTGGTTTTTTCTATTTTAAGTTGATATTATTTCAAAAGGGTTGATAATTAACTTGTAAATTATTGTCCTTTTTTTTTTATATCTTCTCTCTAACTTGGCATGAGCTTTTTAAAGTAAGACAGATAATGAATAAGTTATATTAGACGGGCATCCGCTAATGAACAAATAAAATGAGACAGAAGGAGCAGTATGACATACTACCAAATGTCAATTCCCATCCCATGTAACCAGCGGCATGAGCTCCCCCTTTTCTATTGGAGAATACTACTGGAAAAGTGACGCCTGTCACAATTGACCTACAAGCACCAACTGGCCAAGGGAAAAAAAAATATTCCGGTTCCCAGCTCGTGTTCCGCCATCGACAACAAAAGAGCAATGCTACAAGCACATTTTTAAAATTCAATTCCCGACACAATCGTGTCCGGAACCGTTAGATATAAACATACATCTAACAGTTCCGGACACAATTGTCTCCGAAATTGAATTTTAAAAGTGTGTTTGTAGCTAACATTGCTCTTTTGTTGTCGATGGCGGAACAAGAGTTGGGGACTGTAATATTATTTATTGACCAGCTCAACAAAGCATGGGAAACTTGGGTACATCTATGAAAATGAGTTGGGCTTGAGAATTTCAACAGCCACCTAGATATTTTGAATGGATACTTAGATGCTTCTCTTGTACTCCAATTTAAAGGATAGTGCATGTGTGCTAGGTGTGTGGATGAGAGAGCAGACTCTTCGGGACTTGCCGGGTATATAGGTCGTGTGGCGGAGTAGACATTAAAACTGAACCACGAAAAATCTTCAGTATTTTCATTCTTTTTCAGTTGTGCTTCCGTTGCCGGTGGAATCGAAATTATCCCAACATTATGCAGCCTTTCTGCGTAAAATTTACGCTAACCGTGTGTGATACGTTAAAAAATTAAGGTCACGCAAGTAGTTTTTAAATTTGCACCTATTAATATTTAAAAGCTTTTAAGATAAGTCCGGCGCAAAGCCCGGGATAGCACGAGAAAAGTTATTAATTTTAGTATTTCTTTTATAGCTAACTGTATAGGATATTTTTTCTGACAATTTATTTAATTTATGCCGACCTACAATTGATTAATTTCGTAAGTAAACATATTACTATAAGGTAGATATTCCGAAGTACCGGGAAAAAAATATTACTATAAGGTAGGAGAACAAAAAGAACAAAAGAACTCAAAAAAAAAAAAAAAAAAAACAAAGAGGGGAAAAAATAAAATAAAGCCTATGGGAAAAATAGCCTCAAAAAGCAGGGTTTTGAATCTCCTACCGGGTCGTAGACTCGTAGTTCTTGGGCCGGAGGTAACAGTTGGTGTTGTTAGATGGTGTGGTGTGGCTGTTGTGGTGGTTGGGGATCAGATCTGTGGTCTTTGCTGTGGGTCTCCCTGTGGCGGCGGTGATGGTTGCGGTCCTGGTCGGCGATTTGGACGACTAGATTTTGGTGTGTGGGTCCGTTATTTCTTGTAGTTTTTCTTTTTTTTTTGGTTGTTTTTTTTGGGATTTGTTGTTTCTCATCCCTTGTGGATGTCTTTTTCACCCCTTGCAGTTGACGTTATTTTTCCTTGTCTGCTAAACTCTGTGTGAGTTTTGCGAGACGTGTTAATTCTGTGGCTCAGTACGTGGCTAAAAGTTACATGTGAGAAAGTAGTTTCGATCTATGGAACACTCTTTCCCTTTATTGTAATGGTTTCTTCTCTACAATGGAAATCTTTTAAACTTTGACCCAAAAAAATAAAAAATCTCCTACCGTACCGGCAAATATGTATTGTGTTTTGTTAAATCAAGTACCACAGCTGTAATTCCATTCCGGCTCAAATATCGGACAATAAGGATTGCTAGTTGTCTGCACTAGTTGATTCCAGCCAATATAGGTTGGTGGTACTGGACAATCTTTTAAATTTGTTTTTCTTTTTAAATCCATACGATTTAGGCTTGCTTTTCAATGCGACACTAATATCAATAAAATCGAAACAATATTCTCGACATCTTACTAGTATCAATACATACCGTACCAACAGAACAACCGCTACTTTTTTTTTTTTTTCCCCTTGGAAAACTGATACTCCTATAATTGGTACAGTATTCAAAACCTTAACGGACGTCAACAGGGACTGTGTTCGGTGAAGATGGCTTTATTCAGAGTTGGCTCTTCGCAGCCTGTACATGGGACTGCGGTGCCCACGTCCTTTGAATTTCTTGTCGAGACGAATAATGACAACGAGGTGGTCTTCCTCAATGTCTTTCATTACTACTATAATTTAACCACCACGTTTGGCAGCTCTTTCTTTATTATTTTGCCCCCTAGTTTACGCTATCCTTCTTCCAAACTAAACGACACCTTATCATGCATTGACAAATGACAAGGGTCTATCTTCTTCTTCTTTATTTTTTTGGTCAGGAGAGATGTCAGGATCACCTTACGTGAAACTCTTTTCCGGTCTAATCAAAGGTAGGTCATCCACGCCATAACTAGAAAATTCACAAGAAATTACTCTGTTGATGCCTGACCCCATGAATCAAACCATGGTCGCTTATGTGAAGAGCAAACCAATCAACCGGATAACTTTTGGGGCTAACAAGGGTGTCTCTCTCTCATCCCCGTACGCGGTTACCCATTTGCCTCTTTGCGAATTTCGCTATGAATCTAGGTTTTTAATTTTGAAATTTCTTAGGTGCTATCAATTTTTGTAGAATTGTGTGTGGTACATTAAAGAATAGGCGCATGACTCTCATGCAAGTACTAATAAAAAAAAATTGTCATGCAAGTAGTTTTTAAAATTTAGGTCGACAAATTTTTTTTTTTTTTTTGAAATTAAATTTACACAGATTAAAAGCTTGTAAGTTGAAGTCCGGCACAAGCCCGGGATAGCGTGAGAAAAGAATGATATTGAAGCCATTGTTTATTTTATTTATCAGTATATAGCTACTTGTATAGGATTAATCTCGCAAGCAAACATATTATAAGGTAGGAGGAGAAAAAAAAGAAAAGGAAAACTTAAAGAAAACAAGAGGAAAATAATAAAAGAATGGAGCCTTTGAGAAAAATAGAGCTGTATTTCCATTCCATTTCAATATCAGTCTGTACCGGACTATTTTTAGTTGTTTTTCTTATAAAGAAATGTATGTATGTTTTAGAACAACTTTTTTAATTAATGTGAGGAAATATAACACTAATAATGACAAAATTCGAAACGGTATCCATGTATTTCTCCGGTACCGATACTCTAACGAGCACCAGAGCCGGCCCTAAGCTAAAGCCTATGTTGCGGCCGCTTTATGCCTCAAAAATTTTGAATTTCAGGGGCCCTTCAAACTTTTTACCCCTTAGGCTCAGTTTGGATGACCGTAATCTTCAGTAGGAATATGAATGTGATTATTAGCTAGGAATCAAATTCTTAGGAATTTTATTGAGTGGGAATATGAATATGATTAGTAGGAATGAAATTCCTATGAATACAATACCTAAAGTAATTTCATTCTAGTTTTTGGATTAGTTTAGTAATCTTATGCAATAATCTATTTTTTTGGAAATTATCAAAGTCAATATTTCTTTTTATTATTATTGATTGAGCCAGGAATCTAAGATTCTCATGGAGTAAGGGATGAATCAGATTCACACTCTATCTGGTAATGTGATTTCTGGTCGGATGTGTCGTTAGAAATCATAATCCTATTCATGTAGCTCCCAAACATGGGAATCCTTAGAGTGTGACATCACATTTCTATTCATATTCATGTTCCTTCCAAACGTCGAAATCATGGAAATATGATATCACATTTCAATTTCTCCTCAAGATCATTCCTACCATCCAAACCGAGCCTTATAATAGTTTTGCTGTGAAAAGTCAGGGCCAGCTCTGACGGGCACGATTTCCAAGGTTAATTATAGTAAATCAACATAGCGGACAACTAGAACATTGTTACGACCTAGAAGGTGGCTTTGGCTTACGTCCAGAATTTGTTCTTCGCAGGCTGTCATGATGAGACTGCAATTGCCCACATCCTTTGAATTTCTTGGTTATAGAGAGGAATGAAAACGAGGTTGTTGTCCTCAATGTCTTAATTACTACTATTAATATAATTAATTTGCTAACTACCACGGTTGGCAACTCTTTCTTTATTGAGAAATGCTTTCCTAGTGCTACTCTACCATGTATTCAAACAAAACCCCACAAAAGCAGACCGAATATGGGTACCGATGTTGATGGTTTTATGGGTCTACTTCGGGTTTTCGGGTAAATGATTTGAATTGTTTATTTGTTTTCGAATAATTTTTCAAGTTTTTTGTCAAAAATATATTCAATCGGATAACTGTGTCTGTAAGTCATTGATCCAATTGTCAAACTTTTTTATATTTTTATAAAAATTTAAAGATTAGATTAAGCAATTATCGTTAACCGTTTGAGTTGATCTTTACACAACTAATCAATAAATGATCGTGAAATTATTATACAGACTGAATCATTTGTGCTAGACACCAGAGTGATATGCTAGACACCAGAGTGATATCGCGACTCCCTCTCGATCTCTACCTTTGGCATTGGTATCCTGCAGGTTTTTCCAGCGCCTTTCTTTTTTGGATTAGGCATTGACAAAAGACTCTCTCTCTCTCTCTCTCTCTCTCTCTCTCTCTCTCTCTCAGGCTGTACACGGTTACCCGTTTGCCTGTTTCCCACCATCTAGATCCGGGATTTGTGGGTTCCAAATTCCAATTAACGGATCCTCCGTCATTCGTCAATACATCATCTATTTCACAGAAAAATGAATGTTTAATTTTTATATCACTAATTTTTAGAGGTTGGTAGTGGTATCGAGTAGTTTCGAACTTGATTATATTTAAATTATAGATGGCTGGAGATTGAGAAACACGCGATGCGTTTGCAAGTCGAATTTTGTATATTTTGTCAAAGTTAGATGAAACAAACAATAACCAGGGAGATATTGTGCATATTTTGTCAAATTCGATTTGCACACACGCGATGCGTGTGCATGGCCTCCATTCACTTTTATTAGGGGGCCGCGAGACATTAACATTCTCGTATTGTGCGGTGGCGATCTTTTATATGTCCATCTCTCTTAATCCATTTTATAATCCCTCTTTAATGGGAATTTTAAGAGGCCACCTAATAAAAGTGAATAGAGGTAATGCACACGCGATGCGTGTGCAAATTGCCTGCAAAGGCATTCTCTCCCTGTGTGAAACATTTTTTACTGTACTTTGTGAGTGCATACCCAACCCTCGTGGATTTGTCCTTGGATAACCCGAATGTTGAGGTCTTTGCACCCAATGACGGGCTCTGGATGTTGGAATCTTGTAGCCTTTAGGTAGTTTTCTGTTCTTTTTGAGCATCGCAATTGTCTGTTGTAAAGTGTGTGTGTGTGTATATATATAAGTCAATCCGAAACAAAAACCTCACAAAAGGAATAACCCATAACAAAATAACAAGTCCCATGCAGCCATGCTGCGGTGGATTTTCACCACCGTCGTTGCGGGCCCCATCATGCGTTTATCGTAATAACCTGAATCGTTGATCTTGTATGGCTCACTAAGTAGTATACTAAGGCAAAAAATCAGCTTAATTAATCGAACATCGATAGATCTACCAAAATTAGAATTTTAGTTTATAAAAAAGGTGATTCTATCAAGTTAAATTGTCCATGACAATCCATTTTATAAACCAAAATACAAAATTTGATACATCTATTGATATCCGATCAAGAACATGTTACGTTGCAGACCCTATAAGACGAACGGTTCGCATCACCAATAAACGCACAATGAGTCCCAAAATAGCGGTGGTGAAATTCACCCTTTCCACCGCGGATCGAAGTAATTTAATAAAGAAGAAACAGTTCGATCATTCTCTTTAAACGAGAGTCATGAACTAGATAAACAAGAAGATTGAAGGAAAAATGTAAATGTTGAAGAATTCCATTAAATTAAGAAAAAAGAACAAAGACGGATTCCATACTTGGGAAATGATATTGGCACTCCAAAAATTGATGCAGGCACTCCAAAATCAATGTAATTCCAAAGCTATTTTCTTTTGTTTTTAGAGTTTCTGGCCTGCATCAATTTTTGGAGTGTCAATATCATTTCCCCCATACTTTCTCACTTCTCTTTCGCAAATATACGATATGAATCGAGCATTCATTTATCTTGTCAAAAAGACAAAATGAAAATTCTAGCATCCATATATATTACGCCAGCAATGTTACGCCCACCGCTCTGTTTTACTGCTCAACATTTGACCATCTGTCTCAACTGTAACGACCCGGATTTTTGCCCTATTTTTTTTTCGATAAAGAAATTATTTTTAATCAAATAATCTATAGTAATCGATTAATTATTTAAAAAGTGTTATTGATTAATTCTTTTCTTTAATAGATATATACAAATATAATTATAAATCTTTTCCTTAATAGATTTATACAAATATAATTCTCTTAATTATCTTAGTTTTATTTTTTTTTTCTATTTACATGCACACTCCTTCCGTCTCTCCGTCTCCTACTCAGTCTCTACTTCCTCCCTAATCCTTAAATCAAGCTAAGTTCGCCCATTCCAAATCCCATGAACCCAACCCCATTAAATTCACTATTATCTTCTTCCACCGAAATTCTCCTATAAATACCTCACCCTCATTGACCACGAAATTAACACAATATTTTCCACGCCCCACCAGTCCAGAAAAGAGAGAAAAAAACCAGAAGAAACCCAAATTCCAATCAATTGAGTTTTAGAGAGAGAAAGAAAGAGAGAGAAAAATGGGTTTCGTACTAAGACCCAACCGAAACTCAATCCGACCATTCCAATCTCTTCCTACGAATCCTAGCATCACCAAACGTCGTCCAATTCGGTTTCAAAGTCTCCCGATCAAAAAAAAAATCCGAAAGTCTTCTTCTCAAAAATTCAAGATTTGTTTTTAAATCAATTCGATCCGATTAAAGGTACTATAATCCTATCCAATCCCTTCTCTAAGTATATTAAGTGTTTATATGCTTAACCCTATGTCCCTAACGAAAGAAATATAGTTTACCGCGCGTTTTCTGCCGTATTCATCAAATTGATATTATTCTTGAGCCCGGTATCTTAATTATTTACAAAGAAGATGATCCTTATGATATTTATTTTACAATCTTTTTGATATTAATATTATAAAAAACTACTGACTTGATATTATTTTCTTACAATATACTATCATATTAGTATAAAACGTATTAATTATATCAATTTAATTTATCTGGTAGATCGAGTTTGTTTTAAATGTTTCGAAACAACTTTGCGACCTTCCAAACCTTAATTTTTATGCCCGGACTATTTTTCCTAGATTTTTCACATCTGAAAGATCATAACTTATTAAGATCATATTTTTTTTAATTAATTATCTATTTATTAAATTATTTATTCGTTATCTATCAAAGTTTACAAACGAAAAATCTTTGCGACCTACCAAACAACGTTTTAACACTCAAACTAATTTTTCCTAGACTCCTTGCATCTCAAATATGATATCTTGTTAAATTAATAATTTATTTATTTAATTTACCATTTATTGTTATTTCTATAGCATTTTCTATTAAAAATTCTTTACGACCTTATAACCTCATGATAAATGCCCGAATAATTTTATTTAGACTCTCTATATTCTGAAGATGAAATTTTGTTAACAGTAGCATATTTTAAATTTGTAAATTATTTATTATCTATTTACTTCACTTTCGGCCTCTTTATTTAAACGTCTTTATTTAAATTAATCCCGTGACCTTCCGAACCCAACTTTTGACACTCGACTAGTTGCATAGGACCTGTAGGACTCTTATTAAGGTCATGATAAATATTTTAATATTTTAATCTAATTAATGTATTTAAATTAGTTCTTAATTAATCTCTTATCTTAGAATTAATTAATAAGAGTTCAGAAAATTTTCCTTTTTAATTCCTTTCAAAACTCTTACTTTATTATTGACATTGTGACCATACAAGATTAAGGGAAACGGCCCGTTCATAATAAATTGCGTGATTACATTATTTATTAATTGTTTTAATTATTATTGATTTGTTATATATTGCATCGATACTTGATTTGAATGCTAGATTGGACCCTAGAGACATGGGGTGGTATGCGAATAGAATTCACTTAGACGGTGCTAAGTAATGGATGAAGTGAAAAGTTTTTATTTCTAGATTGCCTGCAGGCGTGATGTTGAGATTTGTGATGAAATTGAAACTGGCGGGTGTCCAGTGATAAATTGATAGACTGGCGGGTGTCCAGTGATGAATTGATATACTGGCGGGTGTCCAGTAGTGATTGTGACGTGGTTTGTGAAAGTGGTACATAAGATAAGCGAACCCTAGTTATGATTCAGGCATGATAAGCTTTCCCCTTGTTGTAGTTATTGGGATGTATACTCGGTATATAACTTAGATGCATCTGCGACAGCAAAGGGAAGTGATCTCATGGGACCGAGCATGGCTAGCGGTTAGGGAGGAAAGATCCCGCGGAGGAGATCTTAGATTTCACATTAAGTTATGGATAGTAATGAACTGACTTATGTGGAGAATATTTGTTTGGTTTTTTCAATTCAATATTATCTTGTTAATGAACTGATTTATGTGGAGAATATTTGTTTGGCTTCTTCGATTCAATATTCTCTTGTTCCCTGCTAATTGTAAAGTAAGAGGGGTGGTTGGGTTGGATTATTTTACTAGGTGATTAATCACTCACGGATACGTTTGTATCCTGGCAAATCGTTTGCTTCGACGATCAATTTGCTAGTGGGCGCAGGATTCAATGGAGAGGATTCAAAGATGTTGCAGTTCAACACAGAAAGAATATCAAGAACGAAGATCGAGTGTGCTTCGACTTTGTATCAAGTCTAGAGTCAGCTCTGAAATTAATGTATTTTGAATCAGTAAATTTATCTTGTGACTGTAACAGCTAAGCTTTATTTTGAAAAATTATATTTATTTAGCAAATTTTCTTAAGATTTTATTTTATATTGCTTCCGAAAAGTCGGAGCGCTACATCAGCCTTCAAGGAAGAGTTTTTTTAAAATCCGAACTGTTCAAAACATTTTTGAATGATAAGATTGAGAACGGTGAGAGAAACAGTAAAAGTTGAGCGGCGGATGTAAACTTTCTGTTAGTACGCAAGTCACATTTCTCTTTCAACATTTATTAAGGCCCCGTAAAAAATGGGACAGTAAATCCCCGATTGTGTGATGACCATTATGCCGTGTATGGGAGACCCAAACTCAATTTAAAAATTAAGTGGAAAAAAGTCTTGAACCTTACTTCTTGTTCTTCCAGCGGCGGTTTGTTTAGTCTGAGTTATACACTGTATCTTGCACACTGTTATCCATTGGTATCTTCACTTAATTATTTATTAAAAAACAAAAAAACAAGTAGTCAACAATAATAATATAGCTAGGGTTATCTATTCTCTTGGTATATCCATTAAATATTATCAAGGGACACCTATCTTGCATGGTGTAAATATATCATTGGTCTCAAGAAGAGACCACGCAGTGGCGAACCCAGAAATTTTATATACTGGGGGCACCTATTTTTCACAATCTTAAAAAATATTTCTCTGTATTTATACTACTCTCTCCGTCCCAAAATATTTGTCCAGTTTGCAAAATGAAAACTCCAAAATAATGCATTTCTTTGAAGAAAAAATTCAAAAAATTTTCATAAATTAAAAGAACCTATCGATATCTAGTGAATTGTTGAAAGAAATTTAAATTTTTCTTGCAAAAATTGTATAATTTTTGCATCCTCGTTTTGTGGACCGGACAAACATTATGGGATGGATGGAGTACTAAATTATCGCTCAATCATTGAATATTGATCACTCATTCTATTCCGCAATCGATTTTTGACAATCTTCATGGCTAAAAATACTCTTTTAACTGTCGCGGTGACAACTGTAAAATTAATGCCAAAGTCAAAAGAATATAGTAATTTAGAAATTTGATTTTCGTAATATTTTGGATTGGGAGAAAAACACAAAGAGATAGGACAAAAATAGAGAAATAAAGGAAAGAGATAGAACAAAGATGAAAATATAAAGGAAAGAGGTAGAACAAAAATGGAAATAAAAAAAAGAGGTAGAACTAAAATAGAAAACAAACAAAAAAATAAGAAATTTTTATATATTTTCACAGCGCGTACAACCACTACACCACACCAATGTTCCGCACGAGACTAGGAAACTTTTTAAATATTTATATAAAAAAAATTTAATTTAAAAAAAAAAAGACGTGGAGACATGTGACCCAATGTGGTTCCGCCCCTAAGACCACATCCAGTGCTGTAGTTAACGCGTTACGTATCCACATGCGCGGTGTTGCAGTACTGTAGTAGGACTTTTCACCATTGGTATCTTCACTTACTTCAAAAAAAATACACATATATATATATATATATATATATATATATATATATATATATATATATATATATATATAAGTGTTCAACAACAATAATATAGGGTTATCTATTTTCTAGGTATATCCATTATAATATAGTAAAGGGGCGCATATCTTGCATGGTGCAGATCGTTTATCTTGATGAGAGAACACGTACAATGTTGTAGAAATTAACGCGTTACAATGTTGTACAGTGTTGTAACACGTACAGACTTTGGGGATTTTATATCTATCAAATCCTTCTCTTATCTTATATAAAAAACAAATTATTTTCTATGTTCACAAGGGGTTTTCTCTAGTGTAGTCTTGACCTGAGATTTAGAAATTTGTTCTCTCTTCAGGTTTCAGGTTCGATTCTCTTTGTCAATAACTATTGTCTATTGAGATCACCTCACTCCTACGCGTAAGAGTGTGAAACGGCTATAAAAAAAAGGCTATGGTTATTAGTCCAAGGTACGTGTAAGTTGACTCAGAACACCTTACATTATCAAAATAAAAATTATAGAATAAGATAATCGTAATTGAAACCGCATATATCAATTTCCTCTAAATTGATGTCGGACCAGTACTAAAAAGACGTTTATCGTGCGGACATAAATCCTCGAATTTCGATGACAGGATCAAACGTGTGTTGGTGACCCTCAAAATTTAAAAATGAAGTTAAACATCACTGCTATCCTCACCGCTCTCCTACCACAACGCTCAATCTCATCGTCTGTCTCGACAATTAAAAGTTCAAATTTAAAAAAAAAAACTCTTCGAGAGAATAGTTAAACTCATCCATGGAAGAGTCTTTTAAAATTTAGACATATTTTTAAACGGTGAGATTGAAGGTAGACTTTCTGGAAGTTAAAAAGACAGATCTCCAACTGCGTTGTTCTTCCAGCGGTGCATTTGTTTAGTCTGAGTTATATCTCGGGAAAAATTTATGAGTACATACAGTGCATACATACGTATTTTTTATTCGTTTCGGATCTTATAAAAATGATCCAAGCAGCTTATTTTGTTCAAAATAGTTTTTTTAGGGTTCTTGTAAAAAATTATCTCAATCCGATATCGAAAAATGACGTTTATGAAACATCCAACTTTGCTTTAGAATTCAAGCCTGGATTCTGTAGTAACGTTGGATATTTCGTAAACGTCTTTACCGCCATTGGATTGAAATGATTTTTAGTAGGAACCCTAACCAAACTATTTTGAACAAAACAAGTCGCTCAGATCATTTTTGTAAGTTCGGCGATGGGCCAAAGTGCATATGTACACAGTGTATGTACATAAATGTATGTAGTTATCTATATCTCACACCCTTTTCACCATTGCTAATTGCAATCTTCAATTATTTTACTCCCTCTTTCCCAATTTGTCTGTCCAATATGACATATGTGCCCTTCAAAAAATTATTTATATCTCACATTTTATAATATTTTATATAATTTTGAAAACATCATATTATAGAATTAATTGAGATCTGTCAAAAAAGAGAGTGGCAGAATGAACAGACTATAAAAAATATTATAAATAGAAACATATACACAATTTTCGATATTGGTAAAGGCGTTTAAAAAACATCATTTTGTTCAAAATAATTTGTTCAAGGTCCCTGTAAAAAATCAGTTCTATTCAATATTGGTAAAGGCATTTAAAAAACGTCATTTTTTTGCTTTAAATTTTAGCCTGAATTTGAAGCAAAAAATTATGTTTTATGAGGGTCTTTACCGATATCGGATAGTGCTGATTTTTTAAAGAGACCCTAAATAAATTATTTTGAATAAAATGAGTGGGTCCAATCATCTTTGTGGGACCGGAGACAAACCCAAAAGTGTGTTGTACACACTGTTTGTATAAACATGGTTGTACCTGTAGCAGCCTTCCTATTGTATATAAAGGGCCCGTTTAGATGCGGGATAAGGATTGTGATTATTAATTATGAAGGAGAGATAAGATAATGAGTATTATGTAAAAAGGGTGGGCTCACATTGATGTGACGGTGGAATTAAATAGTACTTGGTTTAGATAAGAGATAAAATGGATGATAATGTTATTTTGTAGTTGAAATAAAAGAAATATGGGGTATTTTTTTTTTTTGGTAAACAAAGAGAAGTATTATCCAGGGGTATGTTATAACACCCAGAATCTCCCCATGAATAATCTCTTGCCAGGAGTATTAGGAGGTACAAGAAAATTCGAGGCTTAGCTAATACTCTCGGCAAAATATATTCTCAAACCATAGCTTAACCATAGGCCCACGATTTTAGATGGGGTATTACTAATACCTCTAGCCCCCATCCAAAGAGGCCCGAAGTTTTAATTTGTTTCCACTGTGATGGGTAAGGCTGCAAATGAGCCAAGCCGAGCCGAGTTTTACGATGTTCAAACTTGTTTATTAAGTTTTTAACGAACACGAGCTCGAGCTCAGTGAAAACTTAACGAGTCGAGCTCGAGCCGAGCGGGCCATAGCTTGACTTGAGCTCGAGCTTGTTCACGAACCTCAACGAACCAACGAAAAATGTATATATATATCTTCGCATAGGCCTAAAACAACCAAAAATATTTTGATTATGAAGGTATATATCTTTCATTTTCCTATGGAGCAGGGGTGTACTGGCGTGCATGTGTTCTAGCCTCCTTTGGTTGACTAGAAAGTGAAAAAAGAAAGAATAAATTATGAAATAATAATAAAAATGCTAAAATTAAGTATATATATCCCGGCTCGCGAGCCGACTCGAGCCGAGCTTATCCTAGCTCGAGCTCGGCTCGTTTACAAAATGAGCTGAAAAAATCGGCTCGAATTCGTTCGTTTAACTTCCGAGTCGAGTTTGAACGAGCCACTAACAAGCCGAGCTGCGAGCCACTCGTGAGCGGCTCGGTTCATTTGCAGCCCTAGTGATGGGAGAGGGACCTTTATTATTTTTTCCATACATCTATTATGTTTTCCCCTTTTAATACTGCCTATCCCAAAAGCTTAGTCTACTTCAAAGATGTATAATTATCAGATACAAAATGTAATTTTTTTGCAGAATTTTAAAATTTTTATGCCAATTTTAATTTGGTATCAACAAAATTTAAAATTATGAAGTACAATATTTTATTGTCTGAAAGTTACACGTCTTTTTGGTAATTGACTAATTTTTTGGAATGGGGGAGCATTTCATAAGTTTTAAGTGTTTTTTGTTTTTCCTTTTTCTTTTCAATAACCAAATGTCTGGGTGAGATTGTGTCGTCTTGATTGAAAAAGAATTCATTGGGCTTTGAAATTAACAACCCGGCAATCCCTCAAGCACCCAAAAGTTTGAAATATTTGAATTCCGTAAAATTTGAACTCATGAATTTACCTTTTTTCCGGTTTCTTCTAACCTTATGGGTACAGTTTTACAGGGTTATTATAATCTACTATCCATACAGACAAAATTGCACAGATTTTTTTTTGGCACTCATCACAGGTCCCATACAAAAAATTCAAACAGTTCATTAAATGTAAAACACTTTTTCAAGTGTTCCTGTGAAAAATCAGCTCAATCCGATACCTATAAGTTCTCGATGCAACATCTAACTTTTCATTGAGATTTCAGGATAATGAAAAGTTAAATGATTGGATCGAGCACTTATAAGTATCAGACTAAGCTAATTTTTTGTAGAGACCCTTGAAAAAGTGTTTAACATTTAATAAACGGCTTTGTTAGACCTTTGATCGAGCACTTTTTTGGCAGACTTTCTGTATTATAATCACCGGGACTCGAAGTTAGTTGTCTTTGGAGGACTATTTTTTTTAGAGCAATTACATTCACCTTCGCTTTGTTCACTTTCGGTGTAGGTATGCTCATTCTGTAACTCGCTTTGATAATCAGAACGGTTCAATTTTTCCAGATGCATTTTCTAGGAGACCATTATAAAATTCACCTTCGTTTTGTTCACTTTCGGTGCAGCTATGCTCACTCTGTATCTCGCTTTGATGATCAGAATGGTTCAATTTTTCCAGATGCATTTTCTAGGAGACCATTATAAAATTCAGATCAATTGGATAGGGATAAGTGCTTCTTCATCTAGGAAACACGGAATGAGCATAGCGATTAAGCTTACGTTCTTTCATAGAATCCTAACCAATGAATGCAGACAAAAATGAGTCAAACCCAATACACTGATACAGAACAGAAAAACTACGACTGAGAGCGTTTGTACTAAATTTCTTTTTGATTAAACAAAATTAGTATTATCCAAATTTGACCAGATTCTTGAAAAAATTATGAGAAACCAACCAAAATGATTCGTTCAAAGCGATATTGGAAAATCAATTTCTCTCTCCTATTCAAAATTTTATTATCTTAATTATTTATTGCTTGACTCTCTCAATAGTAGTACATTTACCCGTCAACTCCGCGTGAATGATTCAATGTGGGCTCCACAATTGTAAGTCAGCGGTGAGTCGGTGAAAAAAATATATAGGAGAATTGTTCTACTACGTACAAAGTTAGTACAGAAAATAAAATCACATCTATCTATCAACGCAACGTGAATGAAACAGTGTGGGATCTACAATTATGCGTAAATGGTGAAAATAACATAGAGATGGTTTTTTCTACTATAGATTTAATGTAGAAAATAAAGTTTTTTTGCTATGAAAATTCTAGAAAATAAAGTTAAATTTTACAGTTCATCATATCACTAACGATCGAGTTTTCGTAAATTTGGACAATAATTTCATTTACTTAATTAACACTATTATTTTGACTTGAAAGGGCTTGCACGCTCTGATTTGGGTACAGCAGGCCGTATTATGCTATTAATATCGGACTTATTCTGCTATTAATATCGGACTTATTCTGAGGTCAAAAATGATGAACAGTTGATTATTTAAATTTTTTTCTAGATTATTCTTTACTTGACTCTCTCCACAATATTTTTATCTGTCAACTCCGCGTAAATGAGACAATGTAGGCTCCACTATTATAAGTCAGCGGTGAGCCGGTGACATAAACATGTAAGAAATTTTTGTATTACATGTTTAATACGGAAAACAAAATTACATTTATCTGTCAACTCCGCGTGAATGACCCAGTGTGGGCTCTACAATCGTAAGTCAGCGCTAAAAAAAAGATAGGAGAATTTTTCTGTAGCATATCCATTATAGAAAATAAGTTACATTTCACAGTTCACTATTGCTGACAACGAGTTTTTGTAAATTTGGACAATAATTTTCTGTTTTGTTTGGATGGATTTTTTAGAATTTTTGAGTTTGGTTTTTGGGGTAATGTGTAGAGAGAGAAATTAGGATAATAATTTGAGATAGGGGTAATGAGTGGATAGAAATAAAGAGAGAAATGAAAATAGTATTTTTTGAGTTGGAAATTTTCTTTTTCAAATTAGCATCCAAACAAGGCATTTATTTATTTTTTTTTGGAACAAAAGGCATTCATTATTATCTGCACAATTTTTCTGATTGGAAAGGACTTGACTGTGATTAGGGCATAGCAATTAATCCCTATTGTGCCATTAATGTGGTGCTTATTCTAAGGTCAAAACAGTGATCCGAACGGCTCATTTACGTGTACCTCAACTATTATCTAGAGATCATAAATACACCATCCATTAACAAAAATCCTCTTGAAGCCAGAACAAATGCTTCATATGAACTAGCCAAAAAAATATGGCACCTAACGGCCTGTTTGTTAAGTGGAGATAGAAGGTGAACAAAGCTCTTATCCACTCGACAAATGAACTGAAGAGACTAAGATCTTATGAGGGAGCGAATTTCTAAGTCCCAAACATAGATCACTATGCCATCCATCAAGGCAAGAGCCTCTGTGCCGAGAACTCCTATGTCAAGAGGTTTTTCGGCCGTTGAATTTAAACATAAAAATATATATATATATATATATATATCATACAATCCAACGGCTAAAAAATCTCTCGGTACATAGACAGAAGGATTTTCAGAACAGAGCACATCGGATCCACCATTCACCTTGGGTTTGGTTGGAGCTTCTTTACCGTACAAGGGTCATGTAATTGAATTGAATTTTCCTCGTTTGCATGTGGATCTCATGATTTCGATGGGGACCTCCCAGAAAAGTCTCGCTCCGACGGCCCAACGAGTCGTCTCCTTAAAAAGGACCCTCCCTGCAGTGCGCTCCTTTTTGAATTATTTGATGGCAACTCTCACCGAATCCGAGAGTTTCTTTAACTTTTTACACCAGTACCCATTCGATGAAATTGATTAATATTTATTATATTGCGATTTTGTATTTTATTTTCATTTCAGAACCGAATATCTGGGTTTGTGCGCACCTTAACTAATTTCGAAACCCTAAAAGTAATCAACGGGCATAACTTTCAATGACCCCAATGTTGGAATGTTTGGCTTCTCTAAAAATGAAATATGTGACCTCATGGAGGAATACTAAATATTTTCACACAATCACTTAGTCAAACTTTTTGGGGTTTGTGATTTTGTGTATATTTGGCATATGTTAACACCGTAATACAATTAAAAAATGGGTTGAATTAAGTTTTGATAAACTGGGCACAATTTATCCCTGATCATTGGGTCCAAATATGCATGATACTACAAACAGGACACTTCGGATGACAAGTGGCGGAATCAAAATTTTTGTTGTAAGATATTCATGACTGTTTGACAGGAGAGTTTATATATTGTGTGTAAAAATATTCAAGTTAAAGTCGGTTTTTTGCTGTGACTTTATTTTTTTGTTAAACAAATTAATAAATTCTCGATTCAACTCTCTTACGGTCATCAGTTAGATATTATTTTCATGATTCGATTTGTTAAGTTTGTAGTAAATCGACATTTTCTCATCACTACGGTAAAAAATTATGAAAATTCCATAATTGGCTTTTCTTTTCTTTTTTTTTTTTTTTTTTTGTGCTTTTCAAGAAAACCTGCAAAAGCTGCAAGCTAGCTGTATGGATTGCGATTGCACATGCCATTTTTCATTACTCCATTAGGTTATATCACATGCATTTCTTTATCAAGAATATCATGTTGGAAGAGAAGACAAACTAGAAAGAACTAAATGCAAAAAGTCCTCCCATATATATTAACAAGAATATCATGTTTTTCGGTTCAAAATAATCAAAAGTATCAAGAATCAATGATGTTAATCAACAATGCTACAGACACGTTTATCGGCCACTCTCCAACCACTCCTCTCTCACATATGTGTCGGCCCCACACATATGTGAGAAAGGAATGGTCAGTAAGAGTGTAAGTAACATTGTGGAAGGCCATATTTCTTTTGAGTTGACTCATTTCCAACTGAGTTAGTTTGTACAAGCTAAACATGTACACTCGGAGATGGAGAACTTTCTAAACCCGGCCCCTCCCTCCCTGTTTTGGATAACTCGTTTTTGGGCTAATTTTGGATCAATCCAATTGTTCACTCGCAAGACTCAATTAAAATTGGTGCAAAAATCCGTATAGACTAGCCTAACATTTGGTAGGGACTCGAAGCCCAAAGGTTTGTAATCCCCATTTCCTTTCACCGGTGCATCTTTTTTACAATAGACACTCTTTACGTCCGAAGTTGTTGGTCTCTTATGTCTATTTCAGAACTCTCAAAGAATATAATATGACATGAATTTTTTTTTAATAGATCTCAATTAATTTTATTAAATAAAAATTTTAAAATAAAACATTACAAATTAAAAAATAAGTAATTTTTCAAGTGTCACGACTCACGACCGCACAAAGGGACAAGCAATAGAGCTGTAGAATTTTGGAAATGCCTCCGGCATCATCATTGGTTAAGTGCGAGCCTTTTCATCATTGGTTAAGTGCGAGTTAATTTACCAGTCAAAGACTGGATTATTTCCAACTCCAAAAAGAAAACTCCTTTTCGTTTGGATGTTAACATGCCCTGGCCCATTGTTTTTGTGGTTTCACTTTGGCAACTGTGGAAAGCTCGCAACGAGATGAGCTTTGACAATGTTGAAACAACATCAACTATGTGCTTTAGACAAGTTAATATCTACGCTAAGGAAATTTTTATTGCTTTTAAGGCTTCGCATGCCAATGATAAATATCATGGGACTCTGATATTTGGGGTTTTACCCTTACGAGGAAATCTGAAATTCAACACGGATGGCTGCTTCTACGAGTCCACCAATGCGGCTGGCTTTGGAGGAGTGATCAGAGATAGCTCGGGGAACTGGATCCTAAGTTATTATGGCAAAGCAACCAGCACCAATAGCTTTTGGAAGTGGAGATATGAGCTATTTACAAAGGCCTCACGATCATTTTGGAAAAGGCATGTCAAATGTTATCATAGAGTCTGATTCGATTATTGTAGTTGGTTTTTGCAATGAAAGATCACCTGTGGATCACCCCCCACCGCCACATAGTTGAAGAAGCTCAAAGAATTGCTGCCCGAACTAATTCATCTGTCGTCCACATCTATCGTCAAGCCAACCAAATTTCCGACTGCTTGGCCAGACTTGGATCGCAGCAAGATCAAATTTTAGTGGTCTCTAGTTCCATTCCTTTTGCAACTAGAGAATTCGCCCTGGCCGATGCCATGGGGGTTGGTCATCTTAGGATTTAGTTTACGACTCTTGTAGTCTTTTTGAACTTCTATAAATGCCGTTTATCTGGCTTGTTAAT
Organism: Rhododendron ovatum; assembly: GCA_019656835.1. NCBI lineage: Eukaryota > Viridiplantae > Streptophyta > Magnoliopsida > Ericales > Ericaceae > Rhododendron > Rhododendron ovatum. Next base: position 33,211,546 of record CM033799.1, read on the forward strand.
TTTGATTGTCTGAGTTAATGCATGATTTTTCGCTTCACAAAAAAACAAACAAAGGGACAGGCAATATCTCTGTTCTCTCTCTCTCCTGCTTAAAGACTTTAGACCTTACCTGCTTAATTTCTTTATTTTAATTAATAAGATAGCAATGTTATAGCGGATCAAAAAAAGATAGCAATGTTATACTCCAGTTGATAAAAAGAAGAAGAAAAAGATGGCAAGGTTATATGAGATGGCACCAGCCACGAGGACATCTTTTGGATGGACATGCCAGTCCTGTTGGAAAAATGATTGAGTGGCTATGATCAGGAGTCCGACTATTATAACTGGTACCGAAATTGTGGAACACCGGAAATGAACAATGGCTCTCGGGATTCACTTTTGAGTCCCACTTGAAAAATTCAGTTTCAAATTATTTCTGTTGAACGCAAGAGTGGGATCCGAAAGCCGCTGTACGTTTTGGGTACCCAAGACTTTGCATCTTCGTATGATCAGGTCGCCGGAGAAAAGACACTACTGGATCATAGCCGACCAAGTCAATTACGTAGTACTAGAAATTGAAGAAATATATATATATATATTGGTTTGAATGGCTCCACTGTGCATGAGAAGGTGCTGATGACAAACATCAAAAGGGCCACGCCATCACTAGTGGACTTGCTATGAAAAATAATCATATCGTGTGTAGCAGAACCCGTACAGCCGTGCCATCGATCTCCATCGCTCTGTTCACTTTCACCGCTTTCTTACCGCAGCGCTCAATCTTGACAATTAATGATCCGAATTTAAAAAAAAAAATTCCAGGAAAGAGTGAACCCGTACAGCTGTGCTACCTTTGCTGCTCTGTTTCACCGCTCCCCCGACCCTACCGCAGCGCTCAATCTCACCATCTGTCTTGGCAATCTTTCTGGAATAGAGCAATGAGAGTAAACTTTCTGGAACCCGTAAAGGTTTAGCCATGAAGTCGTATGTTCGAATCCCTTGAAGGCCGCATTCTAAACCTTAGGATCACTATAGGGTTTGCCCGGCCGTTACTCAAACTGCGTGCAAGTTGATCGGACATCTAGTTATTTAAAAAAAAAAAAGAAAAAGGAAGAGGAAATGACTATGTGGCCGGAGAGGAATTGTTAAAATGTGGCCGGACAATGAATAATGTAAGTCTATGTAGCAGGTGACTAGTTCTTTGCTGATTACAAGGTGAGAATATATATTTTGCATGAGGGAATCCGAATTTCATTAATCACCCAAACAGAGCCTTAAAATAATTGGGTAATTAATTAAATCCAGCTGGGTTGCATAATCTATCTCCTCCAGTTTTTCAAAGGAAAACTGAATTGGTCTCTAGTTGACAGCTCTATTCGAACAACCAGCTCTCCCAACTCCCACTATATATTCAAAGGCATAGTATCCCCAGAGTCATTACCCCTCAACGAATCCCACACTTCTTTTCTTTCTAAAACTCTCTCTTTGTCTATCTCTTAATAGAGAAGTTTTTTTTTTTTTTTTTCCAATTGGCCGGACACAATTGGTGGAAGGTTTCTAGCTAGCAAAGCAATGAGAGTTCACGGCCGCGACCCCTCCAGTAGGGGTCGTCTCTGGCCGCAATTGCTACTGGCATTAGCCGTAGTCGTCGTTTCGAATAATGTAGTCTCAGCAGACCCTTATACCTACTCCTCCCCTCCTCCACCATACGAGTACAAGTCACCGCCACCTCCTTATGTGTACAACTCTCCACCACCTCCTTATGTATACAAATCACCACCACCGCCATCACCTTCTCCCCCACCACCATATGAGTACAAGTCACCGCCACCGCCCTCTCCATCTCCACCACCACCTTATGTGTACAAGTCACCCCCTCCACCTTCTCCATCTCCACCTCCTCCTTATGTATACAAGTCACCACCACCGCCATCACCTTCTCCCCCACCACCATATGAGTACAAGTCACCGCCGCCACCCTCTCCATCTCCACCTCCACCTTATGTGTACAAGTCACCACCACCACCATCACCTTCTCCTCCACCACCATACGTATACAAATCCCCACCGCCACCACCTTACATTTATAAATCACCACCGCCACCATCTCCATCTCCACCACCACCATACATATATAAATCACCCCCACCACCACCACCATCACCTTCTCCACCACCGCCATACGTGTACAAATCACCGCCGCCGCCATCACCGTCTCCACCACCCCCTTATGTGTACAAATCACCACCACCACCATCACCTTCTCCTCCACCACCATACATATATAAATCCCCACCTCCGCCATCACCATCGCCGCCACCGCCTTATGTGTACAAATCACCACCACCACCATCACCTTCTCCTCCACCACCATACATATATAAATCCCCACCTCCGCCATCACCATCGCCGCCACCGCCTTATGTGTACAAATCACCACCGCCGCCATCACCATCCCCACCTCCCTATTACTACAAATCTCCACCACCACCCCACCACTCCTTGTTTGTTAAGGTGGTCGGAAAAGTCTACTGCTACAGATGCTATAACTGGAGCAACCCAAAGAAGTCTCATGACAAGAAGCATCTTAAAGGTACGTATATTCCCCGTGAAACAGTGCTTTCGGTCCCCGGTCCCCCCCACCTCTCTCTCTAACTCTCTCGAACTTATTTCTTTAATGTCCAAAAAAACTAATATCGCCATCCTTCTATTTAATTATGTGTCGTTGACGTGGTGGTCTGAGCACCCGAAGAATTAGAACCCGGCCTATGCCGTTTTACGGTAGTCATTCATCTTTTCATGATTCAATAGTTCAGATTTAAAATTAAAAAAAAAAAAACACACTTTTTAGGACCGTTAAAAACACTTTTGGACGGTAAAGATCACGCGGACGGTACTCTGCAGTCCGACAACAAACTGCAGAGAAGCCAAATTCTAGAATTATAGCCACCTTTTTCTAAGGCGAATGAATTTGGAAGATAAATTATCTAATTTAGTGAGTACGTTCCTTCTTCCCTCGATGTACCGTATCAAATTTCTTAAATATGTACTTCTCTTTTGTTGATAAAAAAAAAAAAAAAAAGAATATTGAGCGATGTCGACAACCCAGATAGCGAAAGATTTAGTTGAAATTGATTGCAAGAGATCTAGAAATTAAGGATCCAAAGATATGGTTTGAGTATGACTACGTAACTACTCCCTTCGTCCATTTTTAAGTATCTTACTTCGTAATTTTAATTTATTAAAAAGATATCATCATTACACCTTTCACATCAACTTTTACCTTCACTTTTCCTCCTTACCCTCTATAGAAAAATCATAATTACATTTTTACTTATTAACTTTTCAAAATGGAATCTACTTTTAGGGGCAAAATAGAAAATTCACCAATTTTTACCCACTAACTTTACAAAATGGACATTTATTAAGGGACAGCCAAAAATAAAATACTGAACTCTAAAAAAGAGACGGAGGGAGTATTAAATTGTGATTAGCTTTTGCTCTCTAATAGAAATCTATTACAATAAATTAAATGGGATTATAATTTAAACATTAATTGGACAATAATGCCCTGAATTTGTTGTAGTCTCCTTGCACTGAGGTCTCATCTTTTCGGACAGAAAGACAAAATCATTGTGGCTTAAAATTTGACATCACTGCGTAGTCATGTATATATGATTATTTTTACACGAACATTCCCGGGTTTTTTTTTTGGCTTGGCGAAAGTCGGTAATTAGCAGTGTTACTTTTAGTTTGTAAGGTTTGAATCCCAGCAAAAAGATTGTGACAATAATGCCTAAATTTTTATTCAAACATTCTGTTTAATTAATGAAATCACTTTGGCTCAAAATTCATTACCGTTTGCTGTAAAAAAAAAAAAAAAAAAAAAAGGAGATTAATTTTGGTGTTCTACTTTTAACGTGAAGTTAACTTCACGTTAAAAATAGAGCGCCAAAATCAAAACCCAAAAGAAATCCTATCCCTTTTTTTTTTTTTTTTTTGGTAAATCTGCTTGAAATTAAAAAGAAAAACAAAAAGAGTAACCGAATATATAACCTATAAGGAGCATATTCCATGAAAAAAAAGAAAAAAAGAAAAAAGAAAATTGACATTGTCTACGCCAAAAGGCTACATGGATCTACACCAGAAAAAAATCCTATCCCAAACTCTTTTAGATTGTCATTTATTTATTTACTCAATTAGTACAATTCGTGAATTAGTCGCACACATGAAAGGAGATTTAATTTCTACCAATGGGTGCCTGCCCAAATAAAAAAATTTTAATTTCTAAATCAATGAGATTTATAAATTTTTTTAAAGTTGATATCGTTCAAATAAATTATACATATGTGCATGTGACACGGCGGCCGGTTTCAAAAAAGAACACTTATTTAGTCCAGCCAACAACCAAACATAATAGCCTTGTTCGTTTAGCACATTTGGGTATTTTTGTTTTGGTAGTGGGTGGATAGAGGGATAAGATAATGATTGAAGAGAGGGATAATAAGTGGAGAGAGATAGAGAGAGAAATAAAATTAATAATTGAAGAAATAGGGTAATGATTGAAGAAAGATATAGGGTAATGATTGAAAAATAAAATTAAAACAAAGTAAATATGCTAAACGAACAATGCCAATTAACGTAAGATTAGTTATTAAGTGTTTGGCCAAGTGTTCATGAGAAAACAATTAAACGGCTTGTCCTCTGAGAGATCGCGGGTTCGAATTCCATGAACTAAACATTTCAAATCTTGTGGCTATTGGAGGTTTACCCGATCATTAACTTTAACGTTCTGAAATTGTTTGAGCTGCACATAAACTGATCCTGATATCTAGTTATCAAATAATAAAACAAAAGATTAGTTATCGTCGTATGTAGTAGGTAAAGACTATAACCTCGAGATATGACTTAGCTGACTTTGCCTAACTACCATAATAAATTATTTTTTTCACCAACTACAATAATAAATATTAAAACATGCCTTTGATCATTATAAAATTGGTTAATAATTTATCTATTTTTTTTTTCGTTCAAAAAAGGTGCTGTCGTGGAGGTGACGTGTAAGGCCGGCGAGAAGGAAATAGTGGCATATGGCACAACCAAAATCAATGGCAAATACGGCGTCGTTATTCCTGGGTTCGACTATGGCGTGTATGGAGCCCACGCTTGTGTGGCCAAACTCCACAGCCCTCCGAAGGACTCTCCGTGCAACATCCCCACGGATCTCCACGGGGGCATCAAAGGTGCAGAGCTCAAAGTGAAGTCCAAGACTGATTATGAAGTTGTGCTCTCAGCCAAGTCTTTTGCTTATGCTCCCAAGACCCCTTACGAGGAGTGTCAAAAGACCAAGCCGAGTTCACCACCTTATATCTACAAGTCTCCACCACCACCATCACCGTACCCTCCCCCACCTTACGTCTACAAGTCCCCACCACCACCGTCTCCATCCCATCCTCCACCTTACATCTACAAATCCCCACCGCCACCATCACCATACCCTCCTCCACTTTACGTCTACAAATCCCCACCTCCTCTGCCATACGTCTATAAATCTCCACCACCGCCTTCCCCTTCATCCCCTCCTCCATATGTTTACAAGTCACCACCGCCACCATCTTCGTCCCCTCCACCACCTTATCTTTACAAATCTCCACCACCACCGTCACCGTCTCCTCCACCACCTTATATCTATAAGTCTCCACCACCGCCATCACCGTCCCCTCCTCCACCTTACATCTACAAGTCCCCACCACCACCTTCACCCTCTCCCCCTCCTCCCTATGTCTACGAGTCCCCACCACCGCCTTCACCATCCCCTCCTCCACCTTATGTCTACAAATCTCCGCCACCACCATCTCCATCCCCTCCTCCACCTTACATCTATAAGTCCCCACCACCACCATCTCCATCACCTCCTCCACCTTATGTCTATAAATCTCCACCACCGCTTTCCCATTATCCCCCTCCTCCTTATGTATACAAGTCCCCACCACCACCATCTCCATCCCCTCCTCCACCATACATCTACAAGTCCCCACCACCACCGTCTCCATCCCCTCCTCCACCATACGTTTATAAATCTCCACCACCGCCTTCCCCTTATCCCCCTCCTCCATATGTCTATAAGTCCCCACCACCACCATCTCCGTCCCCTCCACCACCTTACATCTATAAGTCTCCACCACCACCATCACCGTCCCATCCACCACCTTATGTCTACAAATCCCCACCACCACCTTCACCGTCTCCCCCTCCTCCCTATGTCTACAAGTCCCCACCACCGCCTTCACCGTCTCTCCCTCCTCCTTATGTCTACAAGTCCCCACCACCACCATCGCCATCCCCTCCTCCTCCTTACGTCTACAAGTCCCCACCACCACCGTCTCCATCCCCTCCTCCACCTTACATCTATAAATCTCCACCACCACCTTCCCCTTCTCCCCCACCTCCATATGTCTACAAGTCCCCACCACCACCTTATGTTTACAAATCTCCACCACCACCGTCACCGTCTCCACCACCACCTTATGTCTACAAGTCTCCACCACCACCGTCACCTTCCCATCCACCACCTTACGTCTACAAATCCCCACCACCACCTTCCCCTTCTCCTCCTCCTCCATATGTTTACAAGTCCCCACCACCACCATCTCCGTCTCCTCCACCACCTTATGTTTACAAATCTCCACCACCACCGTCCCCGTCCCCTTCACCACCTTACATCTACAAGTCTCCACCACCACCCTCACCGTCTCCTCCTCCACCTTACGTCTACAAGTCTCCACCACCACCATCTCCATCCCCTCCTCCACCTTATGTCTACAAATCCCCACCACCGCCTTCCCCTTCTCCCCCTCCTCCTTATGTCTACAAGTCCCCTCCACCACCATCTCCATCCCCTCCTCCACCTTACGTCTACAAATCACCACCACCACCATCTCCATCCCCTCCTCCACCTTACGTCTACAAATCCCCACCACCACCTTCCCCCTCTCTTCCTCCTCCCTATGTCTACAAATCTCCACCACCCCCATCTCCGTCACCTCCACCACCTTATATTTACCATTCTCCCCCACCACCTTCCCCGTCCCCTCCTCCACCTTACGTCTACAAGTCTCCACCCCCACCTTCCCCCTCTCCCCCTCCTCCCTATGTCTACAAGTCCCCACCACCACCATCTCCGTCCCCCCCGCCACCTTATGTCTACAAGTCCCCACCACCACCGTCTCCCTCTCCTCCACCTCCATATGTCTACAATTCTCCACCTCCCCCTTCTCCTTCTCCTCCACCCCCGTACTACTACACATCACCTCCCCCGCCTGTGAAGTCACCTCCACCACCAGTCTATGTCTACGCTTCTCCACCCCCTCCCTACTAAGCTCAAGTCGTTTAGCCACCCACCATAACCCTCCATGTAAGTAATTCTCCATTACATTATCGCTTTTCTTATAAATTAAGTTCAATGAAGAAGCAACCAGATCTCTTATTTTCTTATTGTATCAACTTGCAGGCTTTGGTTTTGAGAATGCAATAAAAGAAGGTTCGTTGAGGCAAATAATCAAACATCAAGTCTCCTGTCAAACTTGTCCCGTCAATAAGGTCTTGAGGATTCCAATGCAAAGGTTCAACCTTACCAATTTTGACCAGTTTGCTTCTACTTCTCTGGTAGCCATCGTTCACATTGTGCTGATACTATCTTCAAAGTGGGAGTTGCCTCGAAGGTCTAATTAGTAATGGTTTAGAGTTTGTAGAGATTGTTTCATCTTTATCAATTTGTTCACTGTAATATATCATAGTGATTTGTTTGTTCCGACCTTGTGCACTTAAATTTGTTATGAATAAAGGATGCCATTTGTTTTAACTTTATTTTCTCCGCCATACGCATACACTCCCTCTAATGTCCGAATTTATTTGTTCACTTTTTCGTTAACTTTGACTTGTCCCAAAATGTATGCGTAGATTAACAAATCGATAGACTAAAACTATGAAATTTAAGGAGCAAAAAAAAAACTAGTATGAAATTTCATTCTTGCCCCTTATCTTTTGAATGCAATTAACAATTCTTCATTAAAAGTTGAAAGGTAACTTTTGAAAAGTGTCGGATATTTATAAGTGTAATTATTATATTCCCTTAATACGTTGCATTTCAAAAAATGAACAGACAGAAGGAGTTGGAGTAAGACGTAAGAACATTTTTATTATGGTCAACTCATCAAATTTGTTCCTTCTAGCAAGAAAAATTCCTCTTTGGAACATTTCATAGGCATGCGTAAGGAGAGAGAGAGAGAGTGAGGGGGGGGGGGGGGGGGGGGGGGTGGGGGGGTTGGGGGACCGAAAGTGCAATAATATAAACAACCACATCAAATGGGATTTGTTCGTTTTGTCGCTGTCCAACGGGAGACGATCCCGTCCAATCTTTCCTTCCAATTAGATTGGTCCAGTTTGGACCATTTGTGGGCTCGGAATGATCGAAACCGTTCACTTTTTAAAGCTCGTCAAAAATATTGACCATGTCAAAAATCACGTCGATTTGATATCATTTGATATGATTTAGCTCGTTGAGAACATTGATCACGCCAAAAATCACGTTGATCGGATATCGTTTGATAAAATATATTGCTAGATGCATTGATCTTCAAATAATTATTGTGCAAACTAGTGTTGCACACTTTTGTTCTTACAATCTTAATGCATTTCAAAATCATATCAAACGATATACGGTCAACGTGATTTTTGACGTGATCAGCTCTATAAAGTGAACAGCCCACTAATGGTCTAAATTGGACCGGGCTGATTGGAAGGAACTGGACGGGATCCTCCACCAGTCCAACACCTCGATACCTCTGCATTGTATTTGGAACATGGAGTAATTTTTTAGTCGTCGGGGCACCATAGTGCCCCGACATCCTTATATACCACATGTTTATGTTGAAAATTGTAGAACGTGACTTTAAAACAACAATTGTTGTGGGATCCACCCTTATGAATCACCTCTTACAATTGTTCCGGACAGTTTACTGAAGAGGATCCATTTTCAATGGCAATGCCAAGTACACTCCTGACCAAGCTCAGAACGTCGGCATTCACTACTCTCTACAATGGAATGAGCGACCCGCATGACCATCTCCAGTACTTCAGTTACGCCTGGATGATGGTGGTTGTATATACATTCCCTTATGGTCAGGAAAATCTAGCCTTATGATGCTTTACAGGTTAAAATCACACTCTATCAACAGCTCTAGCAGCATTATTATTATTTTTTTTTAACAGCAAAAAAAATCATTTATTAATCTCTGAAATAAGTTAGAAAGATTAAAATGATCGGAGACATAGAGACATCACAACGAGAGAAAGCATTCCACCTATGTTGGTGTCCTAAAATTCCCGACAATCATATCCCGCCAGAGAATAAGGACCAAGGCTTTCGCCGTGAATGCCAACATTAGCCATTTAAAGGACCGATCTAATGGTTTGTGCTCTGGGTTGCTATTCTACTGATTCTTGGACGGACCATCATGCAGTCTGCTTTTGCAGTAACACATCTTTGACCCTGTACGCCCTTTTGTGGTTTTGCTCGTTTCCTAGTTTTTAGTAGATTTAGCTCTTACCGACTGTTATGATTATTTCATGTAAATGCCGTTAGGCTTCTTGAAATGAAATATTTGCTGTTGATAAAAAAAAATAATAATAATATCCCGCCACCAACATGGAGAGAACAAAACAATTGACATGGAGACAACCTTGTACAGAAAAGAGTACAAACTCACAATAGGTACATAACAAAGTTTAGTTACAACCACCAAACCTAACAAAGTACATAACAAAGTTTAGTTACAACAACCAAAACCAAGAAAAGCAATCAAACCAAGACGCTCCAAAAGGCTCCTTATCAGCATGTAGCCAACCAAGCAGTCCCCCCCAATTGCAGAAACTGGGAATGACAGCAAATAGTCTTCACTAGCAGCTAATGAGGAGTTTCAAGACTTTTTTTTTTTCTAGCAGAATGAGACATTGAGGGCCTATGCACTATCGAGAAATCGGGTGTACGACAACACACCAAATGCACGAGACCAATCAGGAAAATAACGCAAAGAACAAAAGACACAGAGATTTACATGCTACTCTCCAAACTAGCATTTGGCCAGGTGGTACATTCACGACGACTCACGCTAGTTTTCACTATATGCCGAATGAAGAGAGTACAAGAGTTACATCGGTTGCCGCATATTACGGCATTAGATTTACATCTCCAATCATCTTAATACTATGGGCCATGTCTACGATGAAGCTTGATCAATAATCAACAAAATGCAAATCAAAGTACTGAATCAAGTTTTACAATCCCAACCTACACAGTGGCATTGGAATTACAATGACGAAGTCGCGGACACCTTGATGATGTTTAGCTTAGCGTCAACACGATTAAGATGTGGCAGCTACCCACTGAAGAAATTTTTGAAAAGATCCAATCTTACTTTTCATTGATACAGAAGAAACCCTTTTATGCAATGAGAACTCTTAACCGACTTACTTCATACAGCTGGCATCTAACTCCGCTAATGATTGTAGAGGTCTCAGATGTTATTAAGTGATCACTCATTTCACTTTCAAATGATATGGGATTCATTTCCTTAATATCCCCCTCACGTGCAGCCGTGTGGCTACTTTTTGGGTCCTATCATCATGCACCATTTTTACTGATCTGTCATTGTGGGATGTGAATTGTGAATTTTTATAAAATATGGAGTAAAACGAGCTCCGCTCTGATACCATGTAGAGATTTTAGAAAAGATCCAATCTTACTTTTCATTGATACAAAAGAAACCCTTTTATACAATGGGAACTAGGGGTGTTCAAGAAAATCCCCCGAACCGTAAAACTAGCGTGATTCTGATCAAATCGTCGTATTTGGTCCGGTTCTGCAATTTTACGGTCAAGTTATGGTACCAAAAAAATAAGAACCGTTAATTTTGGTTCGGTTAGTAGTTCTCAATTAATGAACCGTGATTAGAACCTGACCAAACCGTTTAAAACTAAGATAAATATATAAATACATATGTATGTGTAATTAAATATGTATTTGAATTTGGTAGGTTAATATTTTCCTTACTTAATATATTTGGAGATGACATCTCATTTGTTAGAAAAGCTTTTATTTTCTTCATTCATTTCCTATTCCAGCAGATTATCTTTCTATTTCTTTCATTTTATGAGTTCATATTTTGTGAATAAGTGTTTGGATGTTTATTGGATAGAACCAAAACCAAACCAAAATCGGACTGGTCTTGCGGTTTGGTTTTGGTTAGGTTCCAAGCATATATTGGTTAGATTCTAATTTCCAATTTTCTAAAACTATTTGAAATAGTCCGGTTACTGATTTTTTAGAAAACCGGATCAATCTGGATCGTGTACACCCCTAATGGGACCGACTTACTTCATATAGCTGGCATCTAACTCCACTAACTATTATTCCATTAACCAAATAATTACCCTAACTATTATTCCACTAATCAACTGATTACACTACTAAGTGATTACAACAGAGATATACTCAGGTGTGAGCTAATCATGTAGAATTACAGTGTGCACTGCTCAGGTGAACTCATACTCTTACCACCCACCCCTTTTAGCCTCTTAATTTCAATTTATTTATTTTTTGAATCGGTAGGTTTTTGCTGCTGGAATATGTCGAATTGGCCGTTGTTCTCATATTTGGTTTTGGCTCTTCCATTTAACTTTTTGTCGGATGGTTCGTTTCTTGGACTTTCTCTTTGTTGCTTGTATCAATATCTTGTAGCGGGTGCTCGTCCTTTTTTCCTCAATGTACCATTGTCGAATTTATTAATAAACTTTTTGCAGACAAAAAAAAACCTTCTTTCAATTTAATATTCTGGGGATATAGGCAGCAAGCAACCACTCGAACAATTAGGCTCCGTTTGTTTGGACGTAAAATATTTTACCTATTTTCCAGTGTTTGGTTGTGTAAAAAATGAGAAAAATAACTTACCATTAAATCTTCCGTAAGTTATTTTCCGAAATAAACCCGCTGCCTTCTAGTGCAATTCTCATTGCTTAGTTTCCTCAATTGTCAGTCCTGACCCACGTTCAATTCCAATAATCTCATATATCTCCACCGTTTAAGCTCCCCATCTCTCTCTCCCTACACTATTTTGTTGATTTCTGAAAATATTTTCAAATGCCAACTAAACACCGGAAAATAAAAGTTTAAAGTTTGTTTTCTGAAAAAATATTTTACATTGTAAAACATTTTACATCAAAACAAACAGAACCTTAATTTCAACACATGCAAATCTAGAAATTTAACTCCTTAGATTATGGCTATTCCATTTTTTTTAATCTACAACCACTCAGACCATGCTTGTTTTGGGACTCAAGTCTCGATTTTTTCTCTTTGTGCACGGTTCCTAATAATTTTTTTTCTCAATTATTACTCTCATTTCTCTATATATCTATCTATGTCCGCTTATTATCCAAAATCCCAAATTAAACAAACATGGTCTTAGGATTCCTAAGAGAGAGACGCCCCGGTTTGATTATTTTTTGTGCATGGCGTAACGGAAATGAAGCAGTTGAAATTGCTGGTAGGAGGTCTCGATCTGACGTCCAATTGCTGCAGTACTGCCACCTTCAAAGCACTCGGTGGGATCGATACTTAAATTAATTAATTATGGAATAACAACGATTTACAACTTTCCAATCATTTATTAATTTGTTCATTGATCATGTGATGAGGTATCTAGCTTGACTCCCAATTTCGAACAGATTTATCGTCACTTTTCCCACCTTAATTTCATTTATTAATTTGTGTTGGTAAGAAATGGAGAATATTGATTAATTACCTTTATACGGTTATAATTGACGCAAACGATGTTACCAATAGGAGGTGGTGGAGATCGGGCCGGTCACAACCGTGTCGCTCTCTTGAGACGATCCTCAATTACCGTCTATGGAAGAACTCTGATTGATGTGATGGACAAAAAAACATATGCACGCCGTCCCGAGGATACAACAATCCCAACAAATTACCACCTAGCTAGCTGTGTATCCTTACAAGTTTACCCTACTTGAAGGGTGAGAAGCTCTTCTTTTAAGTACTTAATTAGTATTTTTAACCCAGATTGAAACCACTATATATAGTACTCCTATCTAGCTGTAATAGTTGAAAAATAAGGTCTCAATATATAAATTTTTCTTCCACGTGCATGTATATATATACTAGAATTTCAGGAAGTATACCAAACCAAGAGAGAAAATAAAACCTTTTTGGTAGCTAGGGCTGAGAAAGGTCAATTAATTAATTGTACCTAAATGTCTTCCAAGGCTGCCAACAATATTTACTTAAATAAAAGAAAAGAATACTATCGGTGATTAATTTAGCTTAATCATTAATCAAATGTGATTTTGAACCCACACTAATGTTAGGATGTATACACCACCTTGAATAGTTTTTAATTCATACGGAGTAACATTTTCTGTATTAAAAATAAAACATACTAGCTCCCAAGTAAATGTTTGTGCGCACAAACTTAAACTTTTAAAAAGATGCATTTTTTCCATAAAAAGAATCAAATTTGTATTCACAAATCAATAGATATCAATGAGTTCTTTTAAGTTGTGAAAAAAAATTTAGATTTTTTAACATAAAACAAGTCCTAGCTTCGTGCGCTGGACATTTATTTAAGAATAGACGGAGTAACTTTTTGTATGAAATTCATAACATTTGTGTAATGATTCATAACATCAAGACTAAAATCCATAACATAAAACTGTTATAAATTCAAAAGAAACGTGGATATACCAAAGTTATGACTTCAAGACTGATGTAATGAATTTTATGCAAAATAAAATAAATTTAAAACGATTCAGGTGGGTGCATATTGTCTTCACCCAAATAAGGGTGTGGATTGTAGTATTTCTCAATCCTTTTAACTTTTCTATATAATTGTTTCGCGGTTTTCTTAGGAGGCTAAATAAGTTTTATTTGTCAATATCTTTACGGTGAATAATTAAATTCAATAAATAAACTACTCTATAAATTCTTAGGTACTATCAACTCTTGTACTAGGTCAGTTATACAGAGCTTTGTTTCGGCTTTAATTCGGTTCTCCGCAAATGGACAGTGTGATTGGGTCCAAAAAATTAACTGAGATGCATGTTTATTGACCCGAACACCTGAATTATCCACACACACACACACAAAAAATGGAAAAATAAACTACGCACTCAATTTTCTATCACCGTCTACTTGAATATATATGTTCGGTCGGACGTTAACCTCGAATTCATCATTGCGGTTACGTGTCCTTGAGACATGCCTGAGATCACTGAATAGTTTAATTTCCATGGGAAAAGCTAACTTCCATTCACAGTGTAAAAAAATAGTCAATAGTTGTTTTTTTAATAATGCAAAGTGTGTCGGACTAACTTGTGCGCATCTCAAATTAATCTCTATAGCCCTTTCCACGCGTACAAGTCTAAAAATAATATTTTCATTAATAATACTAATAAGTATGGGGCCGGTTCTCTTCACACAAAAATTTACACTAATTTTGACATAAAATTAATCAAAATTTCACACAAATAATCAGAGTCGTTCAATTCATTTAAAATAGGTTTTTAAAATTTCCATAAAAAATCAGTTCCATGTACTCTGGAAGTTTTTTACTAGTTCAAAGTTCCTCACCCAAATCACAGTCAAGTCGTACTGTGGACCGATGAGTGGATGAGACACTCCAAATATGAAACATATATAATTGAGATAATTAATGGTCCGAAATTTGCTCAATAGCCTTGACCAAATCCAAATATATTAGGAAAATCAATGGTATGAATTTGCTCAAGAGTCTTTGAGCAAATAGCAAATCCGAACAATTGCTTACAACAATGAACGACCTAGATTTGAATAGTTTAATCCAGTCAAAATTAAGAACCAGATATGATCAAATTTCATGAAAGAAACAAGTGAAAAATGATTTGAGGCAAAACAAGTGTGAACAACTGCCTAATTTTTCAGTGGTTTAGGGACATTTTTACAATTCTTAGAGCAAGTTTACTAGCATAGGTAAACTACCGTTATAGCTATTTTAGCTCACCAAAGTGAGAAATATTCAGCTGTAGCAGCATAGGTAAACAAGAAGATAAAATTTCGATCTTTGTCTACATGTAGTTCTTCACCTCTTTTGCCCAAGAACTGTTCACAATCTACTCATTATTCTATTGTTTCCTCTCTCTCTCTCTCTCTCTCTCTCTCTCTCTCTCTCTCTCTCTCTCTCTCTCTCTCTCTCTCTCTCTCTCTCTCTCTCTCTCTCTCTCTCTCTCTCTCTCTCTCTCTCTCTCTCTCTCTCCTTCACAATAAATAAACAATAAAGATAAAAGGAAAAGAGTGAAAAAATGTATTTTTTAATTGGTGTTAGGTAAAATAAATAGTGTTAGTGTAGTTGTGAAAGAAAGAATTGATAACTAAAGTAGAATTGTGAACTGGTCACAAGGTAGTATACATATCCACTGATAAACTTGTTCTTAGGGGTCCAATGTGTAAACGGTGTAATGGTACGATTAAATAGCTAAGGCTTATCACTCACTTGCCCAAGAGTACCTCCACCAATGCCAATGAAGGTGTTTAGATACAACTTAGCGGTTTCATAGGAACACTCAATAATTGTTCGTCTAAGTTCTGCTGTCAATTTTTAATGCCCTGAGTTTGTTTTTGTTTATGGTAGAATGTTCAAATTTAATTATTTAAATTAAATATTATTGCAGCAGCTCCAACTTTGATGTATTAGGGAGCAGCTGGAGATTTATGTTTTATTAGAACAAAAATATGGCTGTTGATGTTGCCGGTCATTTTTTTATTAACGTCATTCTCCTACGAGTGTATTTTTGGTGGTATCTCTGGAACATAAGTTTACACCAAAAACATAAGTTGACATGTGTCCAGCAAGTCCTAATTATGTTCTGAAGCATTTACTGAATTGGGCCATTTTGATTTAAACAGGGCCCAAAATATTTGAGGCTGTAATAGTAAGTAAGACAGGGCCCAAAGGATATTGCAGCAATTTTTGATAATTTGGGCCTCAACTACCAATTTGACGATTATATCCCCTCAAACTTATATACTAAGAAGGAAGGATCATGTGAAACCTATTCAATTGTTTTCTATACAACACAAAGATGCAATTAATCGAAGCAGCACATTTATCTAAATGAATTGGTTTAATGGATGAAAGTGCTCTGAGATGTGAGCAAACAATGTTTGCATAAATAAATTATTTTGCCTTTCAAAAACATGATCACGTGTTGTATTTCAGCAATAGTTAGTCTAGACAAGAAAAAGAGAGACAAGATAAATACATGGCTACTCACTATTGATTAGACGCCCCAAGTTATTTATAACCAGAAAGGTGAATATTTTAGCGCATGTGAGGCTTATCATTTACTAGGTATATGTCCGAGTAGAGACAATCACATTTGGAGGAAATCTTTGTCCTTTAAAAAGGCCATACTTATTTAAAGTTATCCAAACAAGAAGAGATTAAATTTCATCCGTTGGCGGGGGAAACAGTGTGTTCTGCACTGCCGTCCATTCACGATGCATTTATTGTTATAATCCAAGCCGTTTATCTTGTATGGCCCATAGTGTATATTCACGCAAAAAATTATCTTGATAGGATATCGATAGATCAATCAAAAGTTGAATTTTAGTTTATAAATGAACGGTCTGATCCTATTATTCATGTTAAACTATTCACGACCATCCGTCTTATAAACCAAAATTTAAATTTGGATACACCTATAGATGTCCGTTGAAGATAATTTTTTGCATGAGAATGCTACTCTGCGGGCCCCACAAGATGAATGGTTCATATCGGCAATTAACGCGCCGTGGGTCCCAAAATAATGGTGATGGAAAACTTATAGTTTCCACCACTGGTAGAAGAAATTTAATCTCAAACAAGAAACCAATGCGATTAGGAAGAAATGCAAAACGCAATCTTATTTCACAACTCTCAAGCCTCAAGGGCATGAACAAAACAAACCCAGAAAACTAAAACCAAACCTCTACCAAAAAAAAACAAAACAAAACAAAAACAAAAACAAAATTGAACGCAGAGAAAACTCTTCCGAAAAACAACTCTTCCTGCCTTAATTATTACCTAATAGAACCAACTCCTCATCTCCACCGCCTAGTAAATTCCCTCAAAGCCCATAACCATCTCGTTCTTCACTTTGTCCCCTGAAGAAGACGCCGGGGGCAAAATCGTAGATTCGCTCTGAGCATTCACGATTCTCTTGAGCCTCTCTTCGCTCACCCCAAAGGCCGCAGCAAAAGCGGGCCCCCTCATGCTTTGCAGAACGGAGTTGGACCCCGCCAAGAACTGGGGCCGGTTCCTGCGGGCTGAGGTGGTGAACCCGAAGAACTCGAATCGGCCGGAGTGAGACGCGATCTGACAGAACGGGAAGTAGCGCGGGATCCAGAACACGTCTCCTTCGTTAACCTGGGCGTTCATGGCTAAGGTTCCGTTGGGAAACACTATTTGGATTGTGCCACTTCCTCTCAAAACGATGCCGTACTCTGTTGCTGTTGGGTTGAGATGTGGTGCCATCATTGATCCCTATATCCACAAGGTGCAGTCAACTGATGTCATGATCCAAATGCAAAAAAAAAGAAGAAGAAGAAGAAGAAGATCCAAATGCAGTTGCAAACTTTTAATTAACAAGAAATTAAGTGCACAACCCAATTTGTGTACTATAAACCAAATCAAATCGAGCTTTATGTCCCAATCACCGGAGCGCTTGTGTGCTATAGCCTATAGAAATCCCAAGAAGCTCAAACCGTATATACGAAGTTATAATCGAAGTTGTTCACTGAAGTTAAGAATTTTTTTTGAAAGTCAGGGTGTTCAATCAATGCCTCGGGATCAATTACACTGGTCACTAGCGAGCGGCACTCGTTTTTAAAAATTGTTAGTATGGGTAATAAGAGCGATACTACATAACTTGAAAGTTAAGTGATCGATTACCGCGTTAAGATTGACTAAATAGAGGCCAACACCGGAGCGCTTGAGAGGCGGATAATCGGACTGGTCAAGAGCGACGCTGGAGCCGTAGTCGTTTTCAAAGTCGGGCTTCCTGTTATAGAGGTTGTAGGAGTGGGGCTTCTTGCTGCTGCTTCTCCTTGCATCATCTCCATTACTCAATTCCTTTCCAAAAACAAAGCTCAATAGCTTCCTAAACGACCTCATAATCGGTTCCTCCTCTTCCTCGGTTAGTTCTTCTTCGAAATGCGCTGCCATTCTCTTCAAACATTGCACTCTTTCGCGATGCCTCATTTGCAAGAACTGGGTCCAAGATTGGTGTGAGTCCGAGTTGGAGTTGGTGTTTGACAAGGAGATGATCGGGCCGGATGTTTGTCGGGTCAAGAGCTGGCTCACTTGTGATTCTGAGACCTGCAATACATACGATTTGATTAATTTTTTCTTTGTTTTCCACTTGTTAATGTAAAGATGTGAGGATGTATTTTAAGTGTTCTGCTTTTGCTTACGTTTAATGCGGTAGAAAGGGTTGAGCGTTCGAAACCAGCAAGTATAGATGTTGGATATGAGCCTCCACCGATGAAGAAAGACTGCAAAATCATTAAGATGAAGCCAACATTTCAGTAAATTTTGCAAAAATTAATCAAAATTCAGAACACAAAACAAACTGCAGCAGCCTAGAGCAAATCTATAATACAATTTTATTTTTGATAAAATCCAAGTTTAATTTGTCATACCTTTTGCTACAAATTTTAGCAACGAATATGTTTTGCCAATATTTAAGATTGTAACAAAAACGTTCTAAAAACAATTGTACTAGTAACAAAAACGCAACGAATCGCTGCAGCAACGTTATATTTTTTTTACTTTTTGATAGCGTAACAAGTTGAAAAATAACTTTCATATATAAAGTCATTATTGAATCAATGGTTGGGTTTGTTTTGAGTCCTATGCAACTGTTACGTTTCATAGAACCTTTGCGATCAAGCTTTCGATGTTTAACTTACCTGGAATGTGCCCAATCCGATGCTGTCGGATTTCTCAACGCTACAAATGACATGAAGTTGTTGGCCATCAGCAGTGTTGATCGCATAGAATGTGGAACCAGCTGGAATTCTATACACATCTCCGCTCTTCAATCTCTTCTCAATCAGCTCATCCTTGTAGATTGACCCAATCATTGCTTCCCCTGCAACCCAACCTCATAATACGTCAATGTCCCAATGAAAATTTTCATCTTTTCCAGTACTTCCAAAAGAGAGAAAGGGGCGAGTGGAGTACGGGCAGATACCACGTACTCCCATGTATTCGACTGTTATTAATTCAACGCTAGTGACTTTCGCCGAGAGAGAATAACATTACCTCTGTGAATGAAGAGGATCAAGTCGGAGTCAAGGTACTGAGGAATAAAGAGGGAATTGGGCTCCATGGTGACAAACCCGACATGAATATTTGGCATGTCCGAAATCCAGCCTTTAGAGCCCCTCACCACCTTCATCTCCCCTGCATCGGTCTTCACCACCCGCTTCATGTCCCGCAGCAGGAACCTCTCTTCCCTCCCCTCTCCTCCTTCACCTCTCACCATTGCCACCGCGTAGCACATGGCCACCACCGTGAGCACCAACAAAGCACTAGTAATTCTCCCCATCTCTCTCTCTCTCTCCAACTTTCTCTCACTACTGCTGGCTCCTTTTCTTTGTTATGTGATTGCCACTATAATTCAGTTTTTGTGTGATGATCGGAAGAGAAATGGCAGCTGGTTTATATAGGGGAAAAAGGGTGAGAGATTTGAGGTTGGATTGATGATACGTGTTTGTCATCCAGTTTTGTTTGGAAAGCATATTACGCCGGTTGTACTGAATCGACGGTATCTGACTCCAAAGACAAAGTCAGTAGTGCCTTCCGATTCAATGGCCTAGTTTTGTATGACTTCTTCTTCTTCTTATGCTTAAGATTTTTTTTTATCCAAAAAAAATTTTCTGTATTAAATTGCTAACCATCAATTTATCTAAAAGCTTAAACCGTTAAAGATCACATGTGAAGACTGAATCAGGCACTTTCATGTATCCTAATAAGCTGGTTTTTTGGCGTAGTTTAAAATTAGAGATAAACAAATTATTTGTATTCTGAATAAAAAAAGAGACTTTTATTACATGTCAGATCGTTAACTACCAACTCATCTCTAGAGATGGACAATTTTTTTACTTATATTCTCAAAAAAAAAGAGGGAATTTTTGGGTGGCCTTATTTTCGCAATCAGAAAGTCTACTCACATACCTTTGAAACACAATCTTAGACACAATTGTGTCCAGAACCGTTTGATGCACAATGAACCGTCTGAAATTTTGTTTTAAAGTTGCTTGTTTGCCGCATTGCTTTTTAGCAATTAACTAGCCTATCATATGTTTATTGTTGATCTGAACCATTCATCTTGTAGGCGTTACACAAGAGGAATTGAAAAAGTAATTTTGGGCGGTGCGGTTTAAAATAGATCCACTCGTCACAGATTATCATTTTGTTCATTTGCAAACCATTCATGAGTGTGTTCGGTTGGATTGGTTGGATTGCAGATTGGTCGGTTTGAGCGGATTGAACCAACCACTGGGCAGCCCTAACATCCCCTCAACTTTCATGTCATTGCCTATGTCGTCCAACCGATAATGGCTGTGAACATTTTGGACAGAAAACGTTTCACGTGCCTATCACGTGCGATCCTAACCCAAATAACAGGGGCAAAATTTCCATTCCACCACACTCTCTCTTTCCTCCTTCTCTCCCATCAACCCTCCAACTTCACTTTCATCAACAATGGCGGATTGGCACGGCTTGCTCCGGCCAAACCCAGAAACCATCAATTATTCCAATTACTTCGATTCTGAATTGTCAACACTTAATGAGGTAACAGAACCTTAAAGTACAATCGACCGATAGTTTGGCTTTAAGTTGGTACATGTCCTTTCGCTATGTTTGGAACTTGGGGATGGAAAGAAAAAGAAACGAAAAATTTTAAAAATTTCTCTTCCTTTGTTTGGTTCTTAAGAAAAGAGAGGAGAAAATTTCAAAGGCAAACTCAATTTTTCTTTAATTTTTCTCTCATTTTCTTCTTAATTATTTTCTTTCCTTTTGTCACTTTCATACCCAAGTTCCAAATAGAGTCTTCTGGCTCGTCTAATTGAATTTCTGAAAATATACATAATACTAATAAAAAACATAATAAAGCCCCTTTCTCACATTCTGTTAGGCTTTCTCGTCGTTTCTGTAAGTCACTCAAGCTTAATTAATATATTATAAAGTCTACTACAACTATCGCCAAATGATATTAGATCAGAACCCTCCAAGAAATTTAACATGGTATCAAAGCTAGATATTGGTGGCAGTCGAGTCTCCCTTGCTCGAGTCAAATCTCTTCATCTTCTCAATTTGTACATCTACGTGCATTTGGGCTGCATGTGATGAGGAATGTCAAACTTTATCGATCCCACATCGTTTGCTATGCTGGTAATGGCGACACCGTGATGTCTATTGTTACGGTTTTGTTTTATAGAGGAATTGAAGTACAAGGTGATGAGGAAAGATGTGATTTAGGTAGAATTATTGTATTTCTTGAAAAAGTCTACAAACATAACTCTAAAAGCAACTTCATCCAAAGCCGTTCGATGCATGTGGATCCATGTGCATCGAATAGCTCCAGACACAATTATCTCTCAAACGTGTGTGTTTTAATGTTGTATTGTGGTACTTGGTAGTATTGCTCTTATTTCTTCTAAACAATCTCATGAGTTTTAATTTATTCTCAACAAACATTTATTAAAATCTTTTTTCTTCATTTATTCAAACTGAAACCATGTTAATTAGATAAGAAATGCGGTGACCAATATGCATTGATTTTTAGATACTAAGAGAAGTAAGGATCATGTGAAACCCTATTCACTAATTGTTTCTATACAACACCAAGATGCAATTAATCCAACTAGCACATTTATCTAAATCAAGAATTGGTTTAATGGATGAAATGAGTTTTGAGCAAACAATGTATGCGGCGATAAATTATTTCGTCTTTCGAAAACATGGTCACGTGTTGTATTTCATCAGTAGTTGGTCTAGAAGAGAAAATAAGAGACACGGTAAATACATGACTACTCACTAGAGTGTTAATTAGACGCCAAGTTATTTATAGGCCAGAAAGCTGAATATTTTAATGCATGTGAGGCTTATCATTTACTTGTTACATGTCCGAGTAGAGACAATCACATTTGGAGAAAATCTTTGTCCTTCAAAAATGCCATACATATTCTCCATTATTGAAAATTGATTTTCGCGCTCCACTTTTGTACGCAGACGCTTCACTTTATGTACATAATGAAGCTCCTGTGTATAAAAGTGGAGCGCCAAAATCAGCATCCTTTATTTAATTGCTTTAAAGTTATCCAAACAAGAAACCAATGCGATTGGGAAGAAATGCAAAACGCAATCTTATTCACAACTCTCAAGCCTCGAAGGGTATGAACACAACAAACCCAGAAAACCAAAACCTCTAAAAAAAAAAAAAAACCAAACACGAACAAAAAGAAAACAAAATTGAAAGCAGAGAAACAACTCTTCCTGCCTTAATTATTACCTAATAGAACCAATTCCTACATCTCTACCGCCTAGTAAATTCCCTCAAAGCCCATACCCATCTCATCACCAAAGCTCTCCCCTGAAGCAGACGCCGGGGGCAAAATAGTAGATTCGCCCTGAGCATTCACAATTCTCTTGAGCCTCTCCTCGCTCACCCCAAAGGCTGCCGCAAAAGCGGGCCCCCTCATGCTCTGCAGAATAGAGTTGGACCCCGCCAAGAACTGGGGCCGGTTCTTGCGAGCTGAGGTGGTGAACCCGAAGAACTCAAATCGGCCGGAGTGGGACGCGATCTGGCAGAACGGGAAGTAGCGCGGGATCCAGAACACGTCGCCTTCATTAACCTGGGCGTTCATGGCTAAGGTTCCGTTGGGAAACACTATTTGGATTGTGCCGCTTCCTCTCAGAACGATGCCGTACTCTGTTGCTGTTGGGTTGAGATGTGGCGCCATCATCGATCCCTATATCCACAAGGTCCAGTCAGCTAATGTCACGATCCAAATGCAAAAAAAGAAGTAAAAGATCCAAATGCAGTTGCAAATTACTTGCAATTAACAAGAAAGTGTGCAATTAACATCCCAAGAATCTCAAACCATATATATGAAGTTATAATCGAAGTTGTTCGCCAATGTTAAAGAATTTTTTTTGAAGGTCAGGGTGTTCAAGTCAATGTACACGCACTTCAATCAATACTTTGGGATCAATTACACTGGCCACTAGCAAGGGGCCCGAGTAGAAATAGAATTCTTGTTTCTATAAATTGTTAATATGGGTAATGAGAGCGATACTACATAACTTGAAAGTAAGTGATCGATTACCGCGTTAAGATTGACTAAATAGAGGCCAACACCGGAACGCTTGAGAGGCGAATAATCGGACTGGTCAAGAGCGACACTCGAGCCGTAGTCGTTTTCAAAGTCAGGCTTCCTGTTAAAGAGGTTGTAGGAGTGGGGCTTCTTGCTGCTGCTTGTCCTTGCGTCATTTCCAGCACTCAATTCCTTTCCAAAAACAAAGCTCAATAGCTTCCTGAACGACCTCATAATCGGTTCCACCTCTTCCTCGGTTACTTCTTCTTCGAAACACGTCGCCATTCTCTTCAAACATTGCACTCTTTCGTGATGCCTCATTTCCAAGAACTGCATCCAAACTCTTGATTGGTGTGAGTCTGAGTTGGAGTCGGTGTTTGATAAGGAGATGATCGGGCCGGATGTTTGTCGGGTCAAGAGCTGGCTCACTTGTGATTCTGAGACCTGTAATTCATACGATGTTTTCCACTTGTTAATGTAAAGATGTGAGGATGGATTGGTATTTTTAAGTGTTCTGTTTTTGCTTACGTTTAATGCGGTAGAAAGGGTTGAGCGTTCGAAACCAGCAAGTACAGATGTTGGATACGAGCCTCCGCCGATGAAGAAAGACTGCAAAATCATTATAGACAAAGCAAACATTTCAGTAAATTTTGCAAAAATTAATCAAAAGTCAGACAGCTTGGATTTTTACTTTTTGATAGCGTAACAAGTTGAAAAATAACATTTATGAAGTCATTATTGAAGCAATGGTTGGGTTTGTTCTGAGTCATATGCAACTATTACATTTCATAGAACCTTTGCGATCAAGCTTTCGATGTTCAATTTACCTGGAATGTGCCCCATCCGATGCTGTCAGATTTCTCAATGCTGCAAATGACATGAAGCTGTTGGCCATCGGCAGTATTGACCGCATAGAATGTAGAACCAGCTGGGATTCTATACACATCTCCGCTCTTCAGTCTCCTCTCTATCAGCTCATCCTTATAGATTGATCCAATCATTGCTTCCCCTGCAACCCAACCTCATACTAAGTCAATGTCCCAAATGAAAAAATATATCTTTTCTAGTACTTCCAAAATTTCAAGTTTTATAAACATGTGGTTGACAGAGAAAAAGAGAGAATGTGGCAAGCGGAGTGGTAGACAAAGTACTCCCATGCATTTGACTGGTATTCAACACTACTGACTTTAGCCGAGAGAGATCGAACATTACCTCTACGAATGAAGAGGATCAAGTCGGAGTCGAGGTACTGAGGAATGAAAAGGGAATTGGGCTCCATGGTAACAAACCCGACATGGATATTTGGCATGTCCGAAATCCAGCCTTTAGAGCCCCTAACCACCTTCATCTCCCCTGCATCAGTCTTCACCACCCGCTTCATGTCCCGCAACAGGAACCTCTCTTCCGTAGTCCTCTCTCCTTCACCGCTTGCCATTGCCGCCGCGTAGCACATGGCCGCTACCACGAGCAGCAACAAAGCACTAGTAATTCTCCCCATCTCTCTCCAACTTTCTCTCACTACTGCTGGCTCCTTTTCTTTGTTATGTGATTGCCACTGGAATAATTCAGTTTTTGTGTGATGATTGGAAGAGAAGTGGGAGGTTTATATAGGGGAAAAAGAGAGAGATTTGAGGTTGGTTGATGATACGTGTTTGTCATCCAATTTTGTTTGGATCTTTTGGTGGCATGCATATTGGACAGCATATTACGCCGGCGGTTGTGAGTCTGACGGCGAGAAATATCAGATCGACTCCGAAGACAAAGTCAGTATTGCCTTCCGATTCAATGGCCTAGTTTTGTATGACTTCTTCTTCGATCTGCTTCCCCACAAAAACAGACACACATCATCATATATCAGAGGAAATTTTCAAAACAACAGTTATGGTTATTTGTCACGCTTTTCTCACATGGGATGGGACCCACATCATATGAGAGGTGTTACAAATAATAGTTATATTGAAACTTTTTTCCATCATCCAAATGTGGCCGTTTTTGAAATGGTGTGTATATATATATATATATATATATATAGTATCGTCCACAAAACAAAGCCAAGAAAATATTAGATTGTTAACCACCAATTCTACTAAAAGCTTAAGTTGTTAGAGACATGGACAACTTTATCATTTATATTCTCAACAAAAAAAAAAGTGGAAATTTTTGGGCGGCCCTATTTTCGCAATCAGAGAGTCTAAAACATAACACCCACACACAATTGTGTCCAGTTTGATGCACATGAACCGTCTAGAATTTTGTTTTAAAGTTGTGTATGCAGCCTTGTTTTTTAGCAATTACTAGTCTATCATGTGTTTATTGTTGATCTAAACCGTTTGTCTTATAGGCTTTACAAAGCAGTGTATTCGCGCAAAAAATAAACTTGATCGGGTATGGAAAGATATATCAAAATTTTAATATTGTTTTGTAAATTGGACAATTTATAATTATTGACACAATAAGACCTTCTATTTTACAATCCAAAATTTAAAATTAATATACCTATCGATGTCCAAATTTTTTGCATGAAAATACTAATATGTGGGTCATACAAAATAAATAGTTCAAATTACAACAATAAATACTCGATGGGTACCACAATTGCCAGTGGCGGAAAAGCCAAGCTTTCCACCGGCGTTGATTAGAATTTATTCTCCACATAGCCTTGCTGTCTTAACCTTTTTGGGACTTTTTCTTATTTTGTCTTTATTCAAATTTTTTTCTGGCACATGAACATGCTTATGAGTGCTTATGGTGACAAGTAAGCATGTTTAAATGACTTACGAATGATCGTAAGATATGGTTTAAAATGGAGCCAAATCAAGGATCTTAATATGGAGGTTCAAAATCATATAAATTGGGGTGCAAACTTGTATAATTGAGATTGTCTTGCAAAATGTCAGTAACATGCGAGGCTTTTAATTACTCTCTCTGTTCCGAAGTACACTGCATTAGCCTGTGTTATTAAAAGTCTTCACTTTCTACAGCGTTCATCGCCCGCTGCTGTCTTCACTTTCCACAGCATTCATCACCCATTGTTGTTAACACTTTTTATAGCGTTCATAGCCTGTTGTTGTCTTTACTTTCTACAACGTTTGTAGACACTCTATTTTGGATTGTCCAGACCAGCTTACTTACGGATTTTGATTCCCCAATGATGATTACGGTCAAGAACGCTCCGAGGCTAATGGTGTGTTTGAGCTTTGAGTGCCCTGAACCTCATTCAAACTTATGTCGAGCCTTGCCCAGGCCCTTCAAGCCAGAACCAAATGGCCTCAGCAAAACCATACTTGCTTACGCCAGTACCGTGCTGGTGTGCACCGGTCAACTGCCACGTGTCAGTCATCGACTGTTGACTCAGTTGCCACCGGTGCACGTAGGTATACTATAGGCTTACACCAGTCAAAAGTCGGCCAAACATCACTATTCAACCACGTGCTCGGGACTTTTGTGACCACCCTGACATAATCCACCGTCCTTTGATGATTACCTTTGTGCAGCGGGCTCCCCCTCTCTCCTACACCACCTTTCAACCCAAGTCCCATGCATTTAATGCATGGGAGGCTCACCTCTTAACCCAACCTGCCCTTAACCAATTGGTTACTGGCCCTCTCTCAGTCATTCTTTGTTTATAAATACCCCTCTTGCATTTATATTGCATTTATATGCAAGGGGTTCACAAGGTTAAGACTCATAAAAGAGCATTCAAACCCTCTCTCTCCTCCTTCTTGCTTTCTTTCTTCTCCCATCAGTTGGAAGAGGAAGTCAGCCCTCTTCCATACACTCATCACACCCCCATACTCATCATCCATCCTTTAAACTTCAAGTTCAAAGCTCAAAGCTTCCATCAAAGGCTAATAAAAGGTATACCACCTTTTGTTCTGTAACCTGTTTTGACCCCTAAGGGGCGCCAATAGAGTCAAGGCTGGTAATCAATACCAGTCCTGGCCTTAAAGCTGACAGCATTTCAAGGATCGAGTATGGTAGTCAATGGCGCACGCCAATAAGAATGAGCCGTACGCCAGTAATGGTGATACGTGTAGCACTGGCGTGGGGATCATCGATCATCCATTTTTCTGCTTTCATTTTACTTTATCACCTTTCAGCATGATAAGAACCAATTTATTGCTTTCTGTATCTTAGAAATGTGTAGCTTCTTATCTGTTATTTCTGTTTTAGAAGGCCTCTGGGATCCTTCTGGTCGTGTTCCAGAGCCCAAATTATGCAAAGCCAAGCACTGACCAAACGATGTAGCTGGCGTATGGGGTCTTTTGACTAGCGTACGACAATCTCAATGGATTTAGTGGCTGGCCCTTGCATGGCAGTCGAGTCTTGGCCTCTGTTTATGTACCCCACACTATTTATAGGGCGTTCTGTTCATTTTATTGCTTTAAAGTCGTCTCTGCTGCATGTAACTGCATTTATTCCGCCATATTAACTGCGTGGTTTGTTTTGGGTGTGCACTGGTCCTTCCAGAGCCCAGAGGGTTGAGAAAAAGGACCTATGAGTTTAGATTTACCAGCGCACGCCAATATACCGGTGGCGCACGCAAGTAGGCCCTACATGCAGTGGCCTGGCCAGTGCATATAGCCTCCCTTGCGTGCCTCATTCTGAGACGGCGTGTTCCAGTTTGTTTAAAATGCTTACAGGTGCTTGTTCTCAATCTATTATCATCTGTTTCAACAAAGCATCCACCATCATTTTGTCACATAAACTGCAACTTGTTACAGTTTTAGTCCCCTTTAACTGGTCCCCCCCACCCCCCCCTCTAATTGGCTAAAAAATTATTAATGAGAGAAAAACGCAAATGTTTTACAAAATACCCGAGTAGAGACCGATCTCCAGATTGGGCGAGAGGGGTGCCATAAAACTTTTTCCCTCTCGTAATGTGGCTCCCGAACCTCAGATATCGAAGGAGACGGACCGGTCTATGCCTTTTCAAAATCAAATAACGTAGCAAGCATTTCAAGTTCGGTTCCTTGGGTGTTTCACCGCAAAAACCCGAGTGGCGACTCTAAATTGTAAGCGTTTCGCCGCGCTTCCCAAAAGAGGGCGCACCCGATTTTTAAGGCAAAAATTGAAAATTTTGGAGCGTGTGCCCACAGTGTTCATCACCTACTGTTGTTAACACTTTCTATAGCGTTCATTGACTGCTATAGAAAATGACTAATTCCATAGCATTTTTGGCCAACTATGTCAATTTCTACATACATATAACT
Source organism: Rhododendron ovatum (assembly GCA_019656835.1). Lineage (NCBI taxonomy): Eukaryota > Viridiplantae > Streptophyta > Magnoliopsida > Ericales > Ericaceae > Rhododendron > Rhododendron ovatum. The sequence continues at coordinate 33,240,214 of CM033799.1, forward strand.
CCAAATCCCATAAGCTTTTCATTTTGAATAGCAAAATTTGGAACAAATCATCAAAACCAATTGCGAATCGCCCAATTGCCACAAAAGAATTACCATTCCATTCACACATTGCTCCTTAAAAAACTTGTAGGAGACTTGTATCATTCAATCTCAGTACTTGAGTACAAAATACAGTAGCTAGCTATCCTCCACCTTCTAACACATTTTCAAAAAGATCATATCCACATTCAAATCTCTAAAAACTAACTAGCCTAGCTATAAATGTCTTGATACAAAAAAGGAGTTAGCTATAGTAGAGCACAACAGCAAATATTGCAACTCAATTACAATCTGCGGTACATGGGGGTTTCTTTCGACAAAAAGAAAAAAAATTATCATAAAAACATGGGAGCATGTGCAAGCAGAAAGCAGTTCCATGCATCAACCAAAATTGGAAGTTGACTCAAAATATCCGAAGCCATCAAAGCACAACAGTAAATACCCAACTTCTTGGGGATTTATGTCGAGATCCTCACATAGAGAAACTAAACATGAGCTATTCCACAAGAACAAGACACAGATTCTACAATAATTGCAGAAATATAATGTAGAACATCACGACATGTGGATAATAACTGCAGCCACATATCAAGACATAATCTATGACAAACAATTTTCATATCTGGCAAAAGATCATAAAAATGGGGTGTCTCAGTACTAGAAATTTCCTCGATCCATCCTATTAGAGGTTGTCCTACATCAGTATAATAACAGTTCCCAAGTTAGTTAATGAACCTTCTAGGCCTCCCCACTCATTTGCAATTGTTCTCGAGTCTGAAGCTTTAACATGGAGTCAAATCTGGGCTTAGGAAGCCTTTGGGCCACATTCAAATATCTTCACAGTAACTTATTTTCCCTTGTTGTCATAGCTGAACCTTATTCTCTCTGGATTACAGCATCCAAATCTTCTGTCTCTCTCCCCATATGCCAATGAAGATTGCACGTGCAGTGCAGGACAGCTTGTTAGCCTTGGAGGCCTCTCCACTAATTACCAATCGTTTTTTGAGTTGGTTTGCAATCCAAAACGACCCCATCCCTAGGGACAACCAAACGAACCTGAGAAGTATGGTTTCCAACCCCTTTAACTCTCACTAATCTATCAACGGTAACCAAATCTTCCTTAGACACTAAAGCAAAATCTTCTTACAGGCAAAAGAATTCCACACTAAAATTTGTTGTATAATACAAATGAGTAAAATTAGATTGACCAATTTTTAGCTTCCATTTCTATATATTTTCCTTTCTTTCACCTTAGACACTTGACATGCAACAGGAAAGTTTTCTGCCAATGCATTTTTACTGTGAATTTTCCCTTGACCAGCCTGTCTTTGCTGAAGTGAAGATAAATTCGTCGTCATACATTTTCCATTCAATCTATTCAGGGAAACTTATTAATCTTCTAAGCCATATATACAATGAACTATGTATGCCTATTTCAAACTGCTACTGTATATATTAAAAAAAGTACCTGGTCATTTCTGGTGCAATGGAGACTGTTTATTCCAGGAATCGAAGAATCCCATGCAACCCCGAAGCATACAGTGATTTGTTCAGACCCTTGGAGCTTCTTGTGTTACAAGTGCATCTATCCAAGTTTCTTGCATCCCCAAAACTCCTTCAACTTTCTTTTCAGAAGAGAAAATTATAATTTGTTTTTGCCTCTGAATTTGTAAGTCTTTCTTCTTTTTTTGTTATGTTCACGTATCCAAGCAAGCTTACGCACACTTTAACAAGTAACACCCGGGGACTAATCCCACTGTCTTAAGTCTGTCTTCTTCACTCTCTCAACATGTAATATTCTTTTTTATCTTCCTACTTAATAAGAAAGACTTATTTGGATATTAGCATTTATAGATTCTGTTTCTCAACTTAATTAGATATTACAAGCCCAACGCAGCACCATTGGTTGGCCATTTTTCCAGGTAGAGTGAACTTCTGGGACGGGAAAGGACAATGTTGCATGGTTCAAACCTTTAAATGTGCATACTGATTCCAATGACAGCAGCTGTGGGAGATAGAAGCCCTCCTCCTTGTTCACTATATACTGTACTCCAACCAGCACTCTTCCTCACACCCATTTCCTTCATTTTTGCTCTCACATTTTCTGCCTCATCCCACTTCTCAAGAGAGGTATACAGGTCGGCAATCATCACATAGTAGCCATCGTTTTCTGGGTCAGCTTTAATAGCATGTTTAGCAACCTTTATACCGAATTCAGCATCATTGTGTATCTTGCAAGCACTTAACAAAGAACCCCAAATACCCCCATCAGGAGGAATAGGCATTGAAAGAACCAAGTCTTCAGCCTCCAACAAATTTCCTGCTCTCCCTAGGAGATCAACCATACAAGAATAGTGCTTCAGATTTGGAGAGAGAGCATAGTCCCCCATTCTATCAAAGAAGCTTTTCCCTTCTCCGACAAGCCCAGCATGTGTACAAGCAGAGAGAACAGCAAGAAATGTAAGCTCATTTGGTCTGACGTTTGAATGCTCCATCCGCTTAAAGATTTCTATTGCAGATTCTGCATCTCCATGCATTCCATAACCAGAGATCATAACATTCCAAGAAATAACATCTTTTTCTTTCATTGCATCAAAAAATTTCCTCGATTTATCAAGTTGCCCGCATTTTGAATACATAGCAACTAATGCAGTGGAAAGAGATATATCAAACTCAAATCCTTCATCCTTGGCATAATTGTGAATCTGTTCTCCTTTCTCTAGAGATGCAATATGGGAACAAGCAGAGAGAACGGTAACCAGTGTTGCCAAATTAGGCTTGAAGCCTTCTGAGACCATTTTATCGAAGAGGCCTAAAGCATCAGTAGAACGCCCACTACGACTGTAAGATGAAATCAATGTGTTCCACGTGACAGTATCCTTCCGTGCCCGACTAAATATCTTCCATGCAATGACTAAGTTTCCACTTTTACCATACATGTCTATAAGCGAATTGGCAATGGAGACGTTCCCATGCATTAAACTTTTAATCACGAAACAATGAAGTGAACGACCTAAACGGGTTGCCCCCAATCGTGAACACGAAGAAATCACAGATACCAAACTATTTGAATCAAACTCAATACCTAGATGTTGCATTTCAGTAAAAAGTTGTAAGCACTTTGATTCTAGTCCTACCTTACTACGCTCAAAAACCATAATATTCCATGATTTTGTGTTCCCGTCTCGTACTCTATCAAAAAGCTTCTCTGCAATAGAAAAAAGTCCAAACCTACAATACATTGACAACAAGGCATTACTTACCATTTCATCAATCATAAAATTATGCCTCAAGATCACCGCATGAAAAACTTTTCCTTCGGAGACCCTCATAGAATTACCAAACCCCGAAAGCAGACAACTGATAACAACTCCATCTGGATATACTCCAGTAACCTGCATTTGCCAAAACAGAAGCAAGCACTCGGAACTCCACCCAAATCTTGAATAAACACCAATAATAGACGTCCACGATACAAGATCCTTCTGTTGAACTTCACAAAACGAAAGGTAAGCTTCCTTAGGGGTCCCACACTTTGTATACATATGCAAAACCGACGATTGAACAACATTTATGCACCCAATTCCAGTTTTCACCACTAAACCATGTAAGCACTTTCCTTCCAACAAAGCACCCAAATTCCCGCAAGCTTTAAACCCTCCTTCAAATGTTCTAGAATTCGGTCCCTCCCCGTCCCCACCAACCCTATGCATTTCACAAAGACGCTCCAAACCCTTCTCACTCTCATTGTTCTGCACGTACCCAATAACCAGTGCGGTCCAAGCAACCACATCCGTCACTGGCATTTCGTCGAACACAAGAGCTCCGTCCTCCATACACCCACACATCGAGTAAAAGTAAATAAACGAAGACCCAACCGCAGAATTACCCGTGTTAATAAACCCAAGTTTCGTAACCAACCCATGTATTTCCATGCCATTTGTTAACAGCAAAAGCTCAGCACAAGAAGCAGCAATCATAGGAACGGTAAAAGGGTTTGGTTTTATACAAGATAATCGCATTTGGTGGTAAAAATCAAGGGCTTGTGAGTAACACCCATTGGAGAATTGGGATTTGATCACAGAGTTCCATAGAAAGGCATCTCTGGATTGAACTGAATGGAAAACTTTGAAGGAAAAGGTGGGTTTGTTGAGAGAAGCGTAGAGGGAGATGAGCTTCGATGCTATGAAGGGGTTGTTTGTGTGTCCAGTTGTGATGATGTAGGCGTGGGATTGGAGGATGGATTTGGGGTCTGGGATTCGGTCGGAAAGGAAGAAGGTGATGTGAGAATTGAGGTATGGAGTAGTTGAATAAAGTTTTGTCGAAGGTGCGGATAAATACCGTGTGTAGAGGTGATTGGCTCTGAATCGAACCATCCGTCTAACGGCTATTTATGTTCACAGCCGATACCATTGTTCTTTCTCCGGCTTTATTGCAAAGATGAAGCAAGGCCGGTTCTATAACTTTGAAGGCGCTAAGCGTACTCAAAACACGGGATCTATCTATTGTATTCGTTAAACAAATAATTAAGAATATACATATATATATATATATATATATATATATATTGCATGTATTTTCACGACATATTTCTGCAAATTTACGATGGTTTCAGCCTCCTTTGATTCGATCGAGAGAGACAGAGAGAGTCCCATAATGAATAAGGAACAGAAATCTCATACGGAAATTAGAAAAATAAATGGTTTAATAAATAGGATGCCTATTTAATTAATAAAATAACACTTGTTATATAGCTATTTATTTCATTTTGTATTCAATTGACAGAATTTTTTTCTCAAATTTTTTGGGGCAGGAACGGGCTCACCCACACATATCCAATCAAAGGTTCAGGGCAGGTCAGGGACATGATGCAATTTTCGGGTCAGGGTACGCCACACAGAAAAATCTATCCCACCCCGTTACCATCCTTAATTATACGACTGAAGACTAATAAGGGCCAAGTTAAAAGATTTACGAAGTTTAATGTGATCAAGTGTCATACTTTATAGTTAGGGGTAATTTAAAAAATTTAGGTAGTTTAAAGGGGTAAGATGTAATTAAGTATTTTCCTTAGTGGTAGTTCCCCGTAAACGACGGGTGCTGCTATTCGCAGCCCTCTATTTGCTCTTATAGCCCGTTAAAAAATTTCAATTATACTCGATAATTAGTTATCGAAATTGAGATATTTTTTCAGCATCTAATTACCGAAATATAATATTTTTTTCAACAGATTTTTACCGAAAATGCATGTTCGGCAGTTGTTTACCGAAAGTTGAACATATTTTCGACATGTAGTTACCGAAATATAATCTTGTTTTTAACAGCAATTTACCAAAATGTTATTTATGATTTTCAACAACCATTTACCGAAATGTAGTGGGTTACGGGAGAAAATAAAGGCCTGCGAATAGCGGCGCCCTAGACGACTTGTAAATAATTCCCAATGCTATAATAAAAAATTATCACATCAATTTTTTATTATTCATCTAAGATATTGTTAAGATTAGCAATGTAAATATCTACAATGACATAATTGTAATATCATCTTTTCAAACTACAAGAAACTAAAAATTGTGAACAGTAGAAAGTAATTTTTCTAAAAATAGTTTTGTGTTTATTAGCACTTTTTGTCCTCATTTTTTTTTTGTGTTTATTAGTTTTGTACCAAAATTTTGTAGATTATTAATTCGTTTCGTCAAGATAAATAAGAAAAGTAAAAAATATAATAATAACATTTTAACAAAAATAAAAATAAAAATAAAAATAATAGTTAGTTTTTTCCTCCTTTATAGTTGTTATTTTTTAAAATATTTGGATAAAACTAAAAAAATATACTTCTTCAATTTTTTGACGAATCAATAATTTAAAAATAATTTAACGCAAAATTAATAAATGCGAAAAAAATTTAAATATTTAGAAAATCAACTTATTTTGTTAAAGGTTAGGTGGAACCGTGGAACACAACTTTAGTGAAAAAATTAAGTGGAAACGTGTCTTTAAATTTGTAATTGTTGTTTTCCCGTTTACCTTCCGTCTCTCTCTTCTTCTTCTTCTTCTTCTTCCTCCTTCCAACATTTCGAAACCCTAATCTCGTCCTCCACCTCCATTTCAGACCTCACCCATTCTCCTTCCTCTGCGTCGCTCTTCTGTCCCCTCTCAATTCAAAGCCGTATTGGCTTATCAAAGAGACCTCAACTAAATCTCAACGTTTTCGTGTTTCCACCAGTGCCCCGCCATGGTACGTTCCAATATCTTCTTCTCTTTCTTATCTTCTGAGATTTTTTTTCCTTGTATTCATTGCTTTGTATATGTGAAAATGAGGCGGAAAATATGCTTCACTCGCCCGGAGGTTTACGCTCCATGGGCGGTTCCTTCGTCACTACCAAAAATACTAATTTGAGGCGGAAATACGTTGGCACTTGAACTGATAGTAATCCCTTCCTTTGCCCCGATTTATGCAATCTAAGATTTTTCAAATTGACGGTTGGTTTTGGTGGGCTATTTTATTTTCTTGTCAAATAAAGATTTTAGCTTGAGTAGCGATTTTTCTTAATGTGGCTCGTTTGGCGAGAGAGGAATCATGGATATAAGTGCGTAGAATAAAAACACATGCAACTACCTGGGGCAATTATCAAACTCGTGGTTGGTTATTTGCTTGTCAAATAAAGATTTAGCTTTAGTAGCGATTTTTCATAATGTGGGTCGTAGGGCGAGAGAGGAATCGTAGATATAAGAATGGATAGAGTAAAAACACATTCAGCTAACTGGGGCAACTATCAAGGGTTGAGACTCACGGAGGATGACAAAGGCTTGGGCTTTATAGAGGTCTTTTGCTAGAGACTGAAGGTTGGGTGGCTGGCTGACATGAGTGGGCTTTTCATCCACCGTTGATTAGGTCATAGTTGTCAACAGCGAAAGGCACACCGAGGCGCAAAGTTTTGTTGGGCCGGAGGCAAGAAGCACAAGGCGAGGCACGTGCCTTTTTTGAAGAGAGGCGCACCTATGTGAAAAAATAATTGTATTATGTGCACTTTTTTGAAAAAAGCTCGTTTTTTTTTTTTTTTGTGTGTGTGCATTTTCTTGAAAAAAGTGTGCTAAGCAAAAAGCACGCTTTTTTGATCAATTTGAAAGAAGCGCACTTTTTTGCGTGCCTTGTTGCTTTTTTGCACTTTTTGCTCGCCTTTTTCAAGTCGCCTCACCTGGGGTCAGCAAGGTGTTGGGGGTGCGCCTTGCCTCGCCTTGGGCCTAGGCGCGTGCCTTTGACAACTATGGATTAGGTGTATCTTTTATGACCTGGAGAAGCATGTCTAAAACGCTAATGTGGTGGATAATTGGATATAAGTTGGTTGTGGTAACTTGTATACCAGTGTTCTAAAAGTCGCTAGGCGCTAGTCGGGCGGAAGAGGGGTGTTTGGTGCCTAGAGGCTGACTAGCTCCGTAGGCAGCCGACCAGTTAGCGCATAGGACAATTTTTATCTAGGCGTTGGACCCCCACCTAGCGCCTAGGCGCCGACTAGTCGGCCTCCTTGACCGTTTTTAGGACAGAGACTTGTACCAAGTAGCCAAAGTACTGCAATTATGATGACAAACATTTGAGGCCTTTTAGCCTCTATTTGAGCCAATCTCTGCTTCTGTCTCTTGCAATCGTTAGTTTCTGTGCTATTCTGATGTTCCGAGATAGTTTTTCAGGCCTTTGCTCTATTATTGGATTATAATTACTTCCACACAGGATAGTGACAGCTTCTGTTGGGGTTTTTTCCCTTCCGAATGACGAGAACCTCTCCAAGATAGGGCCACTTTGGACCGAGCCCTGCATGTAAACCCCACATACCTGCAACCATCACAAGCCATAGGTATTGCAAGTCAAAGGCATTAACATCAGGAGTTGCACAAAAGAGCGCCAGTCATCCGGTTGGTCCTGGTGACAACCTTTTAACAGTTGGGCTACCCTGTTGATTGTTTTATTGCAAGGCATGTCTGCTTATGCATTGGGCCAATGGTGATTACCAAGTCAACACTCCAATGCTCAGGCCACCATTTGGAATAACTGACCCAGTTTGAAAAACGTTCAACTTGTGACTGAAAATTAAGCTAGCAACATTCCCTTTCGGTGATAATTTAGCATTCTGAATCTCTGATCATTCATTGTTTACCTCTGTTCGCTGAGAATTTTTGCTAGTATTTTCTTGGTTGCACATGTGTCTATAGGAATGAACCTTCTTTATTGATCTCTTTAATAGGGTAATGCTCAGTTTACTTTTGTGTGAAGTGTTCTTATCATGGATATCTTTTTTGGTAGTGCTATTGATAATACCATATACCTGATGTAATATTTCCTCTTACAGGCTGCCAAGATTCTTGCAAATCTAATTATAATGGGCTCTGGAATTATGGCTAGGGCTGTTGTTCAGGCCTATCGTCAAGCACTTGCAAGTAAGTCTATCAATCTTATTATTTTGGGAGACCAATAGGTACTACTTTTTTTTTTATTATGGAGTTCTATCAAGTTCTATTTTGGACAACTGAGTTTTATTTTTGAACTTTTTGTACAAGTTGGTCCAAGTGCCCATAAAAGTTTGCCTTTCTTCAATGTTCTTTTATTAAAATAAGACATGAAAAACAGTTTTGGAACAATTTTGATATATTTAAAATCAATAATGGAATTGTTACAATTTAAATATCGTGTTTACTATTATACTGAATATGTTTTTGGTTAGAAAAAATTACTCTTTAGTACACCCTTTTTTGTGTAGATAAAGATTTGATTCAGTTAATAACTTAATAAAGCAAATTTTAGTTTACCCTACAATATTTTAGCAATGTTCGGATTAGCCCTAACGTTGAGAAAATCACCTTGCCGCTGTGGTTTGTATGCTAAGCGCGCCACTAACATCAGTTGATGTGCTCGTAAGTGGCCTTAATATCATCATTTTCGTACTCGTGTATATTCATTTACACACCAATACAAAAACCAGCTGTTCCCCACTCCCTCGGCCACCACCTGTAACATCTCCCCTATGTTACCCCCATTTCAAAACCTCCACCACCACTTCCTATTCTCCTTCCTCTGCCACCTTCTCCACGGTGTAACCACAATGGAAATCATCCATCACAAAAGGTTAACCACGAACGGATCACTAGAGAACATCCACACATGTAACCTTTGTCTGGACCCACCTATAAAAGATATCAGCACGTACTATAAATATACATACTTTTATATCATGTACATACACACAAATGATAGGAAGTAATTTTCTTATCTCAAATGAAGTGAATTATTGAAGGATTCTAATATCCCCAGCAATTCTGGTGTCTGCGCCTCTGTGGAACTACTAAAGGGGGAAAGTGACACGAGATATCCATGATATAACCAAAATCAAAGAATTGATTGATTGGAGAGAAGATGTCCCAAAAGGGTTACAAAATGCTTTTCTCTCGAAACTTCTATACCCAAAATGATAAAAACCATATACCAATTACCGTAACCACCTGTTCATAGCTTAAGACAATGAACTAGTGCTAGTAAACTGGACTGCTTCAGGACTCTTCCTCTAAAAAGAACATGCCCTCCATTTGAGTAGGATATATAGCACGGCCAAAATGATGTTCAAATGCAAAAGTGCAAACCAGTGTGATTTCATTCACATTGCATCACGTTTTTGCGGGTTTTATCAAAATCAGTGAAAACATTTTTTATTGCTACTTTCACAGCTTGTTATTTTATATTAAACTAAAACTTTCTCTCATTTCTGTGAAATAAACTTGTGCTTCCTCTACTTTAGCTCATTCCTTCGTAATGCAGCTAACATGAAGTGTTTTGGCAGTCATGAAGAAAGGATATCAAACAGAGTGGCGTCTAATTTATTCTTGCTGTTTGCACTTTTCACAGTTAGCTCAAAGCTATCAATCTGCACTCTTAGGGAACTTGGTTCATTACAATAAGCTTGTGTTGAATGCATAGCGAAAGGGAGTTCTTTGGGAGCATGTGAAAAAGCCAATAAGTTCATTAGTACTTTATGGTCATTCTTTTCTTGTACAAGTAACTTTTCATCTGGTTTATGTCAGATGCCTCAGAATTCATCCTTGCATATTAAGATTTTGATCTGGTTAATGTTCAGATGCCGCAAAATCTGGTGTTGCTCAAGAAACAGTACAGAATGCAGTCCGTAGAGGAAGCAAAACCATGACGGAGCAAGAAGCGAGGCAGATTCTTGGCGTCACTGAGACGTCCACGTGGGAAGAGATTGCTAAGGTCTGTGTTTCATACTTAGCATCTCATGCGAGCATTGTCTACATATTTCTATGACTAGGTCTTTAATGTCTTTCTTCAACTTGTGCAGAAGTACGATAATCTATTTGAAAATAATGCTAAGAATGGGAGCTTCTACCTCCAATCAAAAGTTCACCGGGCTAAAGAGTGTTTGGAACCCCTATATCAACCCAAAGATCAAGGTACCGCTGGTTGAGAAAAAACCTGGTGAAGTCTGTATAGTTGATGTCCTAATTTGTTGCTCGGGCGATGATGAAGTCTGTATCTGAACTCTTATTTATTTGTCCTGTCTTGTATTTGTTGAGCAAAAAGTGCCGTTGTAGAATTTTTTGGTATTTTTAGAACAACAACGTTGTTATTAATCTTCAATAAAGTTGTGGGCTTGATTCTATTTGAACCCACAAAACTTCTTTCTAACCCATCATTCTCTTGCGGTATATAAGCAACTCCTCGTCAGTAATCAATAGCCATGAATGAAAAAACTGTATCCAGCAGAAATACTTAAAGCCATCTCATCCGCAATGGTGGCAGATGTACAAGAATTTTTCACCTTTATATCTTTCTGGAAATAAAAATAAATATGCGGTCTTATGTACAAGGTGATTAATTACGAAACTTTCAGAAAAGAAAAAAAAAAAGGATAAAATGAAGAAAGATAAAAGTAGGGGGTAAAAAAAGTTTGAAGCTTGAGGAAAATTACTGGTTAATGTGACACTTATTTTGATACTCTAACTCCAGAAGGACAAGGAAGAAGAAGAAACAGCTGATTTAAAATGGAACTTCATCCCTAATTCCATCACCATGAGGTCCATGAGCCCTGAATTTTTTTCGGTGAGCACGTGGAAACAGGAGTTGATTGATCTGTTTCACAGCAGCAGCCTCTGATTTTGCCTGCAGATACGGTATTCAGAGTGTATCAGCCGGTTTCACATCCATTAACTCAACACTCTTTACTCTTTTGAATTTGGCCGCATTAGGATACGTGCATCTCAAATGTCATTACCAATTTGAGTAACAAAAAAAACACTATTTGTCTATTTTTACATACAATTTGAACAATTCTCTACCATTTTCTGAACGCTAGAAACCAATTTTGGGGCCTGTTTGTTGCTGTCAAAATAAGTTTTGCAGAATACTTCAAACAACTCTCTTTTTTTTTAACTCAAAACACTAGTCATGTTTGTAATTTTTTCATATTATAGACAAAGTGGTTTCTGTGAATTTCAAAACATCTGTTCACTGAATTTTTTACCCAAAATACTAAAAGAGCAAGTCACAAAAAACGTCCACCAAATAATTATTCAAAAAGTATTCTAAAACTGATTATGAAAGAAAAACTATTCCTTGATCATTAGTGACTAACGGAAGGGAAACTAAAAGCAAATTATTCATCAAATCAGGAAAAGCATGAGTACCACGAAATTTGCATCAGAAGATTCATCATACCATTAATTGGAGCATAGTTAAGAACGTACATAGCTGTCATGTGGAAACAGAAGGTGAAACAAAAATGCAAACCAGTGTGATTTCATTGACATTGCACCACGTTTTTGCAGGTTTTATCAAAATTAGTGTCATCAACTGGATGTTGGCTTTATACATATGTGCACATACATACACAAAAAGTAACTCGAACCTTCAAACAAATATGACAACAGAAATAGACAGCGTAATCGGTTAGAGAATCCAAACAGGTTCAAAAGAAATGATATTAACCAACCAGATTAGGAGGAGGATGACAATGATATAATCTGCAGTCGAGCTTGAACCTACGGGTGCCTCAAGAAAAAGATACAGGGGGAAAAAACAAAGATAGGACAAAGTTGTGATAATGATACGAATTGAAGCAAACCCGTATTAGTGTGTAATAATGCACAAGTTAACATGAGGAGGAAGGATGACCTATGATTATTGAATCATCAAAGGAAAAGAAAGCACCAATATTGTACATCTACGGTAAGAGTATTAGGTGCAGGCGTTCCAGCATCCAATCTCCCTAGGTAAAAATCCTAAAGAACTAGTGTAACGAAAAGTTGATTTCAAGTACGTGGACACATCTTGGACATTTAGATTTATTTGCTAAAATATGATCCATTAGCTTGTATTCTGGATTTCACAACTTTCTAATTGATCGTGTAAAATCAGAAAGACAAAGAGTTGGTGTAACTCACTATTTACTGATTACACGCAGAATGATAAAAATAAGCCTGTACTACAACTTTAAGAAATGGTCCTCGCCATGAAATAACGTTTGAAACTTGCGCTATTATTTTAAGTTACATCAGTTTAAATTTTTGTATTTCTAGGATACGTAATTCAAATACACCCAACCGTAGGATATGAAACGACAGTCAGATGATTTGAGGCCTGAAATGGAGAATGCATTCTCAAACTTTGCAAGTTACCTGGACTTTGAAGGGAAACCGATGTGTTTGTATTTCTAAGCTGGAGCAAACTCTAACATCAATTCCAAGGCTGTCTACTCCAATTAAATTTGCTTCCTACAGGAAAGAGATAAAATGAGACTAGAAACCAAAACAGCGAACAAGAAAATACACACTTCTCCAAACATGCAAAATACGCGTAATAAGGTACAATTCAGACCTCCCATCTGGTTCAAAATATTAGTATTGGTCACCATAACGGTATGTCACGATGTTGCAATTTCGGGGTGTAAGAGTCATAGCGCGAAATTGGTAGCCTAAGTTGTGAATTTTTTCCAATTTCGAACAACATTGGAAAAACCATCGATCCTGTTACGTAACAGTATCGATTTAACAGACAATACCATTACGCAACACCGTTACATATGCGATTTTTGTTCACACCACAATATATCAGCCATAACGGGACTTGGTACCTACCGATAATGTTTCATGTTCCCATCTGAGAAAAAAAAAGGTACAATCCAAGTATATCATATAAGCAATTCAAAACCCTTTCATATTCTTGGTTTTTCTTTTTCAGAAAATTATGTCAAGATAACTGTCAAGACGTTGTGGGTATATGATATATCCCCCATTCGGATATATCTTCTCCAAGAGCCCCTCCGACGACCCTCCCCAGGAGGAACGAGGCTCCTGCCATAATTCAATTATGCCCGCACACACTCATTCTGAGATATGGGTATATGCGCGCAAGGGGACATTAATGTGGGTATATGATATATCCCACATCCGGATATACCTTCTCTAGGAGCCCCTCCGGTGACTCTCCCCAAGAGGAGCAAGGCCTCCTCCACAATACTCACCTCCAGGAGGAGCAAGGCTTCTTCCACGATCCTCACCTCCGGAAGGAGCAAGGCTTTCTGCATAACACTCGCCTCTAGGAGGAGCAAGGATTCCTCCATGATACTCGCCTTCAGCGGAGGAAGGCTTCCTCCACAAACCTTGCCTCCGCCAAAGTGAAGCGTCCTCCACAAACTTTATCTCCAGAGGAGCAATGCCTCCTCCACAGACTTTACCTCCGCCAAAGCAAAGCTTCCTCCACAAGCCTTGCCTCCGCCAATGTAAGGCTTCCTCCACAATACTCACCTCCAGGAGGAGCAAGGCTTCTTCTACAATCATCACCTCCAAGAGGAGCAAGGCCTCCTCCACAATACTCACCTCCAGGAGGAGCAACGCTTTCTCCATAACACTGGCCTCCACGAGGAGCAAGGCTTCCTCCATGATACTCACCTCCGGCAGAGCAAGGCTTCATCCACAAACCTTGCCTCCGCCAAAGTGAAGCTTCCTCCACAAAGTATACATTCCGCCCAGGAGAAGACTTCCTCCACAAACTATGTCTTCGGAGGAGCAATACCTCCTCCACAAACCTTGCCTCCGCCGAAACAAGCTTCCTCCACAAACTCCACTTCCAGAGGAGCAAGGCCTCCTCCAGGAACTCTTCACCCATGGAGGAGTGAGGTCACCTCCGGGCACCTCACCTTCTACTTAACACTTTGAAAACTCCACAAATACTTAAAGGCGACTCTATACACCATCCTAGGCCAGGAGCAGCGCCTAGGTACCTTGCTCGGGACCCAAGGAGGAATGTGGTTCGGAGGCTAGAGCAAGGGGTTTGTCAAGGAGGGCGAGCTTGCCTCCGGCAAGCTCTAACTTGACCGGTCCTAGAGAGAGAGGGCATTGACCGCCATCTGACATCTCAGAAGAAGTATCATACCTACCGCTTGGCACCTCGGAGCCCATATCATACCTACTGCCTGACTTGGCAGATGCTACGGGTCTCCATGTATCACCGAAATAGCCTATGTTGGTTCCTTGACTACGAGCTCAAAGGCCTGACTTGGGACTAAAAGAGGAAAGCATGTCAACCTCCACTCTATCCACCAATGGGGAGGAGCCTCACACCTGGCTCTCTCATCTCCAAGGCTCATATATAAGGAGAATTGACACTATAGTAAAAACAAGTATTCAACAAGCATTCAATACACCTATCTACTCTCTAGTTAAGACCTCTCTCCACTGCCATCCCTCTCTCTCTCTAAGTCCGCCCCAAGCTCTCTCCTCCTCCACCTCCACCTCCGGTGGTCTCGAGCACCATTGTAGTAACCGCCATATACCTGGAGGGCAACCTCAAGTACTCTTCCCACTCCTACATCGCACAGACGTAGAGGGACACAGATACAGACATGGACACGGTGGGGGACGTGGACACGGATATGGACATGGGACACATCAATTCTAATAAAATGGGGCACAAACACGACAAATTTTACTTTTTTAGTTTTGCAAACCTACATTGTAACCACTAAATATTTCGATTAAGCTTCCCATCTAATGCATTATCGATTGCTAGTATGTGAGTATTAAACATACACCTGTTTTATATTCACTCTTTTGGTCCAACACTTTTGAAGTTAAAAATATTTCACTGTAGAAAAGCTTTTAAAATATATAGATATCACCTTGTCCTGTCCCCATGTATGTCACACGACTCACAAGTCACACCTGTTTTATATTTACACTTTTGGTCCAACACTTTTGAAGTTAAAAATATTTCACTCTAGAAAAGCTTTTAAAATATATAGAAATCACCCTATCATGTCCCCATGTATGTCCCTAGCATGTCCCCGACATCTCCCACCATATAAAAATACTAAAAATTTAAAAGACACGCCATGCGTTTCCCATATGTGTCCCCATGCGTCAACAGTGGGTCGCATGTCCCTAGAGTGCCGTGCTTCCTAGCTCCTCTACTAGAGAGGATGGCCTTTGGTCTTCCAAATATGGAGGATGAAGGAAAATAGAGGATCACCTACTCTTTTAGAGGACAAATTTTTTCTTCATTAACTTGACAAAACTTTTAATTTGGACACTTAATTTTCACCAGATTGGTAGTGACAGCAATATATTCACAACACCTTAAAAAAGACCAATACTGAATTTATCAAAATAAAAGTTGAAAAAAATGAGTTTGAATTTTGGATGGAATGCGTGAACTATTTGAGCTACATAGAATTGAATGAGGACTTTGAGCTTAGTCACATAATCCTTGTGTGGGATCCTTCGCTCGTGCTCTCAGGCTCTATGCTCGCGCTCTCAATCCTTGCTCTTTGCGAATTTTAATACTTTAGGATGTTTCAAAAGACGCTTTCAACACTTGTGCACACGCATTATGTGCCTAAGACTTTGAGAGATGTAAAGAGTAATGTGACTAGAGTTGACAAGAATTTTATAGTCCTTTGTACGTACTTTTTGCATAAAAGACCTTAGTTTGATTGTTTAACATAGAGTCTTCGAAAGTATTGGTTGAAGATGCTCTTATAAGAATTCCCAATTTGTCCGAGAAAAGACATAACTTGTCTGAATATTATTGAGTGGAAGTTATGAACTTCCACAACAGGAAATGGATGGATGAAGGCAAAACGAGTTCTTGGACTCCTGCAAATTAAATGGCTACATCGATTTGTCTTGTAATGCAGCGAATCGGTCTCCTTGTACAACAATTGTCATCAAATTCCACTTCAAGGAAAGATAATAGAAGCAAGTAATTTTATCCTAATCAGTTCAGCTCAATTCATGCAATCAACTGAAATTTTCACAAGGTTGAGAAACCCACTTTATTACTTTGATGATCTAGGCAGCCCTGATTGTTAGGTATAGATGAACCATTTGTAGAGAAAGTGACTTCTGTAGTCTTTCTTCTGTTTTGTAATAGGCCGACTTTTCTTGTCCTCCTTTTTTCGAATTGTGGAACATAATAAAAAGAGCATGAATAAACATAAACCAACAACTCAACACCATCAGATAATCATTACCTGAACATGGAGCACCTTCTTTTGGCAGAGAGCTTTAAGAGCAAAATTCAACCTCGTCCCCTTCTCACTGTAGCGCTTTACAATCGGCGACGTTGAGTGCACAAGTACATCAGGCTCAGCCTCTTTGAAATCATGCAAACCAATCACCGACTGTTGAATAGGCAAGATACTGTAATTATATACTATTGAAGTTGAATATCACAAGGAAGAGGAGCTCAATGCCAAATACGCCCGTGTCAAAACACAATCAAGGATATTCTTAAGCGAAATAGCTTTGTCATTTTACAGATGTACGAGAATACCTAATCCCAACAAAGGAATCACATATTGGTCAAGCCTTAATCGTCATAATAACAGAAACTACTGTTTTGCTTTCATCCGGGTAAAACATCACTTGTAAACATACAAGAAAAGTCAAGTCAAGTAAAGAACATGTTCATGAACACCTGTTTTTCTTTGACATAGAATAAGAGCAATAAATATAATAGCGTACAGTAAGAATAGCATGATATAAGTGCTGCAGTAGAATTGACATATCGTAAGTTGCAACCAATATGAGTAATATGTAAATACAGATATACTTACTGTTTGCAAAGTGCATAGGGTTCTGTTTCTATGTGCATGTGATTGATTACACAGTGTCGTCCAGAAAAACTCCCCTACAAGTTGATTCATTGCACTAAATGTCAACAGATGATGATGCTGAGTTCAATATACATGCCTGAACACCATATGTGGAGAACAGCTCTATCTTTAAAATCTCCAACCTATAAAGAGTGGAGCTTGTTCGTTTCCCATCACTTTCAGGCCGGGAGTCCCAATCTTCACCATCTAAAGATAATTAACAAAGACAAGATTTAGCCAAGTGATAAAAATTGGGCAGATATAGAATACTAGAAATTTACACAAATCAGCAAAACGAATTGCACAATCGATTTTCTATTTTCTTAGTTGGAAAAAAATATACCTCCTACAAGTTTACAATAGGTCGTTAAAATTTGAAGGTTTTTTGCCCAAATTTTTGAACAGAAGTTCCTACCAAATGAAAGTGGACAAAACAAGAGACTGCTTATCAGCCACTTGTTTAGAACTAGCACAACAAAACACTGAAAATTTTTCAAATTTGAGGGTCTTCTTACAAATGTCGGTAAGAAAACGCTAAGGATTATGTTGAGCATATCTGATGTGAGTCACCATAACACTTATGACCGAAACTGCATTGAATACAACTCTGAATAGCAAGGGTCAGGTAGTAATAGAAAACAAACAATAAACTCAGAGAGTCTCCAGAATAGTCTAGATAGAAAGCCATCTGCCAAAGGAAAGTAGGCCCATGGAGGAGACAACCGGACATACATCCTGGAAAACAACAGATTATGCATAGTTGGGGACTCATAGAAAAGAAGATTCCCATTGGTCAGAAGATATTAACAAAGAATCAATCCAAGTCCGTTTTTGTGGTGCAATCTACTGGATTTAATGATCCCCAGCAAACCCCTATGAGTTGATTGTGTAAGAAATAAGCTCCTTGTTTAACCAGGAAAAAGGATGATTTTACTCCATGACATAGTTTCAATAGTTGAAGCATCCCAGAATCCCAATACCTTTCCAGTCTGAGCTATAGCCATCACTATCTGAGTCGTAACCATAACTATCTTCACCATTGAAGAGGCTCCGCAAATATAATTCTTCATCCACAAAGGCAGGCCTAAGGAAACCCAGAATGGAAACTCCATTAGACGGGTAGTCCATCTTGTTAGCATAATCCATATTAACAGCCTGCAAGAAAGCACATGCATTGTAATCCATATTAATTTAATTCTAGAGGTTAACAGATAAGCCAATCATTGGTTAACTTTCATGACCTTAAACAAGTTAAGAAAAGCCAAATCTTAATCACCTTTGTCAAGCACTTGGCAAAATATTTTGGATGGACCGAACCAGCAGTATATGTTGGCTTGCCCCAGTTAACTGGGATATCAAACATTTCAGAATCCTCCACCTATTTTGAACCAAACATAAAGCAACTACTATAAGAAGAAACTCAGCATATAAAGAAGCGAAAAAATATAGCATAGTAGTCAAGAGAAAATAGTTCCAACCTCATTGTCATCATAAAAACGTATGCCATCACTTGCACCAGGGTCCAAAATATTGTACTCAGCAGCAGCTACCCTTCGCTTCTCATATGTTGATATATCAATACCGACTAAAACATTCTGAAGGTGCATCATAAGGAAAATCAATGTACTAGTGCAGCTTCATAATACATCAAAAAGGAAGGGTTCAATACAAGGTATCAGCAAACTTCCACTCTTAATCATTCTTTGATTCTATCACATTCAATTTCGCATAGATCCCAACGTCTGTTTGGCATCTAGTTTCTTTTGTTACATGTTCATTTACTTCCAACACCCATGGATTTTTAGCTACCATGGTTCCTTATAAGATGGAAACAACATGAAAAGGGCATACAAGTCCTCACCACAGGGTTACTAGCTCCACGATCTTGCAAGATGTTTTCATCGTCACAAATTTCAAAAAACATATCTGCAGGAAAGAGGAAAGTGATCAGGAAACTAGCCAGGTTCTAAATATGTACCATGACAAGAAGGAAAAACTAAGAAATATCACCTCCACACTCATCAATCACAAATTGAAATTCAGCCCATGAGACGTATTCATGTGGTTCGCAGTGTACCATGGAAGGAAATATCAGCAACGCACTGCTGTTAGCCTAAAAGAAAATCAAAACAACAGGAAAAAAATATCAGAACCATGCATTTCATATTTCTATAAATAAACATCCTTACCATACAAATATCGAGTACACCAATTATCCTCAAGTTTTGTTCCATTATGCGAGAAAAAAAATTCATGTTCAGGCGGCCCACAAGTTTACTTCCTAACACTATGTCACTGTTACCAAGAGATTTGACAGAGAAAATAAAGCACCTCAACTGTAGTCCTTGCTATTTCAGCAGGGTTGAGCTTAGTGTCGCAGACTATTTTGCTCATTTTGAGTTCTTCAAGAGGATGATAGCCATGACTATGCATATAATTAGATGAATCAGGAACTGAATCTGAATAATCAGCCGCAACTGCAACTTCCGATGGGCAGATTTTGCGTCCCACATGCAACCAATGTAATCGTTTAGCTCCAACAAATGGACTTCTGTGTCTGGAAACCATTTAGGAGTGTACCATTGGTAAATGTACAAAAACATACAAAACTCTTTAACTGAGCCGTACAACTTAAATGAGCCATGGCTCCTGGCCATACAACTTACAATTTAAATGACATTACAAGTTACAATTTAACATTCCCATCATCACCACAACCGCCAAACAGATAAAGAAAAAATGAGAGCAGAAATTCTGCATAGAATAGATGTGTTTGTACTTAATAACATTCTCCAAAGTACTCATACTGCCGCATTTAGAAGAGCAGAAGCCAAGAGTATCGACATCGACATCTAAAAAAAGACAGTCGCAAAGTCATATTCCTGAAATACAATGCTGCTATGGTAACCTAATAGCCGAGGAGAAGGCAAGTAGACAAGAATGTAAACAACATATGGGTGCAAAGGCAAGACTTCGATTTATTTCAGAAAATCTGGTGTCGAGCAAGGTAACATCTTCTACATTGAAATGGATTACAAGATTTTCATAAATTCGATTAGAGTAGAAGCAATACTGTAAACATTTTTACCTTCTTGCCAGTCCCATTAAACAAAAGAAGTGCTAAGGTTGACTATTCGTTCAATCACACACACAAAAAAGGTGGGCATTTTTCCAGCTTAAAACTGAAATATCTCAATTGCAAACTTCAACGCACCTTGTGCCAGATTGATCAAAGAAACTATGACTCTCAAGAGGAGATTTAATCCAACTGCTAGTGACTGCATGAGACGTGGAGCAACCAACCCCATCTGCATGGCAGAGATGACAGTGGGAGCGACCTGAAATGAAAAACAACCATAGAGGTCGTATGCGAAAAAGAAAACAAGACAAAAAATGCAAGGGAAAAAAAAAACCAAGTTGCCAATACAAACAAAAAAGAGAGGCAACCGAAACATGAGTAAATTTGAAAACCGAATTATATGAAAAAGAAAATGCCACTAGGTTTGGCACAACAATTGATTAACAAAAAACTGAACACTATAAGATATGACCACAATTCTGACAGACAAAACTTTAGCAAGGTTGATTTTCTCCAAAGAGATGATGATCATATCGATTTAAATTTATACAGTCTCAGTTGTGTGTGCTTTATGTACATTTTACATGTAGAGTTTGTTGCATTAGTCGATGAAAGTTCTTTTATGAATAAAGTCGTATTGGGTTTGATGCATTAGTCTTCTTTGTATAAGATACTTATTGGCTAGAAAACAGGACTGTCACAATCCAAGACCCAATTTGAAGGTGTTTGAAGGGCTCTCGAAGGGTGCCCCAGCATAGTCACCATCTCTTTTGAGGTGCCTTGAGTCCCACTCAAACGGAGCTTGGCAGGAGTTTTGGTATTTGGAATTCAATAATCCATGCTTGAAAGAAACTACAAGAGCCCTGATTTGATCAACTCCTACCAAAAAATAACCTTCTCTAAGTTGTGAAGCCAACACCTAACCAAGTGGTAAGGAAAAGTTTTCCAAGGCATAGGTCTTGGGTTCAAGCTTCATCACTAATTTAACGATGCTATTATTACCCTATTGAAAACGTAACAAAGACTATAGTCTGTGAGTTGTAATTTTTAAAACCAAACCCAAACAACATCTTCCATCTTGTTTCTATTGAAGGGAAGGGGAATTTAGATTCAAGTGAATGCTGATGGTGGTCAGAACCACTGGTACAGTGAGGAACAAACAATGAGTTTTGGGGTCAAGACATCAAGGTGAAAAGTGGTTCATTGGGTTTCCAGTCTTCTTTCTTTAAGTCTTGTATTTGAATACTCTTCATTACAAGTCATAATGCAGGGTAAGCCAACAAAGTGCTCGCAAGTTTTCGGTGTGAGTATTGTCGTTTTAAGGTTTTCCACGTATATTGTTGTGTTCAGTTATGAATTTTTTAGAAAGAAATTTATGAGGATGACCAATGAACTCAACTTTGCGGTAATATAACCTATTTTGCTTTGGTTCACGAGAAAAGAAAAAAATAACTCACTTCTAGCCAAATGATCATATTATTGTGGAGGTTTGTAATTGCTGGCTACCCAACAACAACAAATGGAAAACACTGCATTCTTGAATCAAATGGAAAACCCTGCATTCTTGAATAGTGTGTTCACTTATGTTTCCCAGAAAACAACTGATTTGTTAAAGTTTCCTGCTAAAACATTCAACAGTACTGATTGACAAAAAAAGAAGTCAAGCAAATATTTTTACAAGTAATTTCAATAGTGCAATCTTTCACATTCAGCTGTTTTTAGGTTAATGAGATTGAAAATGAAGTTAAAGACAAAAAAAAAAATGAGAGGGAAAATGAAACTGCATACTCTGAGCCCCATAAACAAAAGCGTAAAACCCATAAATAGCAATCAAATATTCACAACCACAGGAGACATATACAAACAATCTTTTTTCCGAGTGATAAAAGAACTAAAAATAGGCTCAACCAGATTAATATCATTAATTATAGAATTGGCAACGACAACTTTTTTTCCAAACCCGTGTTATACAAGTGAAAAAGAAAATCAAGCTGACAGTATACTCTACTTAAGGTCGACTTTGGACTAAATTAATATCGGACCATCGGTTGAAGAGAGTCGGTATTATTTTACTTTTACTTACTTTTCTTTAGCTTTTCGCCATAATTTTACATCACATCCTTCGTCTTGAGGAGGGAAACCTTGAGGGAGATAACAAAAAGTATTAAAAAAAATATAGACAAAGTTGAAAATTTTCGACAACGCACTAAAAGACAGTTTTATTCCAATTCCTCTCACGATTAACCTTAAGGCCCTGTTCCATTAAGGTTCTTATTTTTTAAGTACTTATTTTTTGCTTTACGAGACAGGTCATTCTCTCACAATACATCACCTTTAATTCAAAAAAATAAGTACTTATTTTAATTAGTGGATCACACCCTAAAAAATTGACATGAATCTAGTTAGAAATAAGAGAAAACAACAACAACAACAACAACAAAACTTGCTAAAAATACTCAAAATTTAGGCCAAATGGGTCTTAATGAACCCACTTCCTCAGCTGATAATATTTGAAAATCTCGCCAGAAATTAAAAAATGGGTTCAGTAACTTCAGTCAAACCCGATTAGAGATCAAAGTGGGTACCACGAGAGAATTGAACAGAAAGTCTTTTGGATCATTTACAAGCATAACGTATACATACATACATATATTTCGATTATAAAACAGAGTAGTTTTCCACCAAAGTGTCTACACATACAAACATAGATGCATCTACAATCATTCAATCGTACTTAGTGATAAGGTTATAGCCGTTGGATCAAAGGAATGAAGGTTTCCTAATGTATTAACCTCTCCTCACATAAATTACTCCCATCAAGGCATTGTATTCAAAACCACCTATTAAGGCATTATTCAAATAAAAACTAAATCATATATAACCTTTGTACAAAACCACCGAGATCACCGAAATCACCGAAATCAAAGCCAACATTCCTTTTCCTATTTCTAAGCTGTCAAACGTACATCACGGAAATCACCGAAAATAGAATTTTCTATACATCGTTCATATCATTTTCACATTCTTCTTCTTTACTTTCTCTACCTCTCCCCTCCTCTCTCTCTCTCTTGGGAAGTTCAATACCACCAAAATCTACTTCACCGAAACCACCGAGGTGAGTTCTTCCATCATTCTTTGTATATTTGCTACCCATTTCATTTTCATTAAGATTATGATGTTTATCAATGGCTATGTTGCATTATTGTTTATCGCATAGTTGAATCTGTTGGACACGGGATTGTATATTGCACGCAAGTTTAGTATTAATTTGCGTGTGCTGATTGTTTGAGTCGTATATTACACGCGAGTTCAGTATTCGTTTCCATGTGCTAATTGTTCGAGCCGTGCCTGGCACCGGCATAGGCTAGTATTTCGATAAAACAAAGAGAGACTAAAATCTGTCTGTTTTGAGTTATTTTTGTTTTTTACAATTTCTGTTCGAACCAATAATCCACGCAAAAATTGACGCAAAGCTTACATAGGACGAAAAAAAATTGAATAAATACAAACCACCCCTTAATGAACCCCTTCCTCTGCTGCTAATACACTGAAATTTTTTCCAGAAAAGCAAAAGATCGAAGTCATTTGGATCATTTGCAAGAATAACGCACGCACATATATTTCTACAAACGAAAGAGACTAAAATTATAGGCATGCAGAAAAAGGGTTTTTTTTACCGAGGGATATCGATGCAGCTGCGGCGATCGCCATGGAGAGAGAGAGAATGACGGGTAGAGAGAGAGAATGGATCAGAGCGCAGGTGGGCAGATAAAGATCGAGCCTGAGTGAATTTAAGTTGGCTTTTTGTGTTTGAGTGAGAGCTTGAATGAATTTTTGATTGGCCCTTTAAAATCTCTGCTGCTTCGGGGAGTCTGTTGTAGAATGGGACCCACTTCCACTGCTGAAATGAATTCGAAGCTTCTTTCGCCGGTTTAGTTTAGAGTGTACAGTAGTTGGCAAAGGTTATGAAAAAAGTAAGGCTCCGTTTCAGAAACCTTCTTAAAAAATAAGTACTTATTTTGAAACTTCTCAAAGAAAAATAAGAAGGGTTGTTCCGGAAAATTCAAATAAGCAGCTTATTTCATATTTTCAAACTCAAAAATAACGTAAATGAAAAATAATTTTTTAATTTTTTTTGCACCGTATTAAAAATCTCAATGAGATTTATCAAATAAGATCCATATTGATAGAAAAATTATTTGCATAAATATATGATTTTTAAGCTTAAAGTTGCCTTAACCAAAAAAATAAGTACTTACTTTTTATTTTGTGGAACAAGCCTTATTATTGAACAAAAAATAAGAACTTATTCAAGTTCTGGAACGGGGCCTAAGTCTATGGGTACGAAAAATTATACTATGCCCTTGGGCATAGCCACATGGTGTCCCAGGGGCTCTTTGTATCACACAAATATGTGTGGACCACTGAAATGTGTGGTGCAGAAAGCTCTGGGGCACCACATGGCCATACCCGGGGGCATGGAATAATCTCTCCTATGGGTACAGATTTTGTACATAGATTTTTCATGGAGCCCATTATGGGTCTCACACAAATGATCCGAACCGATTACTAAATGTAAAATATTTTTTCAAGGTCCCTCACAAAAATTCAGCTCAATTTGATACTTATAAGTATTCGATCCAATCATCTAACTTTTTCATATCCTGAAATCTAAATGAAAAATTAGATAATTGGATTGAACACCTATAAGTATCGGATTAAGCTGAATTTTTGCAGAAGTCCTTAAAAAAATATTTTACATTTAATGATTGGTTCGGATCATTTGTGTGGGATCCGTAATGGACGCCACGAAAAATCTATATACAAAATCTCTGTACCTTTTTTCTATACCCCTACTTACTGGTTATGAATCGCGTATGCCGAACCTCCAGAGGGGAGGTCTTGAGTTCGAGGCAGTACGGCCGGAATCGGCATATCAGTATTGTCTAAATTCAGTACCATACAACTCTAATTTCATACTCGCTGATAACTGATAATGAATAGTATCAGACTAGTTTTAAATTTATTTTATGTTTGCATTAAGGGACAATATCAGTCGGTACCGATAAATACTGGATGGTACTAGACTACTTTTTTTTTTTTTTAATAAATCCGTATATTATACTGGTAAATTATTTTATGTAGGAAAATAAGAGAAACACTAATATCGATAAATTTGAAACGGTATCCGGTATCTTATATGTACTGGTACGTACGGTATCAGTAAAAAAATCGGTACTCTAGTCAATACGGTATTCAAAACCTTGGTTCGAGGCCCCATGGAGGCGGTGTTCGACCCCATTGTAAATATTAACAACTAATTCCTAACATCCTGTGACAAAAAAAAAAAAACACACATGTACACTAGTTTGAGGTAAAATAGATAGCCAAAAAGTGATTTTTCTATAATAGCTAGGCTTGTTCAAGAAAATATATAATAGCTAGGCAATTTTGTGTTGTGTACCTCGTGCAGATTTTTGTTGGCATGCTTGCAGTTTGCACGCTCGAATGGGACATTGATTGTCAAACATAGTTGTTGTCACTGACAAGCAGCGATGAGAATCTAAATAAGCCACTTGACTTATTTTTTTGTCTTTATTCAAATTTTTTTTGTATTTGTTAGTTTTTTGTCAATTTTTAAGTAACTATTGCTTCTTCATGACCAGATAAATCTAAAAAATAAAAAATTACGATCGAAATCTAATTTTTTTTAATAAAGACGAAAAAATTGCCTTATTGATTTATTTTTATCTTTATTCAAAAAAATTAGATTTCGATCGTAATTTTTTACTTTTTAGATTCATTTCGTCATGACGAAGCAATAATCTCCAAAAAATTGACGAAAAACTAACAAATGCGAAAAAAATTTGAATGAGGACAAAAAAATAAGTCACTTGGCTTATTTAGCCGAATGGCCCCTTAAATGGGGTTGTTCTTATAAATAAGTCACTTGGCTTATTTTTTTGCCTTTATTCAAATTTTTTTTGCATTTGTTAGTTTTTCGTCAATTTTTTGGGGATTATTACTTCGTTATAACGAGAGGAATCTACAAAAGTAAAAAATTACCATCGAAACCTAATTTTTTTAAATAAAGACAAAAATAAGCCAATTTTTTCGTCTTTATTAAAAAAAATGGGATTTCGATCGTAATTTTTACTTTTTAGATTCCCCTTGTCATAAAGAAGCAATAATCCCCAAAAAATTGTCAAAAAACTAACAAATGCGAAAAAAAATTGAATAAGAACAAAAAAATAAGCCAAGTGGCTTATTTAGAAAATCACTCCTATTTTTTAGTGGGGCAATAGGATGATGAAAGTTCGACTGCATTTATTGTCGAAAGATCGCCTAAAACCACCCTCGAAAAGAACCGTGGCTAACAATTGGCCAAATAGACTAGTAACGAAGGAATGAATGGTCAAATTCGTCACGGGCAATTGGTATTTGGGATTTTGAATTCTCTCTAAGTGTACGGTCCTTAATAAATTTTCCCTCAATCATTACTCTCATCTCTCTCTCTCTCTCTCTCTCTCTCTCTCTCTCTCTCTCTCTCTCTCCCTCCTTATAACTCAAAATTTAAAATCCAAATACCAAAACGAACAAGCTCGTAGAGACCGTGGTCAGACTTTTGAAATTAGGCTATTAATAGTCTCCAAGGGCTTAATAGTGGTAGCTAGGGGCAGAGCTCTTAGAGAAACTCAAGTTATGCTTACGGAGAGCTTAGTAGGGATAAAGACCTGCTCGGGCCATCTTTTTCATAAGCACAAACCTAGCCAACGGAGGGTATTTTCAGCCATTTTCAGCCAAACACCTCCTACCGGAGTGTCTTTGACTGGTTACTGTCCTACTACAGGGGTGATGGAGGAACAAAGCAGGGTTCGACAATGTAACAAGGAGTTCTCCAAATAAATACGCGGTGGAACCAAAATTTAGAGAAATTGAGAGAAAGTCTGAATTTTCTTCTCGACTTGTACTCAATAATCTTCTATTTTGCTTTTTGAAAATATAATTGCTTCACTTTCAGAAGAATTGGAAGACAAATGAGGTATGCCACTCAAAAATTCCGCTAGATATCGATCATTAAGATACTTCTCATATTACGTTGGATGACAAGTATGATTTTTAAATTACAACTGTCCATGCGATAAAATAAAACACAATTTATTCACTTATTTATCGAATTTCAACTGAGCTAATTTTTCTCAACATTCTTGCATTTTTCGATAAATGAATAGATCGGATCAATATTTGGAGACTCCGATGGGACCCATAAAGTTTGGAGGTGCTATTTTTTTATCCCGTCCACACAATTGTTATTTGTCTCCGGCCACACGCCCCATGCAAATGTATTGCTAGGTTTATTGCCAACATCATAGAATTGTATAGAAATCCCTAGTCAATACATTGGAAACAATAGCACCATCTCATTTAAGAGCATCTCCAACTCAAATGGATCAAAATAATAGTAAATATTTTTGTAATAAAAAATGACTCTAGAAGTTTTTCATATTCATACAAAACTTCAACACATCTTTGCATATTTATTTCTCATTTCAATTGCAAATTTTTCCAAGGTATTCTCTGGTTTCGTTATAAATTAAGTAGTTTCGTTCTTTTTCTATTCACGAACTAAACCAATACAAAGCTATGCGATTCTATTATTATTATTCCCATGCTCTGCATTTAACTTGTAAAAAATCAAATGGATTGTTGGGGCATCATTATCCTACTAAATGGAGGATCAAATAATGATATGGAGGATCTGTTGGAGATATATTAAGCGGTGAAAAACGCGTTTAAAAGGGTCTTACTTCTCAAGTCTTCACACCAAACCATGTCAAAGCACTCTTTGCCAAGCAATGAATACCTCTGGTTTACTAACAATAAAAAAACAATTAGACTCGATCGTACATTCCATTTCCCCATGTTTGTTACACATAAAAATGTCGTTTCCATTAATTTGGTTTACTAATTTTCTATGCTTTTCGATTTTACTTTACCCTTCTCTCCTAAACTATGAGTCTCAAGATTCAATGTTTATAACTTTTTGATTAGAGTTTGGTTATGGAAAAAATTTACTGGCACAAAAATAGAAATGTCATATTTAGTGGTTACCTATTGGCTATAGCCACGGATAAGGCCATCTCCAATCCTTCACGTTTTTTTCATCAAATTTGAGTAAAATATTTGACAAAAGTTTGATTGATATTGACAACTCCGATGACTATCATCAAATCTCATTTATAAATTTCCCACCTTGTCCCTAAATGGATGCCTAGAAAAGCAATAGGTTTGTTGAATTTAAGGAAATGTGGACACAAAAGGTACTTAGAATATATGAGATGATGATGAAATGGTAACATTGAAAATTTGGTGAAGGAATTGATGGTGAATAATTTCCCCTTGATTAGATGAAACATTTGGTTCTCCCTTAATTTGGTATCGGCGAAAGGGCTGGATCAACATTTTGCCAAATTTTTCATCAAATTTGAATTTGATGAAAGAACTGATGAAGGGTTGGAGGTGGCCTAATAGCACTTTTGCATATAAAAAAAATTGCTACTAAATGTTTTGGCATCTCAATATGTCCCCAACAATCATTTATAGTAACGCAATATATATAACAAGGGGTACTGGTTCTATTTCAACACAAGGAAAGAGAAATTTTGAGCAAAGGACAATACACTTTTATCTAGAAAAAGAAAATGGAAAATTGAGAAAAGTGTATTACTGGAGTATATCATCATTTATGCATTTCAACTCGAGTATGCTAAATTAGAAGAAGGAGAATTTTCTGATATGGGGGATGACACTTCCCATTCTGTGGAGTTCTAGTTTTTCTTGTGGGTGCCTGCGAGTTGTGTTTAGGTTTCGGTGTTTTAGATGTTTGGCTTTTAGGTCTCTTTAGGTGATTTTGTTTTTCTGACCTTTTGGTGGCTTGCGGGTGTTTTCTAGGTTTCGGCGGTGTTGATGCTATAGGGTCTATGTTTTGTTTTGGGCTTGAGGCTCGCTTGGTGTTTGCTTGTTTTCATATCGGTTTTTTTTTGGGGGTTTTGGTATTCAGCTGGCTTCTTACCTTCTTTGCTCTTGTTTTTTAGTGGTTTTGGGTGGTTTATGCCGATGTGAGCACAGGATATTAAACAACTTTTATATTGTCTAGAAAAATAAAGAAAAAAAGTATCTTACTTTTTTTTTTTAATCCTCGAAAAAGGTATCTTACTGGAGTATATATCATTTATGCATTTCCACTCGAGTATAATCCGCTCTAATGGGTCAATCTTCTTTTATCAATGGACTGATTTATCCCCTTTCTCACCCAAACAAAATGGAGTAACTAAAATTTACCGTAGTAAAAACAATATTCAAAGTCTCTATATATTTTGAGTTGGCGTATTAGAATAATTTTGAATTTAGAGGTGCAAAAATTTTCTAGTAAAAAGATTTATGTGACATATGGATATTTACAAAACCATCTATTTCGAACCATTGCTTCAATATTTGAAGTGGTCAATTTTATTGAATTCTTTGTCGTAATGTGCTCACTTTTTAAAAAAATAAATAAAAAGAGATTTGACATTGTCTTTTAAAAACGTCAGCGCCGATCGAAGCCAAATCGAATTCACGTGGGAATTCGCTCCTCGTTTGGCAACCGGTTTCGAACATTCTTTCATTTTTAATTTATCTGACTTAACGCTTTGAAATTGACAGCTCTGTTTTGGTGCTGCTATGCTCAACTTTTTTTTAGTCTTACCAAATTATTTAACTTCTAATGAAATACCGTAACAACATCTAAGTTGCCAATAAAAAAAATAAAGAAAAGCACAAATTAATATTTTAAAATCAAAGCATATAAGTTTAATACTCTATTTTATAATCATAGCATAAATTTTTGAAGCATAATATTAGAAAGGCATCAGAAACAATTTTTTTGCTCCCATAAATTCCTGCGTGCAAGGTGCGCTGTCTTCCTCGTCCACCTTTCAACCCTCTCTCTCTCTCTCTCTCCGCGGAATTCTAGAGAGAGAGAAACACCAAAAATCTCTCCTGTCTCTCTCTCTCAACATTATTTCAGCAAGACAGATACAATTACCCCTCAATCCTGTTTGTAGGAGCTCTTCGCAATTTCCGCTCCTCTCTCTCTCTCTCTCTCTCTCTCTCTCTCTCTCTCTCACCAATTCCTTCTCAGATCTGGCCTTGGGCGCCCTCTCCTCGTGGTCCAATTCCGATCAGGTTCGATTTCTCCTTCTCTCTTCTGGATCTCTATTAGCTTCAATTACCCTAATTCCGTTGATCGATCCAATGCTCCAGATCTTGATTTAATACGATGACGTTCTATCGTTGCTCAGAGTTTGTCATTTCTTAGGGTTTTATTATGTACCTGTGATTTGGATTCGCAATTGAGATGCCTTGCTGTTGAATGACGTTTTTTAAAAACATTCATGTGATCATTTTTTTTTTTTTGGTTAGACGGTCAATTCGGGCTAGCTTATGCACAACTCGACTAATCCCCTCCCCAGTCCGATCAAATGCATGGTCCGATCAAAGGCAAGCGATCCACGCTGGGACTAGGGAATTCACAAGAAATTACTTTCTTGCGGCCCAAAATCCTGGTGAATTGTTCGGGGAAGCAAACCCACCAACCAACCGGACTAACCCTTGGGGCTTTTTCTTTCATTTTACAAATAGGTATAGTCAACTTTTGACTTAGTCAAATCTGGCGGAAACTAGATTTGGAGGATTTCATCTTTGATGCTTCTGATACTTCCGATCTCAGATGAAGGTTTTTTTCTGGATCAATTGTTCAGGTTTTGTGATGCAAATTGCAAATGTATTGGGATTTGATTGGTTGTTTTTCCGCATCATAGATTATAGTAGTGTTTCTAATTGGTAAAAGTTGTAATGAAGGAAAACTGCAAAAAGATTGTCTGGTTGGCAAAATAAGAACTCGAGAAATTACATTTTATCTCAAGAAATTTGAGCTTTGTTTGATAAATTGAAAGAATTGATTCTTATATAGTAACTAGCAGCATTTGAGTTTTTCCCAACAAAGACGCATTATTTTAAGTTGTTGTTTTGCTCGTTGGACAATCTTTTCGGGACAAAGGTAGGATGTGATATTATTTCTGTATGGATCCTTTTGATTGCAAATGCTGCTGCCAATTGGGAATTGTTGAAGTGATTATATTTTACACTAAAAAACTAGAGAGGTTGCTCGATGATGCATGTTATTATGGTGTAGAATGGTTGAATTCATGCATATGATTCCCATATAGACAGCAGGGGAACTGCGTGACAAAATCAATTGTTTAAGAACCCAGATTATGTGGCTATTGAGCTGTATTTGTCCTCCCAACGTGCTGTAGTTGTAACCTGATGTTCAATGAGTTTTTGCATAGAAGTTTATCACGTTTCCTCAGTGGGATTTCGATGTTCTGATGAACAGCTTACTTTTACACCTGATGATACTAATATTCTGTTAATGTTTAGATTGGACTGAGGTATATTGTATTTTACATGTTTCGTTTAATATTCGTGGTTTTAAGGTTTAAAAGTTATGGTCTTGTCTTTAAGTCTTGTTATTTTAGCTTGTATACTTGAGATATACCTTTGGTCTCAACATTATATATTGTGGGACTTGTTCTATATTCTCCTGGTTGAAGGTTCTCACCATAGTGTGATGCCAGTTTCTTCTTCTTCTTCTTCTTCTTCTTCTTCTTCTTCTTCTGGTGTTTGTCACAAAATGCGTCATAATTGTCGCATAGATGTCTAATATACATTTCTTCCTTCAGGGCGCACATAAAATTTGAAGTTAGTTTCCTCTGAAGAGAATTCCGCATCCTCAACTGAATTGCAATGAAAAAGGCATTTGATCAAACAGTACGAGAACTGTAAGTTCATTGGTTTTCAAAAATTACTTCTTAAGTTATTGCACTGTTGATATTGATGTCATGAGTGGTTCTGAAAAGGTGCATTATTATATGGCTTTAATGTTAACAACTACTAAGTATCTCATGTGCTAATTAGTCTCTAACAAACTCATTAACACTAACACATGATGTTACATGGCTTATGCTTTCTTGCAGTAAGAGGGAGGTGAACAAGAAAGTTCTCAAGGTTCCCGGAATAGAACAAAAGGTAAAATGTTTCTTGTTTATCTGGTTTCTTTCGCTTTTTGGTTTAAAGAAACAAGTTTTTTGATTGAGATGGTTGGAAGTTGTGGAACAAATCTAGACATATATGTTTTTGGAACAATTTCCTGGAAGGGTGATGTAGCTTGGCAGAAATTCGAGCAACTACAATTGAAATGTGGTACTAATGAACTTTCCGATGAAACTTTGAAGCTGTAAAATTTGATATTTTTGTAAGTAGTACCATAGAGCATTAAGCTTTACACATCACGCATTTGAAGCAACTGTATTAGAAAGCAAAATATTGACATGCATGGTAGCGTGCATGCTTATTGGACGTGGACCAAACATGTTCGAAAGAGTCCACGTAATATAGGATGATGTTAATGGTTTTCCAGTTGTCAAATTTAATTGTTGGGCTATATATGGTTTTTCTCTTGTGAATTTTTACTGAATATTTCCATTATGTTTTTTCTCGTAATTGACCATAAGAACACATTGAAAGCAAGATTTTGATCATTCTTTCCCAATCTGCATGCATTTTGGTTGTGTGCTATTTAGCTGCTAAGTTGTAATAGTGGATAGTCTCGAAATGCTCTGCCTGTCCTCTATAAAGCAACTTCTAAGGAATACTTACTGTTCTATCTTTTTCTAGGTTCTTGACGCTACTAGTAATGAGCCCTGGGGCCCTCATGGATCTCTTCTCGCCGACATAGCTCAGGCTACCAAAAACTAGTAAGCTTAACTAGCTCTTTACAAAGTAGCTTATCATTCTTATGTTTGTTCGGAAGATACTTATTCTTGATCATCCATGCAGTCATGACTACCAGATGATCATGGTAGTAATCTGGAAGCGTATCAATGATACTGGCAAGAATTGGCGGCATGTCTATAAGGTCTTCAAATTTTTATTATATACTGTATTCATCTTGTTTTCTTTTTCCTGTTTGAATTTCACTTTTTGTATTTTACTTGCAAACAGGTGGATTTTCAAAGCTATAACTATAAACCACTACCCCCGTTTCCTCTCTCTCTCTCTCTCTCTCTCTCTCTCTCTCTCTCTCTCTCTCTCTCATTTATGCACACTTCCCACGGACCCCACCAATCCGCGCTCACACCTCGTTATTTTGGTTAAAATAGGGATTTTATGAATTAAAACTAGGATATAAGCAGCATAGCCTCCTGTACAAGGAAAGATCAAACATTTCAAAGTAGACGAAAGGGCAAAGGAAACAACCCAATGTAATAATTTTTAATTGCTACTCGAAAGTAAAACTAGGAATATAGAAATCTGTCCACTGTCACTCCTGTTGCATGTACTCTAATATGAAAGATAAATCAATCCTTAACAACATTTCCTTCCAAATTGTTATGCTTTGGCGGGCCTTAGTTTTGTTCCATGCCTTGATGTACTTCCACTCGAAGTAGATGTGAATATTTTGTCTTGCTTTCCTCTGCTAGTTATGTTGCAGCAATGCAACTGAAAATTCTCTTTTTTTTTTTTTTTTTTTTTTCAGGCTTTGACTATTTTGGAATATTTGGTTGCATATGGCTCAGAGCGTGTCATAGATGAGATCAGGGAACATGCTTATCAAATATCGGTAACTTTCTATTGCTTAAGCTATTATGCAGCTACAGTTCAAATGATTTTTTCTCCTGCAGCTCAGAATTTGATGTGATTTTGCTGCCGTACTGTGGCACTTACAAAGAATGTTTTCTCTTGTAACAGACATTGTCCGATTTTCAATATATTGATTCCAGTGGGAGGGACCAGGGAAGCAATGTCAGAAAGAAATCTCAGAGTCTTGTGGTTCTAGTAAATGATAAGGAAAGAATACAAGAAGTGAGGCAGAAGGCTGCCGCTAACAGGGACAAGTGAGTCTGCTTCTCAGAAGTTGTTGGGACTAGTGATGCTCATAAGTTCCATTGTTTGTGGACACATGCTTGAATTTGGCTTCATCCATATTGTGATCATCAGCATCAACCATGTCTGACCTGAGATTTAAAATTTTTTCTGGACTTCCAGTCTTCAGTTTATCACAAAATTAATATGCCACCGCCCAATGTTACCACACAGCCTGAACTGATGCTTCTTTTGTTGTTTCACATTTTCAAGCTATACCACACACCTTTGATTAGTAAGCTATATCAAATCTCACCTAAGCCATTGTCTTAGCTTCCCTCCTGCTATTTAAATGAAACCCTACCATAAGTGCATTACTTATACTTTCATAATATTCGTATGTAAGCTTTTATACCATCTCAATTTTTTCTAAGTTCATTAATTTGTGGTGGTGCTGTCTAATGGAAGCTATCTAATGAACAAAACTATTTAATGATATAATCTGCCAATTGCGAACTTTCCATTTTATGATATGAGCTATCTAACGAACTTTCCATTTATTGATATAATCTGCCAATTACGGAGAACCTCCAGGCTATTTATTTGCTTTGAACTCTTATCCTGTTGATTGCTGCGTCCCTAGTCTCTTTGATGTTATGTGCAATTATGCATAGTACCAGAACAACTTTAACATGAGATCTTCCACGATGAGGCATTTGACCATGATACATAATTCAATAGGTTCCGCAACACATCCATGGGTGGCATGTACCGGCCAAGTTCATATTCAGGTGACGATGATCGTTACGAAGGCCGCTATGGAAGTAGAGATGATGATCGGAATGGTTATGGGAGAGAGAGAGAATGGGGCTCTAGAGATGATGAGCGTTATGGTAAGTATGGGGGTGATGGAGATCGCTATAGTAGAGATTCTGATGAACGTTACGGCAGAGATGGTTACAGAGATGATGATCACCGGGGACGAAGTCGAAGCATTGATGATTACCAGTATGGCTCAAGAAGCAGGAGCGCTGATAGAGAGAGAGAGCGTGCTTATGAAGATGATGGTCAATATTCATCTAGGTATGCCCCTTTATGTCATCTTTTAGTGTTTCATGGCATTCAGTTGTTAACCTTTTGTTTTTTCAGATTCTATAACATGTTCTCTGATCTGTTTACTAGGTTTGGTCTAAGTTACTGATTTGTTAGTCAGAGTTGGCACTGGAAGTATGGTACACTCTATGTTAGATTGAAAAGAAAGAAACCTGCTATGCTATAGACAGTAGAACTTAGGAATCATTCTGAATTTATATGTTGCTTACTAATAAATAGAACAGTATAATAAAAGAGCCCAAAGTACAAAAAAGGCCAAAGAGAAATATGCAGAACGGAACCCATTAAAATGTAAATGTGGAAAGATGTTGGACTTTCCACATTTAAAACTTGTGAAATTTCACCAGAAAGTTTGTGCACTCTTTAACATGTAAAACTTGTTGATTATGCCATAAGTAGTGCCTTCATCTAGAATCCGTTTTAACTTGAGTCTGTTTTTATTGCAGAGGAAGTGGCGCTAGAGCTGATGATCATTCTCAAGATGGAAGGTAACCAGAGTGCGCCTGTCTCAAAATTTAGTGTTATTAATGGTTTGGGCCAATGCTTTTAAGAAGAGCAACCGTCGTCCACATATTGACAATTGTATCTCTTTCTTGTACCAGCTCTTCAGGAAAGCAGCCTGACCGGAAATTTTCTGAACAAAATCTCGGTGCTCCTCCTAGTTATGAAGAGGCTGTTGGTGAGGCTCGTAGCCCTATTCAAAGTGAAAGGTACTAATCTTGTATTTTGGGCCTGCTTTTGTACTGGGATTGCTATACTTATCTGAGTGTCAACTTTAGTTGTCCAGAAAAGAAATTTTAGTATTAACATTACTCTTATAAAAGGGATGGAGAAGCTACAGCATCTGCTCCAAAAACATCTGCTTCGTTGAGCACTAGTCCAAGCCAGGCAATCCCTACTCCTGCTTCTCCTCCGGCTCCTGCTCCTGCTGCTGCTGCTGCTCCTGTTCCTGCTCCTACTCCCGCTCCTACTCCTGCTCCTGCTGCTGCAAACAAGGAAGTTGGTGGCTTTGATGAGTTTGATCCCCGTGGTTCATTTTCAGGTACAGAACTTTTCTGATGCTAATTGTCCCATCCTAGGTCTTTGTGTTAATTACTTCACCTGCTACCTCATGGGATTGACTGTATCAAGATTTTATATCACTCTGTTTGGTGATACGGGACTATATGTGTTGTTATCAGCCAATAAAAAAGGCATTGGAGGTCCAAATTTCCTTTACGTATCAGGCCATTCGATATGCAATGGTCGAAATCTATAACCCTGTTAGGTACAGGATAAACAGATAGGCATTGCAGTATGTTACCTCGAACATGGGACCTACCGAGGGACAGGAATAGGACCACGTTCCTGAACTGTTGTACATATGAGTAGGCTTCTATATGATACGAAATTATAAGGAACTTCCAAGTGATGTACATCACATACAAATTGGTATTATTCAAATTGTAAATGTGAAATGCAAGTTCAGCTCGCTCGTGATTCAGAAAAGGAGTTTGAGTTCATGGAAAAACATCGAATATTTGGTTACTTACTAACTCTATTATCGTCTCACACAAAAGAAAAAAGAAGGGGAATTTTCACATATACTCCCTTGTAGAACTGAACTAAGAGGATACAACCAGTTCATGAGTCATTTTTGTGACCTCTTTCGGATGAGTTGCATATTGGAAATTGCCAGGGGGGTCTTTTCAAGGATTTCACTTGAAAAGGCTCAAGTTTATACACGAAGTCCATCAATAAACTCGTTGCTGAGAGTGTCATGACCACAGTTTTAACTTTTTTCTCTTGCCAAAACTCAACTTTGTAGATTTTGAGTGTTAAACGTTTGATAGATTATATAGTAAAATTTGGGATCATTTTGCTTATTGAATTGACCAGGGCAAGTTAATATTAGCATGACTATGGTTTGATTACTCTGTTGTCTGCCAAGAGTTTTCTACATGGGAACTAAGCAGCATAAGCGCAAAGTTTTAGTGCCGTGGATGTTGTCTCAATGTGATACATGTTGATTTCATCGTACGTAGAAAATGCTGAATCGTGAATATGGCTTTCTTAATGTACTAGTTTGGGTTATGAAGTTAATGCGTATGGTAAGTTATTTTATGCTTCAATATGTTGCATGCACATGTTTCAGTATCTATTTAGTTTCAATCTGTGTTTGTGTTTATGAGGCTGGGTTCTAGCCGTTTGGTTTGCTGGTCATCTAGTACCAAATAACCTGACATAAATCTATCAATTGGCTGACTTGAGTATCCATATTGATTATTGTGTACAAACTTTTTTTTGCATTTTTGGGGTTATTGGATTATACTGATTTCTCAGCAGGCTTTTTGGGATGCAAGTTCTGTAACTCGTTCAGTGTAATTGAAGTTTTGTTCGATAACCCGGGAACCTGCCCAGGCAGTACCACCATGGCATGGACCGCATGGTAAAAGCAGGGGTGCACGGCTTGTTATGCTGTTGGGTTGGAGCCTTGTCAAGTTGAAAGGAATTTAACTACCAGTTCTATGCCTAAGATTAGGAAACCCTTGTCCTACGTGGTGCAAAGTGTTTCCACCTGTATAGCACTATAGCTAGTTTCATTTGACTCTAGATTACATAGACTCTGGTATGGGTGTTGTGTGTGGGTATTTATCTAGGTGTTACATTCATCTAGTTGTCATTTTAAGGATCCATCAACAAGGAAACTTTTCGGATTTCATATTTTTTAACCTTCATTGTGTTGGGTAAAACATTGTTTAGGATGTGCCGTAGTGGGACTTTCCTTAGGTTCATCGTAGACTCGCATGACATATGCTCCTTTAGAATAGTCCATCTAGCTTGGATTATGCATGTCCAACTGTGTGTTCAGCGACAATTGGTACACGGAAAGTTAATTATATCATCACCTGATATGAAGGACCCCTTATCAACATTGGTTTACATGAAAATACATGTTAAGTTGCGGTAACCAATGGGCAATTGGTTGGTACGACTGGCAACCTTCCTATTCAAGTAGGAGTTTTATATCTTGAATGGTAATGACTAGTAATCTGCAGTTTCTGAGAGAGCTGGTGCAGTTTCATGAATTTTTTTTCTTTGCAGAATTAGGTACTTTGTAATTATTGGTTGCTAATTGAAGCACCTCAGTATGTTTTCAAGTATTGCTTGTGTGAAATAATCTAACATAGCGAAAAGCGAAGAGGAAGAAGCCGTATTTAACCTTGAAACCCTAAAATCTACTATGGAAGTGGGAGAGAAAACCGTGATATTATGAAAATTCTGATGAAAAGCTGAGGCCATATGCCATTACATCACTTGATAATGGGAAATAACATCCCAGTCAAATCAAACAAACTTAATCAATCTACCCTAATCAAGGAGTGGATTAAGGTAATCATATCCTAATCAGAGCATAACTATCCTTGAATAGACTTTTGACTCCTCATCAAAGCATAAAAAAATCAGTCCATAAATAGACTTTTGACTTCAGAAGATTCAAGAAGATGACGTCATCTCTGACATCCAGCATCTTTTTCCAGCATTAAAACCCTAGGTTAGTGGTTCTTACCGGCAAATCCAACTTGTACAAATACATGGACTACTTGTTCTGCATCATAAGCATTCTCTTGAATTTTACAAGTGGCTTGCATCCCGGAGATAAAGTTTAGCAATTTTACTGAATTCTGCTAGGTAGAATGATAGCTTCATATTTGTGTGGTAAGCTTTACTTGACTGCCTTAGCAACTGTTTGATTTCTCTTTTCTTTTTTCAAAAGCAACCCAAGATAAAGTTACCTCATCTTGGCCAAGTTCTGTGGATGAAATAAATAGTATGTGGTTTAATTCATCGTTTCTCGCCCTGCATGTCATTTTAAAAGAATACGATTATCAACATTTCTTGGTAATGGTTAAGTCATGATTACCCCGACAGCTTTAAGTTCCAATTTTCGGGTGCCACTACTTTACATGTACGCCCATTTATTTCGAAAGCCAATGAATGGTGTCCCCTTTCATTAGAAACTGCTGTAATTGCCAAAATTATTCCGAGTGGTTAGAGGTGCCTAAACTGAGAAGAGGAATAGTGGTTTTGCAGTTTCAATGGAAACTGATATTTTACTTCCTCTGTGATCAGGTGCGCCAGTTACTTCCAATGGTGCTGAAATGGACTTGCTTGGCTCTTTGTCGGACTCCTTTTCCAACCCATTGGCTATCATGCCAGTTACATCTGGAACTGCAGCCACTGATGATAATGCCTCTGCAAACTTTAGCTCTGGACCCACATTTGGCGCCACACCATCAGCATCCGGTGTCACAAACCAGGTAGGCTGTGTTAGTAAGGCAGGAAACCTTTCAACTTCATCTTTGTTGGAATTGGTTAAAGTGATGAAGTCTTTGCAGACTTATTTCTATTGGTATTTACTATTGAGATTGCTTGAATCGAGATTAAATTATTCTGGTTTTCTTCACACTTCTCGGATGTTATGGACAATGAATGATAATTCTAGTTACAGCAGAATAATAGGCAAGGGAAAAATATCCGATGCTTATTACCTTGCAGAGTCTCTTGTGTATATCCTTTCCCCATTCCACTCCTCTCCTTCAAACTCCGTCCTTCCCCAATTATTCGTGTTTACATTTTCTGATTTAGTTTGTTCTTTCCATGCAGCCATTTGAAGACCCATTCGGCGATGGTCCTTTCAAAGCTGTCCCTACTACAGATGGTTCCCCATCTCAACCGCAGAACAGTGCCCCTACATCTTCATTCCACCCTATGGCCCAACCAATTCCGGAAGTGGTGGACAACGCAGTTAACTATGGGGATGCTTTTCCTGGCATGTCGTATGCGCCACCAACCAATTCCAATGCTCAACTTTCTTCAGCAAATGCACAATTCTTACCCAATGAGTTCCCAACCTCAAACCAGAACACTGATATTTTGGCTGATATTCTCCCACTATCTGGACCACCACCTCCGGTAGCTTCACAGACTGGTTTTCCAGCTCAAGGCAGCCAACCACCATCGCATGCCGGTTTTTTGGCCCAAACTAGCTACCCTACACCACTGACAGGGTTTTCGGCCCAAACGGGTCAACCCGGACATGTAACGGGCTATCCAGGACCAAACGGCTCTGCATCACAGCCAGGTTTTCCAGCACCAAGCACTACTGTGCAACCAAATGCTAATTTCTATGGCAACTTCCTCCAGCAGCAGCCGGCAGCTCCACACGTGGCGTCCCAAACTAGTGCCGGACCAACCACACAGTATAACCCTGCAAACTTCCTCTCACAAGCACAACCAACTCCAACTATGACCTCTCAACCACCTCTTACGTCTTCGAGTGGACAACTTGCTATAGTCCCTCAACCATCCAAGGACAAGTTTGACCCGAAGTCTGGAGTTTGGGCTGATACCCTGAGCCGAGGGCTAGTCAATTTGAACATATCAGGACGTGAGTTCCCACAGTTGTTGGACATGAATTTTTTTTATCTTTTTGTTTGCTCAGAGATCTAACTTTGATACGTTATTCATATGCAGCTAAAACAAATCCGCTGGCGGATATTGGAGTAGACTTCGATGCGATAAACCGCAGGGAAAAGAGGTTTGAGAAACCTACAACTACGCCTGTGACATCAACTATTAACATGGGTAAAGCCATGGGATCTGGTTCTGGGATGGGCCGTGCTGCTGCAAGTTCCCTCAGGCCTCCCGCAAACCCTATGGTGGGTTCTGGAATGGGCATGGGTATGGGCATGGGAGGTCCTGGTGCGGGCATGGGTATGGGAGGATATGGAGGAATGAATCAACCCATGGGTATGGGAGGCTATGCTGGAAACGGAATGAATCAACCCATCGGTCAACCCATGGGTATGGGAGGCTATGCAGGAAACGGAATGAATCAACCCATGGGTATGGGTATGGATATGGGTATGGCTCAAGGATCCCAAATGCAACCAACTGGATTCCCCCCTAGATCTGCCATGCCCGGTGGATATAATCCAATGATGGGCAGGGGTGGTGCTTATGCCCCGCAACAACCGTATAGTGGTGGATATTGATTAGATCAAGCTGCTGCTGCCACCACCACCATCACCACCTCCCTCTTCGGGATCGGGAAAAGGTAATTAAGTGAAATTGGGTTTACGAAATCAAAGAGATGGGACAACAGACCTGGTGATACTTTCAAGTCCTGATGCCCAGCCCATGTTCGGACGTCTGGTGGTGAAAGATTTATTTCTCGTATTCGTTGGGAAGCTGCTTGTAGAAGTTTATCACCTTTCCCTTGATAGCAGTATTTTTGTAGTTGGGGTTCTATAATATCATCTGTTTTGTGCGCTACTGGTGAGATCTTAATTGTTGTAAAGTTGTATATCGTTGGGGTAACCTCTCTCGGGTGCCTCTTTCGTCTCTCCCTCTTCATCATTTTTTTGTGTGACTTGTCAGATTGCCTGTGGTTTGACATGCCTACTTGCTGAACAATAAAATCGTTAATTTTTTCTCTGCCTCAGTTGTTGCTGATTATCTGTTCTTTCTGATTCTTGGCTTGTCACCTGGATTTCCCAAGGAGGCCTTGTATTCCGGGGTTGGGGTACAGTAATATAATTGCTCCTTGATTTACACCCAAAAAAAAAAAAAGAAGGAAAAGGAAAAGCAGGAATAAATGGAATATCATTTTGTGCTTGTCCAATTTGCAATGGCGAACAAGGAGAAGAAAGTAAGGAGGTTGGATCCCCTGTGCCTGCTGCTGAGGGATTTTTCAGCCTTTGGATTTAAATCAGAATATCACACAATCTAACGGCCGAAAATTCTCTCGGCACATAGGCACAAGAGTTTTCAGGACAGAGAAGATTGGACCCCGAAAGAAGTAAGACCGGAAGTGGACGGTGGTGGATTGTTCTGTTTTTTTTCTTTTTCTTCCCTCATTCTCTGGATTTCAAGTCCTTTAAAATTCCCAACCAATCAAGTCTTTACATCTAAACGACATAGGATCAAATAGAGCTGGGCAACAGACACAAAACACTGTAATACGACACAAACCGAACACGAAGTTAGTGGGTTAGGGTTGAACATTTCTGACACAAAACACGAAAATGACATCACTCAAGAACATGAATTCTAAATAGGTCAGATTCGGATTGAACATGCGAGACACGAAATTGACACGACTAGCACGGTTACTAATCCGTGTCACCCATTAATACGAATATATATATATATATATATCTGTAATTCTATATAGAGTTGGGCAACGGACACGATAACACGACACGAACCGGACACGAAGTTAACGGGTTAGGTTTGAGCATTTCTGACACGGATCAAAAAAAAAGTAAAATCATTTCTGACACAAAACACGAAAATGACACGACTCGAGAAATACGAATTCTAAATGGGTCGAGTTCAGATTGGGTGATTTGTGACACGAACCCGACTGACACGATACGAACACGACCCAACACGACCTGTTACCCAGGTTGAGGATCAAACATGATCAAAGTGCTCAATAATTCTACGAACACAGGCAGAGCCGTTGCTAAGATTCTTTATCAGTGGGGTCAAAATGTCAACTATAGTCAGACATATGTAGGGTCCGGTGCTAATCGAGTCAGACATATCTGAGACGTAGACGGTAGAC
This sequence comes from Rhododendron ovatum, assembly GCA_019656835.1. Lineage (NCBI taxonomy): Eukaryota > Viridiplantae > Streptophyta > Magnoliopsida > Ericales > Ericaceae > Rhododendron > Rhododendron ovatum. The sequence goes on from CM033799.1 coordinate 33,283,184, forward strand.
CCCTCGCCTTGCCTCAGCGCCATGGCACGCGAGGTGCTTTATTTATTTATTTTTCTAAAAGATCATCCGATATACTCCGTAATAAGTAGAACATTAAACAACATTACTTCAAGGCTTCTTTAGCTTTAACATGAACAGCCTTGACTAAAAGTCTGTACACTTCAACAACTCTGACAACATTAAAACGAAAACACAACAAATGAAAATCACACAAAGCCATAGAAAGGGACGGACAAGCCTTCTTCGGCTTCAACAGACCCTGGACCATAACTGTAACTAATCAGTTTTAATACAAATATTAGGAATTCGCCTACTAAAAATTTGCCCATTCAAGAAGCAACAACCCGGCTTTAATTTCCACCATCGCAGCTGATGAAGCTTTGACACACACAAGTTTGGAACAAAACAAGCAAATGACTGGCCAAGCTGCTGTTCCTTTGCACCTTCATCTTGTACCCAAGCTGCTGCTTCTCTACCCGAAGTCTTATCCCATGCACCATCCGTAACAAAACAAGCAAAGGACTGGCCCTCCACGATGACTCCTTGCTTCACATACCGAAAGCAAACATCTCCTTTCTACTCCACTCCATTTTCATCAACAGCTCCTCTGTTCGAAGGAGGCTGAAAACGAACAGACCTACCAAAGATTTACAATTCCTGAAAAGAAAGACAAGGCGTTATCAATAGAGCCACGAACATTATGAAAAGTAGCCTCATTACGCATGCACCAGATTGTCCACAATAACAAAATTGAATCCCGAATTGCATCGTCATCAGGAGCACTCTCCAGCCATTTGGAAAACCATTCCCCAAAAACTCATTGGACTCCCACAATCAAAACCAAAACCCAGATGTGAAGCCCGCCATACCCTCCTAGCAAAATCACATTTAAAGAAAAAGATGCTCTATAGGTTCTCTCTCCTGCCCACAATGAGCACACTCGGAAGAAACTTCAATGCCACGACGAATCAAAGCAACTTTAACTGCTATAATTCGATGAATCACCTTCCAAATAAAAAGTTGGAATTTGGGTGGGAGCTTTAAACTCCAAACCCTGCCACACCACGGAAACCGACCTTGCTCCTTTCTGAACACGTGATCATATTTGCTCTCAAACCCGAGCAAATACCCTGACATACCGTAATCCTTCCATCCTTTGTAAACTCCCAAAAGTGACAATCCTCCTGATTACCCATAGGAAAATAGAGAGATGTAATTCTGTGCACAACCTCCCCTTGGAAACAAGAAATTTAGTAAAGGCTTTATTCGGCTCCTGGATAAGCCTCCAAGCAACCTTGGCCAAAAGAGCTTGATTAAGACGGCCTAAATCTCTAATCCCCAAACCCCCCTTACCCTTGGGAAGACGGCAAGCCACTCAATTTTTCCAAACCAACCCCTTATCCTTCTCTCCAAACCATAAAAAACGCAAAGCAATACTTCTGACCTTATCAAGAAAATAAACGGGGGATTTAAAAACCGAATGGAGATAGGAGGGAACAGGTAACATTACATGCTTGACCAAAACCAAACGAGAAGCAAAAGATAGCAAAGGAGCTTTCCACAAGCTCAATTTATTTTGAATCCTGTCAAGAGACCGTGCAAAAATGCTACCCTTTTTCAATGTGAAATCCATTTCGCCCCCAGATAAACACCAGGTTTGTCAATAAACTTAACCCCAAAGACTCCTTTTAAATTAGTCTTATCATCTGGTTGCATATTAGGACTGAGAAACATTTCAGATTTATGAAAGTTAATCCTTTGACTCGATTGCTGACAATATACATCTAAAATCCATTTGGGACACCATGCTTGCTCAAGATCATATTCCATAAATATAAAGCAATCATCCGCAAACAACAAATGTGAGATGGGAGGTGAACGAGGCTTCACTGAAATGCCACTGCAAACATTCTGGGCAGCAAACGCTTGTAAAGCATCCGAGAGAGCTTGAGCAACTAGAATAAATTAGGTATGGCGACAAGGGGTCTCCTTGCCTCAATCCACACGCTGGAGCAAAAGTTTGTGATTGACTTCTGTTCACCAAAACCGAGAAAGAGACTGTGGTAACACACTGTTTGATCCAATCCACCCACGACTGACTAAAACCCATCACCCGAAGCACTTCAAACAAGAAATTTCAGTCTACACGATCATAAGCCTTGTTCATCTGGGGGAGCGAACATGGATTTCACTGGACTGAATGTACTCTGTATCTCGGCTCCACAATATGCATGATTTCTCCACACCTTTGACAATATATGCCATACATTACTAACTCATTGATGATCAATCAGTCTTTGTCGTAATGGATCCTGCTAGCTGCTTGAAAATTTGCAAGACTGTATCTGTACCTAAAGCTTCAGCGAAATCCTCGAAATCATGTCTGCTTTTTTTCGAATGCGTCTCCCTTTTTGCTCGCATAGTTGCATATAACATGTTAGTCCAAGAATATTGCAAAATTCATAACAACCTGTCATACGGCTCTCAATTTTAAGGAAGTTTCAAAAGCAAAAGTGAGTTGATTTCTGGTTCTTTGGCATCCTCTCCATCATCTTTATTAGGAGAAAGCAGGTGGCATCTGTAAATCTATATCTGTATTTAATCTATTATGCGGAAAACAAATATAACAGTATCTTGAATTTACACATCTCAAGAACAATAAATAACATATAATTTAACACATCTCAAGAATAATAAATAACATACCTTTGTTGGCCATCAAAATTAGAAAGAACAAACCTCTTAGGTGAAGCGTTAATTCTTCACTCACCTTCTTCTCTTTGTCTCTACTTTTCTAGAATACCCCAGTAAATTGATGGAAAAACCGTAAGAATAATGGGTGGGTATTCTACCTTTTATAGTGGAGAGAGGGCCTTAGAGATATTAAAAGACACCTAATCCATTAATGACTGTTCAATTATCAAGAGTTTTCCTTAATCTATAATTCTAATTAGTTATCATAACGAACCATATCACTTTATTGACTTATCTGATAGTGGAGTTCCACATGCACAAAACGTGGAGGCTAGCGGGCCACACTAATATGAAAAAACTAACAGCATCTAGCATTGCTTTCCTTCACATTCACAATTACAGTTGACGTATACATCTCGTGTATGGTCTTATGTTCAATTGCCCATGACGCGCATTAGTATATGTAGTAGGCCACTAGGCCGAACATGATGGCTTGGTCCACGTGTCCCTGAAGATGGACCGGGGCTAATGAGGAGCCGAGCATCGGATCTCGGCGACGCTTGAAGCCCAGGCTATGGACCTCGTCTCATCTTGCCTGCTCGATGCCTCGGCCAAAAGAGAACATTTTTTGGCTTCATCCCGTCCCACTCCTTCCGAGACACCTCGTTTGGCAACCAAGCGCCCCGCCTCGGCCACTCACAGTGCCACACTCCCCCCACGCGTAGAAAACGGTTATGCCAAGAGATAATGATTGGCGCATATGGAGGCGTCAGCTCATCCCAGAAACGGTTACCAAATCTTATCGGTGACATCACAGTGATGACGACCGACCCGTGCAAGGCAATGCCTGTACTTGGAGAGCAAACCAAAAAAACTCTATAAATACCAAGTGATGCAGCCCTAAAGAGGTACACCTAAACTCACACTCAAACCCTAATCACTTGCTTTGCTCTCTGCACATTCTCATCCTCTCGCCGGAGGGCCTTGCGGGAAAACCCTCGGTCAGGTCTTAGTTTTGCGTTCACTGTGTAGGTAAGGGCAAGAGGCTAGGTGTTCGCAAGACCCATCGAAGAGGAGTTTAGATCCAAGATCACGGGCCACACAGTATATCCTATACCCTTTCTCGGTATTCTAAACGAGAGAGGTAGATAGGGTGGTAAGCTAACCTTCGGCTTTATCTGCACAAATTAAGTGGTTTTCCTCAGATTTGAACCTATAACCTCAACGACAATAGGCCAAGTTGTAGTCATGGAGCCAGTGGCCTCCTACCCTTTCCTGTTGTTCTCACTGCCAGAAAATTCGAATTAATTTCCTGTTACTGAAGTGCAGTTTGTACTAAGCCAGTAGAATATGAAATTAGTTAGTTAGTACTAAGCAGAACAAATTGCCTCGTGCATTTTCGTTAACATGTTATGATAATACGAAAAAAAAAAAAAAACTTTTCGATGACAGCCGAAGGCTAGATACGGACTACGGAGGTTCTTATGTGTTTATAATGACGACATTTTCGAATCACGAAGAAGTTGAGAGCTATCTGTCGCGGAATGCTAACAAGATGTATTGAAGCTGGCTCACATTTTCGTTTTCCGAAATTGTCCACAATTTAAACTCAATACATTTGATATAAATTGAGGCAAAAGATGTAAATGTTAGTTTTTTCCCATTATTGTGGCCCACTAGCCTTCACGTTTTGTGCATGTGAGACTCCACTATCAGATAAGCCAATGAAGTGATATGGTTCATTACGATAACTAATAAGAATTATAGATGAAGGAAAACTCTTGATAATAAAAGATATCTTGATGGATTAGGTGTCTTTTAATAATAATTATCTCTAAGGCCCTCTTCTCTCCTCTATAAAAGGTGGAATACTCACCTCTTATTCCTACGGTTTTTCCATCAATAAAAGTACTGGGGTATTCTAGAAAAGTAGAGATAGAGAGAAGAAGGTGAGCTAAGAATTAAGATGTTTCTAATTAAGGGGTTTGTTCTCTCTAATCACGGTGAGCCAAGAATTAAGGTGTTTCTAATTAAGGGGTTTGTTCTCTCTAATCACGGTGGCCAACAAAGGTACGCTATTTATTGTTTTTAAGATGTGTTGAATTTAAGATCCTGTTATATCTGTTTTCCGCATAATAGTTTTAATACAGATATAGATTTATAGTAAAATCATCCCCAGGCCAAAAATTGACTCAACTGCCTCACACTCCACTGAACCCACGATTCAATTACTATTTCAACTGTATGGTTGATTTCGTCTCCATCTCGCAAGAACGATAGAGTAAGCTGGGCTGCCAGCGGAACATAACATGTTGCTTAGAGCCTGTTTCAGAAACGAATTAAGAACTTATTTTTTGTGTAATAAGAAGGCTTGTTCCTGAAAATAAGAAGGCTGCTACTTATTTTGGAAGAATTTATATAGGTACCGATCGGCCGGGGAGGGAAATCGAACCGGCAGCCGCGCCCGGCAGTCTCTGGCCACCGGACGGCCGATCCGAGCCGTCCAAAAATTCTATAAAAAAAAAAATGAGAGGGATAACACGGGAATCAACGGCATCCGAGGTGTGTAGGGTGCTTGATCCGAGCACCTATTTTCCGTGTATATATGATCAAGCACCCTACACGGAAAAGGGGTGCTCGAATCAAGCATCCTACACACCTCGGATGCCGTTGATTCCCATGAGAGGCCCCTCGTTTTTTTTTTTAGAATTTTTGGACGGCTCGGATCAGTCGTCCGGTGGCCGGATACGGCCCGGCGTGGCCGCCAGTACGATTTCCCTCCGCCGGCGCCCATTATCATAGCAACAGTCTTATTTTTTATATAAGGCAACTTCAAATTCAAAAATTATGTGTTTACGCAAATAATTTTTCTATCACTATGGATCTTGTTTGATAAATCTCATTGAGATCTTTAATACGGTGCAAAAAAAATTTGAACTTTTTTTTTCATTTGCATTATTTTTGAGTTTGAAAATGTGAAAGAAACTTTTTATTTGAATTTTGTGGAATGACCCTTCTTATTTTTTAATAAGAAGTGGCAAAATAAGTACTTATTTTTTAAGAAGGTTTCCAGAACGGAGCCAAGGACTAACATAGCAGAATTGAAATTGCGAAATTCTTGGGTCGTGTGTAACATGGATGCTAAACAGAAGATAATATTGAGGGAGAAAAAAAATAGAGAGCAGAAAAATGTCAACTAATGGATTTGAGAACTGAGAGAGGCAAAACTTATTTTTATATAGTACTCCTATTTCACAAAAGTCAACTTGCACACGTATCACAAGTTCCCGGCGTCTAGCAAGATAATAACATCTAAGCATTCTTCCCTTAATTATTATTTCAAATGATCTGATAAATGAAACTACGTAGAGATCAATCTAACTATATATATAAGCCTTATCAAGCAAACCGAAATGTTAGGATACATGACAGAACACATGAAAGTGTTCATGAAAGAGAATGGATACCGAGTGCGAATCCGAACCGTCCAATCTTTTTTACGGACATTTTCATGCTTCTTTTTTCACGTTTCCTATCAAGTCCCGTAGCCAAAAGTGCGGTTTCAAGTCGAAATCCGATTCAACAACTCCACCACCGCCCTCATGGGCGGCCTATCCATGGACGAGTCACTGGCACACAAGAAAGCAATCCGGAGAAACTCAACAACCCCGGATTCCTCCAGCCCTGCCCGAGAGATATTAGCATCAAGAATTTCCATGTGTAGATTTTGAGCCAACTTTTCTCTAGCCCATTCAACCAACCTCACTTCCTTCCCGTTTCTCTCCTCCTTAAACGGCAAATCGGGTCGAATCCCCGTGGAGATTTCCAGCATGAGTATCCCGAAACTGTAGACGTCCCCCATGGCGGTCGCCATGGTGGCGCCCTGGATGTACTCGGGCGGCATGTATCCCATCGTTCCGGCGACTCGGGTGGACACGTGGGAAAGTGAGCCGTCGATTATCCTGGAAAAACCGAAATCAGCAATGTGTGGCTCAAAATCACTATCCAACAAGACCTTGCTCGCCTTAATGTTCCTGTGGATAATGGGTGTTTGCAAATTGTGCATGTAAGCTAAACCACTGGCTACGCCTCTGACAATCTTGATTCTGGTTTCCCAAGACAAAGGCAGCCTCGATGACCTGGGCGTCTCGGCAATCTTAATGCTGGTCTCCCAAGACAAAGGCAGCCTCGACCTGGGCGTCTCGGCAATCTTGATAAGATCTTGTTTTCTGGCGAGCAGCAGCCACTGGTCGAGGCTGCCGTTCTCGACGTACTCATAAACAAGGACCCTGTCGGACCCTGTGTCGCAGAAACCAAGTATGGTGACGATGTTTGGGTGGCGTAGCTTGCTTAGGGCTGCCATCTCGGCCCGGAACTCGCAAAAGCCCTGGAAGGCATCCGGGCTGAGCTTTTTGATGGCGACGGTGCTGAGGCCGGCGTGGGGGAGGCGGGCCTTGTAGACCATACCGAAGCTGCCGTGGCCGATGATGAGGTCGGGGGAGAAGTTGTGGGTCGCCTTCTCGAGCTCCGCCATGGAGACCTGCTTCAGGTCGAACGTGGAGGACGGCCCCGTTGCGGCCAGGGGCCGACTGATCGGTATTTCGCGGCGATTTTTCCTGCGGGCAGTGCATGCGGCAGCGGCGAAGAGCATGATCACCACGACCAAGGCGCCGGCGGCGATGAGGATGACTTGGGGGGTTTGTTCCATTCGGAAAGGTCGAGAGGGGATTGGTTGGTTGTTGAGACTTGAGAGAGAGAGAGGCTAAAAAATTTCTCAGGAAGCAGAGCAGCACAGGGCAACAAATTCAAAGAAAAGAGGAGGAAAGAGGTCCAGACGCGTTCACTAATCAATTGGTTGGTGGCCCCTTTGGCAAGCTTCTGCGAGGCTCAAATAATGGAAAAGTCCCTTGGGTTTTTGACGACTCGGTTAGACCTAAAGTTACATAATGCGCATGCGAGTGCATGTTACGGATCGTGCGATGCACCGAAGAGTTATTGCATATCACTATTTTCGGCCATTGTAGCACGTGTGTCACCTAGGACATAAAGGACATGATGACTTGACGTCATCATCACCTTCCTCAAAAAAGCTTAAATACTTGATAAAAGCTATAAATAACAGGCTTTTTCATGTCTAGATTTTGTTTTGCTTATTTTAAAGGGTAAAGTTTTGTTGATGTTCCCTACAGCTACGTGAAAGTCCTGGATCCGGTCGTCCATCTCTGCAATGAACGGTTCGAATGTATGATTCATTCCTTTTCATCAGTATCTAACAAACAAGTTTCTTGCGACATTTTATTGCCTTTTCCTATTGCTCTTCATCTTGCAAGTATATTTGGTTCAACAAGGGCAAATATGCACAGCTAGCATCTCTTCTTCAGCTTGAAAGTTTTGTATGTTCATTTGCAGAGAGCTATACTTGTGAAGCAAAGAGAATAATTTAGTCAATTTCTAGCCCCGCATCCTTTCTCAACTCTAGAGACAACACTGCTATGATACATAAACATTTTTATGAAATTTGCAATTTTTTTTTTTTTTAAAAATTTCACGTGTGACGTCCGTCATCGGGGGACCTTTTTTTATAGGCCGACCAAGCACAAATGCAAACGGGCCAAAATCCGCCCACGCACTTACCCGCCCATTGGGGCATGGGGGCCGACACATCCCTATATCAGCAGGAAAGTAATCCTAAGGCCTTGTTCGGCTAAATAAGTCAATTGGCTTATTTTTTTTGTCCTTATTCAATTTTTTTTTTTGTATTTAGTTTTTCGTTAATTTTTTGAGGATTATTGCACTGTCATGACGAAGAAATCTAAAAAGTAAAAAATTATGATCGAAATATATATTTTTTAATAAAGACGAAAAAATTGGTTTATCGGTTTATTTTTGTCTTTATTCAAAAAAAATTAGGTTTCGATTATAATTTTTTATTTTTTAGATTCCTCTTATCATGATGATGCAATAATCCCTAAAAAATTAACTAAAAACTAACAAATACAATTTTTTTTTTGAATAAGAATAAAAAAATAAACCAGTTAATTTATTTAGCCGAACGGGGCCTAAGTTGCACACTCTCTTGCGTGATATGTGGACACTGGACTCCATATGCAATGGAGATGCAGTACGCGAGGACACCGTGTGCAAGTTTTGTGTGTGGTTTTTAGAGTGTTTGCAAAATCTAAGCCATCGGTGTGTGTGCTGAGGTAAAAAGTGGGATGGAAATTAGGAAAGTAACTTTTTGCTTTCCAGCTACAACGACAACTATGGAAGAATTTGGCTTGTCTGCGGTCTAGCTTTGACTACAAAGGTGCGGTTCAAGTGATCGTAACCGTCGGATAATATTTTTAACGGTCGAGATTAAAAAAAAATTCATGGAATTTTTTTTAAAAATCTGAACCGTTGAATTTCAAAGATGAACGGCTGCGATGCAACAGCAGAGACAGACTGCAGAGAAGCCGATCACTTGGACCACACGAAAGAATGGTGATTTCCGTGTTAACTGGCGACAGTTTCAGGAAGCAGGTTCTTGTCACCAAATTCAGTGTTAACAGAAAAAGATAGCAATACGAAAGAATGGCAACAAGTTCAAAGAAAAGATGAGGAAACAACTCCAAACGCGTTGAATAAATGGCAACAAATTAATTCCTTGGGTTGGAATTATTGGCTGGTGGTCCCTTTGGCAAGCTTCTAAGAAGCTCAAATGATGCAGATAGCATGAAAAGTCCCTTGGGTTTTGACGACTTGGTTACACTTAAAAGTTACATAAAGCACATGCGAGTGCATATTACGGGTTGTGTGAAAGCCTTTTTTTTTTAGAACGTAACAAAACACTGAAAAGTTATTGCATATCATTAGTCAGCTTCTTGTAAGGAATTCCTTACTTAGCTTAAGTGCAGACCTCATAGATTTTGATGATTCAATCCGTTTAATGTGATCAGAACATGATTTTAAAAGGACTCGCAAGAAATCAAGAAAAAATATGACCGGAAAGTGTTTCATCGGAGCAATTTTTATTGAACGGTTCAATAAAAAACTGCTCAGATGAGCCCTTCTCGATCACATTCTTAACACATTGAACAATTTAGATCAATAAAATTCAATCGGGAAAGGGAGGTCCGCACTTAAGAACCTCACTTAAGGTCCTTACTAGAAATTTTCTGTGCAATTAAAAAGTTTACATACCTGATAAAAGCTAAATATTTGAGTATTTGAGCCGAAGATACTACATATTGGAAAGTTATTGTGTATCACACAATTATCTGGATAAGTGGTATTTTTTTTGGAAAAAAATTATAATTGAAGGATTAAGCAATAAAGAAGAGTGGTAAAAAAAAAAAATTGTAATGACAAAGGCGTATCATTTTTACATTTAGATCAATAAATCTAGGAACTTATCAAAAGTAACTCTCTCCATCCCATAAAGAATTTTTTATCGTACTATTCACTTCTCTCATAAAATTTTCTATATGATCGAATTTCTAGTAGGTTTCACACCCCAATATAGATCTTATTTAATAGATTTTACTTAATTCTATTACAATTTTTTTGCCACCATAAAAAATATAAGGAATCTATATAATATGGAAGAGCGGTACACATTTTTCACCGTTGGATTGGTACATAAATTTCAACCGTTGGATGAGAAATCCTTGGAAATTAGTCACTAATTTAAATGCCTTTCTTTTATTAGTCACTAATTTCAATCAGTTTAAATATCCTAATCTCCCAATTTATTTAAATAGCTACACATTTATATATTGATAGATTCCCATTAATATCCTAATCAATCAGAAGGAATGATCCGGTCAAACTATAAAGTAGTCTTAAGGAAATCAATTACGGATTCATTAAAGGAATTTTTGATTCATTAGTTCTCACGAGATAATTGTTGATAGATTCCCCTTAAAGAGAAAACAGATCCTTAATTAGATTATCCTTCTTCAAAGTTTATAACCACAATCAGAGAGCTTAAGAATTACGGGTTTTGCTCTTACTCTGTAGACCAACGCTTGGAGGGTATTGGACGCTGTAGGCATTGGAAACTCCCTAAGGGAACATTATCCTAAGATTCCCAGGTCTCTCTCTCTCTCTCTCTCTCTCTCTCTCTCTCTCTCTCTCTCTCTCTCTCTCTCTCTCTCTCTCTCTCTCCCCTTCTGACGTGCCATTCATACTTTCTTTTATCGAAGCAAAATTATATCCTTGAAAATTCTTCAAAAAAAAAAAATGTATTCGAGTACCCTTCGGCTAGAAAGTTTCTGAAATTGAAATTTAGTAAGGTTTCTGTCCAATTGAAATATTGAAATATTTGAATGAGATTTTTGGGTATTATCTCCGTAACCATGTATGGATCCTTCGGTTGTGATTTTTTTGTGGTTTGGTCCTTACCCTTGCATTAGAAAAACTTAAAGGCAATGACTAAGAAAAGGAAGACAACACATATTGGCAATAGAGAAGAAGATTCACAGGTATCACTCTTTGGCATATCTACTGTTCACAAGTATCACTCTTTGGCATATCTACTGTCTTTCTTTTGAAAAATTCATTTGTAGTCAACTAACTCAACTAAAGTTCGATAGTGATTTAATTTTGTTAGGAGTTTGGTAGTGATTTAATTCGTAAGGTTTTCTTCTCTGTACATACTTTTGGGCACAAATTGGAAAAGAGCTATCAAAAGGAACACTTGCGCAAATTGGTAGTGGTATATATTTTTCACCGTTGGATTGGTACATATTTTTCAACCGTTGGATTGAAAATACATGCCTTTGAATCCTTTTACATGACTTTGAATCAATCATGCCTAATATTCCAGAAATTAGATACGAAAATTTTCCGTAAATTTGAGAGTAATTATGGTAATATCTATAATTAATTAAGCTATCAATCATAATCTCTGCGAAAATTTTCCGTCAATTTGAGAGTAATTATGGTGATATCTATAATTAATTAAGCTATCCTAAACCCTTTCTTTTTTGCTATAATTAGCCACCCTTCACTAATATTCCAGAAATTTGCTAATAATGTGCTAATATTCCAGAAATTTCTCATTAATATTCCGGAAATTTGATACTTGGCGAGACTGATTATGGTAATATAATACTCGGTGGTAATCGACTAATACATATCTTTTTTTAATTGACTAATTATGGTAATAAACCAAATTTTGGTCTCACAGGAAGAAAAATTTCAATTCATGGTATGGTCTCACAAGAAGGAAAATTTTGATTGGGTTCAATCAAACATTTCCGACTTTGGATTGCCAATGCAATGAAATTTGAGTGTTTTGAAGGCCATATGAAGCTATAAATCTGATATCCTATTATTTTGACGTTTTCATCTCCTCCCCTTAACTATATGTATCATTTCAAAATTCGACTCTCTTAATCTATGTATGTTCTCTCTACTCAAATCGAAGTTCTCCTTCTAATTGTATTTTGTTGTTGCCAATTGTTTCTATAAAATATGTCTCATGCATGTACATCCTCTTTATTGTTCATGGAGTTCTAGCGAAAATTGACTACAAATTGTGCAATTTAGGTGATATGACGAACTACATTCTTTCTTGCCCTTTTCTTTTTCTTTTTATTTATTGAAAGGAATCTGGAGTTTTCTTGAATGAAAGGCATTACCCTAATTTTGGTATTACATGCATTATGCTCTTTGATTTTTTTTGATAGGCTGCATTATGCTCTTTGTTGCCGTAACATTGGAAATCACCTTTAGAGTTGTTAATGGAGCTTAATTTCTGGCCATTTTAATTCCTAGTCAATACAAGATGCCAATACCCGAATTTAAAATGTGCCCGATCTATTGATCATTATTGTCTTTTAATTACTTTTTCCAATTCTCAATGGTTCTAAGCAGATTGAAAGTGGCAATCAAATGCACTGAATGTCCCATGTAGTTGTTGGCACAGATGTGAAGCATCCAATTTGTGCCATAAATTTTGGTATAAGCTTCTTCTTTTTAACCGTAGGAAAATAAATCAAGAGATTATTTAATTTGGTTTGCTTAGTAATGTACTCAAGGTGATCGGACCAGCTTACGTGGATCTCAATGGATTTTGAGGGGATAATACCACCCCCACTTGCTATATGCATCTCAATTTAAGTTTAATAAGGCTTCCGTCCAATTGAAATATTGAAATGTTGGAAAGGGATTTTTTGTATAATATATCATTTTGGAATGAGTTGCAGAATATTATAAATACGTTTTCCGATGTTATTATATACCATCCCTTAAACAAATGACTTAGCATACTAACTCGGCTTCTATTGACATATCATTCTCTTTTAGGATTAGGATTGAGAAGCCTCAAAGCTCAAAAGGATCAATAATAGTCTTGAAGATTTTGACTTGACATGTTTCATGTTTTCCTTTTAGATGTCTCCTCGAGGCACACATTTTCGTTAATGTGTATTGTTTTTTATTTTCATCGGTGTTTTGGATGGTGTTTTTTGATTTGATCAAGTTTTATGAGTTTGAGTTTGTTCTATGCCTCTTAGTTGGTTGAATTTGATGTTCAGTATTTATTTGGTGTGCTAAATGTCCGAGTCGTGCCTTCAGGCACGGGCATGCGCTAGTTACAAAATATAACAATTCGATCTGTAAGAAATGTGAATAGTATAATGTACTCCCTCCGTCCCACTTTGTTACGCCCTTATAAAATTTATAATTGAAGAGTGTTTAGGGCCGGCTTTGGTTGGTCTCAGAGCAACAATTGGGTCTTGAGTAGTGTGGAGATTAAGTAATTTTAATTTTCTTTCTGTCCTTGTCCTTTTAATCTTTGTATAATATTGCAGAGATTAATAATTTTTCTTTTTGCCAATTAAAAAAAAAAACACATTGACCTTATTAGATAGATCTCATTTAATTTTACTATAAAATCGTGTTAACAAAGTTAAATGTAGATAATTTTATGAAAATTGTAAATAATGAAAGTGACCGTAGTCTCTCTAGGATGGAGGGAGTAGTTTGACGAGTGATAAAATGCACCACCAAAACTCAATCTTCGAAAATTGCAACCTGCATAAAAAAACATGATATACGTCAATGGATGCATCAAACTAATTCGCACACATATCGTGCGTACCTGGACGCTAAACGGAAGATCATATTAAGAGGAAAAACCCCAGAAAAATGCCAACTGATGGATTTGAGAATTGAGAGAGGCAAAAGCTATTTCTATATAGTATTTTACAAAAATCAATTTGCACACGCTTTGTGAGTGCCTCGCGTCTAGTAAAGTAATAACGACTAAATTAAGCATTCTTTCTCAATTTTCATCTCAAATGATCTGATAAATGAAATTATCTAGAGATCCAGCCTATCTATATAAGCCTTATTAAGGAACTAGATCAATGATACATTGGCGAGAAGCAGCCAAATCGAAATGTTAATTAGGACACACGACACAAGAAACATACAAGTGTACATGAAAGAAAATGAAAAATATTCCGAGCCGTCCAACCTCTTTCATGGACACTTTCATATTTCATTTTTCAAGTGTCCTACCAAGCCCCGTAGTAAAAAGTGCGATTTCAAGTCGGAATCCGCTTCAACAACTCCACCACCTCCCTCATAGGCGGCTTATCCATGGAGGAACCACTAGCACACAAGAGAGCAATCCGGAGAAACTCGACAACCCCGGATTCGTCCAGCCCTGCCCTAGAGATATTAGCGTTAAGAATTTCCATGTGTCCATTTTGAGCCACCTTTTCTCTAGCCCATTCAACCAACCACACTTCCTTCCCGTTTCTCTCCTCCTTGAACGGCAAATTCGGTCGAATCCCCGTGGAGATTTCCAGCATGAGTATCCCGAAACTGTAGACGTCTCCCGTGGCGGTCGCCATGGTGGCGCCCTGGACGTACTCGAGCGGCATGTACCCCATCGTCCCGGCGGCTTGGGTGGACACGTGGGAAAGCGAGCCGTCGATTTTCCTGGCCAAACCGAAATCAGCAATGTGTGGCTCAAAATCATTATCCAGCAAGACCTTGCTGGCCTTGATGTTCCTGTGAATAATGGGTTTTTGTAAATTATGCAAATAAGTTAAACCATTGGCTACGCCTCTAACAATCTTAATTCTGGTCTCCCAAGACGAAGGCAGCCTCGAGCTGGACGTCTCGACAATCTTGATTCTGGTCTCCCAAGAAGGCAGCCTCGACCTGGGCGTCTCGGACGGGGTGTCAAGCAGCAGCCACTGGTTGAGGCTGCCGTTCTCAACGTAATCATAAATAAGGACCCGGTCGGACCCTGTGGAGCAGTAACAGAGCATGGTGACGATGTTTGGGTGGCGTAGCTTGCTTAGGGTTTTCATCTCGGCCCGGAACTCGGGGAAGCCCTGGAAGGTGTCCGGGCTGAGCTTTTCGATGGCGACGGTGGCGTGGGGGAGGCGGGCCTTGTAGACAGAACCGAAGGTGCCGTGGCCGATGATGAGGTTGGGGGAGAAGTTGTGGGTCACCTCCCGGAGCTCCGCCATGTAGACTGGCTCCGGGTCGAACGTGGACGACAGCACCGTTGCGGCCGGGGTCCGAGTGATCGGGATTTCGCCGCGATTGTTCCTGCTGGCGCATCCGGCGGCGGTCACGAGCATGAACACCACGACGAAGGCGACGGCGACAGGATGACTGGGAGGGTTAGTTCCATTCGGGAAGGTAGAGAAAGGAATGGATGGTTGTTGAGAGAGAGAGAGAGAGTATTTGAGTGGTGAGTCGTGGAAAGCAGAACATGAGAGAGAGAGAGAGAGAGAGAGAGAGAGAGAGAGAGTATTTGAGTAATGAGTCGTCCTCATCGAGTAAAACAAGCGTGCCAAAAATCAGCTCGATCAGATATCATTAAACACTAGAATCCATTATTGTCAAGTTATATGTGTTTCGATAAAACACTTAATGATATACGATCGATCTGATTTTGAGTACATTTATTCTACTTGATGAGTTTTATGAAATGAACATTTTCGATCATCAGAGCAAGACCGGAGCAGACCGCGCTCGCCGGGCAGCACGGTGTTGCCCTTTTGAGAGGCAGCACCAACCCCAAATCCGGGAGGGTGCCGCGTAGGAAGGGACGGCAATTTCTCCCACTCTGCTCCACCCATATGGAGGCGAAGTTTAGCCAAAAAATTATTCCCAATTGATTTCCAAACTTTTCTTCCTGCTCGTGTGTATGGAGCCGGTTTGATTTCCAATCTCTGACCCCAAATATCTGTAATCGCTCCAAAATCGGTTATACATACTGAGGAATGTACGTCATATGGATTTTGAGTATTAGTCAGATATG
The DNA here is from genome assembly GCA_019656835.1 of Rhododendron ovatum. Lineage (NCBI taxonomy): Eukaryota > Viridiplantae > Streptophyta > Magnoliopsida > Ericales > Ericaceae > Rhododendron > Rhododendron ovatum. The sequence continues at coordinate 33,299,154 of CM033799.1, forward strand.
TAGATTTAACGAATCTTATCAATTAATACCTACTGCTTTAGACAACTAAGAATACCAATTGTGCTTGCACTTTAGCATCATTCCTTACTTATATTTTTAAATTTGGATATAGGTAAACTTCGATCCCCATCGAGAGGGGCGTTTGACTCTTTATCTTATATATATCCCCGTGGAGATTGGGGCGGGATGATGAAAGAACCCCAATCGGGGGCATCGGGGATAGAATATGGTGTATGCCTTACTGTGCCAACTGAATATTTCATATCGGTAGCAGAGCATATCACAGGTTTTTATTTGTTTCACTGATTTTAAAGGGTAAAAAGTTATTGATGTACCTTACAGCAACGTGAAAGTCCTCTCGCAAATCAATCTTGTGTGACCACTCCAATTATAGCAATTTCGTGAGTTATATTCAGGGGCAGCTCTACATGGTGTGCCCCTCCACATGGTGTTGAGGGGGGTTTCAAGAGAAATCCCTGAACTCGGAAAATGCTCTAAAATTTTGTATTTTTTTTACACATAATTTGATTTTTCTTTCATACTTTTTCAAGTTGTTGGCATTGAATTGTTCATGAGTAGTCAAAATAAAAAATAAAAAAAAACTTCACTTAAGATTCATGAGTATGTAGATAATATAACTCAACAAAACAAAATAAATTAAGCACAATTCATTTTCAATCAAAATAAAAATTTTCATTTTATATAGAATTTTGTATCGAAAAAATATATTTCTTTACTATTGTTTTTTTACTCTTTTTTTTTTTTTTTTTCCTGTTCATGAGTTTTGTATTCAACACGCGTGTCTAAAGAGTAGTATCACTCTCTCTACTATTGTTTTTTGGGCAAATTTTCGTAATAATCCCTGTAGTTTTACGGTTGTCTCATTTTCGTCCCCCTAGTTTTAAAGTGCTCCAATTTCGTCCATGTAGTTTGTTTTACGTTCCAAATTGGTAAAATCGTTAATACAGTTAACGAAACTAACGGAAAAAAGTGTTCCAATTTTCAATCCGTTTGAACCGGTGCAAATATCTTATTTTTCTGATCATTTTATCTTAAATGGTCATAATGAATTTTTAGCTCTAAGGTCTTTCAATGAGCACCCTAAGAGAGCCCTGAAACTAAATAAGGAGTCTTCGGGTGCTTGTTGAAAGGCCTTAGAGCCAAAAATTCATTATGACCATTTAGGATAAAATGATCAAAAAAATAAGATCTTCGCACCGGTTCAAACGGATTGAAAATTGGAATACTTATTTTTTTTCCATTAGTTTTATTAACGGTGTTAACGATTTTACCAATTTGGAACGTAAAACAAATTACAGGGACGAAATTAGAGCACTTTAAAACTAGAGGGACGAAAGTGAAACAACGGTAAAACTATTGTTTTTTTACTTTTTTTTTTGAGTTAACAAATGTGCAGTCAAAACCGGATAAATTGTACCAACTCATTACTTTTTTTTGAATCTTGGATTTTTTTATAACCGGATGCCCGGGTCCGCAGCCCTGAAAGTAATGATTGGGCATAACCCCCAATAGCTCCGTGGAAATGAAGACTGTGATCTCACAACAACTTGGCCAAATCCCTTTGGGTTTACTTCTTTTTGAAACTTTCTGCTCATGGCAAAAATTTTCTTTGTATGGCTACGATTCTATCTAAATTTCTCCAGTAATGTTCATGGGTTGCCCACTTGACTATTTCCTGAACAATCAGTCTGTCTCTTTCTCATGCACAGCTCCAGCTACCATAAAAAACCTAGAGACCAAAAAAATAGTATTCAGCACATGACTTTGAACACAAATAGGAGTAAAATTGGGCCCAGCTGTTGGTAAACAAAAGGTGACATATATTTCTCATTTAGGCATTCTTACAAACACCTTGAATGTTAAAAAGAAGACTACCTTGAATAAGGAAAACAAAAGCAAAGAAATTACTTAGGGAGACTACTTGGAATAAAAAAAACAAAAAGCAAAGAAATTACATAGGGAGACATTAAAAAGGAGAAGAGAACGATTTTGTCTACGCTGTTTGCCTTTCTTACACTTTCTTTTTGTTGGAGTTTATTCGGGTGGTGTACCGAGAGGGAGATAAAGGACAGAAGGAGGGGGAAACCGAATGGGAAGGGTGGGAGACAGAGAGAGCATTCCTTGGTTTGGATTTGGGGCAGACGTAATAGTGAAGAGGAGATTGTATAGCTAGAAACCTCAAAACTTAATTCAGCCGTAGAATTTATGAGGGATAAATATATACATAGGATTCAAAAAAATTTTTGAGATATAAATAATTTTTTGAGACGTCTGGAAAAAGAAAAAAATAGGCAGAACAAAGTGGAACGGAGTAACATTTATCATACCTTACAGGCTTACAGGAGACTTTTCGATGATTTAGGTTAAATTCAATCACCGAAATCATACCTTCTATTCCTTCCATTCCTTCATTTTATAAAAGTCTCTCTTTTTAGAAGAAAACTATGGTACATAGGGTATACCGTATGTCTAAATTATGACAATTTGTGATTTTCATTATGCTGATTTGTGATTTTCATTATGCTGATTTTTGATTTTCTAATGCATATTTATGATGTTAGTTACGACTTATACTTTAAAATTTACTCGTTGAACAGGTCATTAACAAATTATCCAAAATTAAAAAATATTATTATTATGTAACCAGAATTATTTCGGTGATTTCGGTTAAATTCAATCACCGAAATCATACCTTCTATTCATTGGACTTTTTGGTAAAGAAGACCCCTAGTTATCTCTCCCCACTATTCTATTTGGCCAAATCATTTCCAAATCAAAGCTTTCACGCATGGAATCTCTCGTCACTCTTTTAAAAGGCCAAATCATTTCCAAAATCGAGTTTCTAAACGGAAAGATATATTTCACGCATGGAATGATTTAGCATTAAGGGTCAATTCAAGTTTTCTCTGTCATAAGAGAATTGGGGAAACGAGTCAATCCAGTTCTCTCTTCCCGTCTCCCTGAATCTTGCCCTCATGGCTCTGCTATGTGCTCCACTGTCTATTTGTTACCTTTTTACAGATTCATTTTCTTTTTATAACTTTGCAATTAATAATAATGATTCATTGCTTCATTCACTCCGATATATGGAATAACGCCCAAGCGTAGGACTTAATATGTCAGTTGAAGCATGATAATCCAGAAGACCGGGATCATACCCACGGGAATAATTAATACGGCTTTGCTGAATTTGTAGATGTAAGCACGCGTTTTCGACTTTTAGACAGCCAACTTGATTTTACGTTTGTAGTGTAAAGTAAAAGGGACTAAATTGAAAAGCGAATAAATTAAGATAAAAAACAGGTTAGATCTAGGAATTACTAACACTCACGACTCAAGTTAAATTGCATTTCTCACCCAATTACGCGGTTCAGGATACACAATTAAGGTTCTCAAATCGGAAAATAAAATGGTTCGATTACCAAGCTAACTCTAGAATTTATTTAGCAAATGCTTCGTGCGTCAGAGCTCCAAGTATCATGTGTGGTAAGTAGGCGGCGCTCTTACCTACACATGATCAAGGAGATTAACACCTTAGTGATTTGACAAATAAACCCGAACCCCACATCGATTCTCGAACCAAAGGTTTCAACTTTATGGTGAAAAAAACGCAATTCTACTTGAGCTATGAGGTGCTAATCATCTCATGACCTAACCTTAGAAAACTACTCACACATATCTATTAAGATAAGAGCAAGCAAAAATCTACTTAGCATAATTGAAATAACAACGTTAGAAGAAAATTAGATTAAACGATAGATCAAGGGATTTACTACAACTTTAATGAAGACGATAATATCAAAAACTAATTAATGAAGATAGAAAATTAAAGATTCAAAGCTGAAAATTGAAGAACAACTAAGAACAATTCAAAATCTAGATCTAGATCTAAACATGATGCAGTCAAATCTATTCTACTTATTTGTACAAAGTGACATCATGGCTTTTATATCTTCTAAGTACGCATACAGAATATTCTCCAAGATGCTCCAAAGACGTCCTCCTAAAGCCCTCGGCATCGATGGAGAAAGGCTTAAAGCTGCTACTAAAGGTCTCGGCATCGATGTAATGTGATACTTCGCATCGATGCCGAGATAGGTAAGGAACTGGTCACTAAGTACTTCGGTAATTGGTCTTGGTCACTGCTTTGTCTTGCCTTGGCAAGCCGTCGGGTCGTCTTCGGGTCTTGACATGCCTTGGGCCTTAAAAACACCTGTTAATATCAAATTCTTACAAAACAAGGCTATGCTACCTTACGAGCGAAAACAATTAAAAATTACTAAGTTAACGAAAGAAATAACTAAAACTAGACAACTAGCACACCCTTAATTATATTATCGGGTGCTTATCATTCATTTTTAGTACGTTTTTTTCCTTTTCATTTTCTATTTCAAAGTTCACTCAATCATGCACAATTAACAAATCGAGGAACTGATAACAGGGAATCCTAATCCTGTGATTTGTCTCTATTCTGCTTTATATTGATTTTGAGGTGTTTTACTTTGTTTCCTCCTTATCCATTTGTAAGACTAAAGAAAACGGTTGGTTGAATGTTGAACACCTCTATTAGTGTGTATGCATGTAATCGTGGTTCAATGGAAGTTTGTTTTGTTGAGCACCTCAATTGGTTACGGTGTACATGTACGATTTGTTCGAATCTCATTTTCTTAATAAATCGCAAGGGCAATTTGTAAAATTTGTTGGGCTTGACTTGTGCACACCAGTCTTTAGTCATAGACAACTGTATGTAGCGCTATCTAAATGCACATCTGGTGATTGTACAAGTGTCCTTCTCTCCAGTGATGCATCCATGCAATTCGACGATGAACAATGTGTATTCTGAGGTTTTGTTATAGTAAAGTTAAAATTATTTTATTTATCCACACTTTACATTTCATGATCAAATAATTTAGTCATTTGTGGTCTACTCGAAATGGTAGGATTGGAATGAAAAGGGCAAATACAACAAGACTACTTCGATAGGGATATCATAATAAGGTAACTTTAGTCACCGTTTTACTTCTTCAAATACAACATGACTACTTTTTATGATTTTGACACTCCACTTTTAAATGATTTTGGTATCTCTGTGGTGGTTTGATTGAGTAGATGGAGACATCTTTGTTGGAATGTATGTAAACTGGACATAGAATTAGGATAAAGTCTACTGGGGCTGTTTAAGACCTTGGAAATCCGCTTGCACATGAGATCAAGATGGGTAGGGCTTATCCATTATCTAGAGTTCAAATAGTTTCTATGGTTGTCAATAAGCTCAAAAGTAAGAAAGGTCTTCATCGACTTATAGTTGATGCCAACGCTTCATATTTTTTCAAGTGTGATAGTAAGACTAAAAAGAAAGCATCGGCAGTAATGAGAGTAGTTCTCCCCTATTTCCATTGTTTGTCTTTTCTAATGTAGATCCTCATTAGATTGTATCTGCACTTGGCAGTTTACTTATCAAAAAAAAGTATTTGCACTGGGTAGCCTTTTAATTTGTATCTTTGTAAGCTTCTAGTGGAATGTGGTAGCACATAGTTGGCCTACTTCTCATTTGAGCGTGGTAATGAACTTTTGTACTTCAATTAGGTTCTCAGTGATGGCCCGAATCTGTGCATAACTTAATTTAACATTCTAACACTGTGGTCCATTGAAGGAGGTCTGACAAGAAATTCAACACTGTGGTACTTTTTAATAGAAAATTCAACATTCTATTTTCTGCATTTTTTGTGTTTTTTTTGAACTGGAAGTAGTGACTTTACTATGCTTAATAGTTTTCTATTTATTTTTATATTTGTGCAGAAATACCACTCAAGTATGTCGAATAGCGAGGTTTCAGATCCGTAAGTATTCCTTTATTATGTAGAGCACTAGTCTATGTGCTTAGATTTTGCTCTTATGTTATTAAATGTAGAGCACTGGTTAGTGTGTTTAGATTTCTACTGATTTAGTTGATGCAGTGCACTAGCTGGTGTGATTAATTTTTTTTTGAACAGTGAAGCAAAAAAATTTATTGATAAGAAAAAAAGATTACAAAGTAAAGCTCAAGTTGGCAAGAAACCAACAGAGCACCCAATGGGTCATGCCCAAATCACCAAAGGGGTCTAAATAGGTGTGCTTAAATTTTAAATTGTTGGCTCTTGCAACATTACTCTTTTAGGTTTAAATTTTAATGGAACAACAGACGAAAGGGAGGAAAAACTCTTTTGCCATTCTTCAAACCAAGAGTGACTATTCCATGTTAATTTGTTAAAAGAAATTCTTAGATTGGAAGATTGCTACGCTTGTTTGAGTTCTTATTTCCATGTTCTCTAAATAGCAGTTGGCAATGTTTGTGGCCTAAATAGCAGTTGAAAAAGATAATACATGACCGGTGGTATGATCCTTTAACCATTCATTTGTCCTTTTATTTGGGCTTTAGGTTGTTGCAAGGAAAATAGTTATTTTAGCAATGGTAGTGATTAAGTGCTTTGAAGATGAAGGAGGAAGCTTCATTGTATGAGCGGTGTTTGCTTTGATCACTATTTGTGTTCTTACTGTGTTTCCTTGCATGTACAAGTTTGGGGACACGTTTACTGGAAAAAAATAGCGGTTTTGTTGATGTAATATTGAATAACAGCTCCCTAATTTTTTTTTAACAATTTTGCATTTGCTTTGATTCCTTGGGTAATATCTTTTATTGAGATTAAGCAGTTTTTAGTGTGAGGGTGCATGAATTTTTTTTATTGTTTTATGTCAATACTTTTGAATTATTGACTTTTGGCACGGGCACATTTGCACTCCTCAGATTTCAAACCTTCGAAAGTTGGACCATATTCAAAATTTGAATACACACTCCTCGACCAAGAAAAAAAAGTACACACTCCTCGATAATTCATTTTAGTTGTGTTAAAAAATGTGTTGCGCCGTGCCTTCAGGCACGAACAATTTCTAGTAGATATA